>OZ023176.1:18116139-18716139 GCA_963678695.2 Diplodus puntazzo
CGTTTGTTTAATTCGTTTCTGGATATGATTTGGGGAGTATTTGTGAGTGTGTTTTTTGCAGCCCAGTCGCCAGGATGTAATGTTAGAAGGCAACGTCTTCTGCAGACCACAGATTTGTGTATGAGTCACACTGCTGGATATTTTGTCTGAAGAGATTTCCAGCTGTTTTTGTGCAGTCAAAACAAGTTTTTTTTTCACAGTAGACCTGGGGATATTTCAAGCTTTTTATGTGGTGCCAAACTGGTGTTTTTTAAGGACACCTTGTGACATTTCCAGCAGATTTTGAGGCGTCAAAACCGGTTTCTTGTTAAGGAGTCTTGGAGACAGGTCTAGCCGTTTTTGTGCATCATAATTGTGTGGTTTTTTTATAGACACCTGGGATATTTTCAGCCATTTTTGTGGCAAAACCGGGCATTTTTTAAGGAGATCTGCAGACATGTCCAGTCGTTTTTGTGGAGATAAAACCGGGTGTGTTTACAGGAGACCAGGTGATATTTCCAGCTGTTTTTGTGGCGTCAAAACCGAGTGATTGTTGAGGAAGTCTTGCAGATATTTCTAGCTGGCTTTGTGGCGTTAAAACCAAGTCTTGTTTTCAAGGAGATCTGCAGTCAGCTCCAGCCGTTTTTGTGGAAACAAAACTGGCTATCAGTCACAGGAACTTGAAGCATCTCCATCTGTGAGTGTGATGATTTAACAGGTACTTTATGCCAAAACATGATTTTTCCTAATGTTATCCAAGTACTTTCTGTGCAAAAACCTACACACCCCAGAAAAAAATAGAAAATTCAACCTAAACAAACTTTGCGTTGCAAGGTATAGAAACAGTCCGCTTTAACGGATCTGTGTTTTCGCAGAAACATACCTTGCTGACATTAATTCTGGCGATTGGGTCGATTTTTATGTTTCGTTCAGAGTCACAGTGTTTTTGTGTGTCTGTGTGGAGACGTGGTGAGTTGCGGTGCTCTACTAACCTGTTCTGGCTTGATGTGCTCCGATGTAGGGAAGACGTCAGGGTACGAGGGGCGTTCAAAGACCCGGTCCAGCGCTTCCAGCTGCTGCTGGGTGAAGGCATCTGCCCTAAGGTGTTTCCGTAAACTCTCCACACTACCCTGAGAATCACTGTTTGGGCCAGAACCATCTGAACCATCTACAAGAAGAGAGAGCAACAATCGAGACACTGACCCCGGGAAGCTGGCCTTTACTTCAAGCTATATGCACTTTATATTCTCCTCATGTGTTTTTTTTTTTTTTTTTCCCTGTACCACCTCTGCGGGGGGATCTGAGGAGGACAGAAAGGGATGGAGTGCAGGTTTTTTTTTCCACCCCTTAATGGCTGTAGTGAGCCACTGGCTACATCACACGGGCTTTTTCCCTGCACCCCCCACCACAGTAGTAACACCATCATGATCTGAGAGCCCTCTGGTAATTGATGGATTACCATCACTTGCAAATATATACATGTTGTGGCAAGCATGTATACTAATGAAAGCAGCAGCGAGCCCATTATAGTGCCTTTTTTTTCATTCCAGCCAGGGTGATTTGTTTTTTTTTTATTCATTTCTTTTCTTTTCTCCTCTTTCTCTCCTCCCCAAAAAAACCCGACCGGTGCAATTCAAGACTCAAGAGCAGTTTTTTTCTTTTTTTTAAAAGCACAATTTCCCTTTTTTCACAATTCAATATCGCTTTCATTCTTGGCGAGTGTGTGATTCCATTTGGAGGACAAGAGGCTGTATAAAATCGTACAGTCTAGTTCAATCATCCTGCTCTCCAAACACAGGAATTTTCTCCCGACTCCTGACCTGATTACCCCGACGGTTGGGGAAGAAGGATGCCTTAGCTTTTCCCGTTGTCACTTGCGTGCGACGCTTTAAAGCCTTTACAGACCACCCTACCATACCTCCCTTTTTCTTTTTTTTTTCTCTTCTCTTCCTTTTCTCCATCACACCCCCCCCCCCACACACCTCCTCTCCTGGCTGCAGTGGCTGTGTCTGTGGGTCTCCTCCCTGGATCCCAGAAAGCTTTAGCTCCCTTGCAAATCTGTCATTCTAAATTTGCGGCAGATTATGTTCTCCCCTCAGTGGGAGAGCGGTGATATATGATATGCAAGGCCCCTATTGATTGCCTGATCTGGTGGCAAGAGGGAGCTGAAATGAACTTGAAATGAACATCATGCCTCAACTCATTGTGCGTATAATACTCTACTTAATCCCACATTTTTCTCTGCCATGGAATTCAATTGATCAATCATGTCTGTGTGATAGTACCATTTGCGAGGGTTATTGCCATTCTATTCTGCTGCTTGACCTTTTTTCACAGGCTGAGGCCAGAGGATGAACTCGGCTCTCCCATGAAGAGCCGGAGGAGCTATCAAAAAAAAAAGAGTGTGTGAGCGTGCGTGCGCGTGTGTGTGGGTGTCTGAGCAAGTGCGAGTGTGTGCAACCTGAAATTGTGCTGATAGCTGCAAAAATGACAAGCAATTAATAAGTTGTGGGTTTCGCTAACGACGACTTGTGAATCCTCGGTTCTGTTTTTTGTTTTTTTTTTCTAGCACAAATGAACGCAGGACTTATTGAGAGGCGATGCGCCGATCCGGTACTTTGTTAGGCTCATCAGGTTTCGACCCTGATCCGCATTAAATATAGTATCTTTGATCATTCAGTCGTGACTGAAACAGTTTTTGAATCAGGTTTTCTCATATTACATCATTTAAATGTTAAATACGGGGAAAAGAGAGCACTGGTAGAGGATCAGTACTCGGAAACAGAAGAGAAAATGTGGGAGTGATGCGTCACTATCATTCACCGCTCAATGTATTATCTGTTATTGGAGCTCTTAAAGCGCTAAAGAAATGAAGCCAATGCCAGTACCTCGACTGACCACTTGGGGCTGGCTCCAACACTGAGTCAGTCCCCTCAGACCGCCATCTTAAAACATCCGGCTTTACAGCAGAAACAAACATTACAGTCTGGTCTCTTTCGCTAATTTCTACGGTCTAGAGTTGTGCTACAATTAACGGCATTGTACTTTGAGTGACAGCTAGCTAGCTGTTAGCAACCAGGCTTCATTCAGCGCCGGTGGGAGTTGAGAGGATTCAGGCAGAAACCTATGGGTGACGTCACGAAGACTACATCCATGCTGTATACAGTCTATAGATTTATAGATTATAGTTGTGTAAGAAACGTATAAGTCAACATTTGGTGGCACATACATTAAAGGATAATTTGCTCCAATCTACCATATTATCTAGAGATGACTGTTTTCTAAGATTGGCATCATGAATCTGCCCGTTCCAGCCATTTTTATCAAGCTCATACTGAGGAATATAACTGAGCACAGAACGACATCCAAAGAGTTTTGTGCTTTGAGCAACATTTGACCACAGCAGAGTTTAAATACGCTTACTTCTCAGCGAACATTTAATGAAATAAACACCACTCTGCTAAATATGAGGCTACAGTCAGAAGATGGTCAGTAAACTGAGAATAGAGAAGCTAAAGCTCACTCACTGCTTCCGATCTGATGCTAAGCTAAGCTAACTGTAGCTACGTATCTAAAGGACACGCGTCAATCACTGACTCTCAGGGCGAAAGCGAACACCTCCAGGTGAATATGCAGCAGGTCTTCTCCTCACCCCTCACTGAAGGCCCTCACCCACTACTGCTGCCTCTTGTCACTTTATCAAACCCAATTGTTCTCTTTGCTACCAAAGCTAATAGAGTCATTAATTACTTTCCATCAGCTGGCCCGAGCCACAACATCTGATCAATACCCCCCCCCACACTATATTTGTCATTCACCACAGTGGAATACACTTCCCACACACAAGACAAACCATCCTGGGTCAACCTACACACTCGTCCTCCCACTCCTTACACCGAGACAGACAGTCCCATCTGCCCTCCCAGCTACTGATTCCCAGCTGACAACTCAACTGTGTTTTGGTGATGAAGATGATCGCGGTGACATTTTCGAGTTTGTGCATGTTTAATCATTTTTCGTGGCCGTCCTCCTGAGAAAACTACAGCATGACTCGCCGCAAGAATGCTATTCCTGTGCTTGCAAAGTGTCACAAATCATGACTTTTGAACGTTGGGAGCAACAGAGGATGTTGTGTGTTAAATATTTAACGTTACAACACAGGAGTCAACCTGTTTTACTTTGGTGCCTTTAGTTTCTTATTGTAAGTAAAACACTTGTCCTCCTCCCTGAAGAATACTGGTTATTTCATATGAGCTCAAACTTGTCAGAAAAGTGACCATATGGTATTTTCGTGCACAAATCATTCAGCAATATAAAATCTAAATCTGGGTGACGCCACTGTCGATCAGATCTGATCTAACTTCAGCTGCACAGACCTGATGAAGCAGATTATTGGAGCTATTGGGCGCTAAACTTTTTCCAATTGAAAGTTGTTTTTTGTTTGTTTATTTACTCATAATTAGTGTTAAACAGACATATTTACCATGTGAAAAAAGTATAAATGTGCTGTTAAGTGTTTGTTTTCGTTACTAAAAGAAGTCAGATCCATTATTTGGACATCTCCAAATCTACCCATTATGCAGCGGTGATACTAATCTTTGACCACAGTGGCTTTGTTGGTGGGTTACACGCTTGTCCCGCTCTGTGGTCGTTTATTGATCATCTCCGGAGTCGAGTGTATTCATCTTGACATCAGTCTGTATTAACACTCCGGTAACGAGGGAGCAGCCTCCATCAGATCAGATAACCAGCTCTATAAAGCAGGCTCCTCTCTGCGGGTTTGGCACCCAGAGGTCACGACCCCTAGCAGGAGGCTTTAGCCAACGTAACTCTGGAGCCCAGACAGGGAGGGAGTCTGAGTGACTGCCCGCCAAACAATAACACAACAATCACCATGAATGAAGTGCTATAGTGGCTGTGTCTGAAAGCCTGACTCCAGCTGAAGGAAAGGATTTCAGAATAAAAGCCCTCCACGCAATGAAAACAGAGTTTCTATGTTCTCATCAGAGGCACGAGGAGGTGAGCCGGCGTCTTGAGGTCACGAAAGCCCCCCCCCCCCCCTCCGTCAGATGAATGAGCTGGACCCTCCATCCTCCTCTTAGTCTGCCCCTTGTTTAAGTAACACGTCAACATACATACGCTCTCGTTTCCCTCAACACGTTGTTACACATTTCACAACAATACACCTCTATAATTTCCCGCCTGACTCAATTCTCGGCTAATGAAATCAAATTAAAAACAAATTGGATGAACTCAGCTGCGTTTTTGTTTTCCTAATTGAATGTTTTGATTATATAAACATAAATGAAATAGTGCATTCGGAGGGCGACGCGACTGTTCTGCATCGACAAAGATCGGGGATTGATTCAGGAAAAGGGGATTAAACGACAGCAGATTGATGGAATTGATTGAAAACTTTTTTTTTTTTAAAGATTCTCTGTTCGCAGCCTCTAAAATGTGAGAAATTCTGCTTTTCTAACTTTTATTTGACTATCGCTAGATATCTTTTTAAGGTTTTGTGCTGCTAGTCAAACAAAACAAGTAAATTAGAAGTTGTTTCAGACACTTTAAATGCATTAACATAATCAAGATATTTCTCAAATGCAGTTAGCAGTTACTTATTGCTTGCTGGGCATCAGTGTGGTGTGATGTGCCTAAGCTTTTAAAGGCGTTGTTAAAGGTAGCTTTTGGGGAAGAAATCTTAATCGGAAGACTTTTTATGCCTAAACAAACGAAATAAACAAACAGTTTTTTGTCAAACTGACCTTTCAGGACAACGCACGTTCACACTATGTTACTTTGTGGCGGACCCTGCCACCTCTCTCGCTTCAAACTGTGTTCTAGGGGCCTTATTTTCCTCTGAGAACTACTCGTTTATTCAGATGTGGAAAAAAATTAGAACATTTCTAGGTTTGTATTAATACCTCGTTAATACTGTAAATATTAAATCTCTCCCCCAAAACTACGTAATGCCCCTTTAATCTAATCTGAAGGTGCTGACATTCTGCTATGCTCTGAGTTCCTGTGTTGATTCTTCCTCTCCCCCCCCCACAAAAAAAAAAAACAGATGCTGATACACAGAGCAGTGTGTGACGGCGGCCCCGCTCCATCACTCATCTCCCTCCACAGTCCTCATGACGCTCAGAGAGGAGAAATAATTAATTCAACAGCTACTGAAGCACAGAATCACATCCATTCTGACTGCCACTGGCTATTGTTGTTGGCTTTTTTTTTTTCTATTCGAAATTTATGATGATCATCTTATCATGAAATTTCTCTCTTGGTATTTCGCTCATAAATCAGGGGGAGAAAAGCGCCGACACAAAAGCGAGAAAAGCGATCAGAGCGGCTGAAATTAAGAGTCATCTACGGGCCCGATTGTGCAATTTTGTGGCGGCGGCGGCGGCGGCGGTTCTGAAAAGGGGGGGGGACGTGTGATATAACTTTTTGAAAAGGGGGGCCTGGACACACTTCACGGACACATGTTCTCAACGGGGGCCTCCGAGCTGTCAGCGCAGGTCAATTCAGCTTCGCTCAATAACAAGGAAGGTGAACAAAAAACATCCATGAAAGCAGATTTGTACTTAAACAGCCGATACTGTGTGAGAGATTTGTACTTGACCCCCGAGAGCAGCGGCTTCTTCTTTGTCTTTTCTGAGGCCCCTACAGAAGCAGTGGGGTGGGGGGGTTGGTGGGGGGTTGGAGCGAGCCCAGACGTGGATGTTAATCTGCGAGCTAATAGCTTTTCTCTGCAGAGTCGCCGATTCTAATATATGTCACTTTGTAAAAAAACGGACAGCCGTGGTCACCGCGGAGCGCCGTCCCCTCCCCGGCTCCGTCCGCGCAACAATGGCTGCCAAGTGTAACATGCTACTTTTAATTTGCAATAACACGTGACAATAGCAGATTAATGGCTCTTATGACACCTGTGTCCCTGAAGCTCCTCTCGCCGAGACCCAGTGTACATAACGTGTGTCACACTACATTATCTCTACATCCCTGCTGTAATGGTGGGGGGACCTTTTTTCTTTTTTTTTTTTTTATTTTAAGGGCACTGCTGACTTGGAAACTCAGGAGCTGTCTGCCCGCTTTGGCAGAGCGCCACAGCGACTGCCTAAAAACAAATACTCCGGGCCACACAGCCAATCCATTTTCACCGGGTGCTTGTGTTGCTCGCCTCCTCCTCCCCTTCCTCCTCCCCTAACCCTTCCCCTCCTTTCCTTTCGCTCATTTTTGCTCATGTTTTCAACCCTTGATAATGACTGCTTGTGCCATAATCATCATGAGGCTTACCAAGTTAAATAGGGCTCAGGCGAGCTACTGTGCTGTGAGGAAATTTAATCCAAGCATTAACTGGCTATAGACTACTGCCTGCTGAGGGAGGGCAGAACATGTCTGAATGGCAAACAAGGCGACAGCGCAGCCGAAATAAAAAAGTGTGATTTACGCCGAAGACGCTCGTGAAACAGCAGCTTGAAAACGTGCCTCTCACTCGTGGTTGTTTGATTTTCAGCGCAACATACTGAGGTCTTATATGTAGCTGTCCTGGTTAAGAAGTGTTTTTGTCTCGAGGAGGACTAACTAGTGAGCTCGTGGCGGCAGCGTGTGATTGTTTCTGGGCATATTTCTCCAAAGAAACGACAAGAAAATCATGTTTTTTCAATGTTAACGTTATGAGTGGGAGCAAAAACAGAAGGCCTCTCAAAACTATTGATAGTATCTCTGGCAAAAATGGCATCTCTCTCAAAAATACAGGTATAAAATAATAAAGCGTCCCATACAGCCCCAGGCTATAACATACTGGGGCTGAGGCCTAAATTTCAAAATAAAACTACTCACTTTTTCCACCAAAATGTAAAAAAACGATCGTGAAACAGCAGCTCAAACATGCGTCTTACTTCAAGTTGTTCTGATTTCAGAGTCATACTGAGGGTCTCACATGCAGCTTTAGTGGATAAGAAGGTTGGAAATGACTTATGGTGAAAGCATTTGATCGTCTTTCTTTGAAAAACAACCAAATATCTTGTCATTTCCGGTGAAGATGTTGCAAAAATGCATGAATGGAGGCAAAGACAACAGCTGTTGATGGTTTTTATGCCAAGTATGGCTTCAAATTCTCTGAAAATAATACTAAATGGTTGTATAGTTCCACATACACCCCCAGATTATGACACACTAGGGCTTTGGCCTAAATTTCAAAACAAAACTACTCATTATTTCATGAAACAGCAGCTCAAACATGTTTCTTACTATATTTGCTTGATTTTCAGAGCCACATATTGAGGTATAATATGTGTTTTTGCAAGTTTGGCTACAAAAAAAGACTTACACTGATTGTATTTGATAATTTACGGACATATTCACTGAAAAGCCTTTTTCTTCAGGTGAACTAAACAAAATACATGAATGGAAGCAGAGACAGAAGTCCTCTTAAAACAATTGATGGTATCTGTGGTAAATATGGCAAAATATGGCAACTGTGATGATTTTCTTCCAAGAACACATCACAGGAATAATAAAACATGGTTATATAAGGGCCGTGTACGCCCCCGGGGTTATGACATACAGGAGCAGCGGCCTAAATTTCAAAACAAAACATCTCACTATTTCCACCAAAATGTAAAAACAACGATCATGAAACAGCAGCTCGATTGGAAGCAAAGACAGCAGGCCTCTAAAAAACAATCGATGGTATCTACGACAAATATGGCAAAATATGGCATCTGTGATGATTTTCATTCAACAAACACTCCAAAAATGATAATAGAGAGGGCCAGATTATGACATTCAGTGGTTGCAGCCTCAATTTCACAACAAAGCTACTCAGTATTTCCACCGGAATTTAGAGAAACGATCATGAAACAGCAGCTGAAACATGCTTTTCACTTCAATTTGTTGGATTTCAGGGCCACATACTGAGGTCTTACATGTAGCTGTCTCAGACATGAATTGTTTTTGTCTAGTTTGGTTAGAAAAACGACAAAATCATAATCTTATGGTTATAGAATTTGATAATTCCAGACTTGTTGCTCAAAAAAACAACTAAAGATCTTGTTCTTTCAATGTAAATTTAACAAAAATGCACAGCTTCTTCAAACTGTTGATGGAATTCAAGGCAAATACGGTAGAAAGATCTTGTTTTTCAGTATAGATGTTTAACCAAATTGCACGAATGGAAGCAAAACAAAGGGGGCCTCTTCAAACAGCTGATGGTACCTATGGCAAATATGATTTCCTCTCAAAAATAAACCCTACAAATAAGAACGCATCGTTACATAGGGCCATAAAACACTCGAGCTGGGGCTGAAATTTCAAAACAAAACTACTCCTGAATGGATCCAAAACACCTCGATATCCTTGAAAACAGTCAGATATAACCCATAAAAGCATCCTAAATGACAACAAAGGCTCTTTTTTTCAGAGGCATTCTTCAGTCTGCTGCAGAATCTTGTCATTTTCTTTCTTTTTGTATTTGGGCTAAGGTGCACTCTGAGAGCAGACAGTAACAGGACAATAGTGTCTACAGGGTAACATCGTATGTAATATACTATTCTTACAAACTGTAGCTCCGGGCGAGACATTGCTTTTTTTGCACCCGAGTGTGTGTCTGTGTGTGTGAGTGTGTGTGTGTGTGTGTGTGTGTGTGTGTCCAAGGGGCCTGGGGTTTATGTTTTGGAAAGATAAAGTATCCCTGACCCCGTGGTTCCAGGTAGGCACCAGCTGGCCGCAGAGAGAGTATATAAGAACCACGGCTCGCTCTCCCTCCGTCAGCACAAGTCCTACTACCACACACACACACACACACTAACACACGCACACACACACACACACACACCTTTCTTCTCTTTCATCGTAATGCTGGCCGAGCACCTAAATCACAGAAATGGCAGCACATCAGGGGAATCATTTGAGACTGAATAGCCATAGTAACATGGCGCTGTCACCTGGAAGACCTCCACCAAACAGGCCAGCTCACACACACCCACACCCACACCCACACACACACACACCTTATTCCTCTCCCATGCCCTTTAATACCTCTTTGCCCTTCAGTAGCAATCTGCATAGAAATGTGTGCATTCTATCATTCAGTGACTAGACATTACACCCGGGCTAATATGAGAGGGTCCTCGGAAACGACTGAAAATGAACCCCCTTTCGAAAAATACCAGACGTTTGCATTATGCCTCCGCGATGGCATCTCTAACAGGGAAAGGCTTGATTATGTCATTTGCCATGTCCACGTCATGCTGGTTTTTATATCTTTGCCAGGAAATCTACCTCTGACAGGTCATTAGTCATCCCCTCCCCTCCCCGCACGCACATAAAACATCAATTCCACTCAATATCCCGCAAACCCCCGCGCTTCTCGACAAACGCCAGAACAAAGAAGACGCTATGTAAACTACTGCCGCGCTCTGATTAGCTCTCATTCCGGAGCACTGCAGAAATAAGGCACTCATTCCCCACCCTGTTTGAGATAACTGCCCCCCTTCTCGTTTCTTTTTTTTTTTGTGTGTGTGCAGCAGCATCCCTCCGTACCCGAGCACGCTTTGCGACATGAGTGCATCTGTTTAGCTATTCTCATCAGCTGCTTATGTAGTGACATTAAGGAAGCCTATTGCTTACAGAACCAATAATCTATATCGCCTCAGGCTCCTTTTATATCCACTACTTCAGCAGCAGAAGTGGAGCCACTTTTGTTAAAGCAAAAAAAAAAAAAGAAAAAGAAAAAAGAAAGAAGAAGAGAGAGCCCCTCCACCGAGCAGAGCTACAGAGGCTTTTCTTGACTGACCCGGGTGGTTGGCTACATCATCTTGACATGTAATTATCTAAAGCCCTTTAATCACTTCCATAAAGATTAATTGCAGGAGACAACAGCGGAGGTCGTGTCTTCAAATCAAAAGACTCCTTGGCAGATTGACACAGCGGCGTAACAGAGTTCAGACCTAGGTGTTTTATAAGGGTCATCCGCTTGGAGCCGGAGCGGGCCTTTTTTTTTTAATGCTGTAATTGCAAGTTCAGCAAAATGGAGCTTTTTTTGTAGCGTAAAGCTGAAGAAAATCTATTCAATCTTCTTTTTTTTTTTTTTTGCGTTTTTACATAAGATGTTTTAGCTAATCCTGATTTGAGCGTGCGTGTGTTTTTTTTTCTCTCTTACCGTCATCTCTTTTCCTCTTTTCCCCGTTGGACCTCGGAATACCCAGAATCCCGTTGATGGAGTAGGATCCCGCCGGGTCGTTGGAGGCGCTGGTTACAGGCGGAGACACTGTGTTCGGTACTGAAGGGGTGGAAAAAAAAAGAGGATTTTTTTTTAGTGAGTTTACACGCGTGTAGAGCGCGTGATGCGAATCCCCTCGTCAAAGCCGGCGCTGTTACCTATAGTGTGGCCCGGTGTCGACAGGGACGTCCCGTCAGGAGACGGATGGAAAGGCTGCTGGACTTTTGTTCGGATGATCCTGCAGGACAAGAAAAAAAAAAAAAAGAAAAGAAAAGCGGATATCAGCTGCTGCTTCCCCTTTTTCCAGGAAACGGGGCCCCTTGTACGTGATTAAGCTATCAAACGCAGCTCATACGCTAAGATCTGGTCAGTGGTTTCTCTACCTTAAAGGTGAGCGTGGAGAAAAGTCTTCATTGCACTTTTGGTCTGAGTGATCTTGCAAACAAAGCATGAAATCACATCAATTCACCTCAATGATCAGCTTCACTGACTCTACCTGGCCCGCACTAATCAGCCCTCTCTCTCTCTGTCTCTCTCTCTCTCTCTCTCTCTCTCTCTCTGTGTCTCTCTCTCTCTCACCACACCACACCACCACCATGGAGTGGAGTGGAGTGGAGGAGGGTGGGGGTATTTCACTGGCCGTATAGCAGTAGCCCTTCCCAGATCAAACGTCTCTGTGGTACCAAGGGCCCCCATGTGCCAATGCGGATGAGGTTGTATCGATCGGGGCTTGGGGAGAAAAAGTTGGGGATTAGTCACACGGGCAAACAGATGCAAATAGAAAGCTATAAATTACATGTGACAGGAAAGCAATAGTTCCTTATTGCCTTGCACAAGCTTACGCCAGCATTAGATTCCTTTAATCTGAATGGCACTTGGGGAGAGAAAGGGAGCTGTCACAATAATTTGTAAACTTTAAAACTATTCATCACGAAATGCCACCGGAGCTATTTTGGAGCGCGGGTGAAAAGGATTATGGATCCCTTAAGTGTTGATTTCCAAACACAATTCCACGTTTTTGTTCGTTTGTTCTTTTTTCGTAGCAGCAGCAGCAGAATGAAAATATTTGCAGATAGATTAACCTAGATCGCGATTTTGGAGCAAACTCCTCTTGTATTTTTCTCACAATCGTTGGGTGAACTATTTGAGAGCTCCAGTAAAGAGGTTTGGTGACGATTATGGATCCTTTAAGGGTTGATTTCTTTGCACCATTCAGATTTGTTCGTTCGTTTGTTTGTTCGTTTGTTCGTTTGTTCTATTTCAGAATGAAATAATGATTAAATGCTCTCAGATAAAAATGCTCTTGTAGACCTCTTGTATTTTTCTTACACTATTCATCATGAGTGTTAAAAGAGCTTTTTTGGGGCACAAATCAGAGGATTGTGGATTCTTTAAGGGTTGATTTTCAAGCACAATTCAAATTTTGTGCATTTCTTCTCATTTATTTCAGAAAAGAACGCCTAGAATGCAATTTTGAGCTCACATCTTTTATTTTTCCACACATTACTCATCACCTATGCCACTAGAGCTAATTTAGAGAGGTTGGGTGAGGACTATGGATCCTTTAAGGGTTGATTTCCTTTGCAGAATACACATTTTTTGCATTTCTTCCCATTTCTTTCTGGTATTTCACAAAAAAACCTGCCCAGATTAATATTTTGAGCACACGCCTCTCTCGACATCCAGAAATGATTCTGTGGTTCTTATTTCTTTGCATCAGAATGAAAATATTTACAATAAAAACTGCCCAGATTCCACTTTTGAGTAAACATATCTTATATTTTTCTCACAATAATTCGCAGAGTTTAAAACTATGCATCATACATGCCCTGAGAGGTATTTTAGAGCTCAAACAGAAGAGGTTGGATGCAGATTATGGATCCTTCTAAGGTTGATTTCTTTGCACAGAAATCCATCTGCTGTTCTTATTTTCCTTCTATGAATGAAAATATTCACAGATAAATACTTTTGAGCATGCATCTCTTGTACTTTCCTCCATAATATCCAGAAATGCACTGAAATGATTTGGATATTGATGTTACTGTAGGTGCCAGAAGGCTTCAGAGGAAATAAATCCAACACTGTCAAACGCAGAAGAAAAAAAAACTTCCCTTGGAGGCAAAGCTACCTAACAACAAGCCTTTCCCAGAGAGAGCGCATATTGATGTTTTAATTTTTTTCACTTCTCCCCATAACAGTTATTCGACCCCTTGACTTGCGCGCGCGACATAAATCCGAAGACTTTATTTGGTATCCGTGTTCTTGATATTGAATAAGCAATTTGGGAGAATGAATTAATGACCTGGCTGTTGCTGAAAATCCCCTGAAGAAATATTAAAATTGCTTTCCCTCTGAATCAATAATATCTAGCGCCATTGAGGAGAGGAGGCTTTTTTTTTTTTTCTTTCCCTTGTTGTTGTTGTTTTTATGTCTACCAGCAGGCTATAGCGTTACCCCGGCTCGTAGTACAACACTATCTCTGTAGCGTTTAATAATGCATGCAGGGGGAAAGGTGTTTAAATGGAGCATCGTCTTTTGTCAACAGTCCTGAGGTCAGACCGTCTGCCACAGAAACCCACGACTGGCCCCAGTCAGGATCATCCAACTGGAAAAGACTCTGGCTCCAGTCAAGAAAAAGACCTTTTATTTAACTTCTCTTGTTGCTTATTTTAACAAAAAACACCTCACTTTTTCGAGGATTCTTTTTTTTTTTTTCATTATGTAGCAGAAGATCTGGAGCACTGAGGATGTTTTGATTGATTTTTATTTATTTTTTTTGCGGGCTGCTCCTTTACAAACTCCAGCGTGCATTGAAAACATTAACCTCCGGCCCAAATCAAAATAAACGTCGCCTCATTTGCGCGCGAGGCCCCCTTTCAACACTTCTTCTGCTAATAAAAATGGAGAGAGAGAGAGGGAGAAAATCTTCAGCATTAAGCCATAATAGAAATGCAAAGTAGCTCTCATACTGTATTTGGCTGATAGAATTACAGTTCTTTGTATTCACAATTTAATTTCCCCACATAAACAAAGACACATAAGCCCCCCCCCCCACAAATAGAAAAAAAGCTTTAATTGGAATTGAAAAAAGGAAAAAAATAACTTTACGGGGGCCTCTTTTAATGATATTAATGTACGTTCTGAATTTATCACATACATGTGTCTGAGCCTCCTTAAATGGGGCTTTTTAAGCAGCCACGAAGCATGAAATGAATTTTCTTCAGCCCCCTTTTTTTTTTCTTTCCTCTATTTAAAAGATGTCTTGTGTGGAGCTGTCCGTGCTCTCCCATCAGCTCATTAAAATGTAATGCTGATGCTGGCTCTATGGAACAGTGCCTCTTAACCAAAGTTCATCACCAGGGATCTCTGGTGGTGGTGGTGGTGGTGGTATAGAAGAGAGGAGGGGGTGTCCTGAGTTCCCCTGTAGCTGCCCCCTTTTCTACAACTGTACGGATTTCTTTGAGAAAACTGAGGATTTGCAGCACAAACAGGGAGACTCACACTGTTAAATGTGGACGTTTTTGAATGGAATCTGGCACGTGAGCGTTTTTCAATCGAGCCAGAATTGATGCTGCGCTCGCGTGTGCATCGTCATAACGTGGCATCGATATCAATCACAGCGAGGATGTAATGCAAGGATTTAAATCAGGAGACCCCCCCCCCCCCCCGCTGAGAAACAGGAAGCGATTTTCCACAATAAAACATCTTGCAGGATGAAAAGCTTTTAATTATCACCTCATTTGAAACAATTTCTTCACAATAACAATCCTGCACAGGAAGGGCATCTTAACCAAAGTTTGTCCCCAGGGATCTCTGGTGTGGGGGGGTGTAGATGAAAGGAGGGGGGGGGGGGTCCTGAGTCCTCCTGTAGCTGCTGTTTCTACAACTAGATGGATTTATTTAAGGAAACTGAAGATTTGTAGCAGCTTTAAATGTTGAGTGTGGATATTTTACAGTGTAATTTGGCATGTAAGCGTTTTCAATCAAGCCAAAATTGATACCGCACTTGAATGCATCATCATAATGTTGCATCAATATTAATTACAGCGGGAATGTAATGCAAGGATTTAAATCAGGAGCCTCCTTGAGAAAACAGGAGGTGATTTTCACAATAAAACATCGTGCTTGATTATCACCTTATTTCAAACAATGTCTTCAAAATAAAATTCCGCGCAAAAAGTGACTCTTGACCATAGTTGGTCAGCAGGGATCTCTGGTGGGGGTGAGTGTAGAGCAGAGGAGGGTGTGCTGAGTCCTCCTGCAGCTGCTTTTTCTACAACTAGACGGATTTATTTAAGAAAACTGAAGATTTGTAGCGTAAATATGGACATTTTATGATGTAATTTGGCCCACGATGAAGGTAAAATTGATACTTCATCGTCATCATGTCGCATCGATATTAATTACAGCCAGAAATCACACTGAATTTGAATGCAAGGATTTAAAAATCAGGAGCCTCCTTGAGAAAACAGGAGGTGAATTTCACAATAAAATATCTTGCAACAACAGATATAGAATTTCTTCCCTATGTATTCTCAATCATCACCCAATTTCTTCAAAATAAAATCTTGCACAAGAGGTGCCTCTCAACAAAAAGTCCATCACATCTGGTGGTGGGTGGGTTCAGATCAGAGGGGGGGTGTCTCCTAAATCCTCCTGCAGCTGCTTCCTCTCAATCCAGACGAATTTATGTCAGAAAACTGAACGATTTGTATCATAAATAGAGAGACTCGGGCTGTTAAATATGGATATTTTATAACGCAATCTGGCATGTAATCGCCCACTGATGAAGGTGAAACTGATGCTGCGTCGTCATAACGTCGCATCGATATTAATTACACGTTGAATATGAATGCAAAGGATTTAAGTCAGGAGCAACAGGGAGGTGGGATTTTCACAATAAAATATCCACCCATCAACAACAGATTTTCTTCCTCTTCTGTTTTATAATCATCACCTAATTTCTTGAGAATAATATCCAGCCAGTGTTGCCCTCTCTGCCTCTCTCTGTCTCAGCAGTAGCCCCACCACCACCACCACCACCACCACCAGCAGCAGCAGCAGCACATTAGATGTGCTAAAGAAAATTGGCCTGCTTTATAGCGCCACGGGATCTGGTCACCGAATATTGATCGGTTTTCATCTCGACAGATTCACTCAGTCCTGGATGTACTGCTGATTGTTGAGGGAGTTTGGTCTGAAAGATTGAATTGCACCTCTGAGACCGCAGGCAGGCAGGCAGCAGCCTCGTCGGTGTGTCGGCCTCTCAGCCAGCAGCAGCACAAAGTTGCTCCAACAATATTCAGTGTGCGCGCAGATCCACACGTAATGACTGATTTACAAATTCATTAAGTGGGCCCTCTTTATTAAAGTGTTTAACCCCAGTCAAAATGGGGTGAAAAAAGCATAATATCCTGATTTTTCTGGGTAATAATTAATTTCCCATCTCCTACCTGTTAATGGATGAGACGCTGGGCACGGTGTCGTTGTCGCAGACGCCCTCCGCCAGCAGCCTGTCTCTGATCTCCCACGCGAACATGGTCGGATTCTGTCTCTTGTAATCTGCGATCTTCTCCACGACCTTCGGCGTGGCCACTTTGGGTTTAGACCCTCCGATGACGCCCGGTTTGATGCTGCCGGTCTCATAATATCTGCACACACAGACACACACGCAAACACACGCGCGCACACACACACGCCAAAAAAAAGGGATCGCACGCGTCAGCCGATTTAACGTCCTTGCTCAACGCATCATACATCCACGTCAACACTTCTTTTTTTGAAATGAAACTTTTTGTGCAGCAAAAAAACAAAACAAAATATCACATTTCGGCTGTTTTATGGGTGTAATTTAAACATTCACGATGACTTAAACACAAGCAGGACATCCCTCAAAAACTCATTTAAAATGCAGGAAAAAGGGCGCGTGAACAGACGGCAACGATGCATTATGGGAGTGATTTACAATAAATCCAGACAAAAAAGAAAAATGAGAGACAATGCAGAGGAATAAAAAAAAAAACAGTCTGAATCTGTAATTTAGGATGATTAACACATGATTATTTATTTTTTTTTAAAGAAAGTAGAATAACTGAGCTCCCCCCCTCAGCTCAGTGTACCTGGCTGCAGGCTCTTGCATGGCCGGACACTTGTTTCTGACCCACCTGCCCAGGATCTTGCTAACGCAGCCGTGGCTGACCCGCAGCTGCCTGGAGATGTCGCAGGGCCGGACGCCCTGGTGGGCCAGCTCCACTATCCGCTGCCTCACCACGTCCGGGAGGGGTCTGCCGTTCACAAACACCCCGCCGAGCTGGTTCACACCTCCGTGCCCTACGTGGGACACAACAGCAGCACACACACAACCGTAACATTACATAAAGTCGTCATGGAGGGGGGAGGAAGTGTGCTTTTTTATTTAATTAGAGGCAAAAAAAAATGACTTTAAATGGCTTTTTATGATAAATTATAACTGGAGCTCAGTTCACCTCACGTGTTTCTGTAACAGCAGGTGGATTTACATGTGTTTATGATATCATAAAATGCTCTTTTTTAATTTTTTAAAAACACCTTTTTTTAAAAAAAAAAAAGTTATAATCAGGAAGTTGTTTACCTCCATCATTGATGCACCTCGTGTTTTTATTTGCTTCAGACGTTTAATAAATACAGTAAAATTACCAAAATAATAATATTTTGTCAGTCATTTTCCCTAATTTTTTAATAAATAAAATAGGATTTTGGACGTTTTGATTATTTGCTAGCGAGAAAAGGCTAAAAAATAAATACAAGAAATAAAATTATGCATGTTTTTATACATTTTCAAATTATTCTTAAATTACATTTCATCTGAAAATGTGTCAAATTGATATTGAGTGCTTGCACGTTTTTTCTCCACGCACGTTTGTCTATTTCACTGCCAATTAATCTCTGACTCTGACCTTTCTAATTAAAAAAGAATTACAAATATGTCTGTATAAGAGTGTTTTTCAAAATAAAATAAAAAAAACAGAAGTGCTGAACACATTATACATGTATATATATTTTCATCTCCCTTCTGTCTCACTGTTAATGCTCAGTTATGAGTTAATAACATAAAATAACTCCACATATGAATTAATGTGAGTCTCCTCCGCGGTGACCTCACATGTTCCCAGCAGCTCCGCGGCTCGTGCTGGATATTAAGTTGCGAGCTGCTCGCTTTAAATGTTTAATAATTGAAGGAGCTCTGATCACTCATATTACATATTATTTGGTAAACGAGGAGCTCGTCAATTATTCACGCAGAGTCCCGCACATTACAGGCGAGGCTGTTTTTGCACGTGGACCCGAGTTGAGACTTGTTATTTTGGGGATAATTTGAATAAAACACGTGTAAATAACGTGTGCTGTGTTGTTATTATTGCCAGGGGCCTGTACACGCACACGCTCACGCGCACACAGGGGCAGGCAGGTGTGCGCGGGAAGCTGCGGGGTCACGCACGTGTGAATTACACCTGTTTTTCTCTTTTTTTTTTGTATTTGTTCACAAGTTAAATTCCCGCACGCTGTTCATGACATTTATTTATTTATCACGCGGATTTTAAACCAGATTAATTTGTAACGTGCACTCGTGAGGGGAGGTTGTGTTTATGTTTATTTGCCTGTAATTTTTGTTTTTTTTTAATGCGCCAAAATGTGCCGTTTGCGCACAAAACTCGCCTTTTCCTCCTCCTCCTCTCTCTCTCTGTCCATGAGCTGGATTTCTTATTATTTTTCTATCCGCATGCATGTTAAAAAAAAAAAAGAAGAAGAAGAAAAGAAAAAAGCTGCAGTGGCACAGAAAAACTCGGGTTGTGCTACTTACGGTGCATCGCTGTGAAGGGGTCTGCTTTGCAGTGAATATCCATTGGATAGCAAAGGAAAGACAGATAATCAACTGAAGTCGCCGTTTCGCCTTCCGATCAAGGGGTCGACAACTGAAGAAGAAAAAAATAATAATAAAGGTGCTTCTTCTCGATGGAGGGACTTGTACTTTGCCCCCCCTCCACCCCTTTCCTCGATTCAGCAGCTCGATCTGACGGCAACTTCTTCCCCCAAAAGTTGCCTTCCTGTTTTTTTCTTTTTTCTGTTTCTGTTTCTGTCTCAGCAGTCCGGTCCGGGAGCGGAGGTCTGGCAGGTGCGCAGCATGACCGAAAGGCTCGTCTCGTGGATCGGCGGAGCCGGTGTGTGTGTTCGTGGGACCTGATCGGTAAATTCTCACAGCAGAAGGGGAGGGATGAAGGTCCAGCGTGCATGCGAGGGCCCCCCTGGGTATCTCCTCACAGGAAGAAGAAGAAGGGGAAAAAAAAAATCCTACTGGCCTTGATTCACGCGTCAGGAAGAGAGAAAAAAAAAACAAAAAAAACAAACGGCGGTGGAGACACGCAACACACACGCGCGCATCGGGTTTCTTCTTCTCCTCCTCCTCCTCCTTCTTCTTCTCCTTCTCCTTCTCCTGCTTCTTCTTCTTCTCCTTCTTCTGCTGCTGCTGCGCTGGGTGCGTTAGGCTGGATCTTTGGGCTGGGAATGAAGCCTCTCTCTGTGTCTGTGGTTTCTAAAAGCTGCAACCCTCCTCCTCCTCCTCCTCCACCGCCACCTCTCCTCCTCTCTCTCTTCCCCTCCTCCACCACCCCTCTGCAGACCCCCCCCCCCCCCCCCCCCCTTTTTTTTTGCTTGTATGGATGACTTGTCAGACAAAGGCAATAGATGCCAACACTTTGTGATTCGCCAACGTTAAAAAAAAAAAAGGAAAGAAAAAAAAAAGGAAAAACGTGGGGTCCAAATGAGGAGGTCTGTGGGTCTGACACACCGGCGGCAGGAAGGAAGGGGAGGGAGATAAATAAGGGATGGATCCGGAGTTTATTAGACATTATAACAGTTGTGAATTATCCGCTCGCTTACTGGAAGTTTTGAATCAATGAGACAGAGATTATTCTTTAAATCTGTGTGTCTTTCTAGTATTTTATTCCTTTTTTTTCTTGTCTCTGGGAATGTCCAGGACATCTGTGCGCACATGTCTCCTCACAGCTCCATCCACATCTCGTGTTTTTTATTTCATATTTTTCTGCTCATCTGTCCTCTGGAACTCATGTAGGCCTGAAATAATTTGTTTTGTTGCTTTAATTTGATTTGGGGGGAAAAAAGGTCAAGCCTTGGTGGCTCAAAACAGACTCGTATTGACCTTTTTTCTTCCTCTCAGCTGATGGTGCGATGATCGCACTGGTGGTCCAGACTGGGAGCAGTGGTGGAGGTGAGACTGACGATGCTTGCAGCGCCGCACAGCTTCTGTAGATGGCGCTGTATGGTTTCTCAAATGTCAAAGGAGTAGTGCCCCCCCACACCACCACCACCACCACCACCCAAAAAGTCAAACTTGGGGTGCACTTGAGCGCACGTGGTCACACTGATAGGTAACAACAGTCTGCTGGAACAATCAGGCTGGAGATCCGTGTGAGGAGCTCCACCTGCAGCTGCACCGCAAAGTCACCTGATGGAGAATTGAACTAAACATGCATCATAGAAAAAGTCAAGTTGCGTCGAACTGGATCCTAATCTTCGACTTTAACACGTGTGAGACATGCGTCATATCAAATGTCATTTAAAAAGTTGCTTTATTTCGCGCATGACTCCATGATTTTTCAGATGAATGTAGAGTTAATATAACATACATAGCTATAAGATTTAATTTGCGGAGCACTTCACAAGTTAAAGTTGCGAAGTGTTCTAGGGGGGTGAAAAAAACAGGAAGTAAAAAGTGTCAAGAAAAGTTAAAGTGACTCAAAAATGAAGAAAAAAATAAGAAAATACAATGAAATGCAATAAAATACGGAAAAAAAACAAAATAAAACACATAAATATATTTTTAAGAAATACAATAAAAATAAAAACACTACAAAATACATAAAATGCAAAAAATTATAAAAATTAAAAAACATAAAAAGTAAAGGCGTATGTATTAAGTTGGTCCAAATGTCAGTCAATGTCTCTTTCAAATTTCGCTATCATTGAATAATAATAACAACAACAACAACAACAACAACAACAACAATAATAATAATAATAATAATAATAATAATAATAATAATAATAATAATATTTTCAAAATAAAACACATGTTTTCAGTTGCTAATGTTCCTCCTTATGTTTGTTTGTGCGCTCCACGTTTCGTCCAGGGTCGTGATGGGGGGTCAGGTAGGCGGGTCTGGGTGGGGGGTGGTGGGTTAGGGTTACGGCCACATCTCGCGCTCTGCCTTCTGGTCAGGTTAGGGGATGATTTCTCTTTTTGTTACTGTTTTTGGAGCGGAGCTTCTGGTACAAAATGTAGCACTATAGGCTGTAATTTCACACCCGGCTGCACATTTCCCTTAAAGCTACATTTTTTTTTCTCTCCTCCTTTTTTCTATAAGACCCCCACCACCACCAACACCACCACTACCACCACCACCATCACCACCACCTCCCTCTCTTTCTCTCTCCATACTGCTCTCCCCCCATTAAAAATAAATAAATAAATTAAGCCAAAAAAAAAAAATGCTTAAGTTGCTGTTTTTTGAACCCCAAATTGGGAATTGTTTACCTTTGTGTTTTGGACAGCACGTGTGGTGTTCGTGGTCAGATGGGGGCCTCTCTCTCTCTCTCTCTCTCTCTCTCTCTCTCTCTTTCTCTCTCTTTTAGGAGGTGGGGGCCTCTCTCTCCATTCAGCTGCTACATCACCGGGGTCAGAGAGCCCCTAAAGAGCCTTTTAAACCACACAAAGCCCGAATCAATTATCACCTTTTAGGCTTTAATAATCATTTCACCATAGAAAAAAAAGAAGAAAAAAAAAGAAAATACATTTTCACTTGCAGGAAAAAAATTAAATTTGTGATTATTTCCACTCTGGCGGTATTTAAGAGGACGCCGCCGCATGTCAAGAGTTTGGGAAAATGTTTTTGGAGCCCCGGCTGCACCCATTAGGAGAGGTGTAATGTATTGACAGAGAGCAATTTATCTTTTGCCCCGCTTTCCTAATGGCCTGTGCAAGGAGGAGAGAGGAGAGGTGGCATGCAGGAGGAGGAGGAGGAGGAGGAGGAAGCGCAGAGAGGTCCAAGGCAGCAGCAGCAGCAGCCTCCGCGTGAGCTCACACCTTCAGGGGAGGATGATCGAGAAAAGTGCGGCCGGCGGTAAAGAAGTTTCATCCTTAAAGGTGTGAGAGGTGTCATTTCTGTGTTTCCTCCTCCTCCTCCTCTCGTGCAGGTTGCCTCGCGTTACTCCGACGTCACCAATCGATCTGAGTGTTTGCCCTGCAGAGGGGAGCTGACTCCAACTGGTTGTAAGTTGAATATTAATCTGGATTTTTATTATTATTATCATCATTATTATTGTTTTAGATGGATTTGTGGATAATTTCCTTTAAAATCTGAAAGTAAAGTCCAAAAATGTGATTTCCTGCATGCGTAAAAATCATATTACTCGACCAAATCCCCCAAAAGAACACACTTTAAACTACACAACTTCTGACGGTTCTACTATTCTGTATATCTGAAGACACAGGAGGAGATTTCGCCCCCCTGCCACTTCTCCACCCAAACACCCAACCACAAATACCTCCTTGCCCCTTCTTCGCTGTCTCTTGGAGCTGCTCTCCTGTGCTGTCCATGTGCTCCAGCAGCGAGGCTCCAGCGACACTCCGGGCTACAAAATCTCGCCGGCGGTGAACAGATGGAGCATCAATTTGATTCCATCCTCCGACACCGTGAAAGATTGATTTTGCACTTGCTTTTTTAATTTTGCCCATAATTAATTGGATCATTACAACTGTTTTTTCCATTGATCCCCCCCCCCCCCCCCCCCCCCACACACACACAGGATTACATGTAAAATTAGAATATGATCCATGTTTCATAACATTAGTTTATTTATATAAAATCCTATTTATCTATGTGTGTATGGACATATTTCAAAAGCGTCCGTTTCCTGTTTAATGCAGTGAAACCAGACTTTGTGTTAATGTGGCACACTCATGGTCAAACTCAGCATCCCCATCGAAAATATTCATATAATTGTCTGTAATTTTTTTATGCAAAAAAATCATAAAACATCTCCAGCAATGTACCTGTAATTTTTCCATTAATTTGCGCACTGTAATGTTGGTGTTATCTGAGGATTAGTCATCAACATCTCTCCAAAAAAAAAGGAAGAAAAGTCACTTTTTACAGGACGTCATATTCTGTAAACATATCAAATAGCATGCACGTGAGAAAACTGTGCTTTACGTTACCACGAATGCCTCGAACACAACGTGTCTACATGACGTGTTCAACTTTAAATTGACAGGCAGGGCTGTCACAAACTGACATTCACAATTAATTATTAATTTAATCATCCCTCAGCTCGAGTTCAGGTAAGTGCATCCAGTTACTCTCAGCAAAATTCACGTTTTTTGTTTTCCAAAATAAAAGTGTTTTATTTTGAAAGATTGAATTTAGAATAAAATCGGTCCTATTATGTGTCTTTTTGTGGTGATTTAATCGCCATTTCGGAAGCTGGGCTGTGTCACTTTTAACGCAGCCGATTTGACCGTTTACTGTCTTTTGATGGGGAATCGTGAAAAATTAAGAACGGACGTAAAAGTCGATCACTGGAGGAAAGTTTTACAGCTGCTGGGCTCGTATTTCAAAAAGATGATACAAAAAAAAAAAAAAAACAGATGTGAGGACGTCGAGCTCGCCTCCAACTTTACCTGCATCCATCTTGAGTCTCACAACTCCCCAAGTCTTCTGACACGTGCAGGTTCAGCTGATGATCCGTCCCCACACACACACACACACACACACACACACACACACACACACAGTGAGAGTGAGTGGCTGCAGTGGTTGTTGCATTGTATTAGAGAATCCAAATGCAAAGTGAGATCAGGTTACATTACTTTGATTGGAAAACACTTTGTTAAATTACTTTTCATACCCTGAGCACAAAAGCAGTCAGACAGTGGAGTTCCATGAGCTTTCGCACGCCCCAGGTACAGCAAATCATTAAGAAAAATTAACATCTCATTTGCATTTAAAACGTGGGAGAAGGACGACATTATTAAAACAAGAGAAGAAAAAAAATACATGTTATTATTGTTATTAGTAAGTTTTTACAATGCCAAAGGTAAGTCAGCATCTTGTTTTTATACCCCAAAATAAATATTCCCAATGTTTCCTGACACTGTGTCGAGCGTTCACACACTAAGTTGAGGGAATGAAGTGCCAGAGACTTAAAAATACACTCTGGCTCCTCATTCATTATGCAGATTTGCATGTAATTGTTAAATATGCCCCGCAGTGCTGGATTTAAAAATAGGCCTGTATCTTTTGTCATTTTCACACAAAAAAAAAGAAAAAGAAAAAAAAGTATTCTCCGCGTTGCATTTTATTGTACTGGGAACAAGGGGGATAAATCCCTTCTCTTCCCCATCAAACTTTCCACATGAATAGTTAAATGTGTGCCCCCTCTGGTTGGAACTTAACAGAGAGTGGAGAGGCTTTACAGTAAAAGATTGTAAGGGCGTCGGAATATTTTTAGATAATTGTGAGAGAAAAAAAGGGGAGGGGGGGGAGGACGAAGAATTGAGGGCTTTTTGCCTCACTTTTTCTACAAAAGTTTCGCCTTTTTTCCCCCAATTTTTGTCTTTTTTTACATTTTACACAAATCAAGTCACCAAACTGAATTGATATAATAAAAAAAAATAATAAAAACATCTTCATTACCTCCCTCACCTCTCTCTTATCCAGTCCTCCCATAAGGCCCCTTTGGTTCATCACTGTGGGAGAGGATCCTTCAGTGGATCAGTGTGTGTGTGTGTGTGTGTGTGTGTGTGTGTGTGTGTGTGTGTGTGTGTGTGTGCAATCAGCCCGAGGCGGCTCGGAGGTGTCCCGCCAGCTGCCTCAGTCCCAACCAGACAGCCAACAGCTTCAAATCACATGTCAGCAATATGGGAAACAGAGCTTCTGTCCACTGGGCCGCTGACATGTGTTAGCCTATGGCGCCGTGCGAATGCATAATGTAGCAGTCACCTCCTGGTGGCAGGCTTTGACCTCACAAATGTAGATTTTTTTTTTTTTTTATTTTCACATCAGATTTCTTTAATTTTTCCCCGTCTTTTGTCTTCTTTGTAATGATGATGTGATAATATGTCAGCGCCGCACAGTGTGACTTGCTGATTAGTTTGTGTGTCTGGTGGGTGTGTGTACACATATATTCCTCTCCCCGGAAATCTACGGATGAGCGGCTCCCACATAAGCTCCTGATCACTTCTGTAAATGCTTCCTGTCACCTTCAGTGGTGTAATGATCATGAAAATTGTGACCTTGATCTATGGAAAGCCATAATGTGACTGAATGGGCCTCCTCCCACACACTTCTCTCTGCCGGCTCCCCGAGCTCGGAGGTGCGCTAAAGGACGGCTGCGAGGAAGATTGTTTAGTGGTAATAAAAAGCCAGTAGTTTGGCTTGTAATGGCTCGGGCATTCCCTCCTTCTCCTCTCCAACAGCCATTTGGCTAAATCTTCAGTGATGGAGGCCCCGTGCGAATGTAGATGAGAATCTGGGAGATGTTGTCCTCAGGCAGCGGGGAGATTTTTATCGTCTGGTGGTCCGACATGATAAAGCACATAACTGTGTTTAGGGGATAGAAGGGAGCAACACTGATGTTATGTCCTGTGCTTATCATTTAAGTGCAGGAGTTTAAAAAATCCCCTCTATATTGGTATTGGAAGGTGTCATCTGCTGGTTTATTATCATTGTTTACTTCTGAGCTAAAAGAGGAGCGCTGTAAACTGTGACTACGACCATAAAAATACATATTTTTATGGCTTCAATCACATTAGACACGTTGCTTGAGTTTGTTTTCTAAAGTGCATTGTTTTTGCGCTTTAAATAAAGTGTCTGTTCATATGAATTTTAATGTGTGACAGTCTTATCTGCTTCAGCACAACTTTTTCCTCCCTGCCCCCCCCTCCATGTTTGTTGTGCTCCAAGTGAAGACAGGAAGAACGAAAAGGAGAAAAAAAAAGGAAAAAAAAAAACGAGAGAATCAATCTCTGGCTCCGATGTCGCTCGGATTCTCATTTAGCTCTGGAAAAATCTGGTTTGCGCAACATTGTTTATGATCACACCCTTGCCAGCTTTTCATATTTAAACGAGCAAAGGTTTAATTACCAAATGATGACAGTGTCATATGGTGCCATGATGGCACGGGGTGTCTAATGAATGCAGAGGAGCGAGGGATGCGTGTGCGACACTGAGTGACAGTGGGATGCACAGATCAAAACAGGGAAAAAAAGAAGAGGGAGAGACAGTAAAACATCTGTAATTTGCAATTCACTAATGTTCAATGGTTGCTCATGGATTAAGAATTTTAAACTATTGTCTGCCAGATGGAAGAGGAGAGGGGAGGAGGAGGGAGGGGGTTGTAGGGGAGGAGGAGGAGGAGGAGGAGGGGGGGGGGGGCTTGCAAAGCAGCATATTTACATCTGTATATCAACCCTGGATTTAGTAATCAGACAGAAAACCAACTGCCTCCAAAAACACTCTCGGGGCGTTGCATCTATTACCTATTTTCCAGCAGCACAAACATTAGCGAATGATTCTCCTCATTTGTTTTTGTGTTTTTTTTCATTTTTTTTTATCTGAGGCGTATTTAAATTCGCTGGGGCAGCTCATAGATTGTGGGGAGTTTTGTGCACGACTGGCCTCTATCTATCTCGATACAATCACGAGACAGTTCGTGGAGTGCCGGACCCGGGCCTGTTCACACATCAGAGTTAATTTCACCGGGGGTGTTGATGTGCTCTGAAATATTGCGCCGAAGTAATATCAGTTAGTGGGGCCGCCAAAAGATGTACATGCTTAACCAGGCGTGAAACCTTGCTGAATTACACCGTATTTATACGTATCTCAGATCAGCGCATTTGTCATTAAAATCTGGCCTGGTTTGCCTGTCTGTTTTATGGATCTGTTTAATGATGCACTGTGTAATAGTGTTACAATGTATAGCCTAGGCTATTGGCACATTTCACTCAGCGGCGTCGATAAATAACCGCAGCAACCTTCAAGTTTCATCTTGACTCCTTGTATCCCAGGATTCCTTGTGGTTTTCTGGGGTCTGGTTGCCTTCCTGGTGTTAACAAATCCTGCATGGAATACTTCACTCATAGTGGAAGAATCATCATAGGAGACATACAGCAATTTAAAACATACCCCATTACATTCAACATCAAGTTCAAGTGTTTCAACTGGCTGAGAAGGAGCACATTTGAACCACTGTATAAACTGGTGCGTAATTTGACCCACAACAATGTGTCGTATGTTAAATGTCACGTGTTTTGTGAGCGGAAAAAGTATCTTAATTTCATTGAGTAGCGGTAAAAGTATCTCAGAGTTGTACTTAAGTAGCAAGCACTTCCCCGAAATGCAGTAACAAGCCTGGGCCTACATGGTTAGTCACCATAATCTGACAATGTTAACATTTATTTTGCCTCAAACACTTTTAAGCAATAGCATATTGAAGAAAACAGCGTGTAAAATGTGGCCTGCACAGCTAAATACCAAACAGTCACTAGCCTCAAGGTGTTATTGAAGACGTTCAGCCACTAAATGTGACATGCCGTCTTCCCCTTTCCACCACATTCCCATTTGAATCATCGTTGCCCGTTTGTTGCAATACCTTACGTTGCTAACACTGGCTGGCATTCACTAGCTAGCTAATATAATCAAGGCTAACGCTAGCTGGCCAACATTAATGTCAAAAATGGCAGCTAGCTAATGTGATGCTGGGCACAAACAAGGATGCTACATTACAATAACATGGACAGTATTTGGAGGTGTAGCCTCGTTGATTGCTATGAAAGCTGCTCAGTGGTGTTTTGGAGCGAAAAAAGCTTGACTTCCTCGGTATAATAGAGCGTGTGCACTGGAGACTTCCGCCGACTGAGCCTTCTTACTTCCGGTTTAACACCTGACTATCTTTAATCGGGATTGAATCGTGTAGCTCTTCAAGACTTTCCAAACGTTATTGGATCGAATGGCTCCAGTTATGACAGTGAAACGAGTCATTTTGCAGAGGTTGTAACAATCAAATGTTTCACACCATTTTATAGACACTTCATTCACAATGTAAGCTTATGGGAAAAAGTCTTTTGGGGCTGCAGTGCTTCACGTGATGATGTCTTTACACTGTTCTAATCACTTTGGACCTGACAAACATTTTGTTACAAGTTGTTTATTTATAATTCACAAAATGTTTTTAAGTAACAGAGATACTTTTATGCTGTTCATTTCCACAAGGTCTGTAGATATATTATCAATGATTTGTCCACAACTGTATTTCACGGGGCTGCAGATCTTTTTCCAAACCCTGGCTGCCCACTTTTTTTTTTTTTTACATTTCTTAATGCCTTTTTCCTTCTTTCCAGACAGCAACTGATTTCCATTGATTTCCAAATAGTATGAAAATCATTCAGCAGGCTTTTTGAATCATTCACCGCATTATGTTTGATTTGACAGCATTCACGGTGATGAATTGCACAGCTTAAGCTCCAAGAGTTTCAAGAGGATGTCAATTGATTTTCATGCCATAGGAAAATGAATGGAAGCCAATGGCTGTTTGTAGCAGGGGGTCCGAGCATGGGGGTCAGCACCCTCTGAGGGGTCACGGGATGGCTAAGGGGATGGAGAAGCAGGAAATGTTTATGTTACACAAAATGAGACTTCCTTCTAATCTTTGATTGTTTCTTATCAATCAGGGCATACATACTTTTAGGTCAGGGACCCGTGGCCCACAGAACACAGGATACAAATAAGTATATTTATTTCAGATCAGTGCTTCTGTCATTAAGAGGGTGTGCGAAAACCTGTGTGTGCCATCTTTAGGATAAATTCTTTATTTGTCTCTTGTCACAACTTTATGCTCGTACTCTGGTTAGGTTTAGGTACAAAAACCACTTGGGTATGGTTAGGAAAACATCATGGTTTGGCTGAAAATGCTCCTTAAAAACACCCAGTTTTGTTGCCACAGACTCGGCTTGGGATGGCACACCACGTAATGATGTGGTTTAATTCCAGCTGTTGACATTTGTTGAATGTCATCACGCTCTTTCGTCCGGTTCCACCGTCTGCTACCACAAAAGGTTAAAGACACGATATGTAAAGTTTCTGGATAAAAATGTCTAAAAAAAAACAATGAGTCCTTTGTTACATATTTTGTTAAGTTGTGTGCATGATCCAAAATGTTTTCAAAAATATCCAAATCCAGGAATCCCTAAGTTTGCTCAAGGTAACGCTGGTCATGGTCATGTAGATAGATTTTCTTTAGCAGTGGAGGTCGTTTGACACCGGGGACTACAATTCCCATCATCCCATTCTACTTATGTCTTTTGTTTCATCTGGCTTCGATTGACAGAGCCCTCGTAAGAAATTCTCTTTCATATTATGCGTTTAAAATTGCCCAAAAAAATGCAAAAAACAAAACATATAAGAAAGAAGAAAATCAGACATTCAAAAGCGTAGTTTGTTAATCAGCCGGAGGTAATGTAAACAACAACAATCAATGTCACTGGTACGGCCCTTTAGTCCTGGATTCATTAAGCAGAAGTGGACTGTGGAGAGCTCACCCTTTCATTAGTAATTAAGTGCTGTTGTCATGCTGTGACGTAATGACTTCACCCCGGCCATCCATCCTGTGACACCGCGAGCTCCTCCCTCTGAATCACACACCGGGAATCAGCACATCATCATACAAACACTTTAAATATCTAAATGATTGTGTTGTTAGGGGGGGCTTGTCTTTTTGTTTTGTTTTAAAGAAAAAGAGCTGACTGCTTGCTTTCCGGTGCGTGCCGGATGTACACTGAGGCGGACACATGTTGTGGCAGTTGTTTGCTGCCGATATATCCGGGCCCTCTGACTGTACGGCTCTCCCATGGCTCCCTCCCCGGGACCGCAGAAACATCTGTCACGGCGGCTGCCATTTTCCTCTGTGGTCAGAGCGTCAGGTGAAGGTGCTGCCTGCTAGCCTCATGACATGGTACACATGGGTACCTCCAACAACAGTGCTCATTAACAGGCAAATGGAGCAGGAGCCCCAGCAAATTGAGCAGCGTTTCGCCAGGATCGGCCCTGCCAGATTGTTCGGATAGCCAAAGTGACATCACCAAGTGCCAGCCCCCTTTGCCCCCCTACCCCCCCCACTCCCCTCCAAAAAAATTAACATCCCTAATCATCTGCCAGGCTAAACATTATTCTTCATGATTCAGATCAGCCATGCTTGCCCTCCACTCACAGAGTATCTCTCCTCTCTCTGGGCCAAAAGCAGCCAGCCTTGGACTGATTGCTCAGCCTTTTGTGCCCTTCGTTTGTGAGAATGGCAAATCGATTCGAAAATCATCACCCATGAGCAGCTATCATGCAGAGCTGGGCGTGTGAGTGTTGCAGATATGAAATGGAAATCAGGAAAACAGAGAAAGTGAGAGGCCCCTGCTTTTGGAATGAGCGTCGCTGAGAAATAAACTCACAAATAAGTTTTGTTTTTCGTGTAAAAACATTGAACAAGGGGGCGACACCAGCCATGAAACTCACAACGCGGATTCAAACCTGCTGTTGATCTTAAATTGGGGCCTAACACTACAAAACAAGTAAATAACCATAATAAGTTAGAAGTTATTGGTGTATTCTGATGCTTGTGAAGGTTTGAATCAGTAATGTTTAAAAATCATACAACATTACAACAACTTTTCAAATTCATGTATGTGAAATGATCTTGAATGCAGAAGGTCGAGAAAAAAATAGGGATTAGACCTTTAATATCATCACAATTTCAGCCTTTAAATTATGTAATGATGTGTTAAATATTATATGTAAACTCTGCCATGTGAAAACCCAGATTCATTATTGGTCGCATTAGAATTACCACATGTGGAAACAAAACATTGCACATGATTGCAGTTGGCTGTTTTCTTAATAAAAATATAAACTAAAATTGCGTAATGTGAAAAAAAAGCAGTGTCACGTGAACTAGACACTTTCCTCCATGATTTTTACATATGAATGAAAATGTCGTTACTATTTGAACATGTGAACTAAAATTTTGAAAAGTTAAAGAACATAATGTCACATGTGAACTGGACAATTTTCATGCGTACTAAATTTTACAGTGTAAGTAAAATACCGTCACATGTGAACACATGACAACAATCTCACAAATTCAATTTTTTTTTTTTGTTTTCACATGTGAATATCACGTGATTGGCCATTTTTACATGTGAAAAGAAAACATCACATGTGAACAAGCTTTTTTTACACATCTGGAATTGCCCCCCTCTCTCTCTCTCTACCCATTTCCTGCCTGACTCTTCACCTCACTCTGTCCATTAAAGGTGAAAGAAATAAGAAAAGAAGTTAACAAGCACAACTCTTGCATCTCCTTCGTCTCCTGCGGTTTTGAATCCTCACCGGAGATAAAACCTCAGATTTAACCCCAAAAATTAGCTACAGGAAGAAAAGACCGGCACGAGGAACAGAAAGGAAGCTTGGCATATCTAATTAATTACCGCATATTAGAATGTTTGTTTACAGAAATGAAGTGCTACAAGAGGTCTGATGTTAATTAATTTAAAGTGTACTTCCCCCCTCACTCCCCGCAATGTGTTGATGACTGCTGCTGAGGTACTTTCATGGCAGGTAAACCTATGTCTCATTGGATTTCCATCAATGGCTCTGAGGTGTGTATGGAGCAAGAGCTTGCCACACAGATTAGGGAGAGTGTTAACATGATTGCTGATTAATAACGCCAATTAGAATTCACAGCAAGGCGACGAGAAGAGCAGATCAGCGTGATTGTGACAAGAGCGGGCGAGAATGTCTGAAGTGTGCCGACGTTGAAGAATCGCAACATACTGTACATGACGTGCAGCAGCTCGGCCGTGGCTTTTTTCGTAACGCATTTATAAAGTCCGAACTTTGAGAAAAAAAAGACAAATGTAAGATGTGTTGCTGCTTCGCTGAGGAGCAGGACTATCTCCCAACGTAGTTATCTGTCCTCCAGCTGTATTTTTAGATTTTGCAGCGCACTGTAAAGGAGTAAGAAGTGCTTATCCATGTGTCCTGTTGACTTTTTTTGTTGCCACTTTATCAGTGTGTCTGGGAGTGAAGCGCAGCGCTGCACACACAGTATAACCGCGGTCTCAGGAGGTCTCTCTCTGGACAATGATGTATTTAAGCCCCTCCAGAGGTCAGATGGACTCTGTCCAGAACATCACCTGCAATCAATAGTGTTGGTAAACCAGGCACAACTGAGCGGACATGGAGGGTCCTCTTCTAAACACACTGTGAGGGAACCGCATGGACCATTGCACTGCTAAAACTGTGCGAAGAATGGCCTGATGCGCTGCTACTTAAGCAGCGGCGGCTGAGGGAGGACTTATTTATGTCGGGCTCCACCGGCTAGACTCAGGCTGTTGTTGCATTTCCCCAAAACTGGACCAAAGAAAATATAGATCTCGCTGAGAAAACAAGATAAACAGCTCTAAATGAATATATGTAAACTTAAGTGTGAATGTCAAAGTCCTTTATTAAAAATTCATATCCAAAGGTTGTTCTGCAGTCAGGAGATTCTGAATTCAAAGACAAACAAAGACTATTAAACAGATCCCTGTCATCCCCACAACGGCCTATAATTCATTTCTAATAACTTGTGTTGGATTGTTCTTTTTTCAAAAACAGAGCGTTGCATCTGGTGCCTGTGCATGATTGTATGTTGCAGCACAAATGTTGCTGTAACGTCCGTGTCAAATAAATAAACTATACTAAACTAAGCTAGCAAGCTTTCTTGCACACTCGTCTTATTTGTCTAAAATTGTATTCTTATTTTTCTACAGACACATTTCAAAACCAGAACCATGCAAAATTGTATCAATAAGATAAATATTACCATGATTTTTTTTAGCTTTTGTTGACCAAAGCCCTGTGCTTCAGAGCTCCTGTTGAACCATTATTTCAACAGAAAATTAGGTCAGAAATTTTGACCTAAGACAGACTGTAAAAGCACAATAAAGGTAACAGATCACATTTTTTCTCACAAGGAGAGAAAAAACAAGCAAAAGGAAGAAACTGACAAATGAGATGCCGTCGCTGTTCATAGAACTAAGACACAAAGTCAGTGCAATAAAGAAGTCGCCAAAGGTAAACCAATTATTTACTTTGCAAAGATTATGAAGGTGTTCGAGGTGTTCTGGACTGTGGTGGAAAAGTACAGTTACATTACTGTGATTTTACTCAATTAAAAGCAAAACTACTGGTTTTAAAATGATACTGACGTGAAAGTACAAAGTATTCATTTTGGGGTTCACATGTCTCATCAGTTTTCATTAGCCTTGTTTGTGATTGGAGAAGTGACTAAGTCGATTACATAATGGAGAAAAAATTACTTCATTACGACTTAATTTACGGTAATTGGAATAGTTACTGTATTCTATTTGTTAGTTTTTTTAGTTTTAGCATATACTCTTTTACGTAAGATGCTTATTCATTTCTTTAAGGATAATGTTGTAAATCCAGACATCCCACAAGCAATAAATAAAATGAAATCACTTGTTTGAAACAATATTTGGTCGAAAACAGTTCTATCAAGCTCTGCAGGAGACATTCCTGTGGTCCGTGCTGCATAACCATCATTTTAAAATGCTTAATATTGAACTCAGTAGAGTCAATATATTATCATTTTTCTTTTATGTTTAAAGATCTCACAAAGATGTCGACACATTTCAAAATTGAACACATTCACTGCAGATTTTCTTTCCTACGTGAACACATCTCCTTCTGCTTTTTGTTCATTTTGTGGTCTTTACAATATCGGTGGGGTTTTTTCGATTGAGGAAACAAATCCGACTTCCGAGCGCTCAGATCTTTATCCTGAGCCAGCCCCCTTTCAGTAAGTGGGCCGGGTTCAATCATGTGTCTGCGAACTTGAGCCCCCCCCCCAAAAAAAAACAATGAATGCAGAGGCACCGAGTGTCAACTGCAAGTGGGTTTTGAAGAATTGGCATAGTCATTTAGGCAGCACCTCACATCCTTCACAAACAAATGAAGCCCCCAGTGCTTCAAAGTGAGATTGATCTCCTTTTGAGACTCGGCACAGAACACTGGGATTCTGAATATTGAGAAAGGTGCCTCTCTCCATGGAAACCCGTGTCTACGCCCGCCCTCCCCCTCCGCTCCTCCATCCCATCCTCCACTGGAGTGATGTAGAAAAAGGGACCCGACGGAGTTTTTCAACTTCATCAATATTCACTCATTCATCGTGAATCCTGGCAGCAAATTCTCGACTGTATTACTGGATGGATGTTCTCCTTTGTCACCGTGAGGAGTGTCTGAAATGGAATTTTAAATTAGAATAGAACAATTCCTCCAATTTTTATGGACTCCGGTCACAGCCATATATATCACTTAATGATGGAAAACTTTTCAATTTTCCTTTGCGGAAGGTCTTTGGCACAATCCAGCCATTAAATAGGTCAGGGATGAATGTGCATAGTTTACTCTCAATTCAATAAAAGAGATGGGGGGAAATCCTGTTGATAAAAAAACAGCCTATTTGGAAAAACGCATAATCAATAAGAAAAAAAAGGATCACCTCATTCGGTTTCATCTGCCCGCCTGCTTTCATCTTAAAAACTTCCCTTTGAATAACACCATGTGATAAAGAAAAATAATAAATAAACACACACAGCTTGTTGATAAAGATGTTTCCAGCGGGTTTAAAAGTCAGTGAACCCGCTAAGTGAACGGATCATAGCTGGTCACCGCCTCGCTCCCGATGACCCATGGCGGCATGGGTCACAACATCTGCAAAAGCCTGTGACAGAGAAGAGAAGCGGCCAAACTCTTTTTTTTCACGGCGCCCGCTGTCAATACGTGTTGAAAAAAATTTAGTTATGGTGTGATTAGCATGACAAACTGCCTGCAGTCTAATTAGATTAGTGTTCAAACACATCGTAGTGAGGAAAAGAGAAGGCCTCGATCTCCTTTTTATAAGCATCCAAAAGTGATACTTTCTGAAGATTTTGTGGTGGAAAATATGACAAAACTGGTGGTATTATAGCTATTTTTGACATATATAAAAGAAAAGCCTGAACACTTTCTCAACAGTGGGAAAGATCTTTTACATCAAAGCCATAAATGTTTATGTTTTTCTGTTAATTATTCCTCTGTGTATTCCAAAACCGTCTAATCCTGATTAAATGTCCTTTTAATCACTCGGCTTGAAACCTGAATTAATTACAAATCCGCTCCAAAAAGTGTATTTTGTCATAAAAATGTTAATTACCAGGGGGTACTGACCTCCCTTTTGGCGTTGTTGTATCCCCAGCTGAGGACGGGGCGTTTGTCCACTGTCGCCACTTAATGACGGTGATATTAAACACTCACAGAATGTTGTCGTGCTTTTGTCTTCATTCATATCAAAATGAAGTTCTTGGAGGCCCACATTTATCAATCACGGCAGGGCTCCAGCTGTTCGCAAGTCTTTGGCCTGGCTTCAACAGCCGGGCTTACAAATTGTCTCTGAATAGCGTCGAGCAAGGCCCCTTCAACCCCCTTTTGTCACTGTCTCCTGACAAATGCTCCTCGGCTGCCTCTCCCAGACACATGCCTCCTTCCTACCTTCTGCTCTCTGCTATCAGATGGCCTGCTTTGCATTCTCGCGTGGCTCGCTACGAGCTGCTTTATCTGGCCGGCTGCTGGGAGCCCAGCATCACACAGGGTTATATATCGCGCTCACAGCTATGATCTGTGCCCAACCTGCCAAATGCCTTTTTCCCTCTTTAGCTTTGAACTGGGATTATTATGCAAAAAAAAAAAAAAAAAAAAAGCTTTGTAGTGTTTTCCGTCTATGAATTCTCTGAATGGAAGGTACACGCTTCTGCTTTAAATTGCAGTGATGTTGTAAGGTCAGTACTTAAAACAAGTTAACACTAAAATCAACAGTTAATTCAAGCTCAGTTAATAGTATTTATTTGACTGTTAATAAACGATGAAATGCTGTTTAACCATTTATTAAGTTCTCGTTTATTGTAAAGTTGCACCTAATGTATATAATACTATTACTATACTAATAGTAAATGTTAATAAATACTGTGTGGTTTATCTAACAAACATCTTGATGCCCATTATAAAGCTGAAACTGATGTTAATAATAATTGGTAAATAAATGGTTTATAAAACTCAACTATTTATTCTTTATTTTTTAACCCTTCATCGTTCCCATTAACTTCCACCAAGTGTTTGTTAGGCTTCTGCGGCTCTACATTGAAAAATAGACAACTACAATAAAAATCACATCAATTTTAGATGGATAAAAGCAGAAGAAACCAAGCGCAAATGACAGAAAATAAGTGAAAAACGAATTTCACAAAATACAAACATCTATTTCTAAGATTTTACAAGACAAAAAAAAATGTCGGAGGTTCTTTTCTACACATGTAGATGTGGCTGAACAAGTAATTTAGGAGATTAAATGTCTAATTTTGTCTAAGTTTGAGAATTGAGAATTCAGTTATAATTCCCTTTATCACCCCCGTTGACTTCCATTATTTCCCTGTTTGTTAGTTTTCTTGGATTTACATTATAGAAGAAAGAGGAAATATGAAAATAACCTCAGAATATAAAAGCGGAACAAACCAAAAGCTAACGAAAAAATAAGTCCGCTGATTTCACAAAATACAAAAATGCTTTTCATCTAAGCATAATTTCTGTTCCAAAAGAGCTATATTTAATTAATTGAAATTATACCAATATGAAATAACAGTAACCCTTGAGAATATAGAGCCTAAAAAAAAAACACTTTCAAATTGTCAAGCTCAAAATTATCCAATGATTTCAAAACAATACTGTCCCCAAATCACCTAAAAATACAAACATGTTCTATCAGTTCAGCCTAGATCAGTAGTTCGGTTACTTCCTGTCATTGTTTTATCGAAGACAACAACACATCCCAAAAATCAGATCTTTTGGAAATGCAATGTCCCTAGAAAGCACATAAAGGTCAGCTAGCTAGATCGCATGTTTGCAACTGCCTAACATGATTTAGAGAAAAAAATATCGAACAAAAAAAAGCCGAGAATCAAATGTCAGCGCCACAAGCTACAGCATGCTATTGTTATCTCAGACTAAAAGAAAATCATGCATGTCACTAGATCAAGCGAAGGATGTGAGGGAGCACCTAAAGGCTAAGCGGTCGTCTTCAAGAAAAAAGCTTTTGTTCTTCCTCCCTCCCACAGCTTCGTTTAAATCTGTCAAACACGGACCGGCTTGCGTTTGCCCTCCGCTGACCGACAGCCAGCTCTGAACCTACATGTTGAATCATCTGTCAGACTCTCAAAAACTCCCGCTGATGGAGACCAATTGAGACTGACAAGCTACAAGTGCCTCCAACTGCTGCTCAGTTGATACTTTGTAGCTGACAGCAGACAGTTTAAGCCTTGAGTGATTCAGTGTTGAAGGACAGACAGAGGCACGGTCTCATTTTTATTGCCCCCGATAAAGTTAAAAGCCGGACACTTCGGTTCTCACATCAACTGAAAATGGTCAGTTTAACAAACGTGAGGGCTTAACTTTGCACACTCATTTTAATAAACAACGTCAATTCGTAAATCAAGACAAGAGCAAACATCTCTATAGTTCTGTATCAGTCCATTTTTGTGATTGTATGTTATTCCCTATTAACAATGCAGCTGAACTTAATGATAATCGCAATATGTAAGTTTCTAAGCTCCAGTCAGGGTAAAAGCTAGAGGAAGGCCCATGTGTGTTAGCATTTCTCTTGCTGCAGTCAGCTAGCCAGCGAGTTTTTCGTACTTCTCCGTGCTTCCTACCAGGCCTGTTGTGCTGCCAGCAAACTTTCTTTTTGATTAAATAGGAGATGGTTCGGGTTTTTGTAACGTTAGAGGTTTAATCCCTTTAGCTTGTAAACCAGACACAACCGGAGCTACGGATGTTGTTATCAGGGTAAGCTAACGTTATTTCAGCTAATTTACATGCTAGTGTAGATAGCTTGTCACTTTACCTGAGAAAAAAGGGTCCAACCTCTCTCCTTATCTTTGCAATCCACTGGCGACGGATGTCCTGGAAAGTCAAGCCTTCATCACTTTCTTGTCTTTGGTAATATCTACAGTCAGGCACACAGTTTTGCTTCATTTAAGCTCCCCTCCAGAGCTTTCTTCATCTCAGCTTCGTTTTCACGCAGGAAAATTTCCACTGGCATAATATAAGAGAACATGTCCTCTATGCTCGGCTCAAACTTTAAGCTTATGCCCAATGAAAGCAACAATAGGAGGCAGAGTAGGGTAAGTCTTGCAAGAAAAGCAGTGGGATCCATAATAACACTTGTCAGAGCAATGTAAGCTAAGCAGCTGCTAGCTTGTGCAGTTAGGTAACCAGAAAGTTGTGGATGCACATTTTTGTTCAAGTTTAGTCCTCTTATAATGACAAGAAAACGATTTCACAAACATTTCTGAAATTAGTCGGTATATCTTACTGCAAGCAATTTCCTCTGCATAGTTGTTTAGTACATGTTTAATCAGAACACATTTCCTGCCATCTTCCTGCAGAGGTCCAGGCCTTGAGACGCCGCTGCACCACTCAGTCTGTATTGGCGTGTGTTGTTGACCTGATCTTCAGAATTCATTGCAAAGAAATGCTGCATCATGTCAAAATTGGAGGCATTACCGGCAGATAAAAAATGGAATTGTCAGCTGAGAATGAATGAAATGTTCAGTTTGTCTTTCGTATCCATTTCAGAGGAAATAATTAAGACAGATGGGCAGATGAATTAGCTGTCCTCCAAGGTCAAACGCTGATTGCCTTATTACTCTATTATTTCACTCTGGTGGAGGTATTACCGCGGACACTTCTTCATGATATTTTGTACATCCGCACCAGAAGAGAGAGTGAGAGAGATACAAATTGATTGTTTGGCGGCCAAATCAGTCACAGTCATCTTCGGCGGATGGATTAATGGCTTTGATGGCTGTTGCAGGTTGGAGCAGAGAGACTGGCTGGAGACAAGAGAGATTGGTTTGAACCCCAGGGAGCTGGATGGATGTGAGTTGCATGTAAGGTTGCTCGGTTTTGTTTAGAGGGAGGGGTCGGTGAAAAATGTATGTGGTGGAGTTTGGCGCGTCCTCAGGATGCACTTTGGTTCCTCTGCTATTACAAGTGATTGACTACCATGTTCACGCTTCCCCCAATGTGTGTCAACCAGCCTCCCTGTTCCCATGCTTGAGATGTCATCTGGCTTTTATCTGAGGTAAGTCTGAGGTCATTTTTGCAGATTTTACATTTGCTCTGAAAAAAAAGGCTGCTTTTTTGAAGCTCCCCTAAAGTTTTCATACAAAGATCATAGTGTACGTGTTCAACTAAAGGATCAAAACAACTGGATTTGATTCTTAAAAGACCCAAGTTTAAGCCCTAAATGTTGCATCTCAATGTGCTGTTGCTGTAATATTTAAGATTTTAATGAAACAATTAAGTTTTTATTTGAGACATTAAACTCCAAACATCTGATGGATCTTGAGTTCATATTTAGTCAAATGTGCATATTGGGTATAAGGTCCAGTGTTTTATCAGGAATGGGTTTTGGGCATTTGCTTTCAAAACCTGGTGCCTACATTACCCACAATGCAACGTGTCCACTGACTGACATCACTGGAGGCAGTTTATGGGATTACATGCAGCTTCCTCTGGAGCAACAAAAGGCTTTACGCTACTTTTTTTTTTTTTTTTACATGCAGTTTTACTCCATAACACCTGTAAATGCACTTTAATGTGCAAAACAGTAAAACTAAGGTGGAGTTACCCTTTAACTTACGAAACGTGCTCATTTGAACCTAAACCCGGATCTTTTCCAAAACCTAACCAGGTAATTTTGAACATTAAACACGTGTCTATTATTGTTAGCATGACGCCAAAGGTCACCTGATGAAGTCACCCTTCCAGCTTGCGAAAAGCTTTAATTATTTAGACACAGCACGAGTATGAACTATAGCATCTTATGAGATCGTGTTGCCCTCCAAAACAACATTTCATCCATTTCTTCGGCTTTCAGATGAGACTACAAGGTTCTCTATAGGTTTAGAAATCACCTAAATACTGTAGACAATCTCTAAAAACCTGAATTGTGGAAAGAAACGAATAAAAAACCTACCTTCTGTGTACCTCTGATGAATACACATTGACTGCACACTCTCCAGTTGTAAAACATGTAGGACGTTCTTCTTCTTTGAGCAGAGGCCGACGTGATTTATCTCACAGAATCTTGGAATCCGGTGAAATTATTCATCTTCCAGCCTGTAATTCCAAATATTTGTTGCAAGCACTTGATTGGGGTCAATGCCTCAATACTGTATCAGGGGAACAAGGAGTCTCGTAATGATTTATTACCAGCCCAGCTGCACATATTATTATGAAATGAGTTTATTAGTTTTAAAGCTAGCAGTAATGTGCTTTTGCTTTAGGGGAGCAGGCATGGGTGACGAGGGCCTGCATTAACCACTTGACGTGAAGGCTCCATTGTAGTACATGTATCCCTAATTTGGTTCAGTACCGTGACATCATGCACAAAACAACTCAGCTGTGCTACATGATTGCACGAGTTGGAATAGTGGGTGAATGTTGCATTGTTTCCTGTCACGTCGTCAAGTGTTTCTCGTGTAATTCCTTTCCCAGAGTATTTATCTACAGGCGTCTAAAGGGTTTTACACGATTTTCACAGCTCTATTAAAAGAAATAAAAGTTTTTCAATAGCGGAGTGCAGCATGTGGCTCGTCACTCCGCGTTTTTCATAGTCACAGGAGAATAATAACTAAACAAGAATGTTGTTACTCTGTAATGGGAGGGAGACAAAATGGTTTCTCTCACCATTATCAACTCCATTTTCTTCCTTCCATTCCTTCTGATGATCAATTAGATCTTAATGGATAGCCTGCTGTGCTGTGAGATGATGACCAACATGTTTTTGTGTTGAAGTAAAGCAAATGACAAAAACCTCGCACACGGCAGCCAGCAGCACAGAACTGAGCGTCCCATTCAAATCTGTCTCTATATGTTTCAGTCATTGGTTGCGTCATTTTTAAATGTGTGTTTATTGGATTTGTTTGTTATTTTGCAATCACTTATTTCCACTGTGGGTGTTTAAAAATGAATGTTAACTTCTTGAGCCTTAATGAAAGTTTCTATAGCAGGAAACGCTTTATTGTTTTCAGTGTTGCTGACTGCTGGGCATTTTCTCCGATGTGATTTTTGTTTTTATGATGTTTCAAAAGAGGATAGAATACAAGCATTTTTGGACATTTTTGGCCTCTTGATGGGCATTTGTTAAAGCCGCAGTTCGCAGCGTGCGCAAGTTGATGCAAAATGTTTTTCACTTTCTTCAACATTCAGCAGGACCCACATTAAATTAATTTTATATTTTACTTCTAAAGTAGAAGTTAGCAAGCCCGGCTCTTCACAAAAAGTTGAAACAAGCTACAGTAGCCTAGCTTGCTAACATTAGCCATGATTCCCGCTACTTTGCTTTTATTCCATAATTATACAACATTTGTACAGCGAAATTAAAGTTTGTAACACCTTCGTGCTATACAAATAACAGAATATATATACAGTTATAAACATACAAATATGCATAAACACATAGGGCGTGTTTTAAATCTACGTCAGGATGTAGGTAGGCAGCAGCAACAAGATGGGGATGATAATGTGGTCTTCATATTAAAAGTCTAAACATTTGGGAACTATATCCATCAACTCCAACTGTGTGTGAGCACTGATGTTACAAAAACACAGAGTCCACCTCTCCTCCTGCTGTAGTCTTGCTCTCTGTCAGTTCATAACATGGTGTGGCTGTCAAGAGCAACAGTAGATCCAAGATGTTGCAGTGGAGCCACACAATTATGACATGGTAGCAGATGTAATCACGAGCTACGTTCAGCTCAGAGACATCAGTTCTTGAGTTATTAAAACAATATATTTATCTGCCACACCAGAGTCACAGGAAGATGGTTGGTGTGGCCAGTGGACGACCCCAGGGTCCACGGTTTGCACCCAGACTCCAGTGGCACCCCCTGATATTGTGGTGGCCAGATGGGGCAACTGAAAATGTTGGGGTGGCACACCAAAACCAAAAGGATCCAGCAGGATTTCTATTATGTTCCTCATTTAATATTTTCTTTCACATGATCTTTTCTGAAAAATATACATTGCTGATTTGAATGCATAGGAGGCTACTTAATGCTTAATAGGAATATATCTAGCAACACAATTGACAGAATCCTGTTTGCAAAGGTGTGGGCAAAGATCATGTTTTTTAAATTTAAATGTTAATAAAAACATTGTGTTTCAGGTCACTGCTGTTTGTCTGCTAATCGGAAAAAATGTAAAAACATTTTTATGTTATAGTCTTTGGTCAGTAACCCATATTTCACGTCTTTCTGGCCAAATTTTCTGGTATACCTGCCTACTTTATCCAATCGGGACAGAGAATTCCATAAAGAGGCGGTCCTGTCTGCTCAATCATCACACAGAGAGCAGGATCCTCTGTTCTGGCATAAAACGGAGAAAAAAAACACTCGAAGAAAAGAAAGAAACATTTATTTGAACCCTTTAATTTTCCAGCTTTCTGTGCCTCCATTTGGAATTGTATCAAAAAATTACTAGGTTTGCCCTTTGAAGTCGGATACAGGATTTAATAAAAAATCTGATACAAGAAAATGTAAATAAAGTGAGTGTAATCTATCAAGCATCCTTTCTACGCAGTTTGCCTCTTAAGACCAAAATGGACTCATAAGTGTGTTTGCATCCGTCTTCATAATAGAATATAACAGTGTAACATGGTGTTTCAGTCCTCTTCTCATTTCAACATAAATTGCCGGTCCCTATTTCAAATGACAGCGCCATTAGTAGGATAAATATTCTGAATTGAAGCAGATAAAAGCACCAATATTCACCTGGTAAGCCAGCGCACATTAACAGTCCTGCTCCTCTCATAATGCTACGCTGCCTCCGACACAAAAGCCTGATCAACATCCAAGGCTGCCGCTTGTCAGCCGAGGAATATATAAAGATAAATGATATTATGTTAAATTCCACTTAATGACAAATTTTTAATTTTCTGAACATGGTCATTTTCTGGCTAGTGAATCAAGTGTAAGGAGCTAATTACGTGAGGATCTGAGCAAAAATAACTCCTCATTTTCAGGGATAATGGAAGAGAAATGTTGTAGATTAATGGCACTATTTATCTTTTTTAAATTTCTATCTTTCTCCAGTGATGGCTGCGCTCCCCAAGGAAAATATTCATAAAATGAAATTGAAGTCGTAACTTAATAGGTTATTAAAATTTTTGAGTGCATATCACTTCTCTTTTCGCAGCGCTGTAAATTTAAATTGAAGTTTGTGGCGTTCGGAGTCACCAGTGGAGGTTTTTTCCTTTTTTTTTAATGATGGCACAATAGAGGAGGAACATGCATCTTTGTCAGGAGGTATTTGCTATTCTAATTTTATGGCAGGCCAGATTATCAAAAAGGAATGTCACAGTGTTGGCTGCTGACAACACCTCAGCCTTCAGCCATGTGTTTCCATTAGGGGCCCTGGGCCGTCCAGGGGTTTGTTCCCTCTATTATTTTCCATTTCAGTCTTTTATCTTGATTTAAAGTGAGGCTTGCTGAATATTCTCTCTACTCCTACACCCCCCCTACTCCTGCCATTCGATTCCCCTTTTAGGAAGTGAGAAATGCTATACTGCGTAAGGTTTCACAAGAGGGACCGGTGCTCTCTGGGGAGGCGATGTAGATCGGTTCAAGGTGGAATAACTATCTTTAGCCATGCAGCGTGTTTGGAAATGCAGAGAGGAGGGACGGAGCACCTGGAAAGAACAAGAGGAGGCAAAAGCAACCTGCAGCAGAGAGTTTCTTCCAAGGTCATAGGGCAAATCTTTTTCCTCTAAGTCACATTTATGATACAGTACATTTTTAACTCTGTGCGTCCTGGTTAGCATGAAGCGGTCACAGTTTATTTATTCTCAGTTATTGGTCAACAACAATGAAACGGCTTTTATTAATGGCTTAATTAATGACAAAGTTTGATGCCTTATGTCTTATAATGGACACATTTTCTATTAGTGAAAAGCGCTGTGGGTGAACCGTTCTGTTTGGCTGACATAAGCATTATTGCTGTTGTGTGTGTTTACTTTTCTATACTTTTCTAATATATAAACATTAATTATCAGTTTTCTTCAACATAATTTTGAGAACTCCTCACTGTGCCAAAATCCGGGCTTCCACATTTCATGAAGGTAACATTAAAAAAAATGACTTTAAAGCATAGTTATTACAGAAAATGAGGAAATATTGAATGTATCATATTTGATATGCATGAACAAACTCATATTCCCCCGTTTGCCAAAGTCATGCCCAGAAATCTGCAGTATGTTATCCAGCATATGGTAATTACATGTGTGTCGGAAGAAGAACTGAACAGATGAGTTCAAGAATGGTTAAGAATAAAGAACTGGAATAGCCAAGAGGAAAGTAGGTGTGTATATATTAAAGTCACCAAACAAACACCATGAAAGTCTTCATATGCATGTTCTATATATTGTAAAAGTGGTGCCTGAACTGAAAGTGACAGTGCATGATAATATTTATATGTTTAAACTGTAAAAAATATCCTCTGAAATGGAAGTAAGTTGATGTCTGTTGGTGTTGGAGGGTTGTTGACACTGTGTGACAGCTTTAAGTGTCCATCAGTAGACCTTTGGGGGATTTTTAAGGGGTGAAAAAATGCATATATGGTCAACACCATCCACAGGTAAAGAGCAAACAAAAATCAATATGCCTTTAATTATATGTTTACAACTGGGGTCCCTGAAACCCCAAACAGAAACATGACATTAGTATAAAGTTTTGTTTATAACTCAAAATATTAGGAACATATTGAATGAATGCATGCAGTTAAAGTATCAAAATACAAGTAAAAGTAAATGATACCTTTATTTACATGTATGTGGTTCTACATTGGCTCTGATGCAGTATGTAATCTGCAAAGTAACTAGTAACTAAAGTTATCAAATAAATGTAGTTAAGTTGAAAAGTACAGCATTTGCCCAACCCTAACAGCAAATATGGAAATACTTCAATAAAGTTCAATTGCTTCAAAATTTTACTCAGGTACAGTACTGGAGTAAAAGTACAATATTCCGTTTCATCGTATCATTGGATTTTTAAAGCAACAGATGAAGAGATCACTTATGCAGTAGAAATAGTTGCTCTCAGTGCAATTAGGATTGAAAATAACCACCAACAAGCTTCTTATAACCTCCGGCTGCATCATAAATAAGACTGAAAGTGTTTATCTGACACAAACAAATGCAATTCCGGTACAAATGGCCTTAGTTTGCCCAAGTTTTCTCATGAAATCCTACAGTACTTCTCCAGCCTATGCAGTCTCTTAATTGCACATCCATGGTCAGTTATGAACCACTAATAGTATTTGCGAAGTCAGAGCTCCAGCAGAAGACAAACTGGGGGGTTTATTATATTGTTTGACTGCCTCAAGACAAACTGGAGCGCAGGGATGCTCCGAAACACTCAGCCCGCACAAAAAAAGCCGAGCTGGAGCGCCTGTCAGTCAATCATCCTCTCCTGGAGAGTCGTATTACTTACAGTCTGAGGAATTGTGATACGGAGGTCTCCAGTTGGTTTGAAATTAATAACATTTTGTTCCCCCGCTTCAAAAACGGACACAGCGCAAATTTATCATTTCTTGGGCAAGGGAGCTTTGTAGCATCCCCTCAAGGATCCTTCCCTCTTTTTTTCAACTTCTATTTAGGAATTCTGCGAGCTCAAAAAAAAAAAACCTCAAAGTATAACATATAGGAATGCTCGTACTGTCCTGGCCTGTTTATGCGGTATAAAGTTGATAGGCTGTCAAGCCCCCAGCGAAAAGGCCCAGGATGAAGCGAGCTATCCTTTAAATTGCCGGGGTGATAGTTTGCAGATAATAAAAGAAATAAATCAGACAATGGGGCTGAATATTTCATTTGTTATCCATATTCCTTATGGGCAAAAAAAAATATGATACAGAAATGTAAAAACAGCAATTCCACTTTACCCCCTCTGGAATTGTAACACTCGAGATGCTGTTTTCATGTCTGAAGACAAAGTACATGCTTTCCCCCTCGCCTGCAACAGATAAATCTAATAGGCAGCCAGAATTACTGGTTGTAATGTTGTGTAGTCTTAACCTAGTCTTCTCTTTCACTATTTTTATTTCTGTCAATCTCTCAAACTAATGGACACTCTCAAGGAGCAGAAAATGGCTGGGGACCGCTTTCTATTTATAGATGTAGAGGAAGTAGTGCAAGGCGCAGAAAGAGGTTAGACGTTTCAGTGTGAGAACACTTTGATAGAACATTCCACCAGGGCCGTTTCTGGCTTTTTTGGGGGCCCGGTGCCAAAAGTTATTTAGAGGCCCCTGTTTTGGGAAACTATGGTGGGGGATTTCAAACCCTCAAACATCGTTTTTCAAATCTCAAACTCGAGTCTGACACCTAATCTTGACCTCCAATTAAAACTACAAAATAATAACTGTTGAACCTGCAGAGCCTTTCCTTAAAATGTTTATTTTGAACAAGAATAACAAATAAATGAATGAAATGAACTGGGACATCACTACAGAACACTGGTTGGGGGGACCCTGATGGCTTGATGGCCTCCAATGTACTGTATGTAATATTCAAATACATCAATCTGGTGCTTTTTGAAAGGAAAAGAGGCTAGTTCTGAGAAAAACTCTTCAAATCTCAAACTCAAGTGCGACAACTAAAGTTGACCTCAACCGATAAAAACTACAAAATAGTAATAATAAATATGAAACATTAAGGTAGAATTTCACAGAGCCTTTGTTAAAATGTTTACTTGAAATATTAGTAACCCTGCATTGTCTGCATATAGCAAGAAATTGGAATACCGGTGCTGTCTCTAGCTTTTTGGGGGCTGTATACCAAAAATCTTTAAAGGGTCCCTATTTTGCAAAAACAATATAGTGGGGGACTTTTTCCAAAGAGCAGAGGCTAGATCAATGAAAAACTCTTCACATTGTGTTTTACATTCTCATACTCAAATCTGACACCGAAAGTTGACCCCAGCCAATTCAAACGACAAAAAATAATGTAAATAACATATAATAAAAACCATATTAGGGCTCCTCTACAACATGAAACTCCTAAAAACATACAGGATTAAAAAAAAACTGCATTATAATATCTGCCAAATGTTTTCCTTAAAATGTTTATTTTAACATTATTAAGCATTTCACCTTGTGATTTCTTTTGTGTTAAAATTGCACTTTAAGTCAAACTTCACCCTGATCCTGTCACTGACAACACGTTCTCTGCTCTTTTTCGAGGTTCACTAACAGGAAAAAAATCCTCCGATGGCTGCTAAGTATACACGAAAATTAGATTTAAGTAATTTTCTCACTCAAGAGCACAGTGCTGAGTCTGTCTCCATTGTTAACCCAATCTAATTGAAGCCCATTATTACATTAATAAGATGTTTTTCACCCTGTGAGCCCCACACTGAGAAACACGGCGCCCCCACTGCTGCTGCTGTGTGATGGGTCTTTTGCTACACGGGGCCCAGAGCACATCGCTCATCAGCCGGAGCTGTTGTACATTATGTTTCCGAGATGACACCTCAGACCTCCCACAACCCCTGGGTGAGATTTCCTCCCCTCTGCAGTGGCACTTTAATCTTTATTTCGTCATGTCCGTCCTCCCCGACCTCTAATATACTGTCTCATTTCGTCTTCGCCCATTTTCTGCTAATTCACCACCATCTGCCTTAGCATCTGTTTGAAGGGAGAAACAGGAGGGGAAAAAATCTTCACTTTGAGGAAAAAGTCTGCTCTTTCTTTCTTTCTTCCTCTCTTCCTTTCTTTTTTCTTTCTTTCTTTCTTTTCTTTCTTCTTCTCCTAACTTTGCTCATTGTGTCTTCCGCCGTCTTTGTCGGAGCTGAGGCCTCCGCCCCCTTCTCTGTCTTCCTTTTTCGCATAAGCCTCCTCAAACCCCTTTTTAAGTCTAATGCTACATGTAAACCTTAGACCTGCTTCCTCTCTTGTTCGTGGAGGCCCCCCAAAGACGACAAAAAAAAGAAAGAAAGAGAGAAAGAGAGAGAGAGGGAGGTGGGGAGGGTAAGGGTGGGGGTCATATCCTTTCCATGTCCAACCGCTTAGTCAATAACCACTGTCAACAGGAGTGCACAAAAGATCAGAAAAGTGCAATTGTAATATTCGGACAATGGCGGGGAGCTCTCATAAGGCTCGGCTGAAAAAGGGACACCACCTCCCCAGCGCCCCGCTCCCCGCCGCCTCCACTCCCCCCCCACCCATCCTCTCTCCTCTCCCCTGGCTTCCTCCCTGTCCTCTTTGAGCGTCGCTGACAATAGGGAAGCCTGCTGCATTGCCGGGGAGAGCCACGGGATCACCTCAGTCAGCCTGCGGATTACAGACATTCTTTGGCAGGGCCAGTGTTGCTGCGGAGAGCCCGGGTCCTCGTGGGCCCTCTGAGGCTGCAGCACCGCCTCGGGCCCCCCCACCCCCTCCTCCTCCTCCACCTCCCTTCCTTTTTTGTATTGTGTTCACATGTTTGACAGACACAGAGCCCATAATAATCTCTTTCCCGCAGGGACCTGCACCATTTGTTTGGCAGACCCTACAAACAGTTTCAATCCCTTTTCTCCCGGCCTTGTCTTCACTGCTGTAGCCCATCGCCGTCATCTAATTAATGCAGCCTTCCCTTTTCATCTCCACTTCCTGTTCATTGTCTGATCCTCTCCCCCCTCCTCTCTTAAGTCCCAGATTTAAAAGTCACTGCCTCCACTGGTTATCATACCATATTTGAGTGGTTGGGGATTAAAAAGGTGTCTCTTCTGTGGATTATGACTTTCTTACATATTCATTGTTTTACCATTACTTCCGTTAATATCCTCAGAAATGTAGTTAAAGAGGTCGGGATTTGTTTTAAACAGAGCAAAAAAGGGGATTAGCCAGTTCATGCTTGTCTTTTTTTATTTTTTTTATTTGAAGCAGCTTCATGTGATTTAATTTGCAGCTAATTGTGTACTTTCACATTGTTCATGAAATTAGCATTTTAATTAGGGTGTCCCGAGAGACGCAGTTATATTCGGCGACTATATGCCTGAAACAGAGGAGATATCTGTTACATAATGATATATTCAGAGCGACTACTAAAACAACAAGCTGCTAAAATGAGCCAATTTTAAAGAATGGGCAGAAAATATGCTCCCTGAAGAGGTTTTTGACCACATTCTCTCAATATTGTTTTTTAATAATGTTTAAACACTCATTTAAGGATTTAATTATATTTTACTCACATTTTGTCTCCAAACCAAAGAGCTTGATTTTAATTTATCAGAGCCTTATAGGCTTAAAACAGTCAATGTAAGATTTTGTTATGTTGTCAACCAGACTGTTCAACTTTCTGAAACTTGCCATGTGTAATTTGTGAGGAGCTGTAGAATGTAAACTCCTCCACGGGTCATTAGAAACCTAAATTTCCAACAGCATGGAGGACATGTCGTCAGACCTTTAGCTATGGTGCACGGCAATTACCAGCGATCCATGCGGTAAGTCCAGGAAAACCTTAAGGAGTTCTTCACCGTTAAAAAATGGTAACAGTAAAGAAATGTGACCTAGTAGCAAAGGTATAAAAGTCTCTTTTATAGGGCTATTCAATTACCAAATTCAATCGAGGCATTGTTAAAACCAGGAAATGTAGATGGGCAAGTCGTTTTCAGCAGCCTATTTAAAAACGGTTTTCATTGTCAGTTTTACATTTCATGGTTGACGGAGCCGACTTGCGAATGTCAACAGCCAGATGTTTTGAAAAAGCAGCGAAATGTGGTCAGAAGTTGAAGCGCGTCACACGAGACAATGGCGATTTGTGAAAGATACCTGATCCGTGCGTCCCGTCCGATCCCAGCTGTGCTACAGAGATGAGAGGAAAGTGACTCGTAAGCTCCTTCATTCACAAGTTTTAACACCATCGGCAGTCTGAGGCATGCTGGTTAAAACCAGTGTCAGACATCACAAGGTCCTTATCGGGGCAAACAGAACAAACACATATTTTTAAAACAGCAAAATCCAAATTTGATATCTTTGTCTTTTAGGATAAAGATTGTTTATTATCTCTGCCAAGGAGGTTATGTTATCACCTGTGTCTGCTTGTTAGTTTGTTGGTTGGTCATTTGTTTGCGGCCTGAATTTCGATGAAACTTGGATGGAAGATGAACCTCAGCCCAGAATAAACCCCATTAACTTTTGGTGTGGATCGAGATAAAGGGACAGATCCAGGAAAGATTTTCTCGCTTTCTTTTACATTGCGACGTTAGGACATCTTGGTTAATTTCTCAGGGAATAATTCATGGATCTTGTATTCAAAGGTGGCTGTGGGTGAGTACAATTTGATGTGGATAAAGGGGACTGCTGGGCCTTGGCGGAGGTATGCGATCTACCGAGTCCCTTTAGAAGTTATTGCTGGGCCAGGCGGAGGCTCCCCTTTCACATAAAAGAGATCCAGAGAACAGATATAATAAAAAACACATTCTTAACTCGACTAAAGCCAAACAAAATGTTAAACGTTAAGAATAAACTTCAGTGTTAACAGACCCTTGCAATATGTATGCAATTGATACTTGATACCGGTTGATCAAATGCTACCAAATAACGCTGATTACAATAAATCACAGAAATTGTCAATATCACACTGTTACCGTACACTTACAGCACACTTTGCATTCACCACATGTAATTTTAGTTTAATGAAATAAATGAAGAAGTTTTCCATAGAGACACTCTCCTCAGAACTTCACGCTTGGATCTTTTTACTGTACTCTCTTAAAATACAACACGCTACAGATGCTGGCTGTTACCTTTAATGATACCAGCATCTCCATATGGAAGGATATACAGCGAGCCCACGCGACTATCGCAACCTATTTATGACCTCTCCCTCTGAGAGGAGAGAGATTTGAGGAGCTATAATTGGTTCTCCTCACATGTATTCTCCCCAGTGTGCGCCCCGCTCGCTCCACGGGGAGCACTTTGATGATAACTTGCCGCATTACACGCTAACTTTTCGACAATGGCTACACGCTCTGTCTTTATTGCCCCGACTCCTAATGGCTATCTTGAAGTGCTGCCTCTGGCAATCTGGTCGCAAATAAATAGAAGCTGACACAGTAATTTACTCAAATCTTCTCTACAGTTTTGCCCCGTTCTCCCTCCAGAGATTACCCCTGTAACAACAATTATTTCAAATGTCATTGGTTCCTGCCTGCGGGGCACAGACAAAATGAACATAAAGTCTTTTCACATGGCAAAAATTAAAATATTTAGGGGGTTTTTCAAGAACAGGAACGGTCTCGTGAGGTGGACGACAAATATGGCCGTAGCTCGGTTGTGTTTGTGTTCGGGATCAGACATAAAATCAGCTGTTTTCTTCACCAAATGACTATTAACCTTTATCTAATAGGGGCAATGGCTCTCATTTAGAGAGGAGACCCAGCGGAGGACATATAATTCCCTTTCAGTGGAGTCTTGTCAGCTCAGAGCACTAAACAAGATGAACACATGGGCCATAGTGCTGCTGTCTAGTTGAACAATCCCAGCGCCTGCACAAGATTGCGCGTTTATGGTTCCACCTGAGATCTTTAAAAAAGATATGAATATCAAAATCTGGCTGCGACTTTGACGGTGGCAAGAGTGACGTGGCTTTGTGTTTCGAGCCTGTGTTCCCATCCTTGTGTTTGCATGCTGTTTGCGCATGTGTGCATGTGCATGTGAGTAGCTGGGGGGGTCAGGAGAAGCGTTTGTGGCTCATTTCCTTGTTTCATGTTGTTGTGCAAGCCACAGCTCAGTGGAGGGGATCCTAACATGTCACAGTGTCACGCCAGTGTCTCTGTCTGGTTCTACATGACCTCTCTCACCCTCTGCTCTCCTCTCCACGGACGCCGCTCGGCCAGACACACCAGATAATGTAATAAAGATATTTCTGCACCAATAGGAAATAAAGAAGGGTGCCCTTGTGTGACCGACTGGCACTGAACTGCGGTCTTCTTCTATGAACCTGAGCTAACCTGCCGAGCGTTAGTCTGTGAGGTTGTTGTCCAAGGTAAGGTATGACAAGATAGTTCGGTACAGTATGATGTGCTCATTAGTTCTAAGCTAGGCAGAACTTAGAATCTGCAAACTGGCTGATGTGTAACGCTATAATGTAGTTATAAGTGGACATTGAGGGAAAAGTTGTGCAAATGTATGACAATATAAATGTATCAGGTTGAAGCAGCAGCACCTATGGGTTGAACAGAGATACGTGCATGTCATTTAGTTTCTCTTCTTTCTCAGTTTTAGATGGCAGAGGAAGAAGTGTTGAGATCCTTTACTTGAGTATAATAACTAACATTGCAAAAATGACTCCTAATAAGGTGACATCCCCCACGAAATATCCTACTTAAGTAAAAGTACATAATTATAATGTAGTTAAAATAATAAAGATCCCTTCCAAACATTATTATTATCATGAAGGCGTACATAAAATTTCTCTGATGCGTGTCTGCAGAAAAATGAAGTTTTTCATTAAAGTGCTTGAAATGGTACCTACTCTTTGGCACCTACTTTTGCTCCTCATTTAAAATTCCAGAATATATTAAAATGCACATATTTTACTTTTTTTTCTATTCTTAGTGTCTCTGAACTGGAAGCTCCAACCTTCCACATCAAACTTGTGTGGACCAGGATTGGCTTCCAAACTATTTGTGATGTCACAAATCATGCTCGGTGAACCACCTCTTAAGATTAAAATGTAATGAGCGCAGAGAAAAAAATGTACACTTTCACCAGATGACTTTGAAAACAGCCTTCTGGATTCAAACTCTGCACATTCATCATTCAGCACCGACAAGCTCAAACGTTCGACTGCACTAACAAGAAGACAGACACATTTTTGACTACAGGGGGGCTTTAAAGTCAAAGTACTGGTAGCCCAAATATTTATCAGGTTAAAAGAGGAAAATAATTATTTTTGGAGCTGCTAACATCTCAAAGACATCAGAAATGTGACCCTGATTATTGTTTTTTTGGGAGATATAAGAAGCTGAAAAGGCTGGAAAAGCACAATATGTCCGTAAGCTGAAATACTCGTTACGTTAAGTACTTCAGTCGGTGTATTTAGGTACTTTATATCAGTGGTTACTAATGTCATAAAAGGTCACACCTACGAGAATGATTAAATGAAAATGGCATGGAATCTCCTTCTTCATGCACCTTGGAAGTAGGTGAAGTGATGCCAGAGATCCCACCTGGGGAGAGTTTAAATTCCACAATCGAGAAGACTGACACACGGCGAGGATTTTATATGCTGAAATTACAGTATATAGCCAACAAATGAATACACGAATAGTTAAAACAAAAAAAGAAACAAATATATTATATAAAATTATTTCTGGCAGTGTGAATAAGGCGCTGGTGATGGCTTTAGGTGTTCATTCTGAGAAATCAAACTTAAATCAATAAATAAGATATGAAAAATCCACGGGTGGGACAGCACAGAGTCACGACCTCGGCCTTTAAAAATAATCTTAGCTACTATCCTGTTTCAGGGCCTTTTGGATACAGTATGTACATATAAACATTTTGTGAAGATTGGATGAATTTTTTAGCAATGAAAAAAAGCCAAAAAATCCAGTGAAAGGTGGCTTGTACTCCTCTTTATTTAGACATGAAAAAAATGCGACTTATTCCTTTGTCCTTAAAATCACCAAATGTCAAATGATGTCCAAATATGACATATCCAAATAACTTTATTGACAAACAAACAAAGGAAATGATCAGCAGTTCAAATGTTGTACGTTAAACAAAACAGAAAATGATTCACAATTTGATGACAGACCTAGATTTACATCATGATCAACATCATCATGATCCTCTCTGGATATTCTTACAGAGTGAATAAATCCTGCTGTAACTCTGTGATGCTGTGCTTTGTATTTGTAGCTGTTGTCTATCAAACACTGAATTCGGCTGTGATGAGCCCCGAAGCAAACGCAAGCAAACTGTCCTAGATTGCTCAATAGCCAGCTTCTGGCCCAGTTTGTTGATTGGTTAGCCTCTTTCACATAAATACTCACTCACACAGACAGACACACAAATGAGAATTGTACCCATGGGACACAATGATTCTATCATACTTTAGCTAAACATAGACTGGGAATTAGTTGACTGGATAATCAATTTGACGGAGTGCCTCAGCAATAAGTGAGTGAAATGCACAGACAGTGCATGTCGGATAAGCCTCTGTAAGTCTAACATTTGTCACACGGATCACACGTGTAATCTGCATGAAGACAGAGCCCGGAAAGTTTGAGATTTTATTTATTGCAACCTTCAAAACAAACCTGAATGTGTCTGATATTTCTATTTTCACTGTTATCCCTCAAGTTGTTAATCCCATTTCGTTTTGACTATCGACAATTTTGTTGTAAAACGTCCACAATGTAAAAAATGATCCTGATAAAACTTCTGTGAGAAATCAATGTGTATTAACAGTTCTCTATGTCTCCTGGTAGTGGTCTATAATGTATAAGCCAATTAATGTATTTTGGGTGAAGAAAATCTCTGGGCATCAAGTCAGTATTTTAACAGAAAAAAACATATAAGCACTAAACACCTCTAAAAGTAAATGACTTCTGAATAATTACTACCTACAACCTCTGCTCTCAAGGGAGCAATTTAGAGAGCCCAGATGGCCACCAAAATAGGATTTAGGTGACAAATTGACAACATTACTCACACAGGGATTATCAATTACCTAAATATCAATTTCTGTGAAATCTCACTGAATAGGAGGAAGGTGTCTTGGAGGAGGTGTCACTGACCGAAGTGTACTGACTGCAAGATGGGACATTTTAGGATGATTATCTTTCAGCAGCCTAATAAATCACATTATTCGCACTGGCATTATAGCAGTTTATCCCATTGTGTGTTTCTATATGTGGTGGGATCCCCAATTTTACAAGTACAGGTATACCATATGGTGGCATCTCATTAGTTTACAGATATCAATGATATAATTTGAAAATGTTCATAAATAAACAATTCTACAAGCTGGATGACTGAGAACCTTCATCAACATGTATAAACTATTATTTGACAATTGTGTTAAACTTGATGACAACCTGACAGTCAGAGATATTATAATCTTGGATACATCTCGATTTGTTGTCTTTTATTTTGAGATTTATTTCAAAGGGATTTGGGCCACTGGCCACTCATGACTACAGAGCATTAAATGATTGTCTGAGCTTTGATCCCACACTAAACAAAAAGTTAATAGACTAGTGGAATTAGCATTTGAAGTTATAGCTGTCAAAGCCATTATTAGAATTGATTTTGATTGACAGATTGGCTAAATGGGTGGACTACAAAACAAAAAACAAAATAAGATAAACATAAAACAAAACAAACCCCCATCACACTAAAGGTAATCGAAATATCACTATTGTATGAAAAATACATGTGACATGTAAGATAGTATAGACTAATATATGGCACATCATGAATTTGTCAAAATAACCCCTCTGTGTTCCTAAAAACAACATTGCAGTCACTTATATTCATATTTGTGCAGTTGTGATTGACCTTGATGACAGCTGTGGAGGATGACGAATGTCCCGCCTACAACTCACCTGATTGGATAAGCCCGCCCTCCTGCTAACCAATCCAAAGCAACGCTACAGAGGGGACTTGGTATGCACGCGCATATGGAACGTCAAGTACGCTCAACAGTTGCGCTGGTAAGTGCATATTTTGATATTAGTTTGAAAAATGTAGCCTAGCTATCTTAAACAAACTGTATACATAGAAAATTGCATAAACAGCAACTATATTTATAACTACCACCACATTTATGGAGTGGCTGCTATTTTTTGCCATTATTAGTGAAACTAACGTTAGCCTAAAATCATTAGCTACATAGCTAAGGCGAGCTAGTTAGCTAGCAAACGTTAGCTCTAGCATTGTGGGGATAGGTGAACTTGGGAAGGTTGTTTGTTTCAAGCACATGTTTCTTTGAAAAGAACAAGAAAATAATGTATTTGCTGAATACCTAAACATGAAAACATTTGGGTATATAAAAATATGTGAAACAGTGTAAAATACAAATGGTCCTGTACCTTTATGAATATGTATTCACCCTAATTGCTGAATGACTGCCTGTGTTTTAATTTTCTGTTGTTCAGCTTATTTAGTTTTGTCATACTATTGTATTTTCTCTTACATGAAATGTGAATTTTTGATTGTACAATGAATGCATGTCATGTCCTGAAAGAGGAGTGTCAGCAAGTTGAACTTGATTTTGATGCTAACCTGCCTAAAATGCATAAAAAGGCAACTATGAGTACTGTAAAGCCAAAGGTTTTTTTTTCTTTTAGGCTATGAAAGATAGCCTCAGCCATACCCCAGGGATTGGTGAACACAAATGGTGAAGCCAGGTTTGATCAGCTCTGCAAACATCTCACAGAGGACCTGCCCGCCTGCTCTGAGCTTTCACAAAAGTCAGGTATGTAGATGATGCATACTGCATTCATTTTCACGTTTTGGATTTTCAATTAAAACACTGAAAAGACATGCAACACACTAAAAATATTACATTTGATTTCATATAGCAAAATTAATTCTTTTTGTGGTAATTTAGGTCAGGATGATAGCATAACTTGTTGGTCAAATGAGAAACAATACATACATACTCACACATTTACCATAACCATAGAAAGCCTATGCAGTTGTAATGCAGTCTGGTACAGGAGCCCTGTTTTTAAAATCCTACCTTTGTGAAACAAAATATCTTTTCTCTTTTGTGTAGATTGTTTCAAGGGTGTTTGACTTGGGAGTACTTTTGGAGCCCATCAGCTCATGAAGGTGTCTGAATACAGTCACTCATGTCCATGTTACCTGGTCTGTCAGTGCTTTCACTTAATGGAAAGAAGCAATTTTACACACATGAATATTAACCTGTGTAAACATTATTTATTTATCCGCAAAATATAAATGTGTTTGTTGAAGCTGTACATCTACTGAAGAGACGAACCATACATATAAATGTAGTCTGAAATACTGTAGTTAAGAAGCCAATAGATGTGTTGTTTATATGCTTCCTTTACTCCAGCATCTTGATTATATTTAGTCGGCAGGTTTTACGCGAAACCTTTCACCTCACATGTTATTAATTTTCCATCAGATCTGCAAAGTTTGGATGCATGTGATTAAGAAGTCAGGCAATGTAAATGAAACGTTTCAGTAAGTTTCCATGACAGTGATATATACTGCATAGATCATCTTCACTTATTTTGACTTGCTAATTAATCAACATTATTTATTCAGTGAAGAAAAAAAAGCAAACTTTGTAATTAGCAAATGACTTGATCTGTTGCAGCAGACTCAGCAAGAATTAGGAACTTTGAATTTGATCTGGAAGTCTAAATAACTCATTAGCATTGTGATTTAGTAAATGCAACATGAAGTCAGGAAAAAACAGTGCTGCTAATGCTTGATGTGCGGATGATTATATTAGTCAGTAAATTAACAGACAAATTAATCTCTGGACAAATAATTCAATAATGTGTTGTGTATAAACACAGGGCTTCTCTGTTTTTTCGGGACACTACTGTTTACATTCAGTAATTACTGATTCAATAGACGCACTGTCTGCCACTAGATAGCTTTATTGTATGTTTTGGTGACATTAGATTTAATAAAACTATGAGCTTAAACTGGCAGTCAATCATTACTTTCTGTTTGACTGGATAAAACAAACAATTAAGGCAGCTTTTCAGCAGTAGATGCAGTACTACTTACGACTCAAGTTAAAACATGTTTCCCTTGTGGATGAGGCTCAAAGACAGAAATCTGGTCTCGTTTTCGAGCTGGACCGGAGCTTTGTAGCAGGCAGTGAGTGAGCACATTAATCTAATGCATCAGCAGGTCCACATTTGTTTTAATGCAAACTGAAGAGAAGAAACGCACTGCATCTCAAGGGAGAAGAAGCTTAAAATTTCGGTCTAATGATAATAGATGATAATGTTAATGAGTTGTCCAAACATAACAAATGGAATGAATTACTGCCTTAGAACCAAGTCTGTTTCATTAAAATACAATAAAAAGGAAAGATTAGTTTTATATGGGAAACAACTTCCCTCTTTTGCGTTATTGATGAGACTAAGCGGAACATATCAAGGTTGGCTTGAGCCTCTGGTCAGTATTGATACCATATTGCTACTGTATAGTGTAGCCATTTTTCTCGAATGCCTGTGTGACATTAAGCTAAATCGAATTATTATCATGACTGCTGACCCCTCAATAGACAACATGAGTCAACGCTGGTCAAAGTATTAAGCAGAGTTTCAATGACAATCGTCTCTTTTTGGGAGGCAAGATTACCTAAAGTGAGAACCCATGCCCATTAGATCGCAAGAGGTGACCAGAAGTACACACTTCCATCTGTCTTGATGATCTTATTCCCCAAGTAATGTTCTTCCACTTTAATCAATTTTGTGGCAGGCCTGTGTTCATAGTAGTCAGGAACACTGGGATTATGTGCTGAGGCTACTCTCTCTCTCTGAGACGACCTTGTCTGTGTAACAGTACTGTTAGCCCTCGGCCTCGAGCAGTCAAACGCACACTCAATCACCCCTGTAACCCTTGCAGTCAACAGCAGACTGTTGCAGGCCGTTTGCTACAATCTCAATTTGTATTTCGTCTCAGACTGTGATGACTTGACAGAGAAAAATAAGAGGATTTGTCTTGATCTTCAACTCTCCCTTGAGGAAGTAAGTCCTCACCTTGAAGTTTAGAAACTGCATGACTGCCTGTTTTCGATCAAACATGTCCATTCATCCATTACAATTTTACAAAGAAAGGGCATTTAGACTGTAAAAGAAAAATATGCACAATCATTTGAATCATATGGAACCTATTTTGTTTTCTCTAAAGATGAAACATGAGGAATTCACTGAGTTTAGATGTATTGTGCACGCAGTAGACTGAATGAATGTTTTCAGTTTTTCTAAGATAATGTAAAGTATTTGCTGATAGAGTTGCTTATGTGTGGTACTTTGTTTATGTTGTCATTCTCTAGAATATAACTTTTATAGTACTAGCACTATAGTAACTTAAAAGCCATACTGTCTTACAGAGAGCTTAAAAATTAATGCATACGTAGTCAGAAATTAATACATTAATGGAAAAATGCACATTAAAACTGTGCATAGAAAAATAAATCTCTATGATTTGGGTATAGTTTCCAGAGAGGTGACATCTCCAGATTGCTTGTTTTGTCTGTCAAAGAGTCAAAAACTCAAAGATATTAGGTTTCCAAGGATATCAATTATGATCACGGATAATGTTATGTAGTACAGCAGCACCTCTGCTTCTTTAAGAAGCTACTGAATGGATTTCCACAAAACATCAATGGAGGTTGGTTCTTGGCCCATAATAGACCCCATTGATATATAAATATAAATGGGTGATTTCCCCACTTTTTTTAATTGAACTGTTGGTCGGACAACAAAAGCAATTTGAAGACATCACGTCGGGCTTTTGGGAAATTGTGATTGTGACATTTTACAGACTTGACGATTAAGTGATTAGTTTTTAAAGTAAAGGCACATCAGTCAATAATGAAAAGAAGTTGTTAGTATCAGTCCTACTTAGCTTTACATTTTACCAAAACCGTAGCAGCAGGGTAAATGGTAGAGCAGTCCTCTGCCAAGCCTGCATCAGTAAACACTGCAAACCTCTAACGGTGATGCACTGTAATGGTTCGGTCTTGAGCCTGGCCAGAACATCGCATGAGGTGCTAAACAGCAACTGGCTATAAATATAAGTGGTGAGCACTGCCAGTTGCACTCTTGTGGCTGAAATGAGCCCGATGATGGGAGCTTGAGAAAGAAAGGGGGATATCAGTGGTCACTAAATCATTCTGTAATCAGCTCTCTATGCAGGATCATCCATGCATGTTCAACGCCCCATTCTGGAAGGCTCCAGCAACAGAATGCTCCAGCTGACCCCATCTGTACCCCATCTCGTTTTGCATTATCCCGAACCCATAAAAGTCCCATGCAGCACAAAAGAGTTAATGATTCCCTTTGTTTTGTTGCGGGGAACAGAACCAAAGCAAATGACAACAACAAATCCATCAAACTTAGCAGCAGTGAGCACATCAGCAGTTTTTGCCAGCCCACCAGAGGCCTAAAATGCACATATTGCATGCTGGCCCCCCAAGCAGCAGGCGGCCCTGGGACTCGCCAGCCCCTTGGTGGCCAGAGAGGACTTGATAAATGACTGGAGCAAACTTCTCTGTCACCAGTGAGGGAGGAGTCCCCCACAGTAAGCTACATCATCCTAACAGCATTATTCTTTTCATGCCCGTTGTCGATACAGCGTCCTGTGATTGGCGTCACGCTTTGCACAGGTTAATTGGAATCCTGAACTGGAAAACAGCGGGGGAAAAGTGCAAATATCGTCGCCCAGAGAATCACCATATGAAGACCATGAATAAGTCTGTTGATTCCGATTCATGGCAAAGACATGAAATGTTAACAAAGTCAGAGTACAGATTGTACAGATTGTTAACAATGATTCCTGAAAAATATTTCATCGGGAGAACTTTTTTATTTTTGTATTTCTAAAGAGCTGCTAATTGAAAGTACCATATAACGAAACCAACAATCGCTTAGCACCAAGAGATTTTCCATTCTGGGTTTTGAATTTATTGAGACAAAAAGTCTCATTTAATATGAAAGCAACATTTTTCAGAATACAAGAGGATGCTGTTGAGCTCCCTTTCCAAGATGCAGTGTTCTATTCAGGTCCATTACTGGATTGGAAAAAGGTAACTCAATCACTGCATGTCTCCGGCTATATAACAAGCATATACTCAGACCAGAGGGCACCCTTATGTTCAGTGACCTATGGCATGAACACGACAAGAGCAACACCTTGATAAAGTAGCTTAACATGATGGAAATCCACAATGAGATCGACACTTGGCACCTTAAACGAAGCTTCCGACTTTCATCAAGTTTAACTGAATTAGTAAATGTAGAAGTAAATGTGAATCAAGGTGTGTTTGACTTCAATTCTTTGGCAACTCATCAAGATGTGGGACAAGTGCAGGGCCATTACACTGCACTAGAATGGACAGCTTTCCTCATCAGGGTAAATAGGAGACAATGTCAGATGGCCGTATTGATAAGTTAATGAGGCACAAAACACTTCGTAGAAGACCCATCCACCACCCACCTCACAACCATCTCCTCAAAACATTGATTTACACATTATTCACATCGTAGTGTTTACATTGCAGAAATAGTCTAGGTAATTAAACCTCTTGTCCACGAGAGCACGTAACTTAACCATTTCCTTTACTCTTGATCCACAATTATCCTACATGGTCCCGCTGACATATGTTTGCTGTATTGTGTCATCAAACGGACGAGCGGCACAGAAATCCCTAATGAGAGCCGAAATACTTGTTTCATGTTTGAGCAGTAATGGAAATTACTTTTCCTTTTAGAAACAGGCGCGCAAGTATCGCAAGAATCACCGAGACAGCAGATCAAGAGTAAAATGAAGTATGCAAATGTAATCATATTTATCAGAGAATGCTTATGGCAGAAAGCTATTAATTTCTCCTCTGCTTCTTGACACTTTAACATATGCATCACCTGCTTCTCGCAAATGATTATTTTTGTGTTTTCCATCTCCGTTGACAGAGCATTATTTTCTTTTCCATTGCGTCTTGTTATTTTTCTAAACTTTCTCTGTCTGAAGAGTGTAATGGCCTCTGATTGAAATTTCATTCAGAAAGACTAAGTGAAATACATGTTGTGTATTTAATGGGAAAAATAATTGCACGTCAGATGAAACAAAGCATGACGCATAGTAACCAGGAAGAGTGACTGAAAACACAAGTCAGCAAAGAGGTCAGGCCGTTCACTCTCTCATTTGCTGCAATTACTCGCTATACTCTTTCATTTACTCATTCCATCAGTCTCTCACCTGACTTATCTATAGCTTACTCACTCGTTCTCTCACTGTTTGGGGCTTTACGTTAGACATTTCAAGATATAACGCAGTAGAGCAGTGCTTTACAACTGTTGGAATACAAGTTTATTTCTGAGATATTTTAGTTGTGAGGAGGTTCAAGTTTAAACAAATCACCTTTTTAGATATATGTATATATGTCAGTGTCTTCTAGATGCATACTAGCAATAGATTACTCTAATCAGATTTAGACCTGTCTTGATGAATATGCGTTATTGACTAGATAAAAGTGCATGACCTCCATCTTTTTTGCTGATCTCAATACTGCCAGTTGCGTTAGTTTGCAGTTTTTGTTAGCACATCCAAGAGTCAATTTTATTTATTGTTTTGGTTGGAAAGTGTGTACTTTATATGTACGTTATATGCTATTTTGTTATTGTATCAGTGGCATGATGACAATTATATATAACTGTTTAATATTGAGATTATAAAACTGGGTGAAAAAAAAAATCAAATATGACAATATACCTCAATATCAATATTTTAGCAATATTTTAGGGATGATTATTTGTACTTTCAAGAAATATTAACATAATGACATTTTTGATGAATAGTCTTCGGTATTGTTGATATAATGACAAAGTGGTCAAGGGATGTATCAGAACAAGTAGACCGGTCTTTTAGGTTCAAAAGATCCTTATATCACCCAGCCCGACTATACTGCATCTGTAAACATGGGAGCTTATTCCGTCCTTGACAGAACAATACTGCAGTAAAACAATTAAAAGTGACACAATAATTTGGACACTACCATGATGACAAAGTCGCTCCATGGTACAGGATCCTCATAAGAATGAAAATAGTGCCATAAATCCTCATTAGGATTGTTGCTCTAATAATAAGTTGTTCTAGTTGTTGTCATATCTTCTATACTACAATAAATAAATGAAAGCTTTTCTAATTGATAAGCAGAGTTCTCCTCCTCAGTCATGAAGGTGACCTCTGCAGAATCGTGAAAAACCCACTGACAGACAGAGAGCTCTTGTGCTCTCTCTCTCTCTCTCTCTCTCCTTCTCTCTCTCTCCTTCTCTCTCTCTTGAGATGCACAGTTGCTGCATTTGGATGAATAAAAAGCAATGCTTCCTGTAAAGACTGCCTGTGTGACTACTGTACAGGAGTGCTATTTCATTCATCCCTGGAGCAACCCACAGGAATTGAGCCCATATTGAGCTCACTCCTGGGCTCTGAGAGTGGTCAGGAAGATTGATTCCAGGGCTAGATCACCGCTCACTGAAGACTGAAGTGCAGTCTGGTTTGCACTCGTGCATCACATGACCTTGTAGGTTTGATAAGAATAAACAAAATATTATATGAAAAATAATATGAAGATGGAATAATGTCAGCTGTCTTCTTCGGGCATTCAAAGTTCTGGTCATTCATAATTATTGCCTATCATCATAGAACAGCAGGCTATCATATCTTCACTATCTATAGCGTAATGACCTGTGGGTTATTGCAGGGACAGTATGGTGGTGATCACTGCATCTGCCAAAGTGCCTCTAACCTTTTGAGTATCACTTATAATTAGCGGGGAGAAGACATGCAAAAAATACCAGATGGTAACATTATTTGATAGTCTCCCAAAATGACGACCACGGTCCTTTAATTCTTGTCTGATAGTTTTAATTAAAACGGCTTGTCAAAACGACAATTTACGCTAAATTGATGCTATGCATGATGCTATTAATACAATGTCACTGACATTCCTATTAATTACCCTGACTAGTTGATATCACACACATCTTCATTATCGACATAAAGATTAAGATTGCCTTAACTGTTAGAGGACTGGAGGAACCCCGACGTGATGCATTATTCTAATATCCATTCAATACGAATATTAGCTCATTTTGAGGCCAGCACGAGTCATAAATGATGTGCTCTACCTGCCGAGGCTGTGTTTTCTTGTTCTCTTTTTTTTTTCTGTTTCTTGCTCTGTGACCTGAGAAATGGCACAAACAATGACAAGCCTGACAGGGAATATTGTGGACAAAACAAGCCTCTGTTTGGCTAACCAACCAGCAAATATGTCAGATGATGCAGTTTGTTCACTTCACACCGCAGCGTGTCGCACAAACGATCAAGCTGAGCAAATTATTTGGATCTACCATTGAAAATCTACACATTTTGTCAGTATTTCAGTAGCGGTGCTTTCACAATACCGTTTACTGTCATGCTAACTGAACTGTAGAGAAAATGCATGCCAAAAAATACCACGCCTTTCTCATTTCATTTTGGCAGTCATATTGGATTTGTAACAAAGAATACAGAGTCAACTGTCCATACGCTGAAAAAAAGCAGTTACTAAAACATAACCAAGGGCTCACAGGCTTCATCAGTTTCAGCTGATACATATAACCGATAATTATTTGCTTCGCATGGTTGATACCATGATAACCGATATTATCACATTATTTTCATTTTTTTTAAAAGTTCCCAACCTTTAGTTTATGTATAGCTGAGGGTAAGAAAAGCTAAGAAACACTGAACAAAGATGGATTAAAATGCCACAGCTCAATTAAGATTTGGTGTGTTAAAACTCTTAGATTACCTCTTCTTCTTCCTCTTCTGCTTCTTCGCCATGTTTATTGGTAGATTGAAAAACAAACAACAAAGAGCAACCTACTGTATTGGAGTGTGGAAAATAGAGATTGCTCCGTTTGTCATCTACAATTTCATTGATGTGATTAATAGTTGATAATATAGATTTCCAATTATCGGACCGAAAAGTTATATAACCAAACCCTAACCCAGACTGCAGTTTATATATATAGCGTATCCCTAGATCACTAGATATTAGTAGATTAAGCATCCAGATTGAACGAGCAACATGCTAGCTTCCAGCAAAATACTAGCTGAATTTTATTTAGGGTTCTTAATATGATACGATACAAAACAGTGTAAAGAAATGTGCAGATATAGCTGCCTCTATAGTAGTTATAATAAAAATCACCACACATAAACAAGCATTATATATTCTAGCAAAGCACAACCACAAGTTAAAGATATTGCACATATTACACAACCAATGATAAGAACACCATGAAACAATATCACAACCCCTGAATTATCATAAAGATTGTGTAGAACCTCTATAATAACCTTTATTTTAAGGGTCTGTCAAATCAGTTTTGTACAACACAACATCAAGTATCCATAACCTCCCCCCCCCCCAAAAAAAAAAAAAAAATGCTCAATATATTTTTGACATACTTTGTAAGCAGAGCTAAAGCATGGCTGAACATACTCCACCGCTATTGATCAAATATATCAAAAAATAGTTTGTTAGCTTGCAGTGTGTTGTATGAGGCCCAGGCTGCAGTAAGTGAACAGTTCAGTCAGGTCTGTCTGGTTCATCTGTTTTTTCCTGTGACAGGGTAGTCATCTTCATTCCCTTTGTCCTTACTTTGGAGCAGGAGGTAATATATAAAGGTCTGCGCTCACATGAGGTGTCTCCCTCACCTCTCCACTTGTCCTCCTGGACTGAGTAATGTCTGAAGCCTCACTCTTGGCTTGATATGATGAGTTATATCCTGAATTCAGGGGAGTGGACATTTCATTTTTTTTGTAATGTAGACATTTTATGATGCGGTCATGTATGATTCCATCCCATTGGCTTTCGAGGTTTTATTGTCAGATAAGAACTGTGGCACATTATTAGCTTAGGCACCCATTTTTTTTTATATATTCTGTCTATTTTTCTTTATGTTTAAATATCAATTGGTGAGTGAAAACAAGTAGCAGTACCAGTTCTTATATTTCCTCAAAACAATTAGGCCAACCACATGCTTTACAATGACCGTAGTGTATTTTAATTGTCCATAGTTTACGACTGTTTGTCCACACTGTTATCCTTTGTTTTATGGTACCAACCAGCTCAAAGTCAAACTCAATATGATGAGGTATTAGCCTCCGCCACCATTTCACTCAGACATGTCAAGGTCAGGTCACTGTGGGATTGTCTCCAACCCCCAGCGGCCGCAGCCACACATCTTCCCTCTGTAGGGGACGCACATTATTTGTGTTCACCTCATCACTGCTCAGATGGGCTGTGCCGAGATAATAATACCCCCTTTAACCTTCTAAATGATTACAATTGTAAGAAAACAACTGCCTTTGCTAACATTGTCGCTGCTTGGATTTTGTTTTCAGGCTACATATTTATTTTATTCTGTGGTAGCAGTTTGTTGCACTGTTTACATTGTATAAATATAAACAATATGAGTATTTATATGCACACATTTCATGTTTTATAGGAGCTGCTCTGTCCTGCAGTAAGACTCCAATGATGAACCTACCCACCTGCCTGATGAACTTGTACTTCAGAGCAATGAGACCTCCAGTTTTCTGCCATGGTGTTTACTCTGAGGCTGCCAAAGGAGGAAGGAGAGGGGATCCATTTGTCCCAAGGTGAGACACACTCTCCAACACCCCAATGTTAAATAAACACTCCCAGACCTCTGGCCAGCTCACTCCAGCCACTGGAATACCATTGGCGTGTCTAGATGATGGAGGGCTATTGTTATCTATCGCCTCTGCACTCTACTGAGAGGCCAATGAGAAGGCAGGCCACAGCGGCGCGCTACATATGGACTCGCCCACTCGCATTAAGTTATATTTGTTGGTCCTAAATAAAAATAGAAAAGCAGATTTACAGACACTTTCTTAGAATAACATCTGATTGAAGAGGGAAAGAGGGAGAGAGGGTGGAAAAAAAATTAGATCGCAGCTCAGCGTGTGTTTCATCACCTGCAAAGCCAATGAGGGAGAGCGTCTCCGCGTCAACAACTGTAAAGCGTATCCCAGCTTCTGCTGCTGCTGCCATCTCCGCTGCACGCTACACTAACCAAGAATGTGTATTTCTGCAGATGATTAAATCAATACCATTTTGACAAGACTTGTTGGAACATGCCTCTTTATTTTACGCAATTCCTTCCCTTTCGTCAGGGAGCATTTATCAACCTGCCGGGGTGCTGTCACCTAATGGAGATTGTTCTTTAGTCTGCTCTTGATAGAAGGGAACGATTATGATGCATGTCGATAGTTTACAGAGATATTGACACAGGAACAAAGAGCAGACCCTTGCGGCTGATAGCCTTTTCCCTCACACTCCCTCAAAGCGCCTTGGTCATATTTCAAATGTGTCTTTCTCACTCACCTTACTCCCCCATGATGATTTTCCTTTGTTTTAGAGGTCAATTAAGGTCTCAAGGCCCCACAAAGGGAACTTCAGTGTTCGCTTGTATTTACTTTTCAACACAAGCCAGACACTCCTTCCCCTGTCAGTTGTTTGGCTTAAGCCCTTCCCCCAAACAACAAAAAAACAATCTGCCACCTTATAAAGGCCTTTACATGGTGCCTTTGGTTTGGCACGCAAGGAGTTAATGATAAAACCAGCCCAGGGTGTGACAACAGGCCGTGAATATAATAAGCTTGAAGGAGACAGGAATGAGAAAAGGTGGGATGCATATAAAAAGAGGGAGGAGAGTGGGAAAACAAATGATGAGCTCTACCTATAAATTCTTCATCTGCATTGGCTGATTGGAGCGGCTTGACTGTGCGCTCAGCTGTGACTTAACAACTAATCCAGTTTGTAAGTTATTATTTATCTCCAGGAAAGTTTGTCAAACTTGGGCTTTGATTTTCTACCCTGATTTCCCTCTTGTGGCTCGCTCTCGCACATGCTCCCCACATAATTTATGACTGCCTCTGGTCTTGATGACAGATTATTAAAAGTAGAATTAGTTTTTTGCGCGGGATTTCTCCACTGGGAATTGGGAAGGCAGTGCTCTCCGCGGAAGGTCTCTTACGAGGTCTCCATTACTAATAGAAGTTTTTTTCTCTGATGGGGGGCAAGGAGACTAATGATTTGAATTTACTGTGGCAGCCGTCACGTGGTCTGGAAGGCATCAGTCGAACAGACAAGAGGTTAACTTCCTCCCTGTGGAGAGGTTTATTGGATTGTTTAGCAGCAGAAGGATAATGTTTTTGTCATAGACTGCTGCGGCAGAACAGCGGTGTGGCAGAGAGAAGGGGAGAAGAGAAATGAAGGGAGGAAGGACACAGAGAGAAGGGGGTCCAGGGATGGATAGAGTAGCAGAGAGGAGAAAACAGCATGATCGGAGCACAGTGAGCAAGGCGAAAGCAAGTTATTTCTAATATAGGTGGACAGATACGATAAAGCTCGGTGATAGTGCGCCATTCCTCTACAGCTCTTACATGTGCGCAGGAAGAAACACGCTTCCATTCAGCGGTGTGCACAAAAGTACACACACGCATTCAGTCTCACTCACACACAGACAAAAAGAGAGATGTTAGTTCCTTTCACCTGATGGCCGTTTGGAGCTTGTACTCCCAGCATGCCTCGGCAGTATGGGTACCAGAGGGGAGTCACAGCGCAGCTGAGAGCCTCGGCTTAATCTTATGCATCATTAAGCACTCAGCGGCAAGCCAGCGCTGTTCATATACATCATCCACGCTTAATAAACATAATGATGACATAAGATGTAATTCTAGATGAATTTTCATTTTATAGGGAAATGGAGAATTCCTGTAGAAAGGAAAGAAAAAAAGTAAATTATCTGGGAAGTACAAAATAAATTATGTTTTTTTTCCCACTTAGATGAATGTAGGTGTTTGGTGCATCTGAGTTGGGGATAGTGTGTTAGGCTGCATGGGGATGTGGCGTCGACAGTGGCGATGAGGCTTTTGGTTATGGCGGTGGCGGTGATGGTGTGGCAGGTGTCGCTGGTTCAGAGGCGGGGTCGTGGCGGAGCATGGGGAGGGGTGAGTCTGAGAAAAATGGGGGTGGCTATTGTGAAACGTTTGCAATTTTTAATTCCTAATCGCGGGGCATGATGGACAGGCTGAGACACCCCAGAGTGTGCAGCTCATCCATCATGGGAAGAGGAAACTGGAGAGAGAGAGAGGGAGAGAGAGGGAGAGAGGGGAGATGTAAAATTTCAGATGGAGTTACCTTACAGGGGGGAGAGGGAAAATAGATTCCCGATAAAAGCGAAGGATGTGGGAGTGAAAGGGCAGCAGGTACTGTGGGAGGGCATCACGGGCCCGAGATTGCTTCATGTCTCCCTGCTGGGACTCTAGGGTAGCTCGGCCTGGAAATGAGTTCCGCTTTCAGGGACTGTACCAGACATTGAATCATCCTGAGAATCATCCTCGCTGCACTTGTCTTCAACAGATAGTAGATGTAAAGTGATGGTGACCTGGCGATGGGAAAGTGAATACTCAATGGGATATAATCAACCAAGGAAACAGCAGAGCGACATAAACACAAGGGATGTAAAAGCAAAAGTCTCCAGGATTCTGTGCTTTTACAGTAAAGGGACAGTTCCTTGCAAAATCAGAGCACATTTTTTACCTTTTACCTTTAATGCTCTTAATCCGTCTAGATTTGTGTGAGTGCTGAGTTTTTTAAATTTGAAGATGCCTTCTCTCGAATATAATGGAACAAAATAGGATTCAGTTTAATATGCTAAAAGCTATAATAAAAAAAAGTCTGAAAAACGTAACAGCAATGTCTCCATCCAAAAACCCTGACGACTATTTTATTTCTGTATCACAGCGCAGAAGGAAGCGTGCATCTACCCGTGGATGAGAAGCTAGCTAAATAAGCTAGCTACTGCAGCACAGCAATGTTATGTTTACATTCATATCTGTTGTTCGTGAGTAGATGCAGTTTGTTACGGTTGCCGGGTTCACTTCAGTGGAAAAAAGAAATCATTCCGACGTGAAACTGCTGACAACAAGTTCTTATATTTTAGAGAAGGCAGACATCTATACAGCCGATATCACCAAAACTCAGCATCTCACAACAAGACAATCTAGATGGATAAATAGCACTACACTTATTTTATCTTTATTATGTCCCTTTGAATTGTCTGTAGCATTTTGCTTTTGGACCTGGATGCCTCCAGTTTCAGCAAATTCACAAAAAAATAAATCCTCAGGCATAAACTATGGTCAGTTTCACATTGTTTGACACAACAACCTAATCTACTAAATAAGTCTTGTCGTCTCTGCCTGATTGTTTCCTCTTGGTCAGAGCAAGTTTTCGCAAACTGTTTGTGTCCTGATAGCAGAGAGCACCCTGTGAGAGTGTGAACTGTACATCAAACATGATAATGTCTCATTATGTTTGAGAATTAATTAGCTTCAGTGTGTTGAGGTCCTGGTTGCCTGCCTTTTTTTTTGGAGGCGTAATGCGAGTTTTAGACCTCAGCAAGTTTGGAGCCAGTGGACCATACAAGCCAGTATGCCAGTGGGTGAGCCAAGTCTCTCAATGCAGGGATCATTACCGCCTCTCTTTCTCTCTGTCGTTCTTATTCCCTCTCCTTCGCTCTCTGTTCTGCTCTTTATTTTATTTTCGTCCCCTGTTAAATATACATGAAGCCTCCTTTTTTACATGTATTATCTAAACACTTTCAGTTTCTTTTTAGACAAAATGGTACCCTTTTTAGTCCAGTCATAATGGAATTTATTAAATATAGTGTTTATTGGACTTTAATTTCAGTATCTACAAGTTGCTAATAAGGTTAGGCCTATGTGATGTCATCTTTGTGGTAATTAGTTACCCACAATCCCCCTCACTCTCATTTCTAGGAAAAAAAAAGAACAGTAATAGGCAGAGAACAGTGACAGGATCAGAGAAATGGGCTTTTAACTAACATGCAAAGTGATGAATGGATTGACCACAATGTAGACTAATGGAGCCATGGAACTAATTAGGCCGAGCAGAGCTGTGCTTAAATGTAAATGGATTGAGCTGGATGAAACGTAGGAACAGCTGAGAGAATGATGAGGTCCTTCACTCGGGGGTCAATCAATGGGCAAGCAAACACAATCTATGGGCCTCCGTGAGGTCGCAGCCAAGGAGCATTTCATCTGTTATAATTCAGGGATTGTTGCATGTGTACAGTACGGGCATGCCTGTATTTATGTTATGAGTGTCTTATACATACAATACGATTTAAAAGTCTGAAATCACCTGTCATATTGATTTTTTTTTTTTTAATTTTTAAAAACCCTTTTTCAGAAAGGTGTCCCAATTCAGCTGATGAGGTGAATAAATGATCAACATTGTCTGACATTTTCTGTGCCAAAGAACTAATCGATAGGTAAATGTTCGATATATAATAATCATTGATGAATATTATTGTAGATGTTAGTTAGCAGTATGAGTACTGTTGCAGTCATTTTTTTCCTTCTGATTATTCATTTGTTTTCCAGTCTATCTGGCTTTCTTTTTGTCCTTGTGCAGTTCACTCGTAAGTTAGATAGCAATAGTGCTAACCTAAGACTAACTCTCTATGTCCATTTTGAAGTTTTCACAGAATAGCTTTGCTACAAAAACATGTTATCGAAATTATTGTGCACTTGATACAGAAAGAGGACCCTGCTCCTGTTTAATTCTGCAGACTTTGCTGCTAAGCTTCTAGTTTCTTTTACCAATGACTTACAATTTCTACATATTCTTATTTTACTGTTAATCAGAGTATCTGTGTCTCTTTCTGTCCTTTCAACATTCAGTCTGGTTGAACCATTGTACAGCATTTTGTTCTCTGTGTACAAACCTTATTATTATTTTTTCCGTTTTCCACGCCTCATGCAAAATCTGTCTGGAAAGCGGCCTTTCTCCAACCTAAACCATTAAAAAAAATGTAAAATAGCCCTCCCAGCAATCCAACTGCTATAAATTAAGCTTTTCTAGCTTATGAACAGTAGTGAAGACACTCTGTGTCATTGATACATATGGCAGACTGCATGACTTTGCAGAAAAGCTGTAATAAATCTCTAATCATTCTCGTCCCTGGTGCCCAGCTCTCAGACCCTGCAGCTTGGCACCTACCACATGTTTGCTGGCGTGCCCTCTGACTTTGCGGTCCTTGTAGACCACTTCTGTTGGCCGCGCCTCAAATCTGCTGCTTTCACCTCAAGAATGGCCGCAAAGATAATTAATGCGCTGAGCTACAGCACCGAACCTGCAGTTCTGCTCCTCACATAGAGCTGTATTTCCTGCACATATTCAGCCCTTATGGCCATGCTTTGACCTTGTAAACATCTGCAGAGTGAAGTAAGTGACAGCAGTTTACACACTTAGCACATGCATGTGTCTGTGTGTGCTGTATTTGCCTGCTATGCTTCCTATTGTTAAGTATTTAGTAAAAATAGCTTCCCTAGCTTGGAGAGTAGTAACATCCACTGAGAAGCCTACCGGTTGCTGGGATGCAGTTCATGCCCTCTGTTTGCCTCTGTAGGCGCTGCACATCCCAGAATTAATGTGTGCAGAAATGCAAATAACCCACCCCAGTAAAAGTTGACATTGCCTCCTCTGATAAATTTTTCTGCTGAGGTAAGAGACAATTTAATGCAGAATTAGAAGTCACTCTCCGCCACCATTTACATCCTTAATTAGCTGTAATTTCTCTGCACCCATTAGAGAGAGAGAGAGAGAGAGAGAGAGAGAGAGAGAGAGTGATAGAGAGAGAGAGAGAGAGAGAGAGAGAGGACACAATGGAAGAAAAAGAGGTTAAGATGAGAGCGCGTTGCTTTCCCCCAGTGCCAGGCTGGTGTGTGCCTGTTTGTGTGTGTTGTGTATCAGTAACGTCCTCCCCAGCCAGGTTGCCTTTGGTGATTGATCCACGTCTTGCTCAGTCACCAGCCATTGGCACTGGGGTGGATGTAAACACTGATTAGAGGGAGGAAATGAGGCCCTCACTTTGTCCTCTGTGTCAGGGAGCACTGCGGTGGCTGTCTCTGTTTGTCTAGTTCTTTCCACCTGAGCACGTTTCAGAGGACACCGTTAGCTACGCTTTATAGCCGTTATTTAGATAGCGACACAACGGGATGCTCCTTTTGCTCTTTGACTGACATGCCCAGCCATGTGCTCAGCAATTCAACTCCCCGCATCGGACAAAGTGCCTACAAGTTTGCGAGCACACAAAAATGATGATGTGTCAGTTTGTATGAAGGAGAGGTTGGACAGGGTTACTATTGACTTGATTGGAATATACAAGTAACCAGCAGTAATTTTACTTTCTGTCAGTTTAGTGTAGAAGGCGACGTTTTGCTGCTGTTTCACCACTCTATCTTTGTTTTGTGTTGAATTGCAATTTATTAATTTCCCGACTGTTTACATCCGAGTAAAAATAGACAGATTCTTAAAATTGTTTTACCAATATTATAAAGTGCATACAGACTGTATGGCAAGCTGTATATTCAAGTCACTGGTTATATTTTGGGATATTCATCATACTATTTACCTGTAATGTTACAATACATGCAAATCATGAAACCGGATACTTTCCCCTTATGAAATTATGACAAACCGTTCAATTTGGACAACAAATCGGCTCCAACTACTTTGGTGGCGCTTTATCAGGAAAAGAACAGCACAGAAAGAGTGCTGCACAGAAAACATTTTTCTTTCTTTGCCAGGAAAAATGAACTGTCAACATTTAATGATAGATATTTGCATTGTGATACAAATCGTGTCCTTGGCCCTAAACATAAGATATAGATCCATTTATAATGAATTCAGATAAAGTGTCCTTTTTGCATTCTCGCTCTAATGGATCTGTGGAGCCAGCCAGTCAGTGACCCTGGTGCAATCAACAAAAACCTGTGCCAGTGGATGATCAGACAGACATCTATCATTTCCTCTCACACCTTCTTAGACGTGGCTGATACTTAGGTGCAAATGTATTTTTTCCCGCTAAATGTATGTGTAACTTCTGCAAGCTGGCTGACTTTTTTTCATGGTTTTGTGAGAATGTGTGGAAGAAAGGGGGCAAAAAGACATTAGATTTTTTTTTCCATCATTAAGCTGTGTCTGGGAGATGATGTGCTAGCCGTATGTGGTCCAGGGGAAGTATTTATAGCCCTGCTGGAATCTTGCTGTGCCGCGTTGATAGCAGAGATAATGGGAGAGAATGGGACGCAGCGAACTGTTCTAATGACACCAACAAGACAAGAGAACAGCGAGGATAAATAAATGTTAGCCATTTTCTCTCGCACATCATTTGCATTTTTTCTTGTTAAGGTCACTTATAGACTCAGACAATAACAACGAGGGGGAAAAAAAGCTCTTGCTGAATATAGAATCAGAAAAATAACAAAAACAGAACTACTTAGTATGCAAGCCAATGATTTTATTTCCTAATAATGTGACATTCAGTTAAAGATAGTGCCGGTTTTTAATTTTTAGCCCCTTTAATTCCCGTGTAGCTGCTTCAGTGGGTTTCCTTGTGAAATAGGGGGAATACAAACAAGATTTCACTTCATTACACAGGAACAAACTGTACAGAAATTGCACTTACTTATGGAAATGACTGTTAAACATGCACAGCATTATGTGCTCTGCCTGTGCCGAAAACGTTGGAAACATTAAACCATGAGCACATGAGTACAGACAGAGAGCCAATAAGGAGGACCAATTACCAAGGACTGAGTTTGAGGAGCACTGGTCCTAGGGATGATCAAAAGGGACAACTGATTAAAGAAATACATTGACCTTAAAATGGGCCTAATTTAATCAGCCACTGTTTCTGATGGCGGAAACACACTCTTAATGATAAACGGGCTTTCCTTCTTATCAGAGGCTCACTGTACCACCTAGCTGCCAACTCCAACTTGTTTGTTTCATTTCATACTTCCATCCGACGGCAACAGTAGTTGCAGTAACTTTGTGAAAGAGAGGGTCATTAGTGTAACCTCTGGGCCCCGTTTTGCTGCCGGAAGGTAATGAGAGACAAACAGCATGGTCAGCAGTAGGCATAAGTGCTGGGGGTTTATGGGCAGTGTGTTGTGTCCCAGGTTAACACTGATGCCACCATTTAGAGCTCTGTGTTTTAGCACCCGCCTGCTAATTGAGATGACAAAGGCCATAACAATGACATTGTTGGCCAAACGGCCCTCTCTAGGCCGGCGTCTGGCTCCAGTCAAGGACGTCCAGCAGGCTGTAAGTGCAACCTTGAAATTTAAGATGGTGCCTGAGACCTTGTGTGTATCTCAAAAACAATTAGCGCAGCTCAGGTGGGCCAACACACATTCTCAGACTCTCTTTAAGTGCCAGAACTGCCGCACTTGTTTTGTTTGTTTTACTTAAAGTCACATAAACCACATCCTCCACTCACAACAATGGCACATAAACGACTCTGGAAAAGCAAATGGAATGGATTTGCGTTGCTGTTTCAAAAATCTAGTTAGATTACCGTATTTGTCATTTATGCTTCTCGTTACACACTGAGGCATCCTTGTAAATAGGCTCCTGCTGTAATATGAAACAACATCAATTGACACCCCATAAAACATATATAACGTGTTAACAAGAGATATAAACAAGGCCAGCTGTTGAATTATCTTTTGACTATCCTAAAACTGTGTTTGTGATCAATTAAGGCTCAGTCTCACAATTTCACATTGAAAACAGGATGTCTTCTGTTACCAATCTAATAATAGTAATGCATATGGCGAGTGTTTTGATTAACATAATGGAAAAATAGCCCACATAATTTATCTTCTAAGTCCGAGGGAGAGAGAGCCAGATTGGAGCCTGAGGACTCAATCCACCTCAACATATGCTGCCATTGTAAGTCTCTGAATGTGGAGTATCTCGAGCCTCGTTCCCATGATATTTATTGAAAAACATTTGACTTTATGAGCTGCATACTTAATGAATGCCTATCGATGCTGCAGCTCAGCAGATGAGGCTATAATTCTACATATAAGTATCGCAATCACACGTGGGACTCTAATGTTGTTTCTAATTGTGATCTATTCTAATTTCCAGTTTATCAGTCCTGGTCTGAGGCTGTGTAGAAGACCACCATTTACATTGTTAATTTGCAAACTAATTTGAAAGGTATGAGGGCAGTATAGTCATTTTGTTTCCTCTTGAGGTTAATATTTTTTTTCTCTGTCCTTACCAGATATTTCTCATGTTATTTCTCATAATCTCTTCTCCGATTGAACAAAAAAAACCCCACTGGCAGCCACAAACATCTGGCTTTTGCCTTCATTGGGAACAGCTACAATCGGCATTCATCCCCATTTAAAATAGCTCTGCAGTATTCACTGGTGTGATCAGCAGTGATGGAAACATGACACCCAAGTAGAGACGCACATTTTCCCTTAATTATCCTCAAATTTTCCCTAAATGTCCCTTACATTTTCCTGAAATGTTCCTCAAAATTTCCCTACATTTTCTTCATATCTTTCCCTTTTTCTAGTGCTCTGCTATGACACATTGAGTTCCAGGCATTAAAGCGAAAGCAGTTTTCCATCTGTCTCTGTTCAAGCAGCACTCAAATATTGTTCAGCTGATGTTGAGTTTGTAAAATATACAAAAATCTAACCGCCATAGTGTTGTTACCGAACTCCATGCTGATTTCTACTGTTCACTGTTTATTGGTGCATTTGTGATTTTGAAATAAACACGTCAGGAAAATAACAGAAAGGCAAACCCTCTAATAGCAATGGGAAAGGAGTCAATCGCCTTTTTTTTTTTTTTTTTTGCATGTTTAGCCGCATTTAAATATATGATATGTACCCTTTCGATGTTTCAACTAATTCAAGGTAACGGTGCGTTTCTTAAGGTCACCTGGTGCTGTGACTTCCAGGAAATAGTTGTGTAAGGAAAGGGATTTGAATAAAACCTGAAAAAACACTTTAATTAAATCAAACATTTTGAATTTTGCCTCAGTCACAAACCGTTCATAGATTTTCATCAGCAAAGGTTGTTTTTCGACAATGAAGACAACAACTCCCACTTTCTTTTCTTTTTAATTGAGACCCCTAGTGGCATAAAAATGTCATAGTTTGCATTTAAGCAACCTGCATATGCTTTTTTTTTGTGTAAAAATATATAGAAAAGACAAAAATTCTGATCTGTAAAGCGACTTTTTTCTACTCTGATTGCGATTGAGATTTAGCTTCTGAAATCAGTCAGATGTGTCACTACACCTGCCATGTGGCATAAACAGAAAATGCCTCTGCTGGATAGGAATACATTTCTTTTTATCAACCTGTTATATATACAGCTCCAGCTGGATGTGAGCTATGACTGCAAAAATACCTGCACAGATGGAATCACCTCGCTGTAAGGGAGATGTTGATATCTGGTCAAGCTCCAGTTTTATACCCAGCAAAAGACAAACATAATTCAGATGCATTGCCTGGCTTATCTTTTCTTGTGAGACGAAAAACAAAAACCTCAGAAGTAAATCTCATTCATATATTTGTCTGAAACCAGATCTGCAGTTGCTACTTAACGCTAGTCCATTGGTTTTGTCTGAGTGATTCACCTATCGGAGGAAAGTTAGATGTATTCCACTGATTGTCTAGCTGCAAGGAAAAATCCATCTCAGAGCATCCTGCGGCTGCTGGGCCTTTATTGACATATCAGATGGGACATTGGAGGAGAAATTGGCCTCATTTGTTTCTCATGTCACCTTAATGGCAGATCTCTTTCAAGGGGCAAAGAATTGACAGGCCCACGGTCTCAGTGAGCAAACAGCCAAACCTAGTTTATTGGTTTCCTCTTGCAAACACTCTGCCTAATGTGGCTGGCTAGATCAGCCTCCAAAGTTGAAAAGATCCCCCAGAAAATATTAATCAAGTCCTCTGACTGATTGTCTTTGCATGATAAATTATCTGGAAAGGGACAGTGTTGCTATAGCCCAGGGACATTTATCACACACATAGGCTGAGTTGGGATTCCAGGAGAGAAACGACTGTGCTGACAGAGTGGAAGGGTCAATTAGACATTTTCAGCGAGGTTGTACTGTATATAGCATCAGAAACAGTGGTGAGATGGTTTAGACTACGTTGTGTTTGAGCTAGCTATGAATTAATGAATAAATAAATGAATGAATGAATTTTACACCAAGGTTTCACACGTTGCCAAGCCAGCTTCATGTATGACACCGATATCTTCTGCAGTTGTTATCCACCAACTATCGTCGCTGTCAATACTTTTACCAATCATTTCCCTCTTCAGCAGGGTTAGCGTCTTGTTTCCCGGCTTGATTGAAGTTTCTGTGCGTCACTTGGAAGTGAACAGGTGTCAACCTAGCGCAGGCACCTCGCAGATGGCAGCATAATTAGCATTGATTCTGGCAGGCTTTCACAGGCCAGGGTCTAGATGGCCGTGACGACCAACTAACCTCCCCACCTCTTGATGGGCTACCTCTGGGACAGATCGAAGCTCATTTTACTCCTAGAGTGGTGCACACTAAAGGACTTAGTAACACACACCATCTGAGGCACACAAATCCTGCTGCATAGCCTCTGAGAGAAACAACTGACAGTGTAAAAATGTCTCTGTAGTTGAGTAAAATACGCCAAGATTAGTGCTTTAGCACATGTTAACGACTTCAGTTAAGACTATTGCATTTTATTTATTAATTAAGGCACCAACTGATGATTGTTTTTACAATTCAATACAGACAATTATTTTCACAAATAATGTCCTGAAAATTCTCATTGCAAGTTGACCCATATTCAAATTGCTTGTTACGTCCAACTAACTAATCCAACACCGCATATATATTTAGATTTTTGTCATTGTTTCCAAAGAAAATCTGAAAACATTTTCCATATAATTATTGGCATTCGTGCATTGAAAATTACTTAAATGATTATCAGAAATGTTGCTGAGTAATTGTTCTGATGATCAGCTAATCAATTAATCAATTTATCATGTCAGCTCTTTTGTTGATTTTACTCTAGATCAAATTATTGACCCAGAATATATGTATCAATCATAATCTAGGTGTATGCATCTCTCCTCCTATTAGATTCGTAAACATACATAAATATTTATTTCATGAATTTAAGACTTATTTGTTTTTACATTATTTTGACAAGGATCGCAGGGATTAACTGGGATTGACTCAGTGGCTGTGTAAATAGATTGAATAAATTAAAGCAATGCAGTAAATATATGTATAAATATTGTGTGAATCAATGCAGATTTACAATTGACAGAAGGATAAATATCCAAAAAGTTGCAACCACCTTCAGAAAGCAGGCAGCAGGATTATTCTGTAAGTGTGTCAATGTTCATGCCTCAGTGCGCCTCCTCTCTTGGTATTTGTATATTGCAGATTGTATGCTGGTATAGGCCAGCCCCTGCACTTTGAAATGGATCTCATCTAATCATATTTCACCATGTCAAATGGCAGCATGACATGCTGTTTTACTCCGTAACATTTGGTTGTAGCGAGCCAGCTGACTGCATCCGATGCGAGGAGTCCCCTTGTTATTATGAACCACTTGTAACGGTGTGTGTCTGTGGGGTTGTTGTCAGAGTCGGTGGGTCATGCAGACATGTTGGTCACTAATACAATACACGGAAAATTGCTTCTGCGGCAGACGTTTGTTTTCATTCTCGCATTGCAGTGCGTTCACTCCATTACGGAAACATAATCCAGACACATTTACACAAAGACCTTTTAATAACATCCAGTGTAGCTTGAATCACAGCAATCTAAATGTCTCTATTATAGCAAACAAATGCCGAACACAAAACAGAAACACACGTCGGTGACTCATTATACTCAGCAGCAATAATATAATTGATGATCTCTAGTGCGTATTTTCCCCCTCTCACCTCAGTCTTTTTCCCTAAATACTGTCAGCAGTCACTCCTTAACAATGTGAACCACCCATGCTGTATACTGCACTGGTCAGGTGTCAGGATTCATTATATTTGGCTGAGATTTGCATAATGCAAGAGGCATCAAATTAAATTTGCATAATTCCTTTGATTACACTTGTTATTAAATGTGAGTGACATTGATTTACAAAATGGCCTGATATAAGGTTAATGGCTGATGTCACCTTCTTGCGCCTCTGTCTTTTCTCAATTATTCGTAAAGCTGTCTTCTGCGCGTCATTCGTGTTTCTATGTCCATAAGCAACATGGCCTTCTACTGTATGCATCTCTGCCTTCACCTCTATACATTGAACTGCCTCTATGCTCGAACTACCCTCTTATACGAGGTTTCTGTAATTATGTAAGGCAGAAAGTAATTTAAATTGGATGAACAGCCATAACATTGGTGTGCCCTGGCCCATTTAAGCACATTTACGTGGGCCATTATTGACAGACGGCTAAGTGTCATTTGTCAAGGCAGGAAGAATTGACAGGGCTAAGAAACAGAGTGAAGTAACGGTCAATCAGACCTACTTTACAGTCATAAGGAAAAAAAGCAGACATCTCCAGTGTTTTCATTTTCTTCTGGGAGGAAGCATAAGATCATAATACCTATTTTCATAATAATACAAACAGCCTGTAGGCTACAAAATAAGAAGAGGGCCATACTGTGTGTGTCTCTGCATTGCCTGTCGGAGACAGAGGGGTTTCAATCTCTTTTTCATTTCATCCTGATAGCTCTGCCTTTTATTACCGAGGGACAGGAACGTTTCCTGAGGTAAAAAGGAGAGCACATTCCCAAGATAAAGTTGGAGGTTTACAGCTATTTCCAGCCGTAATGTATTATTCCGTTAAAGCAATGATCAGGTAGTGTTGGATGAATGGGAGATGTTCAGCACCATTACTGCCTGGCACATCAGTGAGGCATTATTACATTATCGCTGCTCTTTAGTAGGAGATTGGGTGTGTGACCGGGTTCTGAATACACTCATCCCGCTCTCCACGGCGTAAATTGCAGATTGGCTCATTGACTTCAATGATAAAATGTAAAAATTGCCAGTAAAGAGAACATAGACTCAGGTTACTCCTTAGCTGTTTGTCAACGGCAGATGTGACTCAGTTGGTGCAGAGCATGTTAAAGAGTTCCATCTCCCAGAAGTCAATGTCATTTATGCCTGAAACTGCTAAAGCAATAGCTCATCTTGTCTCTGGTGTGTCATACTACACTGCCTTTGTCTGAGATTAAAATTTGCTACAGTGGTGGGCTAAAATCCTAAAATGTCACTTATAGCACTGAGCAAAGATTTAGATGTAACCAGAATGTGTTGAAAGGAAAATTGAAACATTCAAATGTATGTTTCTGTATTCAAAATTAAAGAGCTATTAAGAATTAAAAGAAAGGTGTTTTTCCTCACACAAATAATTACCAATTACGATACATGTCACTGACATCTTTAAGATAATTTGCGTTTGATAATTGACAGCTAATTAATTAAATAATGCATCAACAATCCGTCCCACAGACCATGTGTTCAATGTGCGCTTTAGTGCCACATGAAAGAAAAACCCAGAAGCATTATTATTCTGCCTATTAGACCTGGGCAGGTTATTCTGGAAATGGATACCGCTAATGTTATTTCGCATGACACTCCAGAACAGCATTAATCCATGATAATTACCTTGGAAGGAAGCAAATAAAGACAAACTAATGGCCGGGTTGATCATCAATTTCAAACATTCGACTCAAATGCCCTACATTTTTATGCAGGAAGCGTCTAGTTGCTGTGCTTCTGCTCGGAATGCCTTTTTAAGTGTATATTATCCTGTCCTTGACTGGGGAAGTGCTAGGAGAAATCATTAAAGCAAATTAGACTATTAACATCCTAAAGAGCATTTATCTTGTGGATCAATAGGCTCTCATCTTCTTTAGAGGACCCTTTGGTGTCCTAAATCCATTATGAGCCAGATTATGAGGATAGTCAATTCATTACATGCAGATAGGCCAATAATTATTGACACCGTTGGTACCACTAATAATTTCAAGCGCATATCTTCTGTAACTTTTAAATTATCTTTAAAAAAAACAAAAGATGAGCGTGTTACTGTTTTGAATAAATGAAAATGACTAAACGTCTTCAGCTGAATTCATTAAAGTTTTCGCACAATCTCAGGAGAATCCAGGCGCTCACTGGAGAGGATATTTAAAGCATCCTCTCAGACAGAAAAAAAAAAAGAGTCTCTTGGCATTGATGCACTTGTCGTAGATCAAGCAACACTTCACCATATGATTTTTCCTGCTTTGCTGACTGTGTGTGAAGATGCCATACACCGGGAATGGATTGGATCTGCAGTCTACCATCACAAGATCTGCGATGCTCCAATCAACACACAAGATGTTCAGACATTTACAATTGCATCATTTTGCAGCACCCTGCGCGTGACGTCACTGTTGCCTCGTTTTTGTGTTTGCACGCACACACGATTGTGTCTCTTGGATTTGTCACCGTGGTAAATCGACACGTACATGTGGACTTTTGGGTTGAGGTATCTATTGTCTCACAAATACGCATTTAAAGAAGTAGGAAAGAAAGGAATGATCAGACATCATGTGGCCCAGGAGGCAACAAACACAAATCAACAGAGCAGCCGCCTTTGACATGATGTATATTTGATGAACATGATGTGATACAATTATCTCTCCCCGAGCCTTCGCCAGTATGTTGACCAAGAAGGGTATTGTTCAAAACCCATAAATCTCACCCCCTTACGTCGTGCCAATAATGGCCTTAAATGGGAATGAAATGACTTTCCCTTTTTCATCAGTTGTTATGCTAAAAACTGTAACCCTAAAGTGACCGCTGCCACGCATAATATGCTACACCGTTTGTTGTGCGCTGAAAAGGCAAGCGGGAGATCCTTCTGTTCCCCATATGGCCCCATTGTCTTGGTAATGCCGTACAATGCGCCCCCTCCAGAGCATGCTCCGAGCCCTGCTGGTAGAGAATAAACTGTTGGTTTCACAGAGGCGAGCAGGAGGCCCGTGGACACAGAAGTGTGTAAGATGTGGGGCTCCCATGCGCGTGGCCGGTCGATTCCACCCCACGGCCAGCGACGAGCCAGCTGGAGAAATGGAAAGTGTTCTCCGAGCAGTGGAGGAGGAATTTTTGCACCACAGCAGGATGTTTTTGAAAAGTTTGTTAGAGGTATTTTCTCAGCGTTTAATTAGAAAAAGGGAATGTGCTCCCAAACTGAGGTTAACAGCCTATTGTTGCTGTTTTGAGATGGATTATATTTGTCGTCCCGTCCATTGCCACTTGTTTTTGAAGTACCAATTGATGACTCACTCCCTGTCACACATTTGAGATCCTATTTTGAGGTTCAATTTCAATCAATTAAGGCAGCCATTAATTTTGCATTGATGACGATGTAAAAACAAAATTGAGCAGCAATGTGTCAACTCTGCATCTATTTAGATTAATTTAAAACATCATTTTTGATTTGTGCTTTTAGACACACTCCATCAACAAATAATTACAGCAGCCTCCATCAACAAATAATTGTAAATATTTTAATTTATTGATTCATTAGCTATTGGCACAGCAGTAGAGCATCACTTCAGCTGCATGCTTTGTGTGGGCTGTGTGAATATTTACTGCATAGCTTCCATTGTCTGGCCCCTGGTAGCACTGGAGCTAAACTAATCAGTTAAAGAGTTGCTGAGTAGACAACAACCAGATCGTGCTAAAAAGGAAAAACAGACCATTAAAACACTAACTGGCCTTACCAGAGCACTGTCACATTTTAGCTGCTTTTTCACCAAACACTTGGCAGTACACATAGGAGCTGCAACTAAGGATTATTTTTATAATAAATGTATCTTTAATTAATCATTTATTTTAACAAATAGCTTGAAAATCTTGAAAAACATCTCAGAGCTAAAGGTGACACTCTTAATGTATGTTTGTCCCACCAACAGCCCCAAACTATATTAATTTTATTGTTGGAGAAATCTTATTTGGGGCCAAATATGAAGCTATAGAAAGTAAATGTTTGCATTTTTTGCTGAAAACTCACTTAGGAGATTAATCAATAATGAAAATACTTTCTTATCAGCAATCTGTCGACTCATTATAAATGACATATTAATGGTATAATAATAATCGGCTTCATATACTCACACACAAGTGAAGAGCCCTTAAATGATCATGCTTTCTGTTTGTATTTCGCCTCCTGCTTTTCTATTTTTTCGTGTCTTAATAAACAGTTGGCCAGGACATTAATGAGAGCACAGTGGAGACATGGACCAGGATGTGTGCGGAGGCTTTGGGAATGTAAGGGTCACCTGGTCAATGAATATGAAGGCCCCCGCTTATTATAACTTTGTCAATGACAAATAACAAACTGTTGGTATATGAATTGCTCCATTGTATCATTTTGTGGAGGACAAGGGACATTTTAAGCTTGGCTGCCCGCACACTAGCCTTTGAGCTGGCCCTGGAAAAGCTGTTTGTTTGACCCTAAGGAGTGAGAATTGACAAAGCAAGCCGGGAGCATTTGTTTCATCTGCTAAGCCATAGATTGAAAATGATTTCCCAATGCCCCGTTTGAGATCCCCGTGAAGGGGGTCATCAATTATTTCCTGATACGTGACACAATATTGTACCTATTTTACTGACCACTGCTTTCTGGTTGGTCAGATAGCATCTCTTTTATCAGCCCATTATTGATGGTGAATGGAAGCACAGTAAACAGACCTGTGGGTTTATTTCTACTTTCTCTCTACCAGGGTGCTTCAGAGCTAAAGTGTGAGGAGTGAGGTCAGTAATGGAGAGGATGGAAAAAATTACCAGAAAATCACAAAATATCACAATAATTATCTTGTATAAATGATATAATTTTCACCTCAAAAAGAAGTAAAATGATTGAACTATAAATAAAAAAATATAATCTGCAGATGTATGGATAATCACTTGTTTCAGTCATTATTCAAGCAAGAACTCACTGATTCCAGCCTTTTATATTTAGGGAACTTGCTGCTTTTCTTTGTCTAATATGACAGTTAACTGAATATCTTTATGTTTTGGTGTGCTGGTTAGACAAAAACAGACATTTGATCGGTAGCTTTCATTATTTTCTGACATTTTATTGATAAAATTATACATTAATTGTTGTTGAGAAATAAATATCAGCAGATAAGTAGATAATGAATAACATCATGAAACATGATGAAATATCTTGTTTTTTGTGAGAAAAACGCCTCCAATTGCAGAAATGAAGCACTATTACCTGTTTACTCAACTCATTACTACTCACATACATCACACAAAAGAAGAGAAAAACACAACTAGAACAAATGCAAGACAATTGTACACAATAAAACTCTTTTAGGCAATGCTGTTTAATCTTCATTTTGCTGGGAGAAGTGTGAGTCTGCTGAAAGCACACTGTTTTTTGAGCAAATGGAGTTCTAAATTGCTTTTTTTAAGTACCATGCGCCAGGGTAATGTCTAGAGGTACCGACACAGCATTCCGGTGGCAATGATTTATGGTGTGGGGCAGCCACAAATTGACTTGTATGCAAGAAATGTAAATGGAAGTGGGACATTTGATGGAGAAGCTCATTTCCAGCCTTAAATGTTTTAAATTAACCACACAAACTCACAAGGCAAAATGTTAATGGGCATTTTTTTTCTACTTTTTTTCCTTCAGTCTTTTCTCCCCCCTTAACTTAATCTACATTACAGGTCAATTTATTATACAAACAGTAATGTTGCTCTAGATTTGCAGGGATCAATGGATTTGACAAAGGGGATTCATTTCAGGAAATAAACCTTTGAAATTAGCCAGGGAATGGGGTAAATATTTGGAATGATAGATGTTCAGCACAGGACAGTGTAAATTACATAAAGGTGCAGCCAGAACAAAGGAAGACAGACACAGACCAACAAAGACAGCAGAGCAAATTCACTCATTCCTCAACAAGGCTATTTAGCACACATTAAACTGCAATCCTTTCCCTTAAATACACGCTGTTTCAATCATACTGTAAATAGGGTTCAAACACAGCACAAAGGAACATTTTTGCAGAGTCTGATCTATCGATTACTTCTTAACCGTCTTCTAAAAAAATATGAAATCTGTGTTTAATTTTTCAATAGAAACTGAGAACTTTCCAACTTTTTAGCATCATTTATTCATCGTACACGAGGCATTGGCTGGATAACAGGATGGAGGAGTGAAACGTGGAATCAGTGGTGCCCTCAGGCTGAAGAAGAAGTGGCCTGGAGGGAGAAATTGTTTTCTAATAACAAGAGCTTCTGGTCCCCCGAGGGACAATTACAACGTTAGCTCCCTTGTCAGAGTAAAAGCCGCTTTCAAGCTGCTCCTTTCATAATGCTATCATGTTTGCCCCTGAGATATGCCCATGGTCTTCACGTCTCTGTCTCTTTATTTCTCTCTATCACTATTGATTGAGGGGCCATTTATATTCACAGTAGGGGGTCTTAATTATGAGTGTGAGTGAGGCCAGCCAAATAGGGCTAAGTGGTAACAGGGGGCCAATGCCTCTGCCACAGGGCTCTTTACCTATTTAACATTCAGCGCCTCTCTCCATGATCATTGGCAGTACACTTATAAAATCAACGTTGCTCAGTGGAATAATAACAGTTTTTGTAGTGGCTTCAGTTAAGCTTGTAGGCATGGCAAAAATTGGGATTTTGTACGGTAGAATTGGAAAACAGCATATGCTGTATGGAACCATTTATTTATTTAAAAAACTATAATTACAAATCATGCTTTTTGTAATACTTGCCTGCATGTCAATACTCATACTTACTGCTTCAAGTGTGGTCTTTATAATGTGCATGTTGTGGATTATCTATCGCTAAGTGAAAATGGTACAAATTGACAGTCATTTGCACTTTTCTCCTCTCGATATGACAGCCCCCACGAGAACAGCGTTGAGACTTGTCTTGCCTTTGCCTTTTTAATTTTAAATCCCCCTTATGCAGTTTGGCAAACTGAGACCATCCAGCCAGTAAATGTTCTGGGTGAGTGTTAAGTCTCTACATTTCAGTCAGTCGTGGAAATGAGCTCAAGCACAGCTCCCCGTTTGCTTCAATCTCCCGATCACACATACAGTAAAGGAATAAGCCCTTCGTTTTACCTTTTTAGGCTTCTCACAATGCAAATTCTTTCTGAAATGACAACTTCTTATTACTCAGCATGTATTGACTTGCCATTGACTCCTAAATATGTGGTAACAGCTTTGATTAAGAAACATCTTTCACATGTAGTCACAGTTTGAAGTAACCAGACTCCTTTTTTTTTTACGTCTGACCTCATGGCAGACTGAGAGCGTTTAGGTTCAAGGCCTCTCTCTGTGTGGCAGTGTTCAGCGGCGTGGCCACCATGGTCGTGGCGGTGGTCGAAGGGTCACGTGGTGCCTAGCTCATAGGCCTCTGTATCTGCACTCGCTGACAGGAGGACATTGTGTTCCTCTTTTTTTTTTTTGCTTTAACCAGTCAGCCATGGCTTACATGGTTTGTTGTGGCCCCAAGATCAGAAGGAGGAAGCTGAATAATGTCTTCCTATTCTTTAAGGGGAGGGCCACGGTTGGTTGATTATAGAATAGCTTTGACAGACCAGAGGGAACTATGGCTTTTGTCCAATTCCCCACACAAAGAAAGGTAAGTTCAGAAAGAGCTTGGGTTGGCTTTTTTTAAGCAGATGCTGGCTGGCCTACTCCTCATCATGCCATCATAAACTTATAATGCCTTCAGGGACTCCCACCTATGCAGGCTGTCAAAGGACAAGCAGCATGCAGCACTCTTAAAATAAGGCGTGAGTAATTTAATCCAAGGCCAGCATCATGTGAATGTATGAATTAAGAGCTCAGACAAAGTAATTAATTATTTATCCCATTGAAGAGATTTAATGTCAACCAATTTTTTATGTGAACTGTATTTAGATACATTTTTTTCTCTCATTAATTTGTGGTTTTTTGGATTAAATTCTATTCCTATTCACATGTGCAACGTGTGTGACCACACACATGCACACAAAGACCCAGAATCCAGACAGTCTGCGAGAATTAGCATTTCATTCAATGTAACAAGGCCCAATATGTTTCCAGAAGTGCTGCCATACTGAAACAAGTCCTTTTTACAAAACAGAGCTCGAGGGCACGGGGCTGACTCCTGGGACCCCGGCAGCCTCCACGGCCTATTTGTTCAGCAGAATCTGTTATTCTGTCACAGCAGGCCTGTCACAAGTGAAATCATTTAAATGTCCAATCCTGTATTTAAGCAGACTGTCTCACCACGACCAGATGAGCGGCACTCAGAATTTATAGCCAGACGTATCAAAGGGTAAGCAGAGCAGTGTGCAACCTGGTGAAGCAGTAGTCCTGTGGGAGCTGATTTAGTTGCTCTCTCCCTTATGCAACAATAACAAACAGTCTTCTCATAATGAATGCCCTGGGTATTCCTCATTGTAAATTCAAATTCAGCACTTTCACTTTTACAGTATTTGTAATGAAAGGTTCTTAATACCAATTATAACCAATTATAATTACTGACTGAATGCATTATTTCAAAAAACTTTTAAGTGTTGTCTTTTTCTGACTTTTATAGGCTGCATGACAGTAAGGTGATGCCATTTCAGTTCAATGTCATTCATCAACATGTCCAGACTACTGATTATTGTATAATATAATTTTTAATGTGTTACTGTTTTCTCAAAAAGGACCAAAGTTGTCTTAACAATTTTGTTGCAATATCTGTACCGAGGCTTTCGGTCAAAAAACTTGATTCTTGTCTTATCGAAATTAGGCATGGAACAATATAAACATTTCATGTCATGGTTACCCGGTCCAATGTCATTGTGATTCACCATATTATCCTGATAATAATCCAAATCTTTGTAAAACCTTTAAATAAAAAAACTAAAAAATACTGGAATCAAACAAATGTTTGTATTGCATCACAGAGAGGACAAACCTTTTTTTTTTGTTAAAACAATGAAAGAATCTTAAGAATTCAAAAACCACATCAACATCCTCCTCACAAAAAATAAAGGATATATTTATGTGGTAATCTCATCTCTCTGTCTTTTTATAATTTTATATTTGTATATTTTTACATTTGTTTTGTTGTTTTCTGTGGGGGATACAATGTGCAATTCATGCTTTCAGCCATGGTGACAGGTTTAGGCAATTTGAAATAAAACAAGGAACCAATACATGAGTGTATGTCAGCGGGCTAGACAGCTTTTTTAAATAATTCCTTTGAGGGTATTTGAGGTTATCTCGATTCATGATTAACCTGATAATGAAAACTCCCCACAGGTGTTTTTTAGCTCCATCTGCAATTAGATCTTTTCTTGTCCCATCCCTCATCGAGATATGTATTGTGTATCGTGATACAGCCAAACAATATCCCACTGTTATATAAGGCCACACCACCCAGCCCTACACTGAAGTTATTATCATTTCCTGTTACCAGCAATAATGTCCAACACAAACAAAATTGAGATCAGGAATTCAAACTGCTCTGCTTGCTGCCGACAAATTGTTCCCTGTAATATTTCAACTTGCTTGTAATACCTCAAGTGGGACATAGTGGACAAAAGGGTTCACCCCACCAAAAGTAGTTTGATGTTGGTGTGTAATGGACCTGTCATCTCTGATGGATTTTCAACTCTGCCGTATTGTTTGTCCCACTACAGACAATAGAAAGCTAAGGAGACGAGCCATACAGGGTTAGTCTGTGAGGGCAGGACACCTTGATCAATACTAAATTTTTGTGATCGGACCAAAATATATAATTGCATGAAGCAGATAGGGGGAAATACGATGCAGACCGCTCTTAGGGTGATTTCTCATAAACATAAAAGCTGTTTGGAAGATTATAATCAATGGTGCAACCCGACCCACCACGTTGATGATAGACTATCATTACAGATTGTTCTCTGTGAGTAATGGGACCAACGCAAAAACAGATAATGTGATTCAATAGTATATTTACTGAATTTGTGAAGAGAAAGAAAGGGGAATGGGAATAACCCAGTAACCCAGAGGCTAAGGCCTTAATTAGGACTTGCCAGGATCGAAAGGATGACACAAGATCACAACAGAAACTCCAATAAGTCAGAGCTGGTTAATGTCTGTCTACTGTATATGTAGTTGTGTCAGATCTGAAACAGAAGTGACTCTCAGCCCCTCTAATGTTTGTTGTAGACTCACGTTAAGATCGATGATTTGTTTATTAGATTTCCAATCAGAATATAATGGCCTTGAAGCATTATCTGCTGTAGGGTAGATGTGGTTGAGTGTGTCTGCAGAACCCCCCCCCCCCCCCCCCCCACCGCCCTCCTGATCTCTTAGCTCTTCCTCTGAGTGTAAACAGACCAGAAAGAGAATTAAAAGAGATTGTATCGCTGTGTGCCATGCCACTGTGCAATTCCCGAGAGATAAACATTAAGCAAAAGGCAGAATGGCTGTGTTTTTTTTTTCTTACAGTCATAAAAGACCCCACCCTCTGAGATTGTTATTAGTCGGGATCCCGGGGAATGTCATATTAACAATGAATGTCTGGTAGTGAGGGAGATTGTCCTAAGTATGAGCCTGGCAGGGAGCTCTCTTTAACTCTAATTCACATTGGAATCAGATCGTCCTGCTAAGATCTCATCAGCGTTATTACCCCTGTGCCCAGCCACTTCCTCCTCCACTGTCCATATATGTCCCACCGAGCAAAGCAGGCCTCTGCCATCATATTCTGTCATTACCACTCCCTTCTTCATTTTATATGGCCTAAACTAATGTTGATCAGTTTGAAGAAACCCTTTTATACTTTGTCATTCCTTTACAGGCAGATGAAAACTTAAAAACGAATTCATGGTAATCCCTCCCTCTTTTATTTCAAATTTTTAACAGTTTTTGTTGATAACTGCACTGGTGTGAAGTGATATGTTTTATGTTTCCAATAGTGTGTTTGCAATACATTTTGTTTTTTTTAATTCATTATCAGTTGAACTGCTGATTGTTATCATGATCTATCGGTTATAAAATGCCAAAAAAAGGTGAAAAGTGCTAATTACTCAATTTCCCAGAGCCAAAAGTCTTGAAATCACTTCTTCAGTCCAGTCCAAAACCTACTACTGTCTACTACTCTACTTTACTATCATAAATGACAAAGAAAAAGCATCAAATATTTACATTTAAGATGGTAGAAGCAGCAAAAATTTGGCATTTCTTTCTTGAAAATTGACAAATGATTAGTCCATTATCAAAATAGTTGTCAGTTAATTACCTACATTTTGATCAACTAATTGATTTATCTGTCTAAGCATGCAACACTATGATAGATACCCACCTTAGCAGGCAAATGAGAGAGCACCACTTATGTGGAATTAATCTTCATGACCAGAACACCCACAGAAGACGACCTCACAGTACTGCTTCACATTAATATAAAGACAAGGCTAGTGAGCACTGACAGTTTGTAAAACATATACAGTACAGTGTTAAAGATGCAGTCTATTGATTATTTATGTAACTAAAAACTAAAAATTGAATTGATAAAGGATTTCACTCAGTTTTGTTTATTTTAACACACAAAAATGCCAGAAACATTTGCTGGTCCAAGCTTCTCAAAAATTGGTATTTACCTCATTCCCTGTCTATATATTTCAACTAAAATTATAAAACTGTACATTTTGGACAACTGGTTGCATGAAGCAGGACACTGATGAAAAAAGAAATCTGGGCATTTTTCTGTATTTTGCACAGGGGAGCCTGTGTGGAGACTTCACTGCAGAAACCAAAAGGACACTGGTTGGGTGTAATGTGTTCAGTATCGGCTGAGAGACTGAGGGGGTCGAAGACTTCTCTTGTTTTACTCAGATGAATTGGACAGGCTACTAGAAGCGCCAAAGCTTCAGCATCTTGATAGCAAACTTGATAGAGCAATGGGCCGTGGTGGCACTGAACATAGGCTTACATCGATAAAATGCAACGTACTGTGTATACAGTATATATCCAACGAGATGTGTATTCAGTTGAAACCATTAAAATGCTGAGAGAACCCTATAGCATAAATGAAATTGTTGTACATACTCACTGGGCCCTGACCGACAAAATGGAGTGCAAATGTTAAGTACTGCGAGATGTAAAGTACAAACACATTATGGGCAGGTATTAGCTTATAAAACACTGCAAAGCAGAGAAGAATGAGAGCACTCCCTTCACTGCTCTAGCTCACCAAACAAAAAAAAAATATCAAGGTTTATTATATTAGTTTGTTTTACATGTTCAGCTCTCAGGAACATGCGACAAGGTTCTCAATTTTTTCTAAAATGTTTGGTTGAGTGATAAAACAAGGCTTTGAAAATGTTTTCAAATAGACATGAATAGACATGGGTCAAGTGCTTCATTTGTGTATTTTGAACTCTTGTGTATGAGCTTCTCTAAATCCTCCTAGTTCTTAAAAGTGTTTTGCCAGAGATACACAGAGGCTGTATAGCTGAAGTAGATCGATCGTGGAAGTATAAAATGCTAAAATGGGTCGCCAAATATATTTGGGCGGCCTGCAATATACCAGGACTTCCTGACCAAGTATGTGTAATATGGCATCATGAATTTGAAACAATTGGGCCTGCAAATTCCCCTTCAAAGTTCTTGAATTTTATTCCTAAGAAGGATTTGGGAACTCTGACATGGAAATAAAAAAGTGTCTCTACTAACTAATTTGATAATTGTGCGTATGAATTGGAAAAATCCACTTATTATATATCTAAGGAGACCTTCAGTCCCACCATTGTTGCTAGTGACCTGTTCATTGCTTAGGTCTGAACAAATATAATCTTATTGGGTCACGTCCTATCAAATCTTGAAAGCCTCTGCCTCAGACAACTTTTTGTGCTTTACGGTATGACAGGTCTGTATGATCACTCTAAGTAATATGTAAGTTACGTTTTTTGCTTTAACAAGTGGAATTATGGCCCGTTTGACAACCGTGTTCGACAACCTTGGCAGCACTAAAACTGAGCCACATGATGTCATTTAAAAATACCCTTCCAACTTTGCCACACTCTTTAGTCTTTAGTCTTGAAGGGGGAATGCTCACTGATTTGTTACCACTCAGCAGTACTTTTCTTCTTAATGAATTTTTAATATCCTTAATGACAGCAGAAGAATGATGTCATTAGGAGAGGATGTTTGGAAAACGCTGACTTGAACTCTTTTGGACGACCATTTTTATAATGATTTAATATAGATTAACGCCCCATAGTAATGAGCAGTTTGGCTATGAGGGGGGCAACCATTTAAAGTAAGACCCCGCCATTCATTTGGCTGTAACACTTTGAAAAACTTCAGTTTCTATGATCCATCACTCATTCATTGAAGTTTGTTGTTGAGTGACAGTCCTGTTGGTTCGACATCAATCTAAGAGTAAACAAAAGATAAGAGGTGATGGTTTAACACTGATTCAGCGTACACAAATTGTGAAACATATATTCATGTTTCCAGCTCAGAGATAGAGTCACACACATTTTCAGAATAACCGTGACAAGTACCTTCCTACAACTATCTACATCCACTAATGCCGTGATCATCTCTGGACAGAGCAGTAATGCCATGGAGGCAGAGAATTAAGATTGTGTCCTCCTGGTAATTTACCTACTGGACCTTGTGCGCTGGTGAAGTGTGAATCAATTTGTAAAGGATAGTTAAATTTCTATAACAACCTCCCCCTTCTTCACACTTGACTATCCCACATCAGCTATTAAAAATGAAAAAGAAAAAAAAAATCACGTGGCGTCTTGTGAAGATGATCAAGGGGAAGGCCACTCGCTGGGAATGATAAAACGACTGGCTGCACTTTCACCCCCTTTTTTTTTTTTTGCTGAATGGACCGACCTCTCCCTTCTGTGTACTGTATGTGTGTATGACAAGCGCATGCATTAGGCCGAGAGAGATAAATAAACAAGCCCCGGAATATAAAATGAATAAAACAAGAAGGTGGAAGCAGGCTGGCTAGGACACTGATATCCCTTGGCAAAATGTTTTATCATATTCAGCAAAGGAAGAGCCTTTATTTTATTGATTTAAAAAAAAAAAATCCCAGAGGCACTAAAAGGAACAGGCAATGATTAATGTCCCTCTCAGAAAAAGAAATTATATGGAATAAATTAAACTACTGCGGCAGCAAATTGAAAAATAAGGATGTAAATGAGGTTTGAATACTTAATATCTTATAAAGAAAAATAGTCAATGAGGCCCAAAAATGATGAGGGATTGCCAAAGAAACATAATATTAACTCTAATGACTGAGGCTAGATTTTCTGTACTGTCAGAATTTACCTGTCACAACTGATTTTCTGGCACAGACATGAAAAATGAGGGACAGTGTTCGAGGCAATTGAAGGAACTCAGTGAAAGGAATAAGAACAGGAGCAGATGAAAGTGGAGTTAGGGATGTAAAACGTCTTTAGCTTTATCTTACTACTCGCTTGTATTACATTATACGTCCATGTAAGAGCTGAAAATCCTTTAAACAAAGCCTGAGTGCTACATCTGTTGTACCGCCAGCAAATGCTTCATTGTAATCACACATCAGCCTATTACCATAGCACGCAGGTTAGTATGTGCATCATTGGAGTGCATTATGTTCATATAAGGAGCTCATGTTTATCACAGGCTTCATCTCCAGGCTCCATCAAACCTTGGAGCACGTCTTTATGTTAACGCAAATGATCTGCGCTTGATTTATCCAGCATTATGACGTTTATTTTTCTCTCGCTATCATTGGAAAAGGTCAAGCTGCTGAAAGACGGCTCCTGCGATATTTGTCATTCGTACGCTTTTGAGAGAGCGTCCTCGCCGCATTTGCACGCTCTCAATTAAGTCACGGCGCAATCTGGAATCAGTCATTCCTCAAGCTATCGTTCACATTGCGGTGCGCGATGCACAATGCCATCTAAATGAGAAGAAAGCCAAAAGCAAGAGAGACACAGAGAGAGAGAGATCTGTGCTATCAGTCGAAGTAGTTGTCGAGTTGGCCCCCGGTCCTCCCCATCCATCAGAGGTGGGGTAAAGATGAGAGAGTGAGACGGGGCCTGGGGAGTGGCAGTCGGGTGCTTGCATTGCACCCCATTACTTCAGATGGATAGCAGAGGGGTGCTCCACATTAAACACTGTTCCCTCAGTCGGAACCTTTAATTATAACTCCTCAGTATCACTTACAGCAGCCCAGCACAGATGTTAAAAACCTTTCGCGGCTTGGTTACCCCACCTTACTTAATCTCAAGAAGGGGTGAAGATACAGATGGCGTATCAAGAGTCTGTGGATATGCTTGATCTCTGACAACAGAAGTGTTTTTTCCAGTTGGGGAGGGCGGAGGTTGAGTTTGTGTGTCTGTGTGTGGTTAAAATTTTTTGGGCATATTTTGCAGTGACTCAGAAGTTGCGAAGTTGCCATAAAAACTGGTGAGGGGTAAAATGCATCGGAGCTCATACTGTCACTAAAGCGGCGCAACCAATTCAGCAGGGAGCACGACTTGTGCTCTTAGGTAGGGAGGGAGCACTGTAAATCAGTGTGCCTATGAGCAGCTTTGTTTACATATTACACTCTTTACTCTAGTCTGAAGGGTTCAGCAGCCCTTATATCACCCTGCCTCTGTGTATGGCTCATAAAACTAAAGAAGGAATATAACGCTGGTGTGGTTTAGCTGCTTCAACAGTATGTTGTGGCATCATTGTCAGTGTCAGAGCAGTAACATCAAAGATCATGTTGACTTATATGTACAGCTGCAACATGAAGTGATTTGTTGTCAACTAAATTGGACAAATATATTGATAATCGTATGGAATAATTCTGTATAAGGGGAAAACTCAAAATTATTTCACTCCAGCTTCAACATTTTCTGTTTTCTTTCCAGAATGAATGTTAGCAAGTACATTTCTGCAGATGAGTTTAAACATCACTTTTTGTTTTTTAAAGTTTGGTTCTCTAATTCTTATCACAATGCTGTGTTAGTGCTCTGGTTAGGTGTCGACACAAAAGAAGAAGAAGCATTATATCCCCTCTTCGAGCAAAGTAACAAAGAATTTTATAAGAGATTGAGGAGAGCCTGCTGCTACAAACAGAATTAAAAGTGATCTGCAGTGTTCAATAGAAAGTTGTTGCTCCTCTTTAAGAACACTTGAATGACCTGAAGTAGAAAAAAAATCCACCACTTCACATTTTATTTAGAGAGGTTAATATACAGGATTCCTTTATATTGAACTTTGGCGTGTGCCGTTGTACACAGACACACTCATTAAAAAAGATTCTACAAGAATTACTTCTTACAGTCACCTGCATTAAACCAAGCAGGTACACTCATGGGTAGAGAGCAGCAGTACATCCTACCTTTGCACTCAGATCACTGTGTTTGAATTACATTATACCACAAAGCACTACAGTAGCTCAATGGGTACCCATTTAAAGGCTGTTACTGGGATGCAATTTAAAGCAGTGCCTTGGCAAATTACCACAGTCAGCCGTGATAAGATGCTGCAGAAAAATACAAATCAGGCTCTGTTTGGTGCCGTTACCACTCCGCCCACTCGTCAAGATCGCACAGCACACCTGCCTTTGGCATTTACGATGGCCTACTCATTTCAAAATGCAATAAATCACATCTGTATAATCTTGTAAAACATGACTTATTGCTGTCACCTTCAAGTTTTGCAATCACAAAAAACTTTGCAGTGTATTCACAATGTCCAAATCAAAACACTTTAAAAGGTTTTACTTAATTGCACATCCATGCTTAATTGTATTTACACTGCCAATGTGGAGTTATATTGGATCACTATCAAGGTCATAAAACTTGGTTGTTAACTCAGACTTCCAAACATGTTGCTCACGAGTCTCTCATCCAGCTGATTTTATTACGCAGGATCTAATTAATTGACCTCTCGTATGCTCTTTTGTTGTCACGGGTCGCCTGTAAAACACTGTCTTTGGAGGTGATTTTATATGGGCCAGAGAGTATTTGTGTCAACGTCAAGTCAGGCCTGGATACAAGGTGCCACACTCTAAAGGTTTGGTAAGTGTGATATCCTGACATGGAATCCATTTCCCTGAATCTATAAGCCTTGCCTGAGTGACCATGTATTGTGTGAACAGATAACTCCCTCACTCCTTCTCCCTCTCCCTCTCCCTCTCTCTCTCTCTCTCTCCTCTATACAAACATTCATTGCTCGTGCATGCATGGTACCTGAGCAAACACACCAACAATGTGTTACAACAACTACATTTCAGTTTTGCCACGTTGCCGCTGTGATGCAGATGAACTGTCAAAAACGTTTGGCAATTTGTTCTTTTACATTAAAGAATTGCGTTATCACTCATGTAAACCCACGGGGCCCTTTGTGTTAAACTGCCAGTGATTTCTGTTCTGACTTTTCGCCTCAACATGAAGAAATGCAGTACATATGGTGTACACAGTGATGATAAAGGCACGGTGGATTATGTAGCTACAGTTATCAGTTTAACAAGGCAGGTGAGGAGAGGCCATTATGCTATGTCAACCAAAAACCAATGCAATTTAGATTAATAGTAGTAGTTAAGTAGTATTTACCTATAATAGTCTGCTTAACCCTAACCCTGCCTTAAAAGCAAATGATATTCCTTCCATATTTTGTCTTTTGCATGTATAGAAGTAGCAGTACAATACTGTAAAATTACTCTACTGCAGGTAAAAATCTGGTATTCCCAAGGAAAATGTTACAAACAATACTCAGCAAAATATACTCAAAATATCAAATGTACACATGACACAAAAAGGCACCATTCAGATTGTCAGATTTATGATCTACCATATGTTACTGCTTATTGTGTAATACTATTGCGTAAGCAGTCTTCTCAGGTTATCATGGTTGAGATGATTTTAAAAACTTTATATACTGTTGGGTAGTTAATCTACACTACATTAAGGCATTTTATAAATTGATCATGTGTTTTAGACATAAAATCAGATTAACTAGTGGCATCAAATGGTGATACCTAAGTAAAGCAAAAGCACATTATACTGTATATGTTCAACATCTGTTTTAAAAAAATGTTAATACTGAAATAGTTGCCAAGGTAATAGATAATGGTAATGCACTGAAACATTAAAATACTGTATCTATATAAGGGATACAAACAAGTTGCAATTTACATTTATTTTTATTATCTGCTAATCTGATAAATACTTCATCAATTCATAGGTTAATCAAACTGTCTGTAAAATGTCAGAAAATAGTGATAAATATCCATCACAAATTCCCATTGGTCAGGATGGCATCTTTAACTGACTCACTTTGTCCGACCAACTGTCCAAAACCTATAAAGATGTTTGATTTCTAATGATATGAAACAAAGAAAAGTAAGAGATAGTCATAGTCGGGTGGGTTGGAAACAACAATGAATTATCAAAGTTGCTTCTCATTATTTTTCTCAACTAATTGCAGTCAAATGTGTAGCTAATAACTAACTAACAGTTTTGAACATGGTATTAGCAAATTATCTTTTAGAACACAGTCAAGCTGACAAGATATATTTATACAAAAACAAGCAAAGAAAAAATTTAATCCCATATATCATAACAGCTACATCATAATTATCCTCATAGTTCATGTTGACATTGTATTTTGTATATCTTCCATCAGCTCTGTGATCTCTGTCATTTGGTGAACAGTTAGTACTAAGAAAACAAAAAACATAATCTACATGATGAAACACCTGTGTGGATATTGACTGATGTATTCTTGTTGTGGCACTGGTAATATTGTACGTTATAGAGGTGACTCTGCTGCACAGCACTGGAATAGAAAACTTAACTTAACAGACCTATGCATTAAACATATTGTAGAATACAGTGCAACATTCATCACTGTCAAGGACAGAGTTTGTATAAATTTAAATGCACTGAAGCGTTCAGAGCATTTTTTTTCCCCCTCTTCTTCCTTTGTCTATGGGTGGGAGTATATGTGTATCACTATCAAGCTGCCTTATTTTTTCTAACACTGCAGAATTAGATATGAAGACTTCAGCGGCATAATGTTCTAGCATGGGTCATATTCAAATTAAAAGCTTAAGTATTAGGGCTGGAATACTTGATGTGAAGTTAATTCAATAAAAAAACCCAAGCAAAAAGAATTGCATTGAGATTTGTGGGAATAGCTTGTTCAAAGATGTAGCCTAGTTTAAAACCAATCATGGCCCCAAGTGCCAAATGTATTGGGAACCAAGACATGGCTGTGTAAGTGCCTGACAGTTTTAACATTAAAACAAATTGCCTAACCTTTCCAACATCCAGTGACAAAAACAGGAAAAATGAAAGATAATGGGTTATTATTCACAGAGGGATCCTATACATAATAATGATATCATCAATAATGGTACACTGGGGCTCATATACTGGGGGCTCCTGTGGCTTAAAAAAAATCATTTAATGGAATTACTTATTTTGAATCATCAGTCCTAGTCTGCTCTTTAGCTATCTGAATAGAAAAGGGGGAAAGTGGTGTACAAATAGGGAGAGGGAAGATATTTGTTGGGATGAAAGAAAGAAAAAAGGGTGAAACAGAAACAGAGAGGGACAAAGAAGAGGAGAATGTAACACGTTCTAATTCTTTGAGGACTGTTTCCAAGCTTCAGCCATGAGTCAATTTGCCAAATAACACAAGCAGAACCACACAAAGGAGGCACATCAGCACCGGCTTAAAGTACATGGCAGTAAGTGGGCAATAGACTTACAAAGTATTGCAGCGCTCGCCTGACAAATGCAATAAACAGCATTATCCTTCAGAGGCGATGCTGGTGGTGGCGGCTGTGCTCCACAGCCCTGTGCCCACATCCTCCTCACTGTGGAGGCCAGGGACAACACACAACACTTGGGAGAGTCGGGGAGCAGTGGGGGTAGTGGCGTGTGGGGTGGAAGCGAGGGGGGCTCTTATGGGTGGGGGAAGAAATAGGAGTTGCTGGTAGACCGAGACTGGCACCGACATGTGGGGAGGTGTGTGTGAGGCAATCTACAGAACAAATGAGGGCACTATCGCCTGTCATATTTCACATTTTCTTCGTTCTAAATAAGACAAAGACCATGTGAGCAGAAAGCTCTTAGGAGGCATAAACAGCTGGAGAATGCTGCACCTCCACTGCACTGTGACCCACGCTGCAATAAATCTGCATGAAAGTGATTATGATGAGGCAAAGTGATCAAGCAAATGAAATATCTGGGCTTTAGCATATAACTCAGTGAGGTGAGGTGAGCTTTATAGCCCTTGCTCTAGGGGAGCCATACCTTGCATGTCCTGGGCAATTTGCTTCTCTTATTGCATGTTCTGTCTTTACTCTGAGAGGGTTTGGCAACGCGAGCGTTGCATGTTTGAGAGCTTGCTAACGTTGTTGTTTGGATACTTGAAGATGGGTGAAATATAAATGGTATTAATTTAATTTTAGGCTTTTGGAGCTGAATTCATCCATACCTCCTAGCATCACATTTATTCTAAAACCATTTTTGTCACCTGAGTAAGTCGTTGACAGCTGAAATATAAAGTTCATTTTCCTGTATCTGAGCAGGAGTAGCCATAAGCAGCCTGAGGAATACAAATTGGATTTTTTTTTCAATTTTCATTGGCTTTCTTCGTATACTTTTTATACCAACTAATTTTTCTGTAGTGCCATATGTAGCACCCAAGTAGGATTGTGAATAAATTGCTACATTCAGAGACTTGGAGGAATTAAAAAAGAAAAATGTGGGCTTCAAGAAATTTTCACATTTTACAGATTTCATTTTTTGAATGAAACTTGGAGGATGTTGAAATATTAGGGGATGTCATACTATTTATATTGTTTATTTGAGTTGTTAAAGCAGATTAATGGATTTCAACAAACTTAATTTTGCAAGTGCTTAACCAAATTGGGGGGTTGTATAACATTTTGGGATTAAGGTAGAGATGCACTGATTGCAAATTCCTTGGCTGAAACGAATTAAAGACACTGAGCTGAAATTAAACAAATGCTCAAATTTGGTAAATAACAAAAAATATTCTGTTTATTTTGGTTTGGGTAAGTGGCCCCAATTGGACAACAGTTGGCTGGTCAACGGTCATGGCTATGATCATGGCGAAAACCATCCAGTTCTAATTTCTGGCCGATTGACTATTGCATCTCTAGATTTAGGGGCTCTGTAGCCCACCAGCGTTTGGGTCATGACTAGTTTATCAAAAAAAAAAATTACCAAATTTCTAGAGCATATGATAACTATTTGAATTAACAACCAAGCAACATAGCTATTATATATAACGGATGCTGTATGAAACTTGGTTAACAATTTGGGGAACCACAACAAATAGGATATGGTCATTTTTTAATAATTGAGGATAGGTGTGGTGGTTAGGCTGCTTTTGGTGTTGGTTAGGGGGGCGTATATCCTGTTTAGGGACCCTACTAAAGCTGGGACCAACCCCTGGCCCGGATGCCATCACTTCAGCCAGTCAGTGTCCCAGCTCTCTGTGCTGCCGAGTCTATATAGTGATGATCTAGCAATGATAACTGGATCAATACCTCCAGCCATGTGGACAGCCGGCTGGGAGCTGCATCACTACCCTCACAGGCGACCGACTTGCAAACACCTCACCCCCCACCACCACAGCCATCATCAGCCCCACCCCTCCTCCCGCTGAGACTGTGGGCTTCACAACTCCTCCGACACACTTCATCTTATAATTTGATCAAGAAAAGTGTCACATTAAGCAGATCTTACGGTCATAAATGAGAAATATGTGGATTTTATGATCTGTAAATGAGTGCCCCTTCATGGATGGTTATTTTAGTGTCAAAATATATGAAATACATAGGAAGGAAAGGCTGTACCTGATCACTGATTCCATACAGTCAGCACTGCACTGTAGTTAGTTATTTGTCTCGTTATAGTTTCATTTTTTTAAAAAATAAAAAACACATATCAGATCCATTTTTCAGCATATTTTAAGATAACCAGGAAGGAATAAACAAATGGAGATATAAAATTAATTTTCACAAAAATCATAAAAATATAAGTGTGGACATGTGTGCTGAGGAAAAATGTGAGCCGGCAGCGTAGGTAAAACCAATGAGATGTTACTAGTAGAGGAATGAAATTGGTTAATACAAAGGCATGTCCGTAATAACAATGTCCTTTCTCCGGTGACAAAGACAAAGTGCCTGCGTTTGGAGCGTACAAGCGCAAGAGACAAGTGACGGCTGAAGGTAGACTTTGGGAGAGCATTTGAATTTCATGTCCAAGAAGAGGCAGCCCATCATTAAAAAACCCTAATTTCTGTGTCAGGTAGAGTTACAGGTAATCGATCATCTTGTCACACCGATTTATTTTTTTTCTGCCCCTTCAAAGTGAATTCTACTTCTTTCCAATTAAACTTGTTGCTGAAAAAGAAAACGTCTCTGGCTATTAAAGGCACATTTTGCCATGTTAGGTCTTTTTCCACCAAAGGTAATTTCTGAACATTTGGAAGAAAGGAGCCCGAGGGAGGCTGAGGCTTCCAGGCAATTCTTTATATAGAGCTGATCTGAACAAAGCAGACCTTTTGAGGTTGGCATTGGACGTCTATTAATGTATGTGCGTAGTCTTAAATAATTTGTTTGGATTGTCCTCACTGGCACTTAAACGACATAGAAATGCTACTGCTACATTTCCTGTATAGATCCTTGTCATAATCTTTATTGTTATGTTTGTATGCGTGTAAGCATGTAGATGTTAAAATTGAACCTTCAAGTTCGTAGTTTCAATTTCTGTATTTTGTATTTTAAATTGTGAAAATGAACAGAATTTCAAATACAGTAAAATTGAAAAAATAAATGCGATTTACCGGACAGATATTACGATTGTGATATGATTCACAATCATCACAGCAAATGTTACATGAGTACAAACAAAAATAAACCATAGTACAATGGTAAAGAACCAGAATAGATCTTTATCAAAGGTTAAGTTATCAAGTTTACATGTTATTTTTGGTTTATCAGTCTGTAATAACAAACATGTTTTCTTACATCAGGAGAACAAGGTTTTATGACATGTGGTATTGTCATACGTCCAACCTTTTACCAAAAGGATTGCAGCTTCTGTGATTTGGATATTGCACTTGGCCATATTGCAAATTTGCTAATATCTGAATGAATTGTTCAGCCTTAATGTCAGAAGTTATTCTTAGTCATTACCTTAACCATAACAATAGGTAATGAAGGGAACTTTGTTGCTGTAATGTGTCCTAGTGAATTAAGTATGATTCCACTTTGTCCGCGCAAAAACGAGGTAGCATTGCGGTTTCACCCAAGGACTGATAGATGCTTTAGGTCTCAATAGGGGCTTATTTTGGAGAGGGTTTCCTCACTCTGACAGCTTCACTCAACCTGACAGTCCTGAACAGTGGCTCTGGCCCTGACAGTGTGTGCCACCAAGGCACTGGGATAAGTCTGCATAAAAAGTCATTTATTGGTACATTTCTAGATGTTAACGCTTGTCAGCTTCAGTTTCTTTAAAGACCCTCACCTCACCAAGGGGATAAAATGCCTGCGCTGTTCTGGTTGTAATACTCCTCCGTCCCTGACAGACAATGACAAAAACGCCACTGCTTGTGGCCCCCGCCACTCACGCTGAGGTTTTACATGGGAGCGAGTGCTCCTTTGTCCCTCGACCTAATTTATTTATGTGGCTAATCTTCAGGGGGTGGAGCGGCCATGCTCAGAGGTGTGTCATTTTACAGGGGGACCCACCGGAAGGATCAGTGACCTTGCAGAGACTTTGCACGTGATTCATTTCAATTAGAGCACGAGATCTGTCTTAGCATGCAATCGCATAAACAAGGGACACATCTCTGGAAAAAGTCCCAAAAGTTCCTACTCACAATGGAGCACTTGATTCCTCTCCCATCTATCATTTAAATGTGTACTTAGGAGATTCTCAGCAGAGAAGTTAGTCAAATTACCTAAAATAGTTAATCAAAGTTGACTCTTATCCTTGACAGCTGTAGTCTGGTTTAACATGGCATGAGAGCTGCATCGCGCTGCTCCCGTAAGATTCAGTGTCAGAGGCAAGACTGCATTCATCCTTACCCCACAGCATTTATTTGGACAGAGGTGCAATGGCAGCAGAAAAGGAGTGGAGGAGATGGAGCCTTGATTAGCAGCAGCCTTCCCAGCATGCTCTGCTATGACAAATGACTGACTTCGAACAATATCTAAGGCGATCAGGATAAAGTACCAACCATTTCAAGGCTCAGCAAAATTCTAATTCTAATTAGACTTCGCACCACACACCAAATAAAAATTGTTCCCATGGCATTTTGGCCTATCAACGGTTTCTGCTATCGCTGAAACAAAACGAATAAAGAAAATGATTAAAGTGATAACAAAGGCATAAAATTTAAATTATTGAGGCACCACATCTGGGATCTGTATGTCACTACGCTGCCATTTTTACCCTCTCATTCAGCACTCCATTCTCTCTGCATGAGAGAGACTGCCACACAGAGGGAGGCAAGGAAAAGGGAGAGAAAGAGCAGGAAGAGATTGTAACATTAAAAGGTAGAAAGCGAGAACGCAAATAGGCCTTCAGCTTTAGCGTTATTAATGACTCTTCAAAGATCTCCGACTTTTCCAATCTCTCAGAGAAGCGCATGAAGGAGTCTGCAGATGAAGCTGACCTTCAAAATGTTCTTTGGTCTTTAGTTAAGAAATTCACTCGCCATTATGGCATCATTAAGGAAACAAGGATAAAATTACTCCATGGTTAATGGCCTATAGGATCCCCCACCAAAATTTGTTTCAGATCTAATAAAACTGTGCTTAACACACTCGAATGAATTATGAGGACTGTTATGCAGGGTATTAAAATGTGGAAAATAGATTTTCGAGAGCTTGGAGGACTGGACTTTTCGATTCAGATAGTAGAATGGGATTTTCTGGGCAATAAATTCCACCATGTCTCAATTTAATTTCTTTCAGCTCTTAAATCTGGAGGTATGATTTATTGTGTGGTTTTGATCTTCTTTTCAAATACACTGTGGCCAACTTTGCCATTTCCAAGAAGAATAAACACAAGCGTGCTTTCACATGTTCGACGCTGCGTTCTGAGCACATAAAACTGCTTGTTTTTCAAACACTGTTTGGCTAGAGCTTCATTAGGAAAAGCAGTGTAATTAACAAGACATGCCTTATTTGAGGTAATCACTTATTATTAAGACCTCCATTTAATTGAGGTTTGCATTTACATTTTCTTAACATGCTGTTGAGAGAAAGGATGCAGAGCTGGTTATTAGCATGCCGCATCAGAGGGCAGAGAAAGCAGGCAGGAAGCTGTTATGGAGAAAAATGAAGCTGCAGGCTATTGAGGCTCTTCATTGTCTCGTATACAACCGCATCGCAAAACCCGCAGAACTGTGTCATTTCCACCACTTATTACCTGCTATTGTAATCCAGACCTGGATGCCATTGTGAAATACAGACTTATTATAAAAAGGGGGAAAAGTTAGCCCAAGATGGTGCCACAGAGAGGTGGTTTGTGCGGTAATGGCATTTGCTCTCTTTAAACTTTAATCTTTCCTATTAATTCCCTGCAACTGGAGAATGTACGAGAGTTAATGTTCCATGAACGTGTTTCTCACTCCGCAATCTCTTCAAGCTAATTACCTTCAGGTGCTAAATGGTGGGAAATTGCCATCCATTTGGATGAGAAAAATTTCACCTCCTGCTCCCTAGTGAAACATTTTTTTGCCGGGCACATTAAGGAGAAAAAAAAGAGGAAAAGAGGCAGGCCTCCACCAAGGTAAACAGTGGTCATAAAACTACCTCTTCCTGGTCTTTTCTGTCCTCCTGCCTGAAACAGGAAACCATAGTCCCTCTCTCCCATCACATTGCTTACTGACGGAGGTCAGGTAGAGGTCAACAGGTGCTCCTCTTGACAAGGGGAATGCAGAACAGATGTTTGATTGGCATGAATCATCTAAACTGCCCATTAGAAACTTATGATGTGAAAGGATAGGACTCCTGGTGCTGGGACACTTTTTAATTTGATGTCCAAACAGAACGGAATCTTGAAGTTGCTGCATATGTAATGAGACACCGGTGGTTGAATGTCAAGTATCACTACAGCAAGAATTGAGGTTGTGCCTTCAAATGGGTGGGCAGACGGCATGTTTTATAGTGTTTTTTAGTAAACCTTAATGTAATTTAATTCAGTTTTTCTGGGTGTAAATTGACAAAATGTCATTCCTATCTGCTATAATAACATTTTACTGTACTCAATAGATTAGCTTCTGAGATGCATGGATATAGTAGGGCTGACAGACTTCTCGGCTGAAACAAGTATCCAGTATCATCAGATTATAATGTGTGTCAACGTTGAATCAGTGTACTTTGTGCATAATTGTAATACAAGGTGCTTAACATTACAATTAAAAATACAACATACAATGAAAATAAAACAATATGGAGAAAGAATACAGGTAAAAGACTTGTAATTGTGATGGAGGGAAACTTATTGGGTAGCTTTTTATTCATTCAAGATTAGTTTCTGTAAATAGTTGTCTTAACTCTTTTTTGAAAAGCATTCATCTGAAGCTCAATTCTGAGACTGTTCTGTAGATTGTTTTCAATTAATAATATATACAGCAACTTCTGATCAACCCGTATTATCATATCATCAGCCCACCTACTTTTGGTTTAAGCCTCACCAACTTACAAGCATAGATACCATTAATTTAGTTGGTTGAAGATACTTGTGTATTCGCTCACCTCTAGTATATAGTGACATAAGTGGGGTTTCCATTCATATGTACAGTACTGCAAATTGAAACATAATGTCCAGAAAATCTGAAAAACGTAAATGCTAATTCAATTTGTAACATTACCGTTATACGATTACCTCCAGTTTGTTCATTGAGATGAACAGCAGGCGTCGCTAATTCTCCTCGCGGCCGCCATTACACCATCGCTGCAGAAGAGGGCGCAACAAAATGACAGCGCATAAGTAGCACCAGTCAAACCTTTAATGGTGGAAATCAACGTAGAAACATAAAGGAAATATGGCCTTGATGTTTGTTTCATGTGTCATTGCTCCACACAGATCGGATGTTTTTCATCTGCTGATATTTTTTGTGCCTTATGTGGAACTTAGTCACGTATGTTGGGATGCATTCGCTATGTCCGTTTTCATTGCATTTTGCTGCATTTGGCTTTTGTCGATATATCATCTCCTCCTCCCTATCCAAGTATAAAAGCTTTTTTACGCTTTTTAAGTTACATTTTTTATGTGAGAATTTAAAATTTGTGTTGATACAGATTGTACCTGCTGTAACAATGCTAACTACATTAGGGTCAAAGTTGAAAGCCAAGGTAGGTTTAAAATTCTGTATAAACCATACATTATGGCTTTTGAAAACAATAAGTTGTAAGTTGTTCAGACAAGTGTTTGGTTACTCTTTTGTAAGTGTGTTTGTAGTGGTGCCATAGTGCCTCCATTATTCACAAAAAAGTTATTGCATAGAAGTTAATCAACATACAACTTAAACAGTTAGACCAAAGTTGTTAAGAAGAAGTTGTTGTTTGAATTGTCCCTAAACTATACACATTCAGTTATTGTCATACGCGGTGTAGTTAATTGTTTCCAAGCTGCTGATGGGGAATCAAACTATGTTGGGAGTCTTAAACACGGTGTCCATCCAACTGTATTCAGCCCCCTGTGAACTCCATATGAAACCCCTCACGGTGCAGTTCAGCGGGTTCTCAGAAAGAGTCAGGAAGATGCATCATACGAGGGGAGTAAAAAGGCCAGCTGGGATGGGTGGGCCACATTGTGATCACTCACCTTCATCCCTGATTTGTAGTCATTATCCCTACCAGCGTTTGAAGATCAAAAACAAGGACAGGGAGAGTGATGGGGGACAGAGAGAGGCAGCCAGAGAAAGAGAATGGGGGAAATGAGTGAAGGAGGGAGGGACAAAGAGACGACGGGATGTGTGTGTGCGTGCGTCTGTCCCAGTGACTGCCATTTGCCCCTGTTTGGTGGATATAGGAGTGTAGGTGGCAGCGATGTTGGGGAGTGGGTGGGGTTGGGAGGAGGGTGGATAAGGGTGATAGCACCTTAAAACCAACCAAGCTGCAAAAGCAATGAATATTAAATTCACGCCTAAATAGCTGGGTCTATGTGAAGCATTACTGTATTATAATTTTAGATTTGTCACCGATGGGCTGCAGGTTTGAGTTGGAACAACAAGGCACGTCAGACCAGTCTTTACTCCCCTGATAACGGCACAGCTGTAAATTGATAATCTTATCATGCATTAGTATGAATTTGGCTTTTGGTGGTCTTGCAATCGGACAAATGCATATGAGATGTGTTTTATTTGTCCTGGCAAGTGTGATAAGGTAAGACAGTAAAAAATAGGAACATATAACAATTAGAGGCAAAAATAATTTCTCTTTACCCATCCATGTCCCAGGCAGAGTGTAAATGTTGAAGGACTCCCATCAGGCCTTTGTATAAATTAGCCAAACCCTCACTGTGCTGAAATCTATCCCCAACTGTTTGAGTGAGAAAGCAGAGATTTTTCCCTCCTTTTTTAGATTTAATTATCTTTTGTTGTTCTTTTTATCTACCTTCAAGGATTGTCCTCAGTGGGGGGTTAAAAGAATGGGAAGTGGAAAAGACGAGGGGGGTGTCTGATAGTGAGCGTCGGGTATGTAGGGCTAGTTTGTCCTCTGTTTGATCTGATTTCCTTACAATGACACAGCGGGAAATTAAATATGAAACCGAATTAAAGCCACTACTTAATGAACAACGGGGAAAACAAAGTTGGCTCTGCTCCAAATTAAGCGAAAGTCTAACTTCTCCTCCGAGCGTTATCTCTTTAGTTCAGCTCAGTCTGAGGTAATTTTCGCTCCATTTAGACACAACATTTAGGCAAGTGTTTGATGATTTGTAATAAAATCCCAATTTCGAGCCATTTATCTGTTAAATTTATCTCAAAACAGTGCACAGAACATGAAGTCTACACCAACTTCTGTCTGTTTGAAGTGTAAAACCCAGCAGTTTAATTACTTACCTCATTTTTTTGTGTGATGTATCGGAGGTGAGTTGTCCACAGTGGCAAGCCTTCCCACATATTGATTTAATAGACTCTCTGAAAGAGCTTTGCTGCTCTCCTTTGAGAGAAACAACACATGTAGAACATTAGCCAAATTCATGTTGTTAAATAATTTAGCATCAACCTTTACTGTATGCACAGTCATTCAAGTGAAGGCTGAGGTACACTACAGAAACATAGAATCATTATTGGCTGTTCCATTTGTTTCTTTTCTGTTGTTTATTGCTCTATATTTCTGATAGTCTCAGCTTTAGATCGCTGCTCTTTAAAAAATATTCCAAAACATTTGGCTATACCTGAGTTTTTATAATGTTTTTACATCATCAAACATACAGAAATACATGACAAAGACAGGATGGCTACATAAAATGAAGAAGAAGCCGAAATATGATGAAAATTGGCAAACAGGCGTAATCAAATACTAGAGTAAAGGTTTTAAATCTAATTTTTCTTTTCCTTTCCTTAACCAACAGTATCATTCTCCCTGTAAACAAATCAGCAGATTGTTTCACTTCTGACAGGTGGAAATAAGGGGGAATAATTTCAAACTGAAAGAATACTGGATGCAACAAAAACACTGTCGAATGATGCCTTTGGCAGGTGGAACTGCTCCCCTGCCAAACTGTCACCATTTAGGCCCCGATAACGCAGGTAATTGCATTTCCAGAAGAGCAGGAGCAGATGAAACATGCTGTGGACAGATACTGCTGGCACACTGGCCCCTTCTGTTGGAAAATTTCATTTTTCCACAAGGAAGCCATGAATGCTAAGGCTGAATCCAAATCCGTTTTTCCGCACTTTATCAGTGTGTGGCCCACCAAGTGGGGAGATGGAGGTAATTCATTCAGCTGAGACTCACCACCCTAATCCAATTTCCAGCCTCCCCCAGCAAGAGATAATTACAAGTATTAAAGCTGTTAGGACAGGGGGGAAAAGGGCCCTCTCTCTGAAACTCTGCTGCAGGCCCTGGAAATATCGACTGAGCGGGGGGATTTCTGCTGGGAGAACTCAAGCTAAGGTATTGTTCAAAACTAAGAAAGTGTGTTAACTAATGAGGCAAAGGGAATCTCAAGGTATAAAAGGACACCCATAGCCACATGTCATTACAGACCCCAGGACTTTTTTTTCCCCCCTCTTTTGCCTCGTGCATCACTTAAGCCTGCACGAACAATTGGTCATTTCATGTGTAAAGACAAGTCGGGGTTCCTGCACAATCAGTATGCATATAATAGTCTTTGGAATGTCCCATCGCTTTTAACTCCATATGAACTTCAGCATCCTAAATACAGCTCTTCACAATCACCCAGCTTTTTAAGAAATACTCTAAACTCAAGATGTGATGCCTAAATACTTGCTTAAATGCCTAAAAAGCTTCTTACACAACCAAAACAGTATCACAATGTCTTCCAGGGTGAAAAAATCTCACTTTTCACTGTTTGTCCTTGCCGCAGCCCCTCGAACATTGCAGCCACCTACACCCCAACCACTGGTAAACTATACCTTTTCATGCCTTTGAAGCCACAATAGAGGACTGAGGGTTGCTTTTTTTCCCCACTGCTTAAACTTTGACTCCTCAAGGAGCGGAAGCCGCAAAAAGCTCTAATTAACGGAAGCAGAGACGCTCCTGCGCTCCCCCATTCAGCGAGCCACAATAGACAAACCTATGAAGCAGAACCAGGAATGGAATATTGAAGGAATGAATGGAAACGCACCCAAATAAGAGACCCGACATCACCCCTGTCCACTCTTAGTCCCTGCTCTTTATTGTGTATCTTTGTTGAAGAGGGTCTGCCACAGGAGTCCCATTCTCTATCAATTACTGAAGATCAAAGAGGCATGGCGAAGAAGCATGTAAAGAAATGTGTGTTGTTGAGTTTTTATATCATCTGAGACCGCTTTTCTATAAAAGTATGTTTAGTCACACTCAAATAAGAAGTGCCGGAAACATCTTATGCATTTTAAACGTTATTGCCAAATCTGCACAAGCCACTAAATGTGTTATTTTACAGAAGCAGCAGAGAATTTTCAGTCCTGTTTAGTCTGCATCTTTGTCTGTACACAGATAGTGACAAAAAATAGGCTACATATACAAGATTTTATTCACTCAATTCAATTATATTCCCTCAGTAAATTAGTAGAAAATGATTGACTAATATAAAACTAGGGCTGCAACTCATGATTATTGTTATTGTGAATTAATCTGTCAATTATTTTCTTGATTAAGCTATTACCTGTTTGGCGTCAAATGTTAGAAAATTGTGAAAAATGTCAAGCAGTGTTTCCCAAAGCCCAAGATGAAGTCCTCAAATGTCTTATTTTGTCCAAAAACCCAAAGATATTCAGTTTACTGCCATAATAGAATAAGAAATAATGAAATATTCTCATTTTAAGAATGGAATCACATAATTTTGATTCTTTTTTTCCCTAGAAAATAAAAACTGAAACCAATAAATTGATTAATTGACTAGTTGAAGATTAATTCAGTAGTAATCCAACTAATCAACCTATTGTTGCAGCTTTATGAACAGCATGCCTCATAACTCATACGTTTCAGTCCCTAGAGTCAAAACTAAACATGGAGATGCAGAGTTCAGTTGTTATGCATGACATACCTGGAACAAACTCCCGGAAAACTGCAGGTCCACTGCAACCCCAGCTTCTTTTAAATCAAGGCTGAAGACCCTTTTGTTTCGCCACAGCTTAAACTGCACTGTAACTTTCATTATATTGTCTCTTTTAAACCTATTCTATTTTAGCTTATTTTTCTACTTTTAACTTGTTTAATATTGTGCTTCTTGATGTCTTTGAGTTGCATTGTGTCTGAATTGTGCCATACAAATAGACTTGCTTTTCCTACGGGAAACAAGAGACAATACTTCACTTTGTCGCCTTAATGTGAAATACTTTTCTATATTTAGGTGTGAAAGTGTATCTGGTTCTACTTAGATTAAAAAAAAAGCTAGAACAAAAAGACCAACAATGTTTCCCATAACACACATTTTAGAGACTTCCCACAGCTCCATGCATATTCATACCAGCCATTTTAGAGGCGTGCTAATCCAATTAATGAGACTCACACTGGTCCTTACCTCATTTCTATTTAGGTGTGTTCAGCCTCCGAGATGAGTCAGTTATCACAGTTTGAACATTGTGTTAATTCAACAAGTTCCGTTAGAATAGATGATAGGAATGCAATGTTTTTTCTCAACAGAGCGCTCTAATTCTGCTCTGACCTGGTTTTAAGAGAAGAAATCGCCTCGTACTGCAATCCAGGGATTTAGGTCATTTTGTTCCCAAAGTGTAAACAATGAATACCTGAGAGTCAGTGATGGATGTCTTTCAAAATGTAAAAGAAGGCAAGGCAAGTTTTCATGTATAACTAGTGTAATGTGGCAATTCAAATTACTTTACAGAAGAGATTGAATGCATTAAGACAAGATATCAAGGAGACACAAGGCAATATATAAGAAAGACGTAAATAGGGTTTGAAAAGAGTAACTTAACTTAAAACAGAGGAAGATCCAACGAGGAAGATCTTTTTTTTATGGGTGTATGAAACAAACTAAACAAATTTGAAGAACAAAACATAGACGCTATAGGCAATTATACAGGAAATTACATTAAAGAGTTATAATTACAATGATCAACGATGATATTTAATGATATGATCAGAGTCCAGGAGGAGAGATTAGATTGCCCTTGTGTGGTTTAAGTGTTGTTGGAGCAAAAACTTCTGCCTGTTACAGTAAAAGATGTGGGTGAATCAGAAAAGCCTCCGCCCAATTGAGTCCGACAGTCACAATTCAATATACCTGGGATAAATAGTTGCATATTACTCTCAGGCGTAATTCAGTTGAGGAATGATTTTACAGGAAATAGTTCTTTTGCCTTTGAATAAATTGGGTATTGGTAATTACCCCTCTCATTTAAAGTTCGTGTAAAGACAGTCTAAGAATGGGATGTACTGTATTATATTGTTGCTAAAGGGGCAGAAATAGCCGCGCTGCTTGTGTTATCTGAAATACTGACATTCCTATTCTTTACCAAGAATGTTTACTATTGTTTGCAAGCTTTATTTCCTTGAAATATTACATATCCGTGGCGCAGGGGGGAAACTGCAGCGAGTCTTGTGTGAAGTTTTTAATATGTCACAGGCATAGTGCTGTTTGGAAAATGCAGTGTATTTTACTCAGCCCCCAATAATCTATTCTGTTCAGCCAGGCGCACACATTGACAAATGTTTCCAGCATTAGGTATTTACCTAGTGGAATGTAATGGATGTAAAGAGTTTGAAAATGCCTGGCGCACTAACAGCATGGGCAGTAGCAAGACTATCTAGACTGAGGGGAAAAACACACTATTCAAAACAGAATCAATGGTTCTGAAGGATGGTGTATGTGTGGTCATGTTCGTGCATGCATGTGTTTGTGTTTATGTGTGCACTTCTGTTTGTGCTCTTAAGCGCTGACTGTAAAACGTACCATAAGTCACTCCAGACACAGTAATAGTTTCAGCACAATCCATGCAGTGGAAATGTAAATATTTTTTCCCAATGCAAAGACGACGTGGAGTCATTTCATTTAGTGTCACAAAGTGTTTCTGTCTGCAAAGAAAAATATGTCTTCTAGCCCCCCAGGAGTTTGGTGGTGAAAAGTTACAGAAAGTATTGCAGCCTGCAGGACATCCAACACGTGAATGTGAGAAAATCATATTAAAAGCCTATTAATTCGGATTTTTTTGCTTTTCCTTTGGTTGTATTTCTTGGTCATAGCCTAAAAAGAGTTGATAGTCAGTGCTCAAAAGACAAAAAAGTTTACTTTTATCTCTCAGTTTTAAGATTTAACCACCTCAGATAACTTAAGCCCTTACTGTTGAGCTTGTACATGTGTGACATTGAGAGGTTGTAAATGTAAGGCCACATGCAGTGTTGTGTGGAGCTAATGTAAGTTTGATTTTGGTAAAGTGTTTATGATAATGTAGACAATATAAGCTTGGGCTTCAGTCTACAACTTTTTGGTCAAAATTCTTTTTGTTCTTCATTTTCTTTTGTGCTTTTTTTTTTTTTTTAAAGATTTACATAATTTTCATACTTGTGGAACCATTCGAAGACCACAAATGTCCCGTTTGAAAGCACATGTATTTATCATGTTCCTTCACTCATTCATTTAGGTTTATCCTTTTAATTTGTCACCCATCAGTATCTAATCAAAGAAAAATAATAATACGACCAACTATTTGATATCAGCTTCCAGCTCTTGACTGCTTATGTCTCTAGTTGTCGATGTCTAATACAAGAGACACATTTGGTCTGTACTCAAAGACCCTTAACGTGGTAAATCTGCATGTTGTTTCCTGGCAGCTGAGAGATGAGAGCTTCGGCTGGGACAGAGGTCTGCTTTGGGACAGTTTGAAGGGGCTGATCCCCGGTTCAGCTTGGATTCTCCTCTTCTCATCTGTTGGCTGATCTTTTTCTCTCTTTCTCTCTCTCTCTCTCTCTCTCTCTCTCTTTCTCTCCCTGGAACTACTTTTCTGCCCTATAGAGGCCTACACAGCCATCTCATTCATTACATGCACCATGCGTCCCGTCAGACGTACAGACGAGCAGGACACTTTGAGACAAAAAGGGGTAAGATCGTTTAAAGTATGTAGATTATATAGGTGTATCTTACTAACACTGTGCTTATCCAAATAGTAGCAACGTTATTGGCTTTGTATGGGAAAAAAGTACATATAAATATACATTTCAAGTACTTTTTAAAAAAGTCAACTTTGAAAGTGTTTTGAGAATAATGTGATTGTAAGGGGAAAAGAAAAAGTCAAACATGTGGTTAGGTTGAAGAAAAGGCAGGTCTGACACATCAGAAGTCCCATATATCTTTTAGAAATGGGATTTATAATCCAGCCTACAACAGGAGGGCTGCTATGATGTGCAGTCAATATATGGGTGGTGCTCCCCATAAAGGCCTCGGCCTTCTTTCTGCTTTTGATTTATTGTCACAGCAGCTCAGCTCAGACGGCCTCATGAAACCTTTGTCAGTCCACTAATGACACTGTTTTTGTTATTTGAGTCTTTTTTTTGTCCCTCTCGCCCAGTTACCATCCTTTAACTGTTTTTCTCTAAGTTCCTGCAAGAAAAGACTCACGGTTTCTACTTCTATAGAGTATTATATTATGTTTTTGAACTGAGGATAGTAGTTTAAGAGAAAGAATAGTGCATAAATGGTATCTTTTATTTCAGGAGGCTATTTTTTTTCTTCCCAAGTGAAGAATTAATCATCGTTTTTTTTTTTTTTTATGCCATTGGGCAATAATGTCTTTGAAACTGTCCATTAAGTTCAGTGTGCAAGAGGAAACTGTTAGTCAGACATACAACTGGATATAATTTAGCCCCAAATCTTGAAGAGATGGACAGTTATATTTTTATTTGAACAATTACAAAATGATTGTCAATGACTCACATTCGAGGGTGGTGTTTTACGTAGACATTACGCATCCATTTTTTATTCTTTTACTTCTGCTTTTTGTTCTTTTAAAGGCTGATGTTTTATTGTAGTAAGATATATTTGTTTGGTCAAATACTTACAACAGATTAAGGCTAAAACGGGTTAATATTTTTTATTCCTTTCATGAAGTTACTCTCATTATTCCATTATTTCTAGCAGGAAAAGGTCCAGAGCTGTCTGCTTTATGAAACCGATCCTTTTGCCAAAATCCCCTTGTAATTTGAGCTTAATGTTGCTCCAGACGAATTAAGTGCAAGTTAATGATTAAGCTATGAATCCATCAGACACTTGGTATGGGAAAGTTTTTAGGGAGGAACAGCTTGGCCCGGCTCAACGATCATTAAAACGTGCTGACAGCGATGGGAGAACAAGTTCCCACTTTGATCCGATGACAGACCTGAGCTCAGCCTAACGTCATCCCCCTGCTCTGCCTCCGCTCTCTCTCACTTTTATTAACTCTGAGGTTCAGGCAACAATGTCATCCACTCAAAATCTGGCAAAATACACACTTAGAATAGTCATATCAAAGGAATTATGGCTTATGAGAAACAAAGTGCACTTAAGAACTGTTCGACTTTGTTTCACTTCACATCACATTTTTTGGGGGCAAAGATTAGAAAAATAGGACTTCAGGATGTTTTTCTTCATATCTCTGAATTTTAGTTGTGTCATTTTTGATTAATATGCTTTTATTTAGCACTTGAAATCTAACAATCACACTCATTAATGTCTGTCTGTGCAGTGACTGCCAGAGGATACATATTCTTGGCCGTCTCACAATGATCTCTATTCTATATATTAGGTTTGCTACATAACTAAAGCAGACTTTTGGTAATTGGGATTTGATATAAAAACAGAAGATACTTCTGAACATTTGCCATTAGTCACAACTGTGTCTGTAAGTACTATTTAAGTCTTTGACATCTGACAAAGACAGATGGAGGAAAACTTAAAAAAAAAAAGTTTCTATGAAATCTTTTCTTGTTTGTTTGTAAGAGCAAACTTTATTGTTTCTTTTGGACGGATTTATCAGCCGCCTGAATCGTGTCCTGACTTGAGCCTCAGCATTAGGTGACAGTTGCTGTAAGTCAGCAGTAAGCAGCCACACCGGTGTAGAAATTAAGGTCTTCTGCTGCCCCCCAGGGGTTTGTAGAGGAGATCGCAGGCAGTCCTGCAGCCAGCAGCTCTCTCTGCTTCATACTGGACTTATTTGAGGGAATAGAGCTTAAGTATATGTGTAAGGCCATGCTGAGAGAACAGATCTCAGGACAGTAGCATGGACACTGTGTGCTTTTATATGACTATCGTGCTCAAATTGTTGTAAAACTATATGCTAGTACTCAGTTTTTTATTATAGTGTGTGTGAGAATGCACACTATTTTATTCCACTGTGGTTGTGAAGCCTGCACATTTAGTATGCAGATTTTACATTTCCATTTTTATACATGTTCATATTAATTTATTTTATGTTACACTAAAAAATAATGCACATAATGCAGTGATATTAGATTGAGTTTTTTCTTGCAGCTGTTCCCGGGCTGATTTTCAGAAGAGACAAAGAAAAATACATCAAATTGGTATTTAAATGACAATTAGCACATCTGTGTAATGCCATAAAAACAATCATGGCCCGTATTACTGAGTAAATATTTAATCCAGCTGCAGAAAACGGCCTTGACTGCAATCCATTTGTTAAGACATCTCATTGAATCGCAGTATGGGAGCTTCAATTCACTGTAAAAAGATGAAACGCTGAAGTGCATTAGGACGCAAAAATGCTCATAACATCTGTTTCCTTTGTGTTACAGAGGATATCGCTTTGTAGCGAGCAATATGTGCCATCAGTGACTGGTGGAATAATATTTGTGTTCCCCCCTCAAACAGACACACTGTCACAGAAGCACTTGTCTACATTTTGTAGTTGCTCGAGGAAAATAATTGCCTTATCTGCAACTGTCAAAATGATGAATGCCCTGGAGAGCACCGAGAATTGACTGATGGAATTGGGGGAAAATCTAATCCCTGATCTGAACACTTTGTATAATACATTAACCCCTCTGGTACAATAGGCTGCACAGAAACAGATTTGTATAGACTTGTAGAAATAAATTCAACAGAGGCTGAAGGATCGATAAACATCAGGAGTTATGGCCTCGTCTGCATCGAGTCAGACAGAGCGTCAGGAAGCATTAGGTGCATTGAGATGTATGCAGGGGCCGAGTCAAAGAACGGATGCAAAGTAAAATGTGATACAATGCATTATGTGCCACATGTAAAAGTATAATTGATATGGATAAATAGAGTAATTGTTCATCCTAAAGAAATTGTGTTACAGCAGCCAGGACACATACAAATGAGGGTAGGTTGGAACCAAAATACAACTGAAAAGCCAAATAATATATGATTACTCAAATAGAACAAATAAAAAACTGAGAGTAGTCAAGCAAAAAAGTACCTAACATGAATCTGACATGAATTAAATGTACACAGTACAAATGTACAATGATTGAGCTGGTTTCAGAGTTACTGTATGTGAGCAAACAATAGATCCCTAGATCCATCTATTGATCTGTTTAATGAAGAATTAAAACTAAAAGGAAAAGACGACAGAAATATAAAAGTATAAGGAAAGGGAAGAAGGAATGAATATGAAGATCTTTTCAATCGGATATGGAAAATGGAAGTATATCACATCTAAAATGATCAAACAGATGTGACTGCCAAGGCTGTAGGTTCGTTTCAACATTGCGGGAAGACACGCATGTTAAGTGAGGGTCAAACAGGGTTTGAGCGTCAAATGCTTCGTTTCAGTGCTTTTTATGCCCCAGTTTCACATCAGTTTCTGGCAGAAATGTCTTTTTTATGTAAAGGAAAAGCAGAATTCAGTCGGCAGGTAACAATTCAAAATATGAGGGGGTATAATGTAGTGAGGCTCTCAGGCAGGCGGTTTGTGAAGAACAGAAGTCATCTGCTACTTTCATGTTGTAATAGGGAGGGGAACCTGTCTCCGCCGTCCCTCCTGAAATCTACGCCAATGTTTAAAACGGTTATTGTGTTTTCCACAGTTTTGCTGACAAATCTCTTTGAACATTTAAAACGAAAGCTTCAGTAATAGTTTTATAGCATTTTTCTTTACAGCTGCGAGGATTAATCAGCCAATTGTCAATTATCAAATTAATCAGCAATTATTTCACTAGTCAATTAATCACTGTATGATTTTCTAGGAAGAATAAAGTCATAAATCTTTATTTCCAGCCTGGTAAATGTCTATATTTTCTGGTTTCTTTACTCCTCTTTGACAGTAAATGGAACGTTCTTTGGGTTGTTGGCAAAGCAACATATTGGAGGACGTCGTCTTGGGATTTGAGAACACTGATCAACACATTTTCTGACATTTTATAGACCAAACAACCAGTAGATTAATCAAGAAGACAAATGTCTGAATATACCAAATTAGGGCTACAGGTGACATATTCACATTGGTAATCTGTACAACAGAACAGAAAATGATAACACAAATTGTTAACGACAATGTAAAACAATTTAAACAAAGGTTAAGAAATGATATTAAATGATCACCCTACCCCAAAAACATGCACTAAACAAACTAGTATTGAAGGGACTTGTCACTAATACACATTTTTGCAAATGTTCTTGAAGGGAATCTTACCTTAAGATGAATATTTAAGTGACAAGTGACAAAGAAATAATGGTGATGTTCAGAATTCAGTACTATAAATGAGCACAGTGTGATATGCAAAGGAGCATGATGGGAAACTATCTTATACTCTTCCTCTATCTGTCGACAAGCAGCAGAGTGGAAATCTCGCCCAGATATGAGGGGATATCTCTCCTGATTAAAACGATATTAACTTTTCATAACCTAATGTTCTAAAATGAAGTTTGCTAAAAACGAATTGCTGGCGCCTACCTGTGAACGAGTTCTCCCCCTTTTTTGTCACACTCGGCTGGAATACATTATCCCCAATATTAGGAGAGAACATACCTGTAACAGGTTAATGACCTCACACTTTCCACACCATTTCACTTAGCGGGCCATAGCCAGAAAAAGCTAAACGCTTCACTCCCACTTCACTAAATTATGAATTAGCCAAAAGGTGAGGCGATTAAAGATTCAACGTTTTGCCGTTCGACCAATGGACGGTCTCCTCGTTGAGCTCGGGTGTGATATCTTCAACCATTAGCTGAAAACTGTCTTGATATCCATCACGGAGGGTATAAATATTGGAAGAGGAGAACAAATAATCCAGAAATTACCAATCAAAGAGTTTGCAACCTCAGAGAAATTACTCTCTGTAGTATAAATAAAATCAACACGGTCTTCATCTGTACACGTTAATAAATAACTCATACATTGGAAAGCATGAAGGCTGTTGAAATATTCCAACAGCTTTTCGTTTTTATCATGTAACCGAGGCTGATTTTGATATAATATGATGTTCAAACCACAATTATCAACCTTAACGAGCATTTTCTTAACACGTTGCCATGAATTTACACAAGTCTACATGTGAACACCGGCGTTTCCAAACACCTACAGTGGCCTCGGCGTGTCAGACTCCCTCAGCCTCAGCCTCTCCGTAACGAGTGCTGACAGGTCACATGGCGCAAACTGTGATGTCTGAATAATTTGAACAAATGCTAAATCATTGCAAAGCAGCCAGAGAGATCAGCGACGTGAAAGTGAAGTGCTTGCGCTTCCCCAAGGCTCAGTGGCATCTGTTCTACATGTGTGCAGCAGCAACATCCATGTTTCACCAATTAATTGTGCTTGTATTAGAGTAAATATTTGACTTTGAAGCGCTAAAGCGTTAATTGGGGTCCTTTATTACTGCAAAGAAATCCATGCGTCAATACTCCACCGCAAAATGGGAGTTATTTAATGAGAAACCCTTTAAATGATCTATGCAAAAGTCCTATTAAATATCAATGAATTTTAAACTTGTAGCAGTGAGCCTACATTTCAGAATCTCCCAGCCTTTGAGTCCTGGAGTCGTAAAAAAGCATTTGTTCTGAGCACAAATCAGCGGAATAAGACAGGCTGATGTCTCTCCTTAATTCTGTAAATTGGAGGGTTGTGAGTCCAATTACGGTCTGATGGTTCAGCTCGAGGCCACCAGGGAGAGCTGTGCTTGTTTCTCAGAGCCACTGGAACAAACCACCCTAACAGCTTTTGCCTTACCACAAAGAAAGTGGTATTAATTACCACTCCAGTCTTTTTTTTATTGGCTTTGTTGATGTTTAAACACAGTAAAAGAGGTGTTGTGTAACAACCCTGTCTGAAAAAGCCAGTTCAGATGCAGCTTTTAAAATGACTTGTTTTTTAAATGAGGTTCTGACTGTCCCTCCACATCAGGAGGATATAGATCTTGTCTTGCTGCAATTATGATGGCGGGACTTGTTCTCTTTTAACCTGGCGAAGAAATTATGTACATGAAACCTCTGCAGGATGTGAGGTTGTTGGGGTCTGTTGCTTCTACTGGCCATTAACTGGGGATTAGTGCTGGTGGGGCACACATCCCTTTGAAGAGGTAATTCCTCACACTTCCTTGCTATAGAAAATCAGGAAGCAATCATAGTAGAAACCATGCAGATGGTCCAGACAGGGAAGCCCGTGACAATTTTGGCTCACAATTAAGACTTGGAGTAGTTGTAGCAGCTGCCATTGTGAAAACTTAGCACATCAGAAAATTCAAGGGGACATCAGAATTAGTAGGAAGCGCTCCCGGCCCTGTCACGCAATCAAGCTTAAAACTGAAGAGGGGTAAGGGGTAAAGGCGACATTGAATATTTTCTGGGGTTTTTTCTTAATAGTAAAAGTGTTTACAATGTGTGGAGTCACTTCACAGTTTCCCATATATCTGTCAGCACAGTATATCCAAGCATGAGCATAGGCTGTGAGACTATAAAAGCTGCCGGAGGGGAGATCAACATGATGTCACACAGAGAGGCTCAAAGAAGTTAAGAATATATGTTAGTGAGAGTAATGACCGGGCATGAATCATTGTGCTGCTGCTAGAAAGAAGAGAAAGTCGCGAGTGCTGTATGTTGGAGCACACTGACCTCTACAGGGACAAAGGGTGACTAGACAAATACTGTAAATCCACTGGGAGTTTGAGGCTCTGCTCACATTCCCTTTTCAAACGGAAGGAAGGCCATCTGTATATTTGAATTTTACAAGATCCTTCTCAGTGATTCCCAAGTAGAAACGCTTTTAGAAATGTTTAGTGTGTTTAGTTTTTACATGTGTCTCTGGTTTCCTCTGGTGGTCTCTCTGGTAAATTGTTAGCATGTCGCCTGAGCCAGCCAGACTGTGTTGTATATAGAACTGGGGGTTTGTCACTCTCTCAAAGCTGTTTCTGTATTTTGGTTCTCAAATCACTGACTTTGTAAAACCAGGGGCCACTTTTACGTGAAAAGCTAAATTGAAGGTTGGATTGCGCTTGTATTTAAAGTTTGCACGTAAACTGGGAGTTTGGAGGCAGTTTTGAGGGCTGCAGTTGTGCTGTGGGGCTCACAGTGGGTTTTTACTCTGCTCAGTTTGACGTGCAAGTCAAAACACAAACATATGAATTATCTTTCTTTATGAGGTGCAATTCTGCCTTTAAAGAGCTCACTTTGGTTTCTTCCAGTGAGGAGTCTATAAAGGCAGTCACTTGGCCCATATTGTACGTTTTATGTTTGCTTTCATCATGCCATTTTAAGGATTCCTGTCAATTATATCAAATCAACTGTGCTATTAATCAATATTTAATCAGTTTTTGTATTTTCTGGTTGTTTCGCTGCTTTGTTGCTCCCAAAAACTGAAACTTAATGCCAGTAAAGTAACTCTGAAAGAGATGTAACCAAGACAACCCTTTGCAAAACTCCAAAACAAACTAGAAAAATCATTTTAAATGTTTATACAGCAGAATATATTCAAGTTTTATTAGCTGTTTTATTTGATTACTTGTTCACATACAGAAACCAGAACAATGGTTGTTTTTTTTATGTCCATACCTGCTGCACGTTGTAAATTATATTACATTGCATAAAAACTAAATCCTTTACTGTATATGTACACTATTACATGTATCACATACTGTATATACAACAAAAGTATTTTGATCATATAATAATTGATCATCTTGAATCATTATACATAATAGAATTTGCATGCAAGTGACATTAAATTAAAAACAAAATTAATTATTTCAGCTCCATAAGTATGGCACATGTAGCACTACTATAAAGACAGGGCTGCGACTAGATTACTTTATTTTTCAATTACCCTGCTGGTTATTTTCATGATTAACTGTTTAGTCTGTAAAGTCGTTGTGAACAGGGCTCATCACAAATTTTCAGAGACGTCTTTAAATCACTTTCTTTTGTCAAACCAACAGTCAAAAACCCAAAGACTTCATTTAGAATTATAAATGACAAAGAAAAGCAGCAAATCCTCACATTTAAGAAGCTGTAACAATTAATCGATGATCAAAACAGGTGACAACTAATTTTATTTCAGTTCACATCATTGCCTTGTTTTTTAGCCTTTCTTGAAATCATTTCTGGACTGTCAGTTAATGGCCAGGATGCTAGCCTCACTACAATTCTGCTCTTGTATTAGTTGATACATTAATCTTCAATTTGGATTTAATCTATATAATTCAGAGTGATAATAAATCTTGCTCTGCATTAGTCTTTATACTATTATTGTTGCACTATGTTTAGTATAAGCTACTGGTTTCCTAAAAGACCCTCAGGATCAATAAAGTGACTCACTGCCTGTGAGGTCAGTAAATAATCTTTTGTGTGTTTGCACTGAAATCAAACTTGGCTCCAGTCACCACAATCACATGTCATGTTATCTTTCTTTTTAGCTGAACGTCAGCGATGTGACCCAGATGGAGGGACTCTCGGAGCCACGGTCGCAGCTCCCTCTGCTTCGAGCTCGTTGCCATCAGATAATCGGGTACTGGGTTACACGTCAGTCTGCCAGAGGTTTTGATTAGCAGCATCTGTGTGAGCAACTGGTCATTTACGAGCCATGTGAGAGGCCCAAGCTGCCCGTAGGTACTGACTGACACTTTGTCTGGATTTTTTTTATAAAGCAATTTAACCACAGATCTCCTAATGTATTGTATGAATTGCAAGAAAAAATAATTCACAGCAAATCCTATTCAATTTTCAAGATAAATAAATTTTAGATAAATTTTCGACAAAGCTGACATGTTGTGTTCCAACTCTGTGCAGCGCATTTCAGACTTATCCTGATGACGTAAAACTGGACAAGTGTGTCTCTAAGACTTTGTTTATTTTACCAGAATTCCCAAAAGTTAAATACAAGAAACTAGGTGTTCCATCATCTTCAAAGCTGAGTTCCTGCCCTTTGGAAAAGTAAAGAGAGGTGTGCCTCTCCCCTCACAGGGGCCTCCTTCCTGCGCAAACTAAAAAAGGACCAAGGTGGCTGAGAGAGGGGGAATGGGGCGCAAGGGCAGCTGAAGCTCTGGTGATGGAGTGAGTAAGCAGTTCAGTCGGTGGTTTGATGCCTTGCTAATTCTGTCAAAATGTAGAAGTGTCCTTGAGCAAGAGACTGAGCCACAAACTGTTCTAGATGAGTGTGCAGAAATGTGAAAAGTGTAAGTCACTTAAAAGGACAGTTCACCCTTCTTATCTGTAGTGCTATATATCTATCTAGAGTGTTTTTTAGAGTTACTGAGTCTTGGCATTATCAGCCAAAGAGATGTCTACCTTCTCATCAAAATAATACAACAAGATGGTACTCCAAAAGTTTAAGAAAGTGAACTGAGAACACTCAACAGCAATGTGTCTTTAGAAATCATGACCTGGTTACTCAAGACAATCTACAGACCTTGATGTGATCAGATAAATGTGGGAGCTAATTTCTTTCTACCAAACTACACTTGCCACCGTACGGAAGGAAAAGTGGAAAACCGCTCACGGACAAGAGGCTTGTGCTCATGACAGCGATTGATTTAAACATTAATGGCTTCCTCCTCTACTGAGCTGTAATGACATTTAGCTCACTTAGCTTGTCTCTCGTCCACGAGTAGATGCATTCTTACATGTACTTCTGCATGGTGATACGATGGGTTTCGGTAAAAAAGAAAATAGTTCCTACATGAAACTGCTCACAGATGTCTGTGAATTATCTTGAGTATTGAGGTCATGATTTCTGGAAAGACACATTGCAGTTATGTTTTTCAAATGTGTTTGGCATTTGAGCAATAGCTTTTTTTTGGTGGAACTTCAAATGAACCAATAACCTAGCAGCTCTGGAACCCCAAATCTTTTTAAGTGCATATTTAGTGTAACAACAAGTCCATCCATTGTCAGTCATGAGAAGAGAAGCTTCAGTCCAATCAGCTGCTGCTCGTCTGTCATCGGGCATTAATGAAGGGTCTCGGCCTCACCACCTGTTCTGCATATTCTAGTGCCACACAGATGTTTGTGTAGCTGCAGGCGATGTTGCTGTGAGGCCAGCAGTGGTTGTCCTGTGCGGTATGTGCAGCACCCGTTCAGTTTGTCCTGCCTGTCTTAAAATAATAATATAAGTCTTCTCTGTTCTTTGTTTTAAAGTATGCACACCTGAACCTGTCCTCGCCAGGACACGCAGGTGCGCGGCAACAAAAAACAGCATTTTTCTGTAGTGCCCTTCAAAGGCAGGGAGCAATGACTGCTTTCAGGCTACCTGAGAAACTGTATAACAGATTGGAAGGTTGCAATGCTTTTATATTTTTAAGGTTAATTTTAAGGTTTACCAAAAAGGTGACATAGCCATAGAAACCACAACTGCACTGGGCTATTGCATCGTCTTCTTATAGCTACTAAGATCTTCCAAGGTACTTAACCTTAGCAGGAGTTAAGCTCGGTATATCCATCACGATTGGCTTTCTGCCTCAATTAGTTGTGTGGAATAACTGAATTGCAAAGATGTCAGTTAATCAATGTGGATAATTTTCTTTCACAAATATCAGTTAGGGAGAAATCAACAAGTAAATTTGGCTTCAGCTTAAGTTCAGGTTAGTCTTGGTTATATCACAACAGAGTGCAAAACATGCCACAACAGTGAAATTAAGGTGTTTATTGCATGTATGTTTAATTTGTATTAAATGCAAATAAGTAGCTTCTGTGTAATTAATGATAGTCTGTCGTTCAAATTAGTAAAACCACAAGGAAGCGACCACGCTAAATGGGTGAAATCACGGATAATACGACAGGCTGAGAGGATTTTCCCTTTCTGTTTCAGTGTCTCTCCTCATGCACTGATTCACTTTGCAACATGCTCAACTGGCCATAAAGCAGCTGGCAAGGGCTGACTAGTGCCGACGGTGCAGCACAGACCACAACAACTAGGGCTACAGACGCTCACCGATGGTGCTGATCGTCAGCCTTGTGTGTCAGGGCCCACAGGGTTCTGTGTCCTGCTCAAGCAAATTTGGGATAGTGGAGCCTCAATTTACACTTCTAGATTATATTTATGGCACGCTGGGCTGCGGAACAAAACCAGAATGCAATAACTACAAAGCCAAAAGAAATGGGTCTTAACTCTTTGTCTGTTTAGAAAAGTATTACAAAGGGACAAGACAGCAATTGTGGTTATATGAAGGTTTTCTATTTCATATACTACAAATCCTATAAGAAATTCTATTGTATTAAACTATTGTACTGTATTCCAGCTTGATTTACACACTGGCAGAGACAGAACCCGTTCTTGGGATGGGAACAATGTGGGCACATAAATTAGGTGCCCTTTGGGGAACAGACCTAATTTTTTTGATAAGAATCTTGCAATCTTGCAAAGAGAAGGTAAATGCCGTGGCCTCTTTATATAACATGTTTTTCTCAGAGGGGAATTTTACCCGTACTTTTATCTGCATCCACCATCCATATAAGACCACAGCCTTGTGCACTAGAAATAGAGCAGCTCTGTGTACGAGAAATGGCTGAGGTGCAAAGGTATGAAAATATTCTCTTCCTGCTGCTGCAATCAAAGAGATTGAGTGGCTGCTGTGGAAAGGGCTGACTTGTTTTTCTGCAGTGTATACTCTTCTCACGGTTTTATAAGATGTATATTTAGAGACGGCAGAGATAGAAACAAGACAAAAGACAGAGGGAGAAGAAAACCATGAAGGATTTAATCGTCTGTCTGTTGTGTGTATATATGGATGCATTGCTGGACTGAATTTGACTGAATGTGTTGAAAATACCTCTGGCTGGCGGTTTGAATTCTTTTCATCATCACTTACAACTATTTAAAGTGCAAATGGTGACTGTTTTTGTTCAAAACAATAAAAAGAATTAACTAAAATTATCAACAGAATGTGAAGAAATTCCGGTTTTGACGTTATGTCAGACGTGTATGTTTTATGTATAGAGATATCTACTAAAGTTAGCATGCTAACCAGCTAACCCAAGTCTGTCCTCGTCTCATAATACCACTTTCTAGCTCAAGAGGTGGCAGTCTTATAGTATAGGTCAGGCCTCCAGAGGTGAGTGACCTCCCTCTCCTCTTCCACTTCACAAGTATCCTGTCCCTGCTTTGTCTTGGTTGTCCCTGGAGTCAGAGTCCTAGTTGGGGTTGCTATATATTGCCCTGGTACTGTATTCCCTGTTGTCATACTTGTTTCTATTGAAGCTTTGAGGCTTGTTCAGTCTCGTTAGGGCAGTGTTCACTGAAAGGCTTCTGCGTTGCCGACTCACCCCTGGCGCTCTGAATTTCCAGTAAAGACAGAGTGAGCAATTCAGACCATTAGCTACACAGCTAACTAGCTGATAGATCTATATAGTGAGCAGCAGTTAGCAGTTACTCTGGTGATTTGCTGCCCCCTATTTTGTTATGGGCATAGATTTGACAGGTGGTGCCACTTAATACAGTCTCAAAGTGGTATTATGAGACAGGTCAGACCAGGCTAGCTGGTTAGCATGCTAATGCTAGTTAACACCACTGCAACACAGCGCACGTTTTCTAATGACTTAAATTACAATTCTGGCCATATATTACAAATGTTGAATGTTGACTTGACAAATGACTATATGATCCTTTTTTATGCGCAACACACTGGCCAGCTGCGGCATGGCACACAGTATAGGAGTGCATTTATTGTTATTTTTAGCGCTGTGGTTTGTGGTCAAATGTGGCCAAAATCGTATCATTAATACAGCCCATAGCTCTATTTTTTATCACTGACCTATATTAAAATTATCACAGTATAATAATGTTTGCTATGACAACTCTAAATCCCGAATGCCACAATGGGGCGCGACAGTCTGTAATTATTGTTCCACTTATACTGAAAATAAACGGTCTCCGTTCCTCGGTTAGTGGTGCATGATATGCTATGAGTAATACAAATGATTCTTTGTGTCTGCAGCTTCTCCAAAGTGAGGGAAAAAGGTGGGAATAAAAGGCCACAATTTGGATTTTCGGAATGGCTGCGGTTCAGTTTCCCCACCATCATTTCCTGCGAGTAAAAATGGATACTTCCGGTGGTGATTCTGGTCTACTGGCAGACATGTTTTACTTTATTGGATCCTTTAATCTGTGGCAATCACGCAACAGCATCACATGGTCGGTGCTTTCATGGCATCTGTTACGTCAAAAAAAGCAAAGGCCTGTTATTACACAGTTGAGGCTTGAGATTAATCTATAATTGGTAAATGCATCAACATCAAATTGGTAAATGCTCCTTCTGCTCCTTTTAGCCCTAAACTGTAATGCCTGTTTTATTGTGACTAATAGTGGCAGTAGAAAGGCACTTACTCTGTATTTGGAGCGAAGCCAGCAGAGTGGGACAAATGGAGCGACCCATTCAGTACTTCTGAATTTTTTTAAAGACCTCTTCGCTCTGGCTTGCTGCTGACACAAAAGGAGGTATTGATGTAAGGGAAGACTGAAGCTTTGTGTTATGCCCACCAAATCTGGCTGTGGAAACAGTTCTTTCACAGACCTTAATTTAACATGCAAATGGTGGCACATCTTGTTACTCAAGAAACCTACAGTAAGGCTCATTGTATTTGAGCTATGCTGTACTTTCGTAACACAGGAATTCCTAGAATTTATGCTGTTCATTTTTTTTTACATGATTTAAACTAAGTGGAAAAAATAAAACTTGTTTTCTTTTTGATTCTGGTATATAGGACCAGCCTAATGGAATGTAGAAAATCTTAAATGGTCTGCGTTTCTTTTGTAAAGGCAGTAATACATTTTGTAGCTTTGAATCCTCTCAGGAAGGACTGTGTTAGAACTGTACGTATCACGATTGTATTTACGCAAAAAAAATAAGGGAGAAACGGTAAGTAAATATAGGAATGACACCTATTCACTGAGAATAATAGCTGTGCATTGTTGTCTTGTTTACTCTGCACCACCTGCTGACTTAACCCCAAGTGTTTGCTTAAACTCTCCCCTCTCCCACAAAGCCATTGTTTGTTCTGCAGGAGGCTGACTGAAGCTAAATGTCATGCTAGATGGCTAAAACCAAGGAATATCCATGGCATTTCAAGCCAGGATGGATATCTAAATTTAGAGTAGGAGTAATGCTTTATGTTTTCTTGTGGGACTGGGTAGAGGAGTTGGCAGTGCTGCACAAACACTGAGCTCATAATTGAAATGATAAAGGGTGTTCCAGTGAAAACAAATGCAGCCAAGAGAATCCCAAGTAGGGAAGTCCAAGATTGCACAGTATTTCACTAGAAAATTCCTGGTGTTTATCACATGTCACATGGCCTAGGGTGCTCTCACAGGTCCTCTCTTGAGATGATCAAAATTCAAACGTAAACTGCGATTGAGTTTACACCTTAATCTTATTGAGGATTGATATATTTTTTAAGAAATTAGATTGGTTTTAGCAGCACATTTTTGCCAAACATCTTACAGAAAACATCAAAACCTTATTGTATGGATGACAGTTGGTTGCTCCATTTTTTTTTTTTTAAAGCTACCACAGTCATCACAATTATTGTTATTTCGTGTCTTTAAACGTTTTGGTGGCTACGATGGTCAGACAGCTCGAGCCCTCTGCCCACGTCTCAGTGGCACTCTTCACATGTTTTGCTGGATCTAAATCCAGAGAAAATTGGTGTCCATTTCCGTCCTGTCAATGGCTTTTACGGCGTGGTCAGCCACAAGGGAGAACTCAAACAACAAAAACAAGTTGTGATGTGTGTCATGTTACAAAGAAATGTTAAAATGTTTCTCAATAGTACGGTGAATCATGAAAAAAAGAAAAAAGATGAATATCTCCAGTGCAAGTTCGATAATTGTGATTTCAAAAGCCTTCTGTTTCACAATGGAACAGTTGCTGACTTCCTGTTGAAAGATGAATGGACATAGATAAAGAAGACAGCGAGGGAGGTTGATAAGTTTATTCTGTGTGTGCAAGAAGCCAATTTTCATTCTCATTTCTGCACTGCTTTTAGCCGTTTTGACAGCAAACACATCAGTGCAGCTGTGGCAGGGAAACTTAACCACATCAGATCTTTGATGTCTGTCTATGTAGTATATGTGCAGAAAAAAAACTCATAAATCCCCAGGTTACCGTTTCCTGTTGAAGCTCAAAATTAGAAAAATGTCTGGCTTTAATAACACCGAGACAGCTCACGTGACTTTTGATCCTGTGTCAATAAACGGCTGCAAAAAAACAGGTTTTATTGCCAGCGTTTTATTTGAAGCAGCATGATATTAGCCAAGAAGCAAGACAGCGCTTTATGCACCTTTTGCTGATACACTGGAAAAACAGCCTGTATGGATTGTATGTATAGTCGGGAAATGGTCAAAGATGAGAGAAAACTCAATAATGGTGACATTTCCAATACACTGGTTTTATATGACTGATGAAAACTGCTTAATTTGTCTCCTCATCACTCATCAGCTGCATACAGTGAGCTTTGTGCATTGAAATTCTGCACCAGCGCCTCGCACAGTCACTCATTATCGCATGCAACAACCTGAGTTTTATGAATTGCATTCCTCGGTGTGAGATAATTTACAGTGTATTTAGATTTATGTCTCCTCCTCAACAATCATTATCGTCTGCAACAGCACGAGTTTTATGCCTAGCTCCTTCACACATCTGAATTGACTCAATTCTGTGTCTGTTTATCACAGATAATGCAGCATGGCATCGTTCGGATCCTCTGCCCTCTTTTGCATATTTCAAACCCCTCATGGTTGATGTGGCAGGGCACCATATAACAGAGTAGGAGGGTGGGGTTACCTAAGTGCCCTCATTTTACTGCAGAGGGGGGGTGGGAAGGCTTTAATTCAGTGGAAAGTGGTTATTCTATATTTGCTCCAACCATACAGTTACTCCACCCTCCACACGTCCCACATAAAGCCACTCCAATATAAGAGTTTATAAACGCTGAATCTCTCCTCATTAGACTGAGACGCTGCAGACCTGGTAACACTTTTCATTAAAATAGAACAGCCAGCCCCAATCTAACCAGATAATGATCTGTTGATATGAGTAAATGTACTCAGGATCACTGATGTGGCTTGGCTGTGCAGTATGTGAGAGCTCAGATGCTTAGATTCGTAAGTATTTCGATAAAAAGTTGTTTCTTGTGTAGAAGAGATTGAACGAGGCAGAAAGAGAAAGAATATGAGGGACAGCTTTCCTGCATGTCTGTAACCGGGTGGGGTCAGGTGGACGAAAATGACTTGGACCACATTATATGTAAAGTTGAGGTAATTACTAGGTTTGCAGACTTAAATAGCCAGGCCCGCAGTGGTAAACACACTGGAAGTCAAGGCAGCCTCCACAGCCTCCCTCCTTCTTGCCTCCTCAGAGACAAACTACTCAGTGTGCAGAAAGCTTAAACATTTGGTTTAGGTAGAGCCAAAGACGGCAGGTACACTTCAATTAACCACTCTAACGAAACGTAAAGAGGTTTGGAAACCAGCGAGTGGCTGTGTTTCACAACTGTGTGTTTATTCTATATATAGAGTTCTTTATTGCATAAAGCACAAAACAGCTCAACAAATACATGTGAATCCACCAATGCTGAAGTCTTACTAGCAATGGAGAAAAAGACAAGAATAGCTTTATGCCACTATACCCTATCGAAAGTGCCTGTCACATGGTCATATAGCTTCAGAAACCCCCTCAACCCACACATTTCCCATGTCAAATTCAAAGTAGGGCTTTTGGTTTCCAATGTGGTCGGACAACACGTCGTACACACTTTCTTGTAGCCCAACCACGACTGCCTTTTTCGATGTTCGTTCTGTTTTTAGACACGTTAGCAGAGTAGTTTCATTCAGTCGTTGTACCAATTCGGTCCAGATTAAAACATCTCAACATCTATTGGAATTGCTATGAAGTTTGGTACGGATATCTCTGGTGCACAAGGGATAATTCCTACTGACTTTGTGATGGCCTGACTTTTGTGGTTTTGCATGACTATCATGTGAACTGCCATGATATTTGTTACATACATTCATGTTCCCCTCAGGATAAATGAACGCTCAGTACTCATCTTGTGCCAAAATCCGGTCAGTTTGAATAAGTTCAATGAAAGTTTGTTTTATGAGCAAATAACCACAGTGGGACCATGGTTAACAATCAACCCGCTAAACATCATCATCGTTATAGCATTGTCGGTCTGAGCATGTTAGCATGCTGATGTTAGCACTTGCCTCACAGAGCTGCTAGCTGGCAGTGGACTCTTGGAGATGTTGACTTAACTGTGGGGATTTCTGAGGCCGGAGTTTGTCGTGTTGTCAAGCAAATAATCTGTGAATGCTCCTTCAGTGTCGGTGGGTCAACTTGTGCCCGCCGTTCCTATTTACTAATGTAATGTTCCTACTTTTTGGTACACAACACCAGCAAACAGAGACTGTAGTAACACTCAGACATCCACTAAAGTCTGAAGGGAGATACTCCATTAAAAGCTTTGTGAAGCTTGTATTGATTCCAGGAGAACAGTTTGCTGTGTACCATTTTGAGAGGTGTTCCTTTTTATTGCTACACCACATTTACATGCCACACTTTCTTCCTGCTACAGTTGCTTCTGTTTATGTTGCCTAGCATGTATGATCATTATAAAAAGATAACTGACGAAGATGATAGAATGAGGAACTTGTCTTTGAATGTTAAACTCCTTCAGGACCGAATAGCAGTTTTTCCACATTTATGGATGCCAAAGTCAGATGTTTAACAGCTCATGTAAAAGAAGGTTTATTGTAACAGACAAAATGCAAGAGGAACAGACTGGAACATCAGCAAAACTGTCTGGCTGGCCAAAGTATCAGGGCCTCTTTTTTTCACCAGCCAAGAGACTTGTGTCAACAGACAGAGACCTGCCGACCAACCTCGCACAATCCTGCAAACCAGCTGCAGTTGGAATGTTTGCATACAGTGGCAGTGTAAACATCTGTTTTTACAGAATGGGTCCTTACAGTGCCGAGAACAACTTCAAACAACTTTTTGGCCAATTACAAACATGCATGTACAGCAAACTACAGTATACATGTGCAAGAAAAGTACCCCTGCAGAGGGGAAAAGAACCTGTGGAGAACATTCAAAGCTGGAGTCATTATGACATTGAGCAAAGAGAAGAAATAAATAAATAAGCATGGGACATTACTTCTAAATCTCATGCCTAGAAATTACCTGGCAAAATTTGGTATTTCCTCCTCCTGCCATGAGAATTGCTATACAAAGCAATTAATTTTTTTGGCTATGCATAAACATTTCAAGTTTCTTTGGTGTAAAAGCAGCTTATAACTCAGAAGTTGCCAAACAAAAATAACCAATGGAGATTCCTGGAAGTGTGAAACAGGTCCTTATTGTTCACAAACCAACAGCCATCTCCCCCAGGACCTGCTAAATTTGCTAAGGAAATAAATCTTGACAGAATCGCAGGATAAGCCAACGATAAACAGAGAAAAAAGTGCAAAAACAAAGATAGCTTTCTATTTTGACCTTGCTATACCCTTATGTACAGTACCCATATTGTTTCAAACACCCTTGCTTCAATAATCGAAACCTTAAGATGTATTTTCCTCTCAACAATCATTTTCTTCATCAAATTGTTTTAAATAGTAAAAAGATTTAAATAGCACAGTCCGAAAATATAAAGCTCTCGGTATCAGCATAAAAGACCCTAATAAATATCCAGAAATTTCCAAAAGATGTTTTTTCCTGCATCAGCGTTGAGAGTTCATGTTCATGTTTGTGATAAAAAGTTGAACATCTTGTCCTCAATCAGACTAATCGACTTGTCTGTGAGCATTTCTTCACTGCTGACAGATTTATACCCAAAAAGCTTCAGTGTTGGCCCACAAACTTTCTGTACTACCTGGGCTATTTTGAATGGTAAACTGAACCTCCATTTCTCAACTTGTTCTGAGGAGTTTTTCTGAGTCGAGTAGACACCGCTGACCTTCTTAGAGGCTTGGATGTTCCTCAGGATCCAGGATTTCGCTTGTGGAGTGAACGGGATTCCAGTAAACTTATACATTTCCGTGGCCTTCCTCATGGGGAACCGAGCAATGTCCTCATACCGAACAAGCATGTAACGCTTGCGAAGCCATGGTGGCCGTCTCAGGCCAATCTCAGCGGACATCCTAATGTTGTCGCAGTTCCCTTTCAGCTTTCTGACTTCATCGTCATCAATGGGCACATCCCCATCCAGAGCCCACTGTTTCCAGTTCTTGTATTTGGCTTCAAAGGCCACCATGCGGGAGGCTAGTACAGCCCGGGGATCCCGAACCAGCTGAATGAACTTTACATCAAGGCGTGGGTCCTCGGCCAGAGGACGGAGGGTCTCCAGCTGGCGCACCCTCACTGACTTGATGGTCCTGTGCTCCTTTTGGAGGCAGGACTCAGACGCCATGGTCAGGTTCAGGGGCCCACAGCGCCTGGTCCTGCAGTGATAAGGCTCAAAGACTCCTTTGATAGGAGGGCTGCAGACCGAGTCCTCACAAAGAGAGATGCTAGACTCTCTGCGGAAGAGGGCAGGAGTGATGTGGTCCACAGGGGGGGGTTCGATGAAGCTCTCCAACAGGGAGAAGTCACACAGGAAGAGCTGCTGGAGCACGTCACGGTACGCCTTCGCTGCCACTGTGGCATTGGTTCCACCAGTTTCCAGCGTCAGCATCTTCTCGACGTGCCACAACGGCTCGAACAGGTAAAACATGTTGTCGCCCTGCTGGTTGAAAAACTCGCCCACAAACGAGGAGCCCGTCCTGGTGGTGGCCAACAAGAGGATGTGTTTCCTGCCCCTCCTTACCACCCCCTGGTGCTCACTGAAGTTCTCCAGGCGCCGCTTCATCAACGTGAAGGCAGAGTCCATCTTGCTGATTGAGGTTAAGGAACCATTGTGCTTCAGCAGTATGTGGGAGAAACCACTGGGCGGTAGAGGGGTCTGGGGGGTCTGCATTAAGGAGAGCTTATCTGAAACCCTGGAGGATGAGAGGAACCACAGAGTTTAAAGTTGCCAGAAAGAAGTCAAAGGCTTGTTACTTAACTCAACACTTTTTGCAGTAATTTTCTGTTGGCAAGAAAATCACAAAAGCACTCCATTCATCATCGAAATGGACTTACCTTGAGATAATGTTGTTTTCCTTCTCAATGATAACAAGTGTCACAAAGAAGACAATGTATATTGTGTATTTGATCCTCATTCTTGGATGTAGCTGTGCCTGGATGTGCTTTTACAGACTGCTTCTTAATAGGTTCTGCCAATCTTGCAAGTCTCCAGTCGCCGCCTTAAAGAGCCTTCCAGTTATTTGTATTCCCCGTTGTAGGCGATGTTTCATCCTATAAAGGAAATGAACATCAACCTGTCAGTTACACATTTTGCACATTTGAGCACGGCTGCGAGTAACTACTTCTGTCTCAATTCTTTATGACGAAATTCTTTAATCTGTTTGTTTTAAGTACTCATGGAAATGGGGAAGCTGACAGCTTATTGTTGCATTTCTTAAACTGCACTGTGATGCACAGTCATCCCTCGTTTGTTCCTGTATTTGTTCTGCTTGCACATCACTACTGTATATTCTGCAAAAACCAGTCATGGAGACATTAACTCAGACAAAAACATCGTATCTGAGGAAGGTAAGAATATAAAATAACTGAGTGTGTTGTACTGGATTCTAAGCTCAGTTCTTCCCACGAGGAAGTCCTTGTTATCTCTAAGTGCACCAGTGCATTTCAGGAACATGCCCACCCACCATGCAAGACTGAAGGCTGGTGCACAATGAAAAACAGCGTTTACGAGTCCGTCTTTACAGAAGTTATTTAAAGAATGGGGAGAGACAACTGCAATCAAGCACAATTTTGTAATTAAACTGTAATTCCACTACCGTAAAGCTGCCTGCCTGCGTTCAAATGATAATCCCAACCTCCCACCGATACGTAGCAGAGCAACCTGTGGTCCAAACTGCCAGCTGCTCCTCCATGTCAGCACTGGGAGGAGATCTTTTCAACAGAGGCCCTCAGTGACATAGGTTACTGGTACAGTAGACCATCTGGTGGTGGGCTAATGGCTTGCTGCTTCCTCATAATATACCTTTATGCTTCTAAAACACTGACTGAGCGGGACACATGTCCAAACACTGAGAGGTATAACTGCACGGGGCTGAAATTGAAGGGGAAAGCCTGCTTGTCATTGAGCTATAAATTGCAGAGCTCTGAGCCTGCAGGCCATTCAGTACATCTGTTGGTCTATAGAGGGCATTCACAGAAGATAAGAGTGGATTTAATGATACCTATTTGGGTATGTCTTGCACATTCCTAAAAGATTGATATTACTTAACTTCTAAGATAATGGTAGCTTGGCTCAGATCCCTGACTAATCTTTGGATTTCAACATAATCCTGCTTTGCCTCGTCTGTCGGTGAAAGGGTCAATAACACAGCAAGAGCAAAAGAGACACCCTGAGGAAAACTGGCACGTGTGCTCGCAAAAATGCCGGGGGTTAACAGTTGGGGTGTACAGTGGCTCTTTTTACAACCTGAATCAGACGTCTGGGTTTGTGAAAACATTTGATTATTGGGTCTGTCAGGTGCTACACACAGTATCCTGAGTGTGTCCGAGATTTCTAATGGATCACTGTTAAACGTTTGCAGCTCTAGCCTCAGGGGGCCGACGCATTAGAGAAACTGCTGCTATTAATCAGCAGAGCCGCAAGCAACAGACCAGCCTTTTCACTCACTACAGTCAGGTCGTCATGTCACGAAACATGCAGCACTGCGGAGGAAGCAAGAAGCCTGATACATGACCGGGTCTGGAGGTCCAGTTCTCACATCCTGTTGCGACTTCTGTCCAGTTCCGAGCACAGAAGCAGCAGGCCAAAAAGAGTGCAGTCTCAACACAGGGAATGGTTGGACACTGGCTGTGAAATTCTCCCGAGAAGGGAATGGGAAGTTTTACAGCACTGTTGACGTGGAACGACGTGTAATGAAAAGGTGAACGGCCCGTGCACTAAGACACGTTTTTCAGCGGGAGGAAAAATCGGCTCTGTCTTGCACCACCCTGCCGCATGCCACAACCACAAAGGTCTCTTTACACAGGAGTGACTCTAAACCTCCTTTGGGCTGAGATCGCAGAACATAAACTCCCGGGTCACTCACACGTCACAGGGGTCAGTGACTAAGCCCCTGGATGTTACAAGCCATGTAGAAGTGGTTAGATAGTCGGCTGCACCAAAGGAAATTACTGAGTCCTTAAGCCGTTAGTGGTCGTTCAACAAAAACAGTCACAGTTTGTCTGAAAAACTAACAAAAGATTTGAGTAAATCTGCTGTTGTACTACAGCAGTAGTTTTTGTTATGCTGCGGCCACACCTGAACAAATTAAGACAAACACCAAAAAAGCGATGTGGCCTAACAAATAAGATGCAGGACTGAGCATGTATTTAAGCAGTTGTAGCTCTCTCCATATGTGATTTAAAATAAACAATTCATCAAGAAAATAAGTGTGTCTGAGGTTCTGTCATTTGTGTGGTAAATTAGATGTATACCAATTATCTCAGCTTATTGCATCTGCTGTGTGAAACAAAAAAAAGATGCACACAAACACACGAGCAGACATACTTGAATATTCACAAACCACTGAGGCATATGACACTTTTGATCATCTGCTCATAACAAAACCGCCACTGTACCATTTATCATCTCGCTGCAAATGCTTCTAATAGCCGCCTTTTATTTGATGTCGAATCGTATGTGAAGAGAAATTAAAAACACCACTCAGCCCACTTTGTCTGAGATATTGCGAGTGTATGTTATACAGTTTATGTCACATGCCCATCCTGTTTTTCATTCAAGGCCATCAGATAAAGGAGTCCACTCTGAAACACAGCATGTAGGCGTGATAATTGCAGGATGATGCATTTCGAGAAACAAAAATAACAGACTGGAAACTACCAAACCTTAGAATAAGATTGGGCGATGGTAGAAATGTGTCAGCTGTCATTTTCTGACACAGGTTATACTGTGAGAGCTATCTTTGTAATGATTTTTGTTATGAAGAGCAGCATTACAGCCTAAATCACTGAATGAAACACTGTACTGTACATTTGTACTAAGCTACATTTATTTTATTTGATAGCTGCTGTCACTGTAGTGCAAATTAAAATGTCACATGGCCTACAAAGCTCATCCTGAACATATAAAAAAAGAATGCATTCTTATGGATTAAACTATTTTTGTTTTAATTCATGAGATAAGATAATTTTCTAAATTCACAGTCATGCTCGGGGACACATATAGTGCATTACTTTCTATCTATATGTAATTCATTATCTCAAGAGTTCCTACCTACCAAATTAAAACAAAGTGGGATGTGTTCAATCATCAGCCTTGGTGGGTAATGTAGTACATTCAACAGGATTACATAGCTAGGAAACAAACAAGTAACTAACTGTTAAAGTTACAGAAAAAAAACCTGCTTACAATTCATGTACTGATAATAAATAAAATTCATCTTCTTCATGTGTACTTCCTCTTGTCTTATTTGCATATGTTTGGTATTGAGGTCATCCAAAAGTAACGGAATGTAATCAAATTACATTACTTAATTATAGTGATACTTGGAGAAGAGTAACCCTCCCAATCCTGTCAATCATTGTCCAATTTGTTTGGAGAGTTTGTGGTCAGTTTAACTGCTGGTGTAGTGAGAGTTATTAGACTCAGACATAACTTTAAAATAGTTGCAGTCGCCATGGTTACTGGCAGTTTAATGAGTGTGTTCACACTTGTCAAGGTCCATGATAAATACTCATATATACTGTGTTTGTTTCCCACCTAAAAGTCTTTAATCAAATGGCACATGCTTATCATAAACTATGAATAAAATGCAGGGCCAGCTTGACATTGTATCAGAGGAGAAGGCTGAGCTGTATCAGTCAGGGTGTTGGAGGACTAGAGGAGTATGGCATGCAGGCAACAGGTCGGATTAATCTCAGAGTGTGGCCGAGATTCATGCTTGTTGGTTTTAATCTGTTTTGGGACAATGTGGTGATTTTTGCACTTGGAGAAAAAGAGAGAGAGAGAGAGAGCATGCAGCACATTTGTACCTAAAAGGTGTTGGCATGCAACTTTGCAACTGCTGATTCATAATCAGGTTGAATTGAAAGATTAATGGTGGGGGGAAAAAAAAAACAGCTACTGGTAATGCCACAGCGGTCAGTCTCTGGAGAGCATGCGCTGCATTTTTAAAGGTCAGAAGGACGAACTGGACAAACAAGTCATGCTTTCTTAATAAAAAGAAGGAAAACAGCCCCATGATGAAAGTCACTGTCCTTCTCATTTAAGAGATGGACATTTCTCGGGTGATAAAGGAGCTTAACTGTCCTCTCATGTGATTTGATTAGTTTTCTAAGTTTTTGGTTACAGCTCGTCCGCTCTCCATACCCACCGTCATGATGAGCTGCGCTGTCTTGAAGTCCGCTTCTGTTCATCCGTCAGCAGCCTTTCCCTCAAAGAGCGACTCCGGACACAAATTAATTCCATCACATCCCGAGGAGAAACTTCACATGTGCAACAGGAAAAAAACTGCAGCCCGATGCGCGAAGAGAAGCTCGACTGCTTTCAGTGAGTAAAAGCCGCGGAGGAGATGGGATCATGTTTGGGGAGGCTGCTGCTGCAGGTCAGGGCTGCTCAGTGGACTGAATGATAAGTCTGTGCAACAGTTGCGACTCAGTGAATCACATGGCAAAGTTTGGTCCAAAGGAGCGGAGCTTCGGGCAGGGAGGCGCACAGCCACCCCCTCCCCCCCACAGACCCCTTGTGTCTACTGTAATAACATATATATCATACACTGAAACCACATGATAAAACAATGTTAGGGTGTATAACAAGGTGTTGGCCTGATACTGTTGTTACGATGCTGTTATTTAGATCCACTTTCTGTTTTTAGTGGTGGATGTGGTCGCAGCCAAAAGAAAAGGTAAGCGCTCCACCTAGTGGAGAAAACGCAATGTGCGTCAGGACTTGTGCTGTAGGTGAGTAGATGGGGTAAACTACAAAACATTTACAGATGTTGGAGTTTAGTTAAATTATTGTTTAGCACGTTAAGTTTTGTCTGGTCAGAATTTTATTTTGTTTGGGAATTTGGGTAACACTGTGGGCACCCAAGGTTGTATAGATAGGGATAGGTGTACCACAATACACCTGGGTGGGCCTATGTTTTTTGTTTTGTTTTGTTTTTTACCAGTACAGGAGAGCTGTGCAGGATTCCCCTGTCATTTGTGTCCTTTCTTGCTTTTTGGAAAAAATAAAACATGAAAACCAGAAGAACTTTTAAGGGACATTAAACGTATTTTACCTGCATAGAATACAAGCCCATGGTGCAGCAGTGGCTTTTTAAATTGCATTTTTCTTTTTTCATATGATCTAGATTTTTTTATATACAAAATGGCCACTACAACTGATTCTGCCCACAACATGATTTTTTGGTAAATCCAAATAAAAATATAGGTATTTTACTCAAGAAGTGTTGTTGTTCTTGTACTTTTCAAGAGGAAACGGAGCCTATTTTTTACTCCATTAAATGTATGCGATTTGCAAATTTGTTAATTTGCAGATTAGAAAGCTAATATGACATTATTTCTTAAAATATTATTTCATGCAATTTGTTGTGTTTAAAATGAGCTCTGCCTTGACCGATTACAACATGAACTCGTCACTCTTCAAACATACATATATCCATACAATTAAATGAAAGTCTGAAAGAGGCTAGGTTGAATTAAAGCAGCCTACTTTTATTTTCGATACATTAAGTACCCTTTGTGAAAGTAAAAGTACATTAAACATGTACTTTTACTTAAGCGAAACAGTAAATGCAGGATTTCGTAGTATTCTTTTTTTTTTTACTTTATATCAATTTATGTTATTTCATTTATGTAAAGAAATACTTCTAAACCCGTCTTGAATACTTCTTCCACCACCGATTAAAGTTTTATGGGATTATGAAAGGCGACCCGATTACGAACTACAATTCCCAGCAAATCAGTCGCGTAATGATGACGCACGTATAGAGAATTTTCACGAAGGTTGCAAAACAATTGCGTCAGAAACTTGCGCACTTGTTTCTGGAAAGGTGAAAGACGAACGTTTCTCTCTTGGTATGTAACCTAACGTCAGTTTACATCTACATTTCTATCATTTATGGTGAATTAAACAATTTATTGTTAAAGTTAATTCATTTAAAGCGTCTAAGCATTGTGTTACCGATAGTCCACGGAGAGTTTATAGCGAAAGTCTGTAATGTAACGTCGTGCTAGCTAACATTAGCTAGCTTAGTTGACTAGCAAGACATGATATAAAGTTTATTTTCTTCACTAAGTGGTCAGTGTAATCGTGACAGTACTATACCATTATGCCTCTCACTGTAATAGATACAAGCTGGCGTTATGTGTTCAAACATTATGTGGCTTGACTGTCAGATGCTGTACATGACGCTCTGTTCATCCCTCAGACTGATACAGGATAATATACTGCGAACATGTTGGTGGCGAGGCTGACGTGCCTGAGGAGTCTTCCTCTCGCCGGGCTGCGTCCTGTGCTGTCACAGGGCTCCCCAGCCCTGAGAACACCCGCCCTGAAGGCCTGTCCACCGCTGCTCAGGCCCCAGCAGGTACTGTAAACACCGTCAGGCTGGCACTCATGGCTTTCTGATTGCTGCATTCACCTTTAGGTTCAAAGAAATTCTCATCAATTGTGGGTCACAGCAGCAGATATTGATATACATATTAAATTACATTAGAAGATAAGCACTGAATGTAAATAAATTATCCCCAAGACATTGAATGTGATACATCATGCCTTAAATTCCCGTTTGTTATGTAATACTTCCAAATGTGTGTTTCAATGACATGTTTATTCTAAGTTGATATATTAGATTTTGTGTCTTTAGTTCAAGAATGCAAGAACCAAATACCATTCAACAGAATCAGACTAAATGCCAGACAATACGTCACCTCCATTTTCTTATTTAAATGTTTTTTGTTAAGCTAGTCCAATGCCTCATATTTTATTGGCTGGCTCATGAAGAGCTGCAGGTAGGGACCAACGTAATACAGGTTAAGTAGCAATAGAGAAACCTCCAGGGTAGAAAACTGCAGCCTACAAATATTCAGAATAAAAGGCATTGCAAATCAGGGATGTTGGCAGCAGTTCAGAGGTTTAAAATCTGTCCTGGGATCACAAATTGGATCCCTGCAGCAGCTTTCTTGTTCCATCAGTGCCCTTTCTAATTGAATTACATGAATAACATTTGTTCTAAGCCAAAGTTTCTGTCAACAAGACACATCTTGCTTGCACAAAGCACACAGGATGACACAAATTCAGTCCAGTTTTGATTGATGATCCTGAGCATGAAATCCTACATAATAAATCCACAATTGCTGGTTTGTGTAAAGTTTCTTTTTCTCCCACCAGGGTTTTTCCTCTAAGGCCAAATTTGGTTTCCGCCGTGGGAGGACAACAAAAGACCAGCTCAAAGAAGCAGCTTTTGAGCCAGCAACAGATACCGCCATTAAAAGTAATCACTGTTACATCTACTAGTAGTTAAATATACAGTTTAGAGCCTTTGGCAGATTTCTAAATCGCTGTGATGCTAAAATTTCCATTTAAAGCACAAACTTCAAACCTTTTACCTGACAGTCAAGTCACTGTGATCTATAACACTATTGAGTGTTTTGGTTTGTTACATAGTGCAAAAGAAATGTGTCTAATATGTTGTTGTGTACACAGTTGACAGCATGGGCAGAATGATTCTGGCTGGAGGTGCAGCAGTTGGGCTTGGAGCCCTGTGCTACTACGGACTCGGCATGTCCAATGAAATCGGTGCCATTGAGAAATCAGTGTAAGTTGCAGCCTTTTCATTTTGTTTTAAAGCACATACACTACTACATAAGCTATATATTCACCTGGATTTTTCATCACTGTCTAGGATCTGGCCTCAGTATGTGAAGGACAGGATCTACTCCACCTACATGTACTTTGCAGGCAGTGTCGGACTGACAGCTCTGTCAGCTGTAGCTGTGAGCCGGACCCCGGCACTTATGGGTCTGATGATGAGAGGATCTTGGCTGGTAAGCTTTATAAAAAAATATATATATTTATCCTGTTTAACTGAGTAATAACACATCATGAAGTTGGTTAAGCGATATCTGTACCTTTCAATAATGATTTTGCACATACTTGATATTTTTAGAGGTATTTACAGGTTATTAATATGAATGTCTGATGTTTGTTCTCAGGCTATAGGAGCAACTTTTGCAGCTATGATTGGTGCCGGCATGCTGGTCAGGTCCATTTCATATGAGCACAGCCCGGTGCCCAAACACCTCGCTTGGATGTTCCATGCAGGTTTGTGCGAATCATCACTCTATTACATTTTTCTTCTGAGCCCCGTTGTTTCTGTGATGTAGTTGCTACGGTTGAACACTAGAGGGCGGTCATGTAAAGATGCAGAGAGTAACAGTGGCTGTTGTATTTAAACCCGTATAGTACCTTTGTTTTGTTGTTGTTTTGAATGTGCTATTCAGTCATCTTCTTGCTTTATTGATCAGGTGTTATGGGTGCTGTAATTGCTCCCCTCACCCTCCTGGGAGGACCTCTGATGATGAGGGCCGCCTGGTACACAGCAGGCATCGTGGGAGGTCTGTCCACTGTGGCCATGTGTGCCCCAAGTGAGAAGTTCCTCAACATGGGTGGGCCACTGGCAGTCGGCTTTGGTGTGGTCTTTGCTTCCTCTATTGGTTAGTACAACACAGTGTCACCTCGTGAACCCTGTCTCACGTGCTCTACACAAACATGCAAATGGGTCCTGTCGGTGACTTCTTCACGTATAAATGAGATAGACCCCTTCTGAATATGAATGTCATATTTATAATCAGTATTAGATCCATCAAGATGAAGGTTCATTCACAGGATTATATTAAGAAGTGAGACAAGACACCATGTGACAAAACCTCTGTAACGTTACCATGGTAACATGCATTTACAAAGTTGTCGGGCAGAAATGTGTTTCCCATTGCACTACAGTTGCTCTGTGTCGCTGTGTTTACTCCTTATGACACTTTGAATACAGAAGTATGAACATCTTAGCAGAATTTCACTTAGTTAAATGACCCAATGTGAACTTCGTGAATGCACATTATTCCACTGACTTATTGAAAGCCTACAGCTAAGTATCAGGTATTTGCTGTTTTTTACCATGGCTGTTTCCTCAAGCTGCCACATGAGAAACTTCACTTTGTCAGCTGATTTATGCAAATGATTTTGTTGACATGACACAATAAGACATAACAATGAATAATAGGGTACATTGTTTTATAGAGCGCCTTTATAGACTGAATCATAAAGTGTGAAAATTATCAGCAGATAAATTAGGATGAAAATAATCGTCAGTTGAAATTTTGGTGGCAGCTGTGGAAAAAAAAATCTGACAGTCATGAGCAAGTATCATTTCTGTGATTGCTCAATTTATAAACACAGTGATGCTGTCAGGCAATTAAAATAATTCACAGACACGTTCAAATACATTTATACATTTGTTGATAATTTAGGCACCAAAATAAGCGTTGTGTCGGGCACCTAAACATGGAAGAATTTATAGGAAGGTAACTGATCGATTAGCTCCATATGAACATATTATAATGCCCTAAGTCTAAGGATAATAATCATAAATAAAAGCCACTTTTGTACTAGTCAATCTCACAATTCTTTCTTCCTCAGGATCAATGTTCCTGCCACCAACCTCAGCGTTCGGGGCAGGCCTGTACTCAGTGGCCATCTATGGAGGCCTGGTCCTGTTCAGCATGTTCCTCCTGTACGACACACAGAAGGTCATCAAGAGAGCAGAGACACACCCACTCTATGCTGCACAGAAATACGACCCCATCAACTCGTAAGTCTCAGGGTAATATTCGACTTTCTGCTGTTTGTTATGTACTTGCACCAATGAATAGATTTCATGTTTTTTGGCTTCTAACAGGTGTATGGGGATTTACATGGACACACTGAACATCTTCATGAGACTGGTGATGATTCTGGCTGGCGGCGGCGGCGGCAGAAGGAAGTAAACAGCTGCATTTTGACTTCAGCTTTCTTGTTTTCCCTTCCACAGAGCTTCAACAAAATTGTGTTTTACTACTAGCAGCATACACCAGGTGTTATCACTTAGTCTCATCTAACTGGTAAATAAACATGAAGGCTTTGTAAGTGTTCCAAGAAGAGGATTGCACAGACAAATTCAGAGCTCTTACGTTGATGGTGGAAGTATATCGTTATTCCTGGGGGTTACAGACAGGTCACATCCGACTGTCGACATCGTTTCACCTGCCTCAGATGTCCTTCGTATTCTCTATGTTTTATATTTATTTCCACTTTGTGGGGTTTCTGTTTATAATGAGAATGAGAGTTAAAGAATATCATTTATATGGAACAGAAAAGTCACACCATAGACTGATCAATAAATGACTGTGCTGTATACACATGCTCCACTATACACACTGATATTGCACTTCTGTGATGGGGTAAGGAGGATGGAAATAGTTCATATAATTCTGGAAAAATACGCACTAATTTCAACAATAAAAGTAATTCGATAAACAAATCAAAAGTGATGCTTTTTTGTTAGATTTTGCTCTTGTGTCTTTTGAAAAATTACCTTAAAATCGAGCAGAGGGTGAGCTGACATGTTTCTTGCAGACATTTTGACACCGTGTCACAGTAGAAACACCCGAAAATAATATCACAATGTCACTTTATTTGAAAAAGTTTTTTAAACAGGTGCACAAACAGGACTTGTACACATGCATTAATGTACCTACAAGTGACTACTTTATATTTGCACACACACTTAAAGGAGATTCCCCAACCTATGCTTAAAGAAGAAAAAAGATTATTCTGCCTTGAATTTAGTTGAAACTATCTTGAAAATGTATTTAAAAGCATGAAACTGAAGCATATAATACCTGTAGATAACCTGATCAAACATAGAACATTGGGCAGCACAATGTTTGGAAAGAATGAACTATTCCTAAAATGGGATAATCATTCATTTTATAATGGCAACAATAATTGTGTTTTAGGTGCATATTTCAAATAAAGTCAATCTGTAAACCCACCAACATTAGAACATCTTGAGCAGCAGATCAGATTAATTGTGAGCAGTGTTTAAAATCAGAAAACTTCGTACCACTGCTACTTAATCAGCCAAAAGTTACACTATAGTATTTTACTATTTTGTCGGAGCAGGTCGAAGCAGGTCGGACCAGAATATGAGGGACCAGCGGGGGTCCACCTTGTATTTGCCTATAAACAGTCAGTGTGTAGCAGCAGATGACAAAGGCTTAGCGTAGTAATCCTCTTGTCCACCATCTGGCCGCTCCTCTAAAATTAAACCTCCAAACCAGGGCACTTGCAACAGATGCTAACATCTGTAAATATGCAGGTGATTCATTAAAGCACGTACACGTGGAGCCCACAGCTGCCGGGCAGCGTTTCAATCTCTCAGATCATGTTCACGTTTAGGACACATATGATTCATGTATACTGCGTATCGCAAAAGCCCTGCAGATGGGAGGGATAAAGAGGGCAATAATGGATGAGATTGGGGAAAGCTTCAGCATGTGGAGATCTGGCATTACTGGGGATAAAAGTTGCTCTCTGTCAATCATTTTCAGAATCAGATTGATGACCAATATTTGGTCAGCATCCAAGGTTTTTTTTTACTGCTCAGCATAGGCTTTGACATGGTTTGCCTCACTGTGTGTTTGTGTGAGAGAGAGAGAATATTAACAAATTCGGAAGACGATGAATCCATGCACGTCTTTTCTTCTTATGTTACGATTATAGCGTCAGCACTTTCATCCACAATACCTTAAAAATTCTGACCCCAGGAGCTCTTTCTCTTACATAATGACACAGAGACTTAGGTTTCACATCAGCCTAAGCCCTTGACGGTACAGTTCTTTCAGGTCATCCTTGAATTGATTATTTTGGCCGTGCGTGCAACGCCGACGGGATGGCCTGTAGGTCATTCCACCATTTTGATCCAAACGGAACCATCTCAATAACTTAAGGATGGATTAGCCATGACATTTAATATATTACACTTGCACAGTTATACCTATTCCATAGTAGGCATTGAACATTTAGCTGATTATACCTCTGTACTTACTTTCACATACATAATATTGTGAGATTAATCCTTTTTTTTACATTTTCATACTTTCCATATTTCCTGTCTTAAGTCTCATATATGCAGCAACATTATTATTAATTAGCTCTTGCCCATTTCCTCTTGGATTCCGTGTTTATTCTCGTGAACAGAGCAGATTCATCATTGGCTGCAGACCAGTAAGATGTCTTGAGCGTGTCACTGAACGTCACACCCTATTTTTATACCTGTGAACATGGGAAGTGCACAAGTCTGCACCTCTGTTGTGAGTGAGTCAAGGCGGTTAACACACCTCGCCTGAACTGCAGGCAGTGTTCACTCGCATGACGCCGACAAAATAAAAAAAAAAGGTGCAAAACAACCTCTCCCGGATGGCAAAATGGAAATTTTGTACAAAATGTAAAAAATGCAAGATCAAAAACATCACACTACTTTGGCCCCTCAGAGCATGTTACTTTTTTAAATTTTATTTATTGTATCAGATTTATTTTTGGGTCGTGTCTTACTGCATTTCAGAGACAGTGCCTTTGGTTTTAAGCGGCAGCAAGTGAGTCATAGAAAGGAAGGTTTGAGACAGCGCTGAGTGGCAAACATCTTCTGTAACATGACATACTTCAAAATTAAGCTGAACTTAAAAACAGGAAAATAATCTTGCAGCAGGAAAAACTTTTAAATCCAACAACACTGACTGGCAATACAGACTTTTTTTTTTCTTTTTTTAAGAGCCTCGTTTGTGATTGACAGGTCACTGGGTTTCCCGGTGAAAGTAGTCTTGCTAAGACCAAAAGAAAAGCCTCTTGGCTTCGAGCGCAGCACAGATCCACAAGTGCAGCTGAGGCTCATGTTGGTCAGCGAGCTGCCAAGAAGAACAGAAGCAGAAGCTTAGGGCCAGTGGGTCTCGCTACATGTGACTAATGAGTTTGTTGAAACCTTTTAAAACGCCTTTGAGGGGAGCCAAATAAGCCATGTGTCCACTGACAAAGAGAAATAAAAATGAAGGGTGTTTTATGAGAAGTCTTTGGGGAGGTATATCATATCACAAAGCCTTTTGGTTTCACGGCAGTCACATCTGTAATATGTGTACACTGTCACATGTGTGCAGAGGTGTGATGAGCGCCACGTCTCGTGTGAAAAAACCCGAGCTCTCGCCGTCCTCGTGCAGTTTATTCCAGGAGAGAAATGGTTGTGCGAGGAGCAGTGTGGCAGGAGATGTCTTTTGCGGAGGGGAAGGGATGCGTCACTGGATTAGTGCCTGAGAATCTGTCCCAGCCTCCCTCCTCCTGAGCTGCTGAGACGCCTCCAAGAAGGGGCACAACACTCTGCTGCTCGCTTTCCCCCTCCACACAAGCCTTCCACATGATCCAGCCAAGCCTTACCTCCCCACCAGGATGAAGAAAGAAAAGAACGCTCTGCTGTTTCTCCTCCTGATTCACTTCAGCTTGGGTGAGGCTCTGCTTTTTTCCCTTTTCTTTCGTGTTGTTTTTCTTCTTCTTGGAGTGTGGTGTAAGACTTCTTGGCTTGCTCTTATCTGGTTAATCCTCTAACGCACAGAGGGCATGTCCATCTTAGCGTAGACTGCTCATGCTGCCTGCACCTCTTAGTTAGATGTGTGATTACATATCTGTGTTGTGATAGTGGAAACTTAAATTCCAAATATATTTATGATTTGTGTCCGTCCTCCTTTTTCCTCCTCCCTGCTTTCGTGTCGTGCCCCTTTTATAGCAAGTGAGTGCCACAGTTATCACTTCATTACACAAGCAAGAGCAAAAATAAAGAGAATCTAAGTGTTATTTTTCAATTTTTACAGTTGATTGGATAGCTTGCTAATAGTTTGTCATTATTTCACAATTGCTGAAGCACATTTTTTTTTTCTAAAAAGGACAATCAGACTATGCTCCGTATTTTTACGATAATGGACCCAGCAGTACAAACGGCAACATGGCCCTGTTCAGCATCTCCGAGGATACACCGGTTGGTAAGTCTCATGCACAATCTAACGATGACTTTACCTACCAAAAATCTGGTTTGAGGTGACGCTCGGTGTAGTTTGGGCGTTTGTTTTCACATGCGTACAGTATGTGTTACAATGAAATCATCACACTGGTGTTGAAGCTCCAGCTAATCACCGTAATACCTTCTGGATTGTGACGTACAACAAGACTTACGGAGAGGAAAACAATAAGGGTGTTGGCTCTTCTGACCTGATCATTTAAAACGAGACGTTCACACTGAATAATAAACAAATGAAACAAAGAAAATTGAAGCATTTTGTGCGTATCTTTTGCCCCACAGGGACACAGGTATATATCCTGAACGGCACAGATCCAGAGGGAGACCCTGTACGATACGGTCTGACTTTTGAACAGAGCTCCAAGGAATATTTCAGGGTGGACTCCAAATCAGGAAACGTGACTCTGGTTCAGGAGCTCGACAGAGAGGTGAGCCTGTTGATGAGAGTCTTATTTTGGAGAAAACCTGCTGTAAATCTGTCATCAGCGTTGCTCAGAGTGACATTGTTTGTTGTTTTCTTTGTAGAAACAAGCGGAAATCTCGGTGACTGTGAGCATAACGGACGGTCGCAATAAAGTAAGTTTTTACTGTTTATATGTGTTGTATTTGTGTTACTTGTATTTAAGTTTATCAAAATCTGAAGGAACTGTTACATTTAACTGAAATGCAACTGATGCAATGCATTTAGGGCTTCTAGCCGAGGTTTGATTTTCAGTCCTTGTCCCTAGGTAGACCGTGATTGTTACAACAATGACTCAGAACAACAGTGACTGAAAATAACATCTAAGAACAGACAAAAGGAATTAACAAAAATGTAAAAATTCCAAATCTGTAGACCTTTAACTGTAAAAGAGGACTGACTGATGGCTGTCTTGTGCTTCATATGTTATCCTTATCAATCCACTGCATTGACTGTATCATTTCTATATGCATACAACGACTTATTTCGAATCTAAAAAAGGCTGAAGGCTTGTAAAATACTTTGATGGCTGAGCCTCTGCGGACATTTTCTTTCCCCACAACTGTAGCACACTTTTTGGTTCTCCAACAAATTTTTTATAGAATTTCAAATGTGTCAATGCGTACCTGGTGTATCAATTTCACTTATTCTTTATGGTATTTTACAGTTGTGACTATAACACTGCAGTCTATCTGTGGAATAAAACAAAAATCAGTGAAAAGAAAAAGAGAAAACAGGCATAGATATGTGAACAAGATGTGAAATAAGTGCAGTGACAGAAGGTAAACAGCAGAAAACTTGCAAAACTCACTTGTACTTAAAAAAGAGTGTAATTAAGTTTATAAAATGATCTGTCTCTGTTCACTTTCAGTTAATTATTCTCTTTGAAAAAAAAAACATAGAGCACAGTACAATTTGTATGTGTGGTTCAGAGGTTGTTTCTTTGTTGCTTTCAGGTTGTTGAGACTGTGCGAGTGTTTGTCACCGATGCCAACGATGAACCACCTGAATTTCAAAACCTGCCTTTCATCATTGACATCCCAGAGGTACAGTATACAGAATCAATACCCCCATACAATAAATCCTTTTTTTATAGGTCTTCCTGTGCCACTATCAAATAACTGAGAATGAAGCGATCCTCTCCTGTCTCTTCATTAGAATACAGCTCCAGGAAGTAGCATCTACAGAGTCCAAGCAGTGGATAAAGACATGGGCTCAGGCGGCAGCGTCTCATATTATCTACAGGTAACCTCAAAGCTACATTTTTATGCAGATGATGCACAGCTGTGACGCTGGCTCCAAAAGCTCCAAACTCCAAAGCGCTGAGTGTCAGATAAAACATCTTTTTTACAACTTAATTCCAACAAAGCTGCTCAAGGCTGTTCCACCATGACATTTCAGGGGGCACATGCAGGCTTTGTGTTAAATATGCACTCATTATGACTCAGGTGAAAAGAGCTATCCAAACGTGTCTCTAATTCGTTACGCTTCACATCTAAAACCAAATATTTCCTCAGATGTAACTCGTGCTTTTATTTTGTCTCGCTCTATCTTTACTCCGGGATTAGGTGGGAAAATCTCTTACTGAATATGCTGCAGCCAGGATTTACAGTAACACCTGCACGTGCCTGCACAAGCGACCCAAAGTAACCTAGACTAAAATATTTAAAGCTATTCTAGTCTCTTCGCACATGGCCGCCAGCTGAATTGATTTTATTAATCACAGATAGAGCTGTAAATAGCTTGGCTTCAGACAACATCTGATTTCTTTTACTCCTACACCCTGGAGTGCAGCCTGCCAACAAGTTTATCCTCTCAGGTCCTAAAACCTTGTTTAAAAAACATTCTTTCTTATAAGCTATTACTATTTTCCTCCTTTCACTGTTTCACACTAAGTATTTTTTATTTTATGCTCTTCTATTATCTTTGATTCAATTTCCTTTTATTTTTACTATAACAACTGCACTGTTATCATCTACATAGAGGTAACTGGCTTGGTGTTGCCCTAACATGTGGGGGTAAGACCAGAGGTCGAGCTGACATCATGAGAGCTGTGCTGCCATGTGGAGGGAGGAAAAGGGCATTCGAGTGATGGGACAGTGTGCGGAGGGGAAAGATTAATCTCATACCAGAGAGCAGTCTGGAAACGGTGTTACTTTAGTGGATTAAATTTCAATTACATTTGAGCAAGGCACTGAGGGCTTAATAGGGGCTTATGTTTGGTCGGGGCCAACAGCTGACAGCACAGTAGTTGTTGCTGTTCATGTGTAAAAAACTAAACTGGAAGTCCGTAAAAAATGTTAAGGTTGGTCAGGAGTCAATGCTGATTATGAAATGAGCTTGATTGCTAAGTTCAAGTATGAATAAAAAATGTATGTTAACTCTGACTGTTTACACATTATCAGACGTCGCCGTTCGCCAAGTTCACCATCGATGGGCACAGCGGCATCCTCAGAGTCAAACCTGGTGAATATTTGGACTACGAGACCACGCCCACCCACTTCGTGACCGTGGTTGCGAAGGTGAGAGGTCATTGTCGCTCTCTGCCCTTTGGTTTGTCCTCTCAGGTGTCCCGTGAGCAGCTTGGCTCGCAGGTTTCCTCGTGATTAACAAAGTGTTTGACGTTTTTTAACATTCAAATCAAACGTTTCTTCTGTGTGCTAATCAAATCCTAGCAGGGAAAAAGAATGTCAGTAATCCTAGCTGCCAAGAGCAGTTTCTCCTAGAGCACTGCTTTTGACACGTTTATTCTGGTCGTCTGACAAAAAAAAAAATATTCTGTGAGGAAAGTTTTTAATTGGCTGAAAGTAACTTCTCCAACATTTTGCACATTAAACAAGGTAACAGGAAACAGGAAATCAAGGCAGCAGGAGTATTCAGATCCTTTACTTAAATAAAAGCACTAATAACACACAGTAAAAAATACTCTACATGTAAAAGTAATCAGGAAAAGAAGTATTCAAAGTAAAACATGTCCCCTCTGACTGCTGTAGTATCACATTTTGCATCATTTCTGGTGTATTAATGTAAGAGCAGGATTTTAACAGTTGAAGTGGAGCTCATTATGTACTATTTTATATATGATGGCAATCAATAACTGTTTTCATTATGTTTTGAATGGCTGATTACTTTTTTTCCCCCATCAATCGATTGATGTGATTGATTGGTTTGTAAATCTTCTCAAAATAGTGAGAAATTTTACCACAATTAACCAGCAACCAAAGATAATTATTACAAAAGCAGTACAATTACTAAAATACTTAAAAGATAAAGCAACAAATCTTCAAATTTGAGAGGCTGGGATCATGAAATGACTTAAAGATCATCAAAACAGTTGCAAATTCATTTTCCGCCTCATATTGTTATTAAGCTCTTTGTATGTTTTGTGTAATTAAACGTGCAATTTTTCTACTTCTGAAATGTATTGTACAGTGAATCAGATTAATTGATGAAGGAAACCAAGACTAAGGAAAGTAGACTTATAAGTATAAGTGTATAAGTTGTTAAAACTTTTTAGCTCGTACAACTTTAACTTAATAGTCTAATTTACTCAGTAGTTGAGGTAATCGGTTTCTTGAATTTTTTGAAGTAAAAGTCAAATTTTCAAATTGACGGTAGTAAAAGTAGGAAGTAGCATGAAAGGAAAAGACTCATGCGAGTTAGTAAAAGTACTTAGATACATTCCACCACTGGTTGTGAATAAGCTGTCTGAACGACGACACTCTGCTGTATCTTCACAGTCTCTGTATGCGTAATCCTTCCTTTGTCCGTAATAGGATGAAGGATGAGGATGATTCTCTCCTCAGCTCTGAGTATCTGTGGTCGGACAAACAGCACGTGCAGCTTCACACTGAAGCACAATAACATCATTAACATCGCCATGCAAATGAAGCTACAGATTCCACCCCTCCTAATTAGACTGGATTTGCCATGCTAAGTGTGGATTAAGAAGTTTACATCCCAGTTTTAAACAGACATCCGACCAATAAGTCTGATATAATCTTATTAACCCGCCTAATTTGGTTTTATTTTTTAATATTATTTAACTAGTTTACAGAAATCAAACTCATTAAACCATTTCAAGCTAATGGGAAGGAAATTATTTTAGTTGGTTAGAAATGGGAAATATGCTCACTATTAGTGCTATTGTTAGTCCATTAATTCCTATGGGAACATATATTTGATTCCGATGGGCTTGTGAATCTTGTTCTTTCTTTACGGTTGGAATACGCCTCAAATACATTGAAAATGTGTCACATTTACGGCAGATTGCGGACAGGCTGTACGCACTGTGTGCCGCAGGAAGTTAGCAGAAACAAATTATCTAAGAAACACTGAAAGCTCTGTTTGTTTTAGGTGAAAAGTACAATACCATATTTAGCTAACATTGGTAGCACGCTAGCTGCGTAGCTTATAGATTGCGTGCATAACGTTAGTGGTTCATGCGTTGTTGAACAAAGTATTTAAAAAAATGACTAAATGCTAACTTCCTCACTAAAACTGAGAAAATTAGCTTCCATAAATCCATAAAGAGACACATCACCTTGTGTTGAACACTACGGGCACACATCTGTTTTTATAGTGACACAAAACAAAACCGTATGGGAAGGACGATCGTCTTCGTTTTTAAAGGATAAAGGCGTCATCTTAAGTCTAGATAAAAATGTATTATTATAAACACTATAACGTGTTCCAACCCTGTCTGTTGTTTGCCCAGGATGGAGGTGGAAAGTACAAGGGGAAGCACCAGGTGTTGACCTCCACAGCCACCGTAACGGTCAATGTAATCGACTCCCAGGACATGCCCCCATCCTTCATAGGAACTCCTTACTTTGGCTATGTCTACGAAGTGTCCGTTCCCGTAAGTCCTCCTCTTGTTCCTCGCACGCCAGTGAAGGTGATCAACCATTACACAAAGTAGATCTGTGAGATTAATTATATTCTTTTTTTCCTTTCAGGGCTCTGAAATATTCACTGTGTACGCTAAAGATGGAGACCAAGGCAACCCTAACCCAATACATTACTCCATTATGAATGGTAAGAGCACTACATCCTTAAGTAACACTATCGGATTTGCTATTTTCACACATTTTCCACAATTAAAACATTTCTTTCATCGCCGCCTTTCAGGCAGCGATGGTGTGTTTGAGATAAACAGCACCAGCGGGTGCATCACCCTGACAACGTATCCGTCTCTGCTGAAGAACGAGTTGTATGAGGTTAAAGTCAAGGTAATGTCACATTTCTTTGAGTTTCCCTCCAGTTGATTTAATCCACGTTTACCCCTACGCCTGTTGATGAATGCCGTTTTTCACACCCAGGCATCTGAGGTAGGACCAGGCGATAAGCTACTCGACTACGACATTACCATGGTGACGGTCCGGGTGGTGGATCTCAACAACCATCCTCCGACTTTCTACGGAGAGAACGGCCCGCAGAGCAAGTTCGAGGTCACCATGTACGAGCATCCACCAGCAGGGGAGATCCTCCGAGGCTTCAAGATCACCGTCAATGACTCCGACCAGGTAGATTTATTCCTGCATTACCCTCCTGTCTTACTGATTCATTATTCCATTATTCACTCTGTGTTTATTGGGCTTCAGCCACCTGTCAATAAACGTCACAAAGGCTGTTGCTCTTATGTCAAAAAGTGTTTCTTTCACGTTGATCCACGGCTGACGGATACACTAATACCTCTGTGCACAACGTTACATAAATATCTGCCTCAAAGCATGTGCAGTTATGCAACACCATTTAAAAATGTTCATGAAATCTGTTCATTAATTCAAGATAAAATGTTATTAATTATGCCACCGTTCTCTCCACCTGGCCTCGGTGACTCATGTAACATTAAATGCCAAGGTTTGCTGAATGTCATCCGGACCTTCAGTTTTCTTGTTTTTTCCGAGCAGCTGTATTTTCTTACTTGCCTGTAAGATTCACAGTTTTTTTTTTTTAATCCCGATGTTTGTTTTTCTTCACAGGGTGCAAACGCTAAATTTAAACTGAGACTCGTGGGGCCGAGTCGAGTGCTGCGAGTGGTTCCCCAGACGGTGCTCAATGAAGCGCAGGTCACCATCATCGTGGAAGACACATCTGGCATCGACTATGAAAAGGGACCGACCCTTTCTTTTAAGGTTGGATTTTATATATCACTAAATTATTAAGTGTGGATGTGAATATTTTAACACCAACTAATTTATGTCTTCACCTGTTTAGTCTCTTATTTCTTAGTCTTTACACTGGGTTTGTCTTCAGTGGGAAAGGGTACAGTCAGCATTCATTCTCGGGTCAAATGATTCTGCAATACTCATCGACAATTAATCGGATAAACTCCAGTTGGCAGTGATGGAAACACGTGCTCATTTTTGCCCCTTTTCCGGTGCACTGCTATTATGTGCGTTGAAGTTAAAGATGCTGGCGCGTACTTTTCATCTGCAAATTCCATCGTCAGCTTGGGATAAACACAATGTAATTAGTTCAAAGTGTCCTGTGGGGTTTTTTATGAGTTGACTTCCTATGGATGCAATCTGATGAGATTCCTGTTCCCCTTTTTGGGACATTGAACGTGACAAAAAAACAGAGAGGCGAGCTCGTCTGATGGTAATACGGAGACGAGTCAACTGCCTTTGTTTAAGAACCTTCATATACGCTCTAATTTTGGTGTAAAATGGTATTGGGTATCTTTTTGATTAATCAGTTATTGGCTTTAATCAGATATGTTCAGATTACAATGAGTTTTATAACTTTTAAGTAGCAAATTCTCATATTTATGTCCTCATATTCTTCACCACGACTGCTAAAACAATAAAATAAATTATGAATTTTGGTTTTCTATTTAAGGACGTTGTTTGGTTTTGGCCAATTGTTTCAGCTGTCATTTCATTTCTCTTTGCATGTGACTTTGCAGCTGCTGGCGGTGGAGATCGACACTCCGGAGCGGTTCAGCGCCGTGGCTGACATCGTCATCAACCTGCTGGACACGAACGACAACGTCCCCAAGTTCACGTCCGAGTATTACATCGCCCGGGTCCCTGAGAACTCTGCCGGAGGCTCCAGCGTTGTGTCTGTAACGGTGAGTCCAATCGAGATTAAACTGTGCTTTAACCCTGACCAAAGTGATTACATAATCCATCAGTCCTCCAATAAATGCATATTACTCTGTGCAGTTCATTAGATGAAAGCCAGACAAAAAAAGGTCATGAGCCATCTCTGGCTTTGTTTTGTTGGTCCTGGTTATGGAATTCACGTCTCTGTGTGACACTCTGGCATATGCTCCACGTTACACCTCAGGCACGGGTTTTATTATGAGAAATATCAGCACATTCGTCTCCTCCTTCCCATCATAACGGATTTATCCTGCAGCAAGGCAACATTTCGAAACCGCGCAGGGCGGAGTATAAAGCTTAATTTTGCCCCGAGGTTAATCATCCTGACCTACACCTCCATCCCCTCTCACCACAGGAAGAGACTTATAGCCTGCCCCACCCCACTGTACATGCGCTTAAGACCCTAGCTGGTTATCCCCCAGTAGAAACATCTGAATAGACAACCTTCAGTCACCTTGATGGAGCTTTTTACGCTCCCCAATGTAACTATACTGAATCAAATGTATCCAATTAGTCAATAATCTCACTCACAACGTGTCTGTTTTTTTCGCACTTTATTGTGTGTGCTATAAATACTGAGCTTCTAATCTCTGTCCTGTTTTTTTTTTTTTTTCCCTCCAGGCAAATGATCCAGATTCGGGGCCTTGGGGGGAAGTCAAATACACGATTTATGGATCAGGATCAGATTTGTAAGTAAAAACCCTTCCACTCCTGCCAGTTCATGTTTGATCTGATCCGACGCTTAACTCTTGCACCTCCAGAAAACACATTAAAGAGACTGAAAAAAGTCGGTTTAATGTGTTTAAAAAAGTCAAAGCTGCTCAGGGTGGTTGGGTAAACTCAGGCCAGCAGGACGCCGGTCTTGATTCATCTTTTGTGTCTTTGATGGAAGCGGCAGAGCAGGAACCCAGTTTGATTGGCCCCTCTGCTACACAAACAGCTCGCTCTAAAATGGCTGCAAGATGCTGGCTAATCTCCTAATTGGATACGAGGGTTAAAAATAGACAGCCTGGCCCGTCTCACATAGGGAGAGCCAATTAACATGCAATGTGACAGCTGGAGCCACAGAAACGGCAGCTTTGAAAAGCAAGGCAGCATGCGGCAGAGGAAAATGTGCGAATTTATTCCCGTCTTCAGGCAGGGACCCGAGTTAATTGTGCGAAAGTTATCAGTTTCGATGCAACTTGTGAAATTTCACAGTGGAAAAACCGAGACAGAGAAGATGGTTGAATAAACTGGCAGTGAGCCCGATGTTGAACCAGAAAGCACTCAGAAAGCACAGACCTGCATCAGTGTTGCAGAATGCTTTAAATTATTTTCTCATGTTTAAAATGCTGTGATTATAACATCTTTCAAGTGGAAAGGCAACATAATCTTGGTTGAAAATTGTTCACGTCTATTGCAAGATGTCTGTTTTTAAAAACACTGAAAATTTAATTTGGATTTGAAGATTTTTCCCTCTGCAACTTAGAGGTGCAATAAGTAAGAATCTTTTGAATTCATACTCCAAACAAATTTTTCATATCACCAGAGTAACCGCTAACTGCAGCTAACTGTGTTCTGTTTATAGATCCATGACTGTAGCTACTGTTAGCTTGTTAGCTCAGTTAGCTGAGCAGCAAGCTGGACTACCGGGGGAGCGTTGGTGTATACAACGCTAGCACAGGAGCTTTGGACTGCTGGAATAGCCTGGGGCTAGCTTAATAGCATGCTGACTTCATTATATCTTTGCAACACAATACATAAATGTCTTTGGATTGTTTCGAATGTTGCATCTTTAATGTCCATATGCTGCCGCTACTTGAGCCAGATCTGGACCAAAAATTAAACATTTATTCCTTGGTTGATCGTGTATTTTTGTTAAATACCACTGAAATCTGTTAAGGAGTGGACGGAATTAAAACTATGTAGAAATCAAACTGAATTCGAAACACTACGATGCTGATAAGCGTTTAACTGCTCAGAAAAGGCAAAATAAGGTTACATTATAATTGAAATCAACAGGCAAACAAACAAATGAATAATTGTTGAGATAACGTAAGACTGTAATGATATCTGTAACTAACCTGAGCTTTATTGATCCTCAAGGAGGAAACACACATCAGTTGTCACAAGAAACAGACAAAGAAGTCAGAAGTTTGGCTATAAAAAAATCAAACAAATAAACTGAAGAAATGAAAGAAATTAAATTTCCATTATATAGAACACAACACCTTAGATCAACTGCAGGACGTATTCACTTATCTCTGTGATTTCTGAGACAGATGGTAGAACTAAACATGTTCTGTCCTCCATGTTGTTGGGTCACCAGTATTGACTTCAGTTTATCTTCAACATATTCCCCGCAACAAAGGATGTAAATCTGCTTTTTATAGTCACATATAAATGTGAGTCACGCAGAGACTCACCGGATGTGATGTAGGTGTCACTCGTGCTGGGAACGAGTACGTCAGCGCTAGAAACACCTGCTCCGTCGATACAGAATTGAGTGCTGTGTTTATGACTCACCCGCCGTCTGACTCGTTTCTCAACCTGCAGGTTTACCATCCACCCGTCATCAGGCATCATCTCCACGCAGCCCTGGACCACCCTGGACGCAGAGGTCAGGTCTAAATACAACTTTTACGTCAAGGCTCAAGATTCGGAGGGGAAGTACAGCCTGGCGGAAGTCTTCGTCACCGTCATCGACATGAACGACCACCCGCCAGAATTTGATGAACAACTCCTGGAAAAGACGATGATTATTGGTACACCTGTCAGAGTGGAGGTACTGCACGCTAAAACATTTCCCACTCGCACTGAAAATCAAGCCATTAAAGAAGTAGCTGAAGTACAGAACTGCCAGTATTGAAATATAATTGAAACCTTTTAAATTGCCATTGGTGTGAACGTCATTATATCATATCTTGTTTAAATTTTCATGTTTTAAAACTCATTATTACTGCCAAAACTTCAGGACAAGGCAGTGAAATTCTGTATTTTCTTAGTGGCATCAAATCCCACTGACAACCTACAATGAACTGATCCTATTAACAAGTGTTACCTGTGTGTCTTAAGTCTAACATGGCTTATATCCTCTTGACATGCAGCCCTTTTGTTGTGGAAGGCATCCTCCTCCATTACAACCATTAATCCACGGCTGGAAATAGTCCCCACTTAATGTTGTGTTTACTACAGCTACAGAAGCCACAGCGCCCAGCAGGATGTGACTAAAAATGATCTATTTTTGGTGTAAATTTATATGTTTTTAATGCTTTTTTAAGATTTACATTTTCATTTTACTTAACTTTTTTATTTTACATCGACTCTATGCCCATTGTATGAAATGTGCTGCATGAATGAACTTGACTTGACTTCCTGAGAGCCTGCTCGCTGGTTGGAGATGTGTAACCATCGTATTCACCGCAACAATTAACTTTTTTTAAAAATGTTTCACCCATAGCAAAATGAAACCTTAAACTTATGCTTAATTGCACATTGACATTAAACTAGAGCCGTCTTCCTTGCTGTCCGACATTTTCTGTTATGTTGTTGTCGTTACTACTGAAGCGATTGTGAGATAATTATGTCAACGTAGTATCCAGTGCTTGCGTACTTTAAGATTTCCCCCAAAATAGTATGCTTTTCACTTTCTATTGATTCCATACTAAGGTTTGGGACATGCTTAAAAAAAATCTCACATGCCATTTAACTGTAAGTCTCCATGAAAAGCAGTGATTTGGATTTAACTGCTTTAGTTTCACTGCTTGCCTTCCATCAGTTATTTGGCCAGTGCTGCTATGTAATTTGGTTTACTACAAACCCACTTCAATTTTATGGTTTTTAATGTTCGTTGGGCTTTTTTGGGCTTATAAAGTTTATTCAGCCATGTTATGTTATTCTGACACTTTCTTACAGGCAGTGGACGAGGACGCGGAGTCTCCGAACAACGTCATCGAGTACTCCATCATGACAGCCGATCCCGACAACGCGTTTGATATCGACCCCGATACTGGTGAGATCCTTCTGAAGCCGTACATCAAGTCCATGGAGATCGTGCAGAACATCACCAAGCAGAAGGACTGCAAGTGGTCTCTGGTGGTCCAGGCCAGGGACAGAGGCTCGCCTTCCTTTAGCACGACAGCCGTGGTCAACATCGACATCACCGAGGCGGTAAGAACTGCTACGACTCGCAGCACGCTCACAGCGCTTTCTATACCAAGCCCGAGCTTTAGGCAGCAGGAGCTGTAGATTCAAGCAGTTTAATGTATGATATAGGCATTGTTGTCATGCTGCGCAGCTGCTAATCCTTGTTTCAGCCAATCACATGTCATTGATCTTCTTTAAAGGACAATGCTGCTCATTTGTATGCTTATTATCAAGATCCACTGATGAATTTACTCGACTAAAAACCATTGCATTTTGTGACTTGAGGAGAGGTGCTGACAGATGTACTGTAGTTAAAAGTAGCCCTTAACACCCCACACTGAAATTTTGGATGGTGTCTGTTTCTGTGAAACCGCTCGCGTCACGATCCTACCACTCCTGGCATCCACACACACTTCCCTACAGAAGTAGCTGCCAAGGCAACACACACACACTCACACACACACACACACACACACACACACACACACACAAAGCAACAATTAAAAATGTGTCTCTCTTTCTCCTCATCCTCTTTGTCATCTGCTCTCAAATTAAGTGGCTGCCGCTGGACATCGACTTAGACGTCAAACTGTAAATTTTGACTTCAGTGGCCTCGTTGTCTACATGCACACATTTTTAAAAAAAAACAAGAGCCAATCAGGTCTGAGCACAAAGTGCGATTTAAGCATGAAGGTTTGCAGTGTGAGGTCAGCCTTAGAGTCATGTCGTGTGATGAGAGTAAGTCCAAAAATACTTGAATATTATTTTATTATGTTATTTTTTCCTTTTTCTTCACCAGCCAACTGCTGACCTTATCTGTTTGTAATTACATTTGGTTTATCAGAGCTTTTTTTTATTATGAAAAACAGCTGCCTGCCTGCCACAGAGGGAAACACATAAGACAATGAGTTCAAGGTGCTAAAAAGCTCCATAGAGCTTCAGAGGCGGCAATAATTCTCTGTTGGTCTGATATTATGAGTTGTTATTGAGTCAATTTTATACAACAACATAATAAAATTATTATTAAAGGATTTAATATTATAACTCATTTAATAATTAAATCCATATTCTCCTCTGTCATCACGCTCATGGAGGCTGCTACACTTTCTTTAAGAGTTGGAACAAACCCTGTATTGGGTTTTTTCATAACTTAAGCTACTTCTGAAGATATCAAGGTTAAAGAATGGTTGGTCTTCTATACATTTTGGACAATACATTCTATGGCAAAGAATGAAAACAAATGGCTATGGCCGCAGATAACACATGTTGGTAGTTTAAATTCAAGCTGGTTTTAGTCTCAAGAACAGCAGCATTGTCCTTTAAAGTGTTCACTCATTTACATGGAACCATGTTTTATCTGACTTGTCCTCACCTTGTCTTCATTCCTTCACAATTCATCAAAAGATGACTCTGTGCTTTTCGGTGTTGTTTTTCTGTGTTGTGTATCGTGCATTCCAGGTCAAAGGTCGAATTGTTTCATACTTCATGGGCCTCAGCAAGCGTCCGCTGACTATCTTTGGATTTTTTTTCAGCATTGTCTCATCCCTCATTTTACTTACAATCTGCATATCCACAATCCTGTACTGCAACGCTGTGAAAAAGTCCCGAATCAACCCTGAGAGTAACTATATTAAAGTGGTCCGCAGGAACAAGTGAGAGATATTTTGTCTCTGGTACATTATTCATACATAACCTTTAAAAAGATATATATTTTTTTACTGGTAAGCTTCTGTCTGTAAAAAAGTCCCGGAGCACATTTAAAGGAATAATACTGTATGACAGCATGATAAAATAGTTTTTTTCTATTTTGCATTTTTTTCATTTGTCTTAATTAATTTTTGATTGGAAAATACTCAAAAAGTAATATTTTTTTCTAACAATGTAGTTGGAATCTTTACAAACCCCGTCTTTAATGATCTAAGATACTTCTCTTGAGCATGACTCACGACTATTCGGCCATCAAAGTGACGAACAAGAGATTGAGCCTTTTACTTTGGATTTTAACAACCCTGGATTTGCTCACTTAATCTCCATCTTTTCTCACACAAACATGCACTTCACTCCATTTTGGCCTCGTGAACTGTCATCGTTCATCAGTCACATGAGGAGTCCTAATGCACCGCACTGCCAGACGCATTCCCAACAACTAGTGTCGTGCGTAGCTCTTAGCTTTGCTTCAGCAGAGGAAGACGGACGGCTGAGTGATGACTGGGTGTGAGTGTGGGAGCGTTGCTTTGTGTGGTAGACATGTTGTTCGGGCCTCCTCTGTCAGTGCTTTGCGCTTCCATCCATCTCACGTGCTTGCATGCTTTAGATAAACGCTGCGTTAGCACTTGGATTCAGTCCGTTGGACTTGATTTAAACTATTTTATTTGTGCTCTTTTACAGACTCCTCTCAAGGGGCCTATGGCGGCCTTTTTAATGAAAAGTAGGGACAATCCTATGAAAGCTCTAGGCATGGTCACTGTTATCATTAGCTTACTGGTAGGGGTGACGGTCTTGATCTCTACAGCTATATACATGCGGAACTCAAAGTCAAACAGGATCACGCCAGCACGTCGCATCATTAAGAGGCGACCCAGGGACCAGCAGCCACTGTCCTGGACCTTCAGGATGCCAATTATCAGATTCCACGACCCTGCAGACAAGTTCCTCATCAGCAACCCAGAGAACGGCCTGCAGCGGGGCACCAGCACCCCCCGGCCCAAACCTCCACCTCCCAGCGCTCCTTGTCTTCCCCCTCCACCCCCGTCTAACATGCGGCCCAGCGAGAGGCCCCGGGCGGTCCCAACAATATCTGGTGCGCTGGCCTGCAAAGGCTCCAAGAAACCGAAATCCACTCGGCGTAAAGAGGGAAATATCAGCTCTGCTTTAGTGTCAGAGCTTAAAATGAAGTTGGAGCAGAAAATCAATGAGAGCAACCAAGGTTATTGTTAACTTTTATCAATCAAACGTCTTGTTTAAGATTCCATGCTCCATTATTTGACGGCTCATCTACTGTCTGAGGGGTGTCACCTGAACTTCACGTGATGATCTGGTAGGGCGGGCCTGCCTGTAGGTTGTTGTAAACGTTATGAGGAGTGTTAACAGGAAGGTTTACAGATATTTATGTCTTAAGACGAGGCTCCACTGCATCCTCGGCTGACCCGGAGAGAGCTCGAGTCTGTCACTGGTGCAGTCAAAGATAAATCACCACACTGCCATCTTGAGGAAGATTATCTTCACACTAAGAAGCACCACTGTAGATTGTCCAGGGAGAGGATTACTCAGACTTACTATGTATATATAAGTTGCATAACGTCCCTGAAAAGTGTAAAGCTCGCGACCCTGTAATGTCTTCAACACGAAACCTAGGATTTCGGTCATCAAATCCTACTAAAAACAAAACAGTTCGTCCCGCTCAGCTGAATGACACAGTCATGAAAAACAACATCCGCTTCTTAAAAAGTGCTAAAAGTGTGTTAATATTTTTACTGTGTTACTTCAGCCGCCGGAAGCTGTTTTGTATGATTACAATGTGCCACTGTAGGTTCTCACAGTAACACGAGCTAACAGAGTCGCTTTAATTTACTTGAGCGTGTCATTCTAGAAAAATGCTTTTATAAAAATACCATGTGTCCATTTTAAATGTACATTGTTGTGTTATTTTTCTTTATTTTGAGTATATGACAAGATATTCCCATATCTATCTTGCAGCAGTGAATAAACATAAAGTAAAAGAAACCATCTAACAAATTAGTCAATTAGATTACTCTGTATATAACCTGCTTGTACATCTCCTCTGTAGATAAATAGCCTGTGTCGAACGTTTAGAGTTCACACAGTTAACCTCCATGTTATTCTTCAATGCCTTCAAAATGTAGGCAAATAAAATCTGACTTGTTTAATTGCTGTAATACATATGTTGTATATGACTATATCTTAACTTATAACTATCTTAAATAAGTTGAGATAAACTATATATGTTCTCTATAAATTACACTTGCCTGGTCCTTCGAAGTAACATATTTGTACCGTCTTTGTACCGTCTTGATTTTGAATAAATATTTGAAAAACAAAAATTGGTTGTGAGCATCTTTTTGTCCGGAGTTGAGTTAAACTGAGTTTAGATTAGAACACTTTATATTAGCTTATTTGTTTTTATTATTTTTATTTAGTTGTTTTGATTTATGTATAATCTTTGTTTTCGAGAAAAACAAAGGATCCTAAACAAATAAGAAAGGCACTAAGTGTTTTTCACGGTTGCAAACAAACGGTCAATATTAAATATTAATGTATGTGAAAATAGATTGATTAATTTGACATGTGTTGTAAAGTACACGCTTAGTTTGGAGGTGCACGGTGTAGTTTGGGGGAAGAAATTATTATCAGAATAGAAAGATCTTCATTGACTGTTTTCTTTGAATAGCTGAATAAGCAAACTGACCTTAAACAACAACACAGTTTCATAATGTTTTACTTTGTTTGTATGTGGCGGACCCTGCCACCTTTCTAGCTTCAAACAGTGTTCTGGGAGCTTATTTTCCTCTGAGAACAGCTTGTTTATTCAGTTATGGAGAAAAAAATATTTGTGAGTTTGTATTCTTACCTCACTGATATTGTAAATGGTAAAATTCTGAGTTTGAATATCTTCTCCAGAACTACACAGTACCCTTGTAAGTACAGGTAAGTTGTTTTTTTCCCCATTAAAGGATAAACTCAACCACAAAAGAAAATTCAGTCATCTGCTCACCTTCATGCCATTGGAAAGTCAGGTCACAGTAAAACAGCTGCAGTATTCTCCTAATCAACAACATAAAATGGCTCCATAAAGCTCATCTGGTGTAATCCAAGTCTCCAGAAGCCCTGGGATTCTAGATTGATTTATAACGATGTTAAATATGAACACCCTCAACCCACAGTTAAGCGCAGTTGTGCTAATGCTTTTAGCTTATGGCAACCACAGTGAAGATTTGGCTTGAAAGAGGGTGTAAATTATGTCTTTTCAAATCATTTTTGGATCTCAGGGCTTCTGGAGATTTGGACGAGCTGTATGGAGCCATTTTATGTTTTATTTAAATTGGTCAGTTGTTTTTTGGCTGCGAAGCTCCAGAAATGTTTTGCGGTCTGCAAAACTAGATAATGACTCAATTTTCTTTTTTGAGTGAACTTATCCTTTAATCATCTTTCAACCCTCCAGATTTACATTGTGATCCTCCGACCGTGAGGCTGGGAACCACCGGACTTAAAGACTTAACAGAATATGAAATGGAAGATCTGTGTTTAGCAACCACAGCAGTAAAATCCACCTGACACACTGATGTATTTTTCTTTAGACCTTTTACTTTTACGTACATTTTGCAGTTAATACTTCCAACCGAGCAACTACTGATTCAACCAGGACTTGGATTGTTTTATGATTGTGTTATCATTTGTTAACTACCTCTAACTCTTCTTAATTTATTACATAATCATCTTTAGATTCTTTATATAATCATATTTAACAAATAATCACAACCTTTTCATTTATCTGTTTAATTATCTAAGAAACGCTCATGTACAATGGATGCAGTGATTCCAGTGCGAGTGTGAACTGATTCATCATTTATGTAACACTAAAACTCATCTTCATCATATTTAAACGTAGCATTCTACTAGATAAAAAGGAGGCGCTGAACCTTTTTTAAATGGGCTGAAAAAACAAATTGAAATTGTACGCGGACCCCCTGCTCATCTGATGTACAGACACAGTGAGCTCAGAGCTGTCATTAAATGGAAATATCATGTTCTGCTGACTAGGATTCAGATAGTAAATCGCTTTAATCAGCTTACGAGTGTATGTATAAATGCACGGGGCAACGCCGCTTATGTAACAAATCCCCTGAGTGATTGTGCTAAAAAATCAGAGTATGTCTCAGCATTTGTCTTTGACTCCCCCTTTAATCCACAACAAGCAGCATTTTCATTCCCGTCACACGACAGCAAATCTGCATTCGGTTCAAGAGAAACAATAGAAAATATATATCTGTTTATTTTTTACATCGAGGGATTAAATGAAGTGCGTGTCTTTGCACTCAGTATCAAACAGTAAGAAAAAAAAAACTTAAAAGAAATATCAAATACATTTTAACAAAAATCTTACATGTATATTGACATAGATAATTGCAAAAACTCCTTACAGTAAAGAATAAAGGCGTCTCCACTTGGAGATGATAGCTTGAGATATACAGCATATTTACAGAATGGCTATATATTTATAATAGCCCCAGTTTTTCCCTCTCATGTATTAGTCGCAGAGTCAATCAGCAAAAATCTGAGTTTCTCAAAAAATGGAAATTGGAAAACCTGCAAGAAACTTATTCTAAACATATTTCAAGAATCCTAAATGATCATCTGGATGAAAAAATGATCCGTTTGCTGTACTATTATGAAAACGTCTTCCTGTTTCTTCTTTCCTAATCCAAACAGAGACAGAAGCCTGAACTGACACACTCAACCCAAATCACCAGAATAAATGTAACATGTATGTACATTTATGCAAAACCATGGATAAGTTAAGTGCTCATGCACTGGTTAAGTTTAGGCACAAAAAAATGATTGGTTAGGGTTAGGAATCATCATGGTTTGGCTTAAAAGACCAGTTCTGGCCACAACAAACAAGGCTGGAAATGTCCTAAAAAGGGTCTAAAAAAGGGTTTCTCACTTAAAATTGTTGTCAACGTTTTGTCAGCCTTGTCCCATGTAATTTTCATTGTCCACCGAATGTTAAAAACTGGTACTGTCACTTAAAATTGTTGAATTGATTTCACTTTCAATTATTTTATATATTCCAACAAACTAACAGGTTGATATTTCTCTCATGTTGTACCAGAAGAGTTCGCAGATGTGCAATTTTGACAATCTTTTTCAAGAGGTCAAAAATCATGACATCAGTTGTGCAGCGGACTAATTACTTTTTCATCCAGATGGTCAGAGGAGTCTCTGAGGAGTCAGGTGATACTCTCATTATATCAGCATTAATTTAATTTTGTTAAACGACCCTCTGTTTTCAAAGATCAGGTATTCATTTTTGGAGAACTGAATGGTTAGCGCTGTGATGCAAATGTAAAGATAAACTAGGGCTATTGTGAAAACATTAAACATTATTTACAAATTCACGTGTATGTACATTTCTCAACTTTGCTGCTAGTACAGATGAGCTGCACTTCCTCCTTTGCACCTGTCCTGAGACTTCCGCCTATTTTTTGGCTTTTCCTCCGAGTCTCTGCACAGGCCCTCCTCGCTGGTTGCCTGCAGACTGTCGAAGGTGCCCTGCCTCTCCGTTCCCTGCATGTTCTCTTCACGCCGTCTGCGCTTCTTCCATAGATCCACACAGTTATCAAAGCAGCTGAACCTGGCCTCCGTGGTACAGGCGTACATGCCGGCCGGCACTGCAAGCACCATGGCGCACACGATGACGATAATGTGGATGAGCCTCTCTCTTTGCTCCATCTCGCTGATGTCGCTCCCCGTCACGAACACGATGCACTGGCCTTCCCTCGGTGGATGATTCTTTAGGGTCACGCAGACCTCGTACTTGGTGACAGGAAGCAGGTCGGTGACGGAGTAGCTGTTGATGCCGGGGCCGATGTAGATCAACTCCTTTTTGGGTGAATCGTATTTGCCGAAGTGGATGGTGAACCAGGTTTCAGCTGGGTTTTCTGGCGCTGCATGCCACTCCAGGGTGATACCGTAAACTGTCTGCTTGGCGATGCGGATGTCAATGAAGGTATTGTCATCAGACGACAACCTGGGGACAGGCGGAGAGAGGGGATGGGAGGAATTGAAGGTGCTGATGTTGACCGAGATGCTGACAGAGGAATTGCCAATGAAGTTGTTTGCCATGCAGGTGTAGAGTCCTCGGTCTGCCAGCTGGAGAGACGGGATCACCAGCTGGGATGAGATGGTCTCTTCATTTATTTGAGTCTCTTTAGCTGCAAGAGAAGACAGGATGTCAGAGCAAATCCAAGGTTTGTTTACATCTAAAAAGACATGGTATAATAACCCTTAAAGAGGGCATTGTACTGTATGTCTCATGAAGCAGATGCAGCCCGAGGGTTCAACATATACCACACTAAGTGCTCCCGGAGCAGGTTCACAACAGTTTAATGGATGGTAGTAATAAAAAACATATCTTACCAGCAAATCCTCTTATAATCTTCAGACTGTACAGCCACTGAATGCTCGGGCCCGGCCTGGCCTTGACTAAGCATGTGAGTGTTGCATTTGCTCCAAGAGGCAAAGTGATGTTAGTCTCTGGGGCAGAGGCCACAGGCTTCATGCATGTTTTCAACTGGATCTCGTGGAAGAACTTGTCAGCTTTGGAGGCGGGGCCTGAACACTTCAGATAAGAGTTCATCAGAATTATGGGAGGGCCAACCGTCCGGATGAACTCGACGAAGCCTTTGAGTCGACAATCGCACAACCAGGGGTTATCGTGCAGCGCCAGAACCACGTTGGAGACCAGTCCTTCTTTCCCCCACGACTTTTCTGCCGATTGGTAAAGAGGCCACTGAGTGAAGACATCTTTTGATATGACACTAAGCTGGTTGAAGGATAAATCTAAGTAGGTCAGTGCAGGTAAGTGTCTGAGAGCGTGCTCAGGCAGGACATCCAGGCGATTGTGCTTGAGGTCCAAAATCTTCAGTTTCGGGGTGTACTGAAATGCAGCCCATGGTACCGAAGTCAACTTGTTCCCTTGTAGCCTGAGCTCAGTGAGGTTAGCCAGCCCCGCCAGGCTTTTGATGTTCATCAGGGTGATCTCATTGAAATTCAACCAGAGGAACTCCAAGGCACTAACTTTAGAAAAAGATCCTTGTGGCAACTCAGTCAGGTGGCAGTTTTCAATTCGGATTTTCGTGAAATTGTGTGAAACGTCCTCTGGGATTCGTCCCATGGAGTTTTCCATACATAGTAAAGACCTAGAACAGGAAGACGAGATCTGTTTAGACAAAATAACATTTTATCTTCCCATCTACTGATCTATGTGGACCATTTGCACAAGTTTATGGACAGTGCTAGAATAATTTGGTTAGCAGGTTACAGATTCATGGCTAACATGCAACCTACTTAAAATAGTCTGTATTATATCAGTGATCTCTTACCTTCCCAAGCTATCATCTGTGCAGGAGCAACCAGTCGGGCAAGTCGATGATCCAGATGTGATGAGATAAAATGCCAAAGTGATACATAACGCGACATTAAAGGTGTCCATATTCCTGGAGGAGCTCGTGAAATAGGCCTGTGAGAGCAGGACGAGCCCCTGGGCTGCGTGGGACAAAGCCTATTACCTTAATCCTCATTGACGTAACACTTAAGACACCGAGTGACATGAGACACACATAGGTAAGGTTTATTTATAGCAATGGTCCACTTTGGCAAGAAAACATTGTCTGATCTGCTTAAAAACATGGCCCAAATGTTCAATCTAGGTTCAGTGAGTCATATTCGATTGTATTGCAATTCTACTTTTGGGTATTACCCCAAACTGCTTTGCATCAGTCTAATTTAATTTATTTGTCCCCCACCAAAGCACAGGCATCGACATGACAGGAGGGCCATCTGCATTAAGTGGGCCGGAGCCCGTCGGGCTTAGCAGCACAGAGAGGGAGGGCTGCAGAGAGAGACAGATGTCTGGAGAGGACGGTAATCTGACCTCAATAATCTGAACACTGGTTGTCTCACAGGTTGTTAAAGGCCATATCAGCATATAAAAGAAGTGTGAAAACAGATGTCATCCACAGCACTGTAGGTTCACTCTTTGACTTTTTTTCTTTGACGTCCAAGACTTCTCCCAGATACCGCGCAAGATTTAATTTGAAGACATATTGTCAATAAATGTCATTCCTTGTTTTTAGTTTATTTGCTCCGCCTTTCTTTATCAAATACTTTTTGAGGATTAGTTAGTCTGCACATTTGTTTTCTAGACTATTTCAGTTGAAATGTGTCATTAAATCAGATATTTTATCTGCCTTGGTCTTGGGTCTTGGGTCTTGGCGTCCGCTCTAATCCTGTTAAGTAAGGAAAGTTACCTGTGACGAAGCAGTCACTGTCCAATATAATGATTGTCCGTCTCCACGCCTCCTGATGGGTGTGAAGGATTGGGCAACCACAACCAACGCAAACCTGGGCATCTTAAGAATTTGTGATAGTGCTTCCTATGTATCATTAAGGTACTTAGTGTATAATTACACATCAATCAATTCCTTACCTTATGTGTTAATGAGACCAAAGAAAGATGCTCCCTGCTGTGTGAGGGGTTTTCTTTGGGAGTGGAGGTGGTTTTGAACAAAATGAGAATGTTAGCATGTCTGTCATGTTACGTCATACCATGTTAGTGTTTGAATTTTGACCCGATAATGGGTCGAGATGAAGGGTTGAGTGATCACAAAAGTTACTACAGTTCATCCTATAGGGAACATGAATGTGTACTATGTACTCAAAAATCTATATTCTGAGATGTAAGAAAAAAGCTTGAGAGCATATAAATATTTTTTTAAAAATCATTTATTTTTATATGGTACATTCATACATACATACACATATTTTCCAGGTCACAATTATTTGCACATTATAAAATGTAGGCCTACTGTATCGTAGTTTTTTGACCCAACAGTAAACCTGGCACGTTAACATCATACTGACATAGAAAACAGACTAATAACTGCTGGTTCTTCTTTTGTCTAAATACTTTAAATACAGATTATAACACAATGCAGAGGTTACATAGTGGAAGAAATTAAATTGATGGGGTTTTAGACGTTTTAAGACATTTTCCTCAGCAAAACATGTCCTTTTAAAAGTGCATGATGAATAAAAAACAAAAGAAGTAGTTTTACACATTTACACAATATGTAAAATAAATTGTGTCATGGTGTGTTGTTTCCCTTTTTTGCTGTCCACCAAATAAATGGTGTTTTTTATTCCCACAAGGCTGTAAAAACAGTTTCATACATCCAGTGCTGACAGAGCTGTTGGTGTCCACCTCTGAAGACCCCCCAAAAGAGGATCAGTTGAGTCTTTTCTGTCTCTGAACACTGTCGTTTCTCATTAGAAAACAAAGTGCATCTTCTGAAGGTTGTGGCAAACATTTGGTATTAACAGAAATACTCGTTAGGTGGCCCCTCAGTCCTGGCCGTGGCCTCTGAGTCAACACTGGACCTCGCTGAGAGCAGCCTGTTGGATTCATCAGGATTTAGCCTGGTCAGATACTCGCCCTCCATCCCTTTAGCTTTGGCCGTGGGGCCGAGGGTTTCAAACGTAACGTACGAGTCCTGTATTTCCTTAGATTCCCTCCCAAGCAGCTTTTGGCAGCGCTTCTTTAGCGCCCCGCAGCACACGATCAGTGTCAGGGGGACAGCAATCACGCAGGCTACTGTTATCACCACCACATTAATGAGCTTCTGCGTGCCACTAGCGCTGGCCGCCTCATCTGTTGAGAAGATTACACACTGCTCCTTTTTCGGGATCAGGCCTTTTACGCAAACACAAGCAATGTACTTCGTCTTTGGCACGAGGCCATCAATGGTGATACGGTTCCTCCCGGCCCCTACATTGATCCGACGCATGTCCCTCTCACCAAATACAGCATATAGGATGCTGAACTCTGTGACGTTTGTGGCTGTAGGGGCTCGCCAGTTGAGAGAGACAGTATGGTCGGTGTCACCGATCACCTTCACCGAGCGCACCACCCTTTTCTCCGGAGCTTGCTGTAAGGACGAGGCATTGGCTGCCAAGTTACTCAGGGCATCTCGCTCCACCTCCACCGCCTTCTGAAGTTCTGACACCTTCCCTCGTCCTTGAGAAGTGTCGTCGGACACGCTGTAGCTCTCGATCTCATACTTCCCAGTCACTCCTTTGCCATTGAGAGGTTCGATGATGGGTTGGGCGGCAGTGGATGTAGGCGGAGGAACATATCTGGCGATGAGTTTCTCCTGGTATGCTGCTCTACCAATGCCACCAGCTTTCTTCCCTCTGTTTCTCTTAGAACTTCCGCCACCTGCTTCCTCTGACCGAAAGGAATCTGTGATCACCAAAGAGATGATGGCATCCGCAGTGCCGACGAAGTTGGTCGCTTTGCACACATATTTCCCAGAATCTCGATAAGAAACTGCAGGCACGCTCAGAATGGACCAAATGATGCCCTCCTTTGAAATCTCTTCCTGGACTGAAAAATAACAAAGCAGACATCCACAGTGTTAAGCAGATTGGCACAAACTTATAACTTTAATCTCATTGATGCTTTGACTTAGACAGAAATAGATTTGGTTCTAATTTAGGCATATCTGCAATTAGTTCAGCGGGACTCACCAGTGCCGTTGATTTTCTTGCCATCGGCACGGCTCCAAGAGAGCTCTGGGATGGGGACTCCGACCGTGCCACAGCGCAGCAGGACGTTGTTGCCCAGTGAGCTTCGTACACGAGCCACGGCAGTGTGCACCCGAGGGCCCTGGCACCTCTGCAGCTCTGATTCGGTGAAAAGAACCCCTGACAAGCTCTCCGGATCAGAGCACCTCAGCCTGGTGTCAATGAGAGCCACGGAGGATGATGGGGACTTCTGAAACTGGACCAGATCGTAGAGCCGGCAGTCACACAGCCACGGGTTGTCATGAAGACCTGAAGAGGAAACCAGAAGTGCTGTCAGTTGAAATAAATGCTTCTTTACCCTGCAGCAGCACATCTTAAAATAAATAGAATAAGTCTGACAACCTGACACAATAACTATAATTAGACTAATCCCCAACCCAGCTTTAAATGCTTCTGGTGTCAAGGAAGTGGTCCTCATGCAAGGCAGATTAAAAAGAATACGTCCCAGTATCCTAAAATGTCACAGCTTGATCCTCACCGAGAATTAGTTTGGAGGAATCGGTGTCCTGGGATGGCTTCACGCTCAGCCACATTGTGAGAATGTCAGCGGGGACGGTCGTCAGACTGTTGCTGGATAAGTCCAGATAGGTGAGATTCTTGATGTACACGGTGGCTTCGGCAGGGACGACGGAGATCTTGTTGTTGTGCAGGTCAAGGAGCCTCAGGTTTGGCATGTCGGTCAGAGATTCCCAGGGGAAAGAGGTGAGGGTGTTGCCATCCAGCCGAAGCTCGTCCAGGTTGTAAAGACCCCGGAAGCTGTCGACGCTCAGTGAGATCAGTGAATTAAAAGACATCCAGAGAAACTCCAGGTTGTTGAGGTAGTGAAAGTTGTCCATTGAAATCCGCGTGATCGCTGTCTTTTCGATGCGAAGCTTCGATGTGTCGGAGGGGAAATTTGGAGGGACCACAGTGATCTCTGGATCGTTGCAAAGAACACTCCTGCAGGAAATTTAAAATAAAAATATGAATTTTCAGAAAAGAATATTCATTGCAGGACTTTGCAGAACTGGATTAAATATCAAATAAAACATACAATCTGCCTCCATTTTATTTAAAAGATAGTATAGTTCAGCATTTATTCGAGAAAACGTAGGAACCTATTGTTCAGTAACAAGCAAAGGAGATTAAAGGGCAAGTCCAAGTTAATCCTCCACAATACAGAGTGACTGAACAGAAGAAAGCTGCAGTGAAAATCAGTTTAGCACGCAAGATATAAATAAAATATGTGTAAAATCTAGAATTGAAATGAGATAATTGGGATGCTTACCTTGCTTTTGATCCATCGCTCAACTTGTGGAAGAAGCAGCTGCATTGTGAAGGACAGGAGCTGCACAGCATGGGAAGAAAAACTAAAGCCAGACAAAATGCAGCAGCGAGATGTCGACTCATTTTCTCTACTAAAGCTCACTATGCAGCTAAACTACAATTAAAGAGAAGAAGATCTACAGCAGCTCAGGTCTAACGAAGCATCGGATGCATGGTGGTGGTGTGCAGGCTCACAGCTCCATACTGCTCCGACTGGTCTGAATCCAGAGATAAAAAGGATAGGCAGGGATTAGTGAAGGGACTTGGGTTATTTTCATTCACACGATTAGGCTATTGCTTCCTGAGCGCTGATAGGCTGCTACAGTTTTCACTTTCATTCTCCAAGAAATGCCGATTGGATGTTTAATTATGGACACAGTGTAGAGTGCACAGCCTAAATGAGGCAGAGGGAAGCAGGTAGTTTAGGTAGGTTTATAATCATGACTGTCTTAAAACATTCATGAGGAATTCCTTGATGGTTTCGACATATGCTTTGTTTTTGAAGATGTGTGGCGATGCTATCATATCAGTTTAGAATAAAATAAACTGCCAAATGTATAAGAGTAAAAAAAGACCTTCTACACACTGTTACAAGCACATCAAGTCACCAAAAACAAACTCTGATACAAACACAGGGATGTCATCTAGTTTCAGAACATGTTTCCCGTATAAACTTCTTTCTCTTGTCGCATCTGATTTTTTGTTTACAGGTTTGATGGCGAAAACTTAGCTAAAAATGACCACCAGATGGCAGTGTGGAGCGGCCACCTGTGTTCACCCCATTATGTGACTCACCTTCTTTTTAAACCCACACTTACTGAACACGTTTTGATGTAGTAAATCAGCGGGGGAGAACACACTGTTAGGGGTATTTGGATTATGTGAATATTTTTGCCCCCAAAAAATAATGCAACACACTGCATATGACTTTGATGGCATATCCATATATGCACCCATATCCCAATATACCGAACTAATACTGAGCAGTGTAAAACATGTTTTAGAAAACTCTTCCTTTATCTGAGATTAACTCCATCTTCAATGTTTTATGACTTACAAGGAAGTATAAAGTCACTCGCCCCAGTCTGGTGATCACACAAACACCAGTGGTGCATTCACTCATTAAATTTTGGCATTTTAGCTTTACCTTTCACCTTTTGAGGTTTCGTAGTACTTTATACTTTTACTACATTGAAAATCAGGATTGTTTACTCCACTCTACATTTTTGCAACTTTGAAGATTCAGATTATAAATACAAAATTTGATCTAAAAATACATTTTTGTTTATTTTTGCAGATTAAAATACGTAACTGTATTTAAAATACTGCAAAATTAGCCTCGCATTTACCAGCTGTAGTATTAATGAACCCATCTCAATTTAAGACTGATGCCTCCATTTGAAATACATAAGCACACAAGATCATTGAGTGAGAAGAATACTTAATTTTGCCTATTTCTTGTGGCCTAATGCTGCTGATGAACTTAGCAAGTCTCCAAGCTTGAGGAAAGAAGCTGATCTGTGGTCTGGTAAGGCACCAAAATAAAGTTTACATCGTTTACTATCATCATCTTGTTCCTTGTAGTACTATTGTGTTTGTTTTTAACCTTTTTCAGTAGTATCCTGCGGAACTGTGTGTGACACACTTTTTGCATGACAGACTTGTTTTCACAGTCTCTGCGGGTTTTTCACAGGTTCACAGGTAATCCTTTAATCCTACCATCTCCCTCTCTCTCTCTCTCTCTCTCTCTCTCTCTCTCTCTCTCTCTCTCTCTCTCTCTCTCTCTCTCTCTCTCTATTATTAATATATTGTTTGTTCTATTTTATTTCAGGAGGTTTATTCCCAGGACCTGCTAAAACCTCCAACCCTGCACCTGTCCCTACCTCCCTGAGCTCCCAGTGCTTAATAAAGACACATTGTATTACGGACATTATCAGCACACGTTGTTATTTGTCAACGTGTAGCCGACTTTATGGGCTTTATAGACTACTGGTTAGTTAAGTAGATTCAGATTCATATTCAGACCACTTTATTTATCCCAAATGGGCAATTCAGTTGTAGCTTTTCCAGACGTTAAACATAAAAAACAGAAACTCATTACAACGATCATTCAGTCAATCAGAAAACAATTTAAGAGGCACATGGGTACGTCATAGATAAATAAATAGGTTAAATTCTTTTAAAATCAGTGGGGTCTGTGTTTAGGAGTTTAATGGCAGATGGAACAAAAGACTTTGCTCTTGGGAACATAATAGCGTCGACCAGAGGGCAACAATACAACTCGGTCGACACAATGTGGTCTGGTTGTCTGATGACTATTTTTGCTTTTTCAGCTGCTTGTTTTTCCCAGATAGTGCCCAAATTCCTCTGCTGAATGCCAGTAATCTTGAAACATACTTTGACAATGGTGTTTACGCTGCTCCTCTCCTTCACAGAAAACCTGCTGAACCAGCAGATAAAGGAAAAAGTTAAAAGGCTTTCAATAAAAGCATGATAAAAGTTACACAAAATAGTGTCACAGACATTAAAAGAACTTGGCTTTCGCATTAAGTGAATTCTTTGTTGACCCCGTTTGACAATCAGCTCAGTGTTTTCTTTGAATTTGAGCTGTGAATCAAACAAAGTGCCAAGATATTTGTAGGAGTCAACGACCTCTCAATTAAAATATGAGGCTGCATCTTATTAAAAGCAGAAGAAAAATCAGCAAATAAAATCCTTGCGTGGGGTAAGAATACTTGGGTTAAAGTACCTCAAAATTATACAAGAGCGGAGTAATTTTTGTAACACCAAAAAAAAACCTAATTGTTTCATCTTGTTTTTCATCTTGGCCGCTGCTCTTCAGAGTCCGTGAGCACAAATGCAGTTTCGACACTAAAACCTTTGTTTCATTGCAAAACCTGAAGATTATGACGGAGTAATTAAGTGTTGGCCAACACATTAATAATGTGCAACCACACTGTGAGGGCACTTAGGACAAAATATTGAGTATTCAGGTCAGTTACAGTCAATGGGTTTTTTATTGATTGATTTAATGAGCTGCTGCATTCAATTTAGATGTCATCTATGCATTTATATGACTGATTATTCAAGGGATGTAGCTTTTTAGTCCACCTTACTATTGTTGAGCTAAAAATTCATCAAATCAGAAATAGTTTTTGGGTTATCTACTGCAGCTTTGACTTATAGCTGACTGTGACATCGACATATCAATAGAACGAGATAGTGTAGAGTCCATAAAAACAATAAACAAACCTCCTGAACGAAGATTGCAACCAGCTGATCAATCCACTACATTCGTGTTCTGGACCGGTTCTTACTTCATCACACTCAGCTGCAGTAGATTAACGGATTGTTATATTGAATCTTTTGCATTGTGAAATTGGCACCCTTTGCTGCTTTATGTTCCTGCGAGACCTCAGACTGCACCCTCGGCTTGTCGCCAACACTTTCGCTGGGAGCACTGTTGGGATTTAAGGCAGCAAAAAGTTCTGATTTCCTCTGTTGGATATCAATGTTTGAGTCTCGTCTGTCAGAGCAGCAGATGAAGCGATGAACATCAACGCAGCAGCTCTTTTTTTTCTCTGAATACATGATAGTATATGGGATAGTATGGGCGGTGAGAAAAGGCTATTATAAATCCACTGGGACACATCATTACTCCATTGTTAATGAGTTTGCGGTAATCTGTGAACAGATTAGTGGTGCAATCAGACCGGGCCCAAATGTTGTGTTTTAGAGGGTTCAGGCTGCAGCGAGAGCCACTGTCCTCGTTCTGTTTTTATTTTGGTCAGCGGCTGAGGACAGCTGATGAGTAAATTAAAAAGATCCGGATGCTTTCACAGACTGTTTAACTGATCTTTTACACTTAATGCGGCCACTGAGAGAGAAACACCAGATTTTCTGTCATCTGTTTGAGAAAATTCTATATTGATTTGTTTGTCCACTCTTGAATGTGCAGCCACAACGTTTAGGTCTTTGTGTGAAGTCGTTGCTTAGTGGAATTGATTTTTCCTTGATGTTGCAATGTTTGACACTGGAGACTGTTTAACCCACCCGCTGGAGACTGAGAAAATCCTTATTATCCATCATAAGGCAAAGGAAAATGTGTCTTTAGCTTGGTTTAGTAAAATCATACAACACACACAGAAAAAAACAAGTACAGTAAGTATGGCTGGAGAGGTTAGAAGCAAACTATAAAAATATGTGCGGACGTTGGAGGCCAAAGTCCATCGCTGCTTGTTTACGATGTCAATTGAAATCAGTAAATGGATTTAGATTGCAGCTCATATCTAAAGACACAAATACACCTATGCCCTTTACATATATAGGCACACACTTACTGCATGGTGTCGATCATGAAGCCTAATGTTACTTGACTATTCTCTGGTTAATCTGCCAAGTGTATGAACTACACTGCAGACTGGACTCTCTGTTAACAGTGACAAACAGGCAGGATCCATGTTACATAAGCTCCTCTCCCATATGAAATGTCTAGATTCAAGCATAACATGTGCCGAATATACAAGAAGGACCAAATAATTAAGAATTCATTGTGGAAAGCATGACACAAAGTCTGTAAAGTTTCTCCAAACTCAACAACGCACAAAATTGAGGGATTGTGTAAGGGAGTCTGGGGAATTCCTTTCTCTCGTAATCTCCTCACTGTGTTCAACTGCAGTTGGTGGCGCATTTTTGTTAATAAATGTTAATTTTACCCTATTTATTTATCATTATTTATTTGATTTATTTACCTTACCTTATGAGAGTTATCCTGGCCAATCCAATCAATACAAAAAAACATGAATATGACACACACTGACTTCTCGTACAGCCTTAACTGTGACTCACTTCCTTTTGCCAATCAGCAAAGTTGTTCAATTGGATGAGAGTCTGGTCTGTTTACGAGCTTCTTTGAGATGCAACCCATAACTAATATATCTAAATTGAAAAAAAACAAAACACAGCCAACCTATAAAGACTTTGGTTGAAAAAAACACCATTTCCCATGATTCCACTCTTCTATTCCTTATCAGCCTCAACCACGACATAAACGCCGGCGGCTGAATTAACAGAATTGAGGGTAAAGTTCGTCTCTCCTGCAAAAAAAAAAGGAAAAGAAAAGAAAAGAAAAGAAAAGATTCCTGACACAACATAATTTACCTCAGAGAGCTACGCAGGAAAAGAAAAAACTTTTAGTGGGATCCCAAAACTCGCAGGAAGTTTTGCTCGTTAGGACATTCCTCGGGGGATTGCAAAAGGGGCTTTCATTCAGATTAGTCTCTTGATGCTTTTTCACGTGAAAGAGCCTTTATAAGGGCGTCGTGTCGTGGCAGACGGTGGTACACGACACAAATACGACAGCAGGAGGAAGTTTTTGTGCAAAGTTCTTTTTTTTTTAATTTCGTGTATTTTCACAACATGGCAGCGTACACACTACCGGAGGGCTTCTCGGAGTTCGACATGTTTACATTCGGCACGGCGCTGCTGGTCGGGGGTAAGTTGGACCCAGGGAGCAGGAAGACACTGCTGCTGTGAGGATTAAAGGGACAGTTCACTTGGTTAGATAATCAAAGCGGCCTCAGTTAGGACAAACCAAACCCAATGCATTTTTCCCTTGTTTTTATGTCTCTCATCTTTATGTTTAGAATTTAACAGTTTTTTAGCTCAAGGAGAGACCAGGAATAGTTTTTCACTAATTTTCCAATGAATTGTATATATATATATTTAAGTTGGAATAGCCAGTTTTATATATTGTTAAACGTCAGCGTGTCACATGCTGAAACAGTGTTTTTGAATGTTTGCAAACTTAAACATTATAATTGTTCTGACACTGATACCAGTAAGAGAAGGCCTCTCTTTTTTGGTTCTCTTAAATGCTCTGATATTGGATCTGTACTTCTTATGGGGCCAAACTACATTTCTGATCTGCTGCTTACCTGTTCATTATGAACCTTCCAGACCTCTGAGGTCTTCAGGTGCAGGTCTGCTTTCAGCCCCTAGAGTCAAAACCACATGGATAATGGATGGAGAAGCAGCATTCAGTTATTCTGCCAGAAAGCTGCAGGTCCGCTCCAACTCTCATCTCTTTTAAATTGAGGCTGAAGACCTTTCTGTTTGCCACTGACTCTCACTGAAGCATTTGAAGGCTCTGAACTGCACTGTGACTTTTATTTTAGCTTACTTTCCTATTTCTTAACTTCTTTTAATGTTTGGTTCCTCGGTGTCTTCCTGCTTGTTTTAATGTCTATTGAAGTAATTGTAATCCCCTGTAAAGCACTTTGAGTTGCCTTGTGTCTGAATTGCACTATGCAAATGAACTTGCCTTGTGTTTTTGACCGAAACATAAAGGTCAGGTAGGACGGAAGGAACAAATGTTATTGGTACTTCTGATTTAAAGGGTAACTCCACCAGTTTTACACATTAAAGTTAAACTTGGGCAGAACTACTGAATGTGTGGGGCAAAAAAGGGATGTAAAGCCTTTTGTGTGGCTAAATTGAACTGTGGGTAATGTAGGCAACACACTTCTTCTTTCTTTTCAAAACCTGGTGTCTACATTACCCACAATGCATCTCTGCCTCTGCATGACATCACGCAGGAGGCCATTTTTCAGATTACACGCAGCTTCCTCTGGAGCCACAAAAGGCTTTATACTACTTTTTTCAGATATGCAGTTGTCCTCACTAAGACCTGTAAATACACCATAACTTGTAAAATGTCTTGTTTCAAGAACTGATTTGGAAAAACTCACATATAAAAACCCTCTAAAGGTAGAGAGACATGGAGGAAACCTCTGGAAGAGCAACAGAGGGTTGATCCCAGATTGACAAAATTGGCAGACCTTCCCTTTGAGAATGGAGACTTATTCCTTTTACTCTTCCCCACTTTCAGGTCTCCTCGGATTCTTCCTCAATGCCATCAGCATCGTGTCGTTCCTCACAGTGAAGGAGATGAGGAACCCCAGTAACTTCTTCGTGTTCAACCTCGCTGTGGCTGACCTCAGTTTGAACATTAACGGACTGACAGCTGCGTATGCGAGCTATGCCAGGTATCAAACGCTGAAAAAACGAACTGAGTTTATCGATGTCTTGTGTTTGTCCTTCCAGAGGCTCCACGGCAGTGTTACATAGTATGTAATATAAGCTGCGAGTTAAATAGGCCTTTGGTTTCATAATCCGATCCACTTTATTCAGTGTGTAAGGTTCACGTTTTACAACCGGGCCTGTTTGAAGTTACCTAACAGGATCTGAATGGTAGTATAGCAGCATTTGAATAAAATTATGTCCTTTTCAAACCTCTTAAAAATTTTTTTATTTAACCTGGGTATTATGTGGCTGGATTAACCCACAGTGTGACCCCCTACTGACCCTCTTATTTCTCCCATGCTCTGTGCAGAGTGAAAGTACAGTACTGTGTCTATATGTAGATTATCTAATGTAACCAACATACTTTTACAATGTAATACTGGCACCACTCCTCTGCATCCTGGTGTATGACTGAAGCTTCATTTTGTTTTCTAGGTCTTGGCCGTTTGGTCAAGATGGATGCTCCTTCCACGGTTTTCAGGGGATGATAGCAGTCCTGGCATCCATCAGTTTCATGGCTGCCATCTCTTGGGACAGATACCACCAGTACTGCACCAGTGAGTACAGTAAAGCTCAAGCCAGAAGAGCAGAAATATAGTCCATTATAAATTCGGGGTCGACCAATAGGGCTTCTTCAGAGCCGATACCAATACCGACTGTTAGAAATCAAGGAGATGAAAACCGATATTTGCGTTCGATATTCATTCACAGTAAAAACTCGAATCTTTGTAACAACCAGTGATGAAATAAACCTCAGTACAATTTATTCAAGAACACAACACTTCAATACACACATTTTTTATCTATATCTAAACAAACAAGTAAAATTTGTGTTCTCCTTTAATCAGAATCAAATGTCTCCTCACATCCAAGAGACATAACCAAAGTTTTTATCCCGCAGGACAGAAGCTCTTCTGGAGCACCACCCTGACGATGAGCGGCATCATCTGGATTCTGTCCATCTTCTGGGCCGCTGTTCCTCTCATGGGATGGGGCGTCTATGACTTTGAGCCCATGAGGACCTGCTGCACGCTGGACTACACAAGAGGGGACAGGTGCAGCCATTCACTGTTGTTTTCATCACCATCATTTTTTTCTTTCATCTCAACTAGCATTCCACGTTATGATGATGAATGTTGATCATCATCCCGCGAACCGTTCCTTTTCAACAGGGACTACGTGACCTACATGCTGACACTGGTGGTGCTCTACCTGACGTTCCCAGCTATCACCATGTTCTCATGCTACGATTCCATCCACAAACAGTTCAAGAAGATTCATCACCACAGGGTAAATGTGCTGCAATAGTCACCACACTAAAACCACTACATTTTTGTTGGGGCGCCAAACAAGTATTATACTTGGCACGTACCTTTTTCCATACACCTGACACATTTCTTTCTACGTTATATCACATAGAACATCTTGTTTTAATGTTTTTGGGCTGTTTTTAGAGCCAAAAACAAAAATTCATGCCCATCCATTGTATAGAAGTGGTGGCAATCCAAGATTTAAAGAAACCACCTTTTTATGGAGGTGAAATGACACATCATTCACCTGTTTTCTATTCAAATTTAGCGCAAATTTTAAAAGAGTTTCAAGAAAGTCAGCAAAAGAAGATGGGAATTAATGCAAGTTTCCATTTTTTTTTTTGATACAGAGAAGATGGTGCAATGAGATGATGTATTTAAAAGAGCGCTAGTCAAACCTTAACTGAGTTTTTTTGTAGTTTATCAAGATGTAGCAGACAAATGACTGTTGAAGTGTTGTTTTCTTATTTCCAGCATTGAAGTTTTAGATCCACTGCATTGCATGTGTAACGTCTTTGGTAACACGATGAACTTTGCCTTCTAGTTTAACACCAGTATGCCCTTGAGGGTCATGCTGATGTGCTGGGGCCCCTACGTCCTCATGTGCATCTACGCCTGCTTCGAAAACGTCAAGGTCGTGTCTCCGAAACTAAGAATGGTGAGCGCTTATGTCGTTTGAATAAATCTAACATTTTGTGGTACAACACAGTCATAATGGTGAAAAAAGGATGGAAGGTAATCGCGTAACTAGTAACTCACTTAAAGGATAATTCCAGTTTAGCAGAACTTGGATCTTACTTTTGTAGGTTAGCCAACTTCCCTTTTAAAATAAACTACTTTACACATGATCTCTGGTTCTCAGGTGCTTCCAGTTGTGGCAAAGACGAACCCCATCTTCAACGCCCTCCTCTACTCATTTGGAAATGAGTTCTACCGAGGGGGCGTGTGGCACTTCCTCACCGGACAGAAGATCGTCGATCCAATTGTCAAGAAGTCAAACTGAATGTTACTGTTCTGGCAAGAGTCCCAAACTGTACTTTCGTCTTATCATAGGTTCCTCATTACTCATGGCTCTGGTAGCTGTAGCTGAAGCTCGAGACAGTCTCTACATTTGGAGCCGCCACAGTAGCCTCATGCTGGATTCCTGTAAATCTACGAAATGTGTTGCAGGTACTTTATCCATTTTCAAATTGTTGCATTTATCTTACAGCCGTTTGTATTCAACCTGCACTGCTCCTCCGTCCGTGTTTTGACCACTTACAATAAACACATTGTGTTGCTGCTCTTCTGCTGTTTACTTCATCTGCTTGTAAAAGCGCTCTCCGACCCTGAATAACTGAGCCGCTGTAAGTAAGGCTCCACGGTTCGAAAGCCGACCAGCACGCACAAACGCCCTCTCATGACACGGCAGCCTCAAGCCATTACTAAGCAGATTAATCAGTTGTGTTTTCGTTAGCAAGACAGTTTGAGATGATATAACCTCTATGTAAACTACGGAAGCATTAACCGCGTTAACCCTCTAATGAGTCGGGGCAAAGCCGTGCTATAAGGGTCATGAAACGTCAGTGAAATCTTCTGCCTGTCATGTGTTCAGAACATTTGTATAGTTCAGCAAGCACAGTTTTAGTCGGTGAATTGTTTTTAACTGTTCAATCTAATCAATCATCAGTCTTTGTGTTTATAGCGCCAATTCAGAGCAAACATCATCTCAAGACACTTTGGAGACTGAGCAGGTCTGGACCTTGCTCCTTGGCTGTGGCCTATTTTGTCCATCGACCTGTGAATTTCAATGGATGCATTCATTTAAAAATACATCCCCTTCACAATATACCTTTTTTCACTATGCAATTGTCGTGGCCTAAAGGCATCACAATAATGATATCACCGCATATACTGAAACTATTAAAACAAAAATAATGTTGCGTCAGATTCATTTTTCACTTTGTGTCTTGTCTCCTTTTTGGCTTTTTGATTACACGCAAACTACAAATGTAGGGAGACAATGATCGTACAAAAACATTCGAAAAGAACAATCAAACTTAACGAATTTTTCCATTTTACAGTGTGTCATATTTTTACAGTGTCATATTTGTATTATTAACACCATAAATAATATTTCATTTATAATACCACAGTGTCATCAGCATATTGCCGCACCTGTGGTCCAAGACCTTCATTTTACATCTCATTACAAGTCCTTCATTGAGCACATACGACTGTGAAACGGATCCAAACTGCACAAAGGAGAGATAACCTCTTTCTTCTATATATATATCAATATTTTTCGCTCACGCAAATATAGTCTTTTATAAACTTTTTAGTTTATATGTCTATACATATTTTTCTCAGTAAAGGTATCTTGATTTAAACGTGCAAAAGAGTGAATCTTATCTTGCCGTCCTGACGACCAGGAGATCTTTGCTTGTACGAGAGCACTGACATCAGGGCTTTCTGACTGGGAGCATCTGAGGATGCTGGGGTTAAATAAAGGGTTAAGCTTGGTAAACATCTACTATGTTTGGCCACTTCCCTTGTCCTTCTTAAAAGGTGCTCCCTCTTCTTCCTGACGCGTCACACAGTAATGAAGGAACTGATAGATGAAGAGGTAGATCATTTTTGGCTCAGTCAATCTTAGGCTACGTTAACACGATGACGGTCTGAACAGAAGACGCAAAAAGTGGCGTCGCGTCTTTACTTTTTCTTCCGCGCTTAGACGAGCGTTTTCGGGAGGAAATCTGCGTGCATACCGTGACGCAAAAGTGTGTGGAATTCGATTAGGTATGCATGCCAGGCGGCTAGGTGGTGCTGTGACACACTATCACACAAATAAAAAAAGATAGAGGTAATTACAGATCCTTCTCTGTTCAGTAATACTATCTGTACACATCCTGTACATTTCATGGAAAGACTCCTGTACGTTTATTAGAGCTGCCAGAGCAGCTTGAAGGTCCAATGCATGGAAATAATCCGACATGTTTGTTTATTTCCCTGTACTGGCGCATGTATGTGACATAAACGCGTACGCGACGCGAGCAGATCTGAGCAGAGTTTTTCGTTTTGCCAGTGTACACGGAAACGCTGCGGTGGAGCGTATTCAACTTTTCCACTTTGGAGGGTGGTTTGCAGATTTTTGCGTTTTTTAAGCCCCAAAAAACGCTGTCACCGTGTAAACGAAAGGCACTTCCGATGAAATATTTTGTCGTTTTTACCCGCAAGCGTCCTCGTGTAAACGGGGTCTTAGGGTTGGTTGAATCAGACCAAGCAATTTGAGGGATTGAGTCTCTGCTGACACTGACAAGTCACGGCAGCCACATTTAGAATAATAACAACATTAAAATGTCTCTTTCTCCTTTGTACCCATTGCTTTGGATTACACGGATGTCGTTCTGGCTGTTCTAAACACCAGCCACACTTAATGCGAGGGCCATGGTGTCAGCGAGGGTTCAGAGAAGATGAGACTTCACTCTGAGCTGCTAAATGTATCCACTCCAGAAATAAGCCACAGTGAGACCAAATCTCTGTCACACTAACCTCCAACAGCACTGACGTCCATGTCAGGCAGTCGTCAGCAGGTGAAATCCTCTCACCGTCTCTGGCTGACGCAGGCTCAGAGCAATCCGCAAATGTTGTTGTTGACTACATAGAATTAGAACGATTTGTCATGTTCTGCAGTTGTAGTGTTAACAAATCTAAGCAACAGTCATTAAGCAATAAGAATGACATTTTAGGAGTCCACATATATTTGACAATGCACAGGTTCAGAACCATGTCGATATATTCCCAATGAGGACTAACATTAGAATAAAAATATCTTGTCTTGAAATCTTGAATTGTAGTGTTATCAAATTAGATCAACAATGACGCTATAATTAAATATTTATTACGTAAGGACAGCTTGTACCAGCCACGCTAATGTTGCTGCTCTAGGGATGCTAACCTCAGTCGCTCACCACATACGACAACTGTCAAATGGATTCCCATGAAATGTTCTGCAGACATTCATGGTCCCTAGAGGACAAATCCTTTGGACTTTGGTGATCCCCAGATTTTTCCTCTCGTGCCACCATGTGGTTGACATTTGCGTTTATAAGTGACATTTTTCAGGAACTACTGGATGGATTGATGCGACATTCATGTACCCCTTAGGATGAACTAACATCTCTTAGGGTGATCATCTGATCCATCATCAGAGTAAACTGCTAATTTTTCCAGTGCTTCGGTTTCCTGACCAAATACCTGAAAAATCTAATGATGTTCCAATTAGCATTTGTGTTACTGCTAACTGGCAAATGCTAAAAGCTTAAAACTAAAATGGTGAATGGAACATGCATATACAGTATTTCCCAAAAGTGAGTACACCCCTCACATTTTTTCTTAATATTTTATTATATCTTTTCACGGGACAACACTGAAGAAATGACACTTTGCTACAATGTAAAGTAGTGAGTGTACAGCTTGTATAACAGTGTGAATTTACTTTCCCCTCAAAATAACTCAACACACAGCCATTAACGTCTTTTGGCAACAAAAGTGAATACACCCCTAAGTGAAAACGTCCAAATTGGGACCAATTAGCCATTTTCCCTCCTTGGTGTCATGTGACTCGTTAGCGTTACAGTTCAACATGGCACCTCATGGCAAAGAACTCTCTGAGGATCTGAAAAAAAGAATTGTTTCTCTACATAAAGATGGCCTAGGCTATAAGAAGATTGCCAACACCCTGAAACTGAGCTGCAGCACGGTGGCCAAGACCATACAGCTGTACCTTCAGACGGAAGGTGGAGGAGCTCAAGTGGAAGAGGATTCCAGTGGCCAGCCTGTGAAGCTCTGGTGAACTCCATGCCCAAGATGGTTAAAGCAGTCCTGGAAAATAATGATGGCCATACAAAATATTGACACTTTGGGCCCAATTTGGACATTTTCACTGTACTCACTTTTGTTGCCAGCGGTTCAGACTTTAATGGTTGTGTGTTGAGTTATTTTGAGGGGACAGTAAATGTACACTGTTATACAAGCTGTGCACTGACCACTGTACACTGTAGCAAAGTGTCATTTCTCCAGTGCTGTCCCGTAAAAAGGTATTATAAAATATTTACAAAAATGTGAGGGGTGTACACACTTTTGTGAGATACTGTAGTGATGTACACTGAAAACATACGATGTCAGAGATTAAAAATACATTTCATGAGTCGACATATATTGTTGACAATACATGCCAATATATTGGTGCCATCAGCAGGTGAAATCCTCATTTTGCATCAAGAAAATACAAAAATTGCACCCCTTTCATAATAAATTTGGTAATATATACTGATATGCATTTAAAAATCAATGACTTTAAATATAGTTTGCACATGTTTTTAGATGATATATTGTTAAAGGTCAAGAATTGTATATGTCAATATATAGACAATGTATATACTTTGATATATTAAATGACACCATGTAAGTACATTATTATAGATTTTAATTCATATGAAGATGGCACTAATTTCAAAGGTTACATACATACAAACACAAATAATGAAACATAACTAAACTGTTAATATATTAAATCCTCATACACTTATGTAAATATATATTTTAATTGCATTGTTTTTTAAAGGGTATGGTGAAAATGATAGCTACTCACCATGTTCACATTAGCATGACATTTGTATGGCTATGACATGACAAAGGGGACCTGTTGTTAGTTAGTTAAAATCTTCAGATTTTGTGTTTTTGTGTGTTTTATTTCTTCTTATCACATGTCTTAAAAATAGTGCAGTGCCTCCTCATTAACTCAGGAAAGTCTTTCTCAGGAAAGAATGGAGAATCCAACAGATTATCGTCAAATTCTTAGAAACAGTTGCCTCATTGACTGCTAGCTGATTAGCAGACGCTGTGTGTGGACTAGTGATCTAAATCAGTCGCCGCTGTATATAGGAGCGGCGCTAATAGCAACAAGCTTACAGGAGGAAAGGAGGACAACATGTCACAGACAGATATAGTTTCACTGAGCTGTCTTCCAACGCATTGTACAAACAACTAAATCTGACCACAAACCCTTTTTTTAATTCAGCAGAGTCAGGATTTAAATCACCATCCGCACACAAGGGGAGATGAAGGTGTTCCCGGCTGTGCTTGAATAGCAACGATCAGTGTGTTAAACCTAATGCTAGTCACAGACAGATGGTGTAAAAAAAAAAAAAAAAAAATGTTAAAAAAGCATCTGTCATGAAAGACCTGACACAGCAGTCCCATCACACATGGATGCACATGTGACATATTCAGAGAGATTTAGTTAATCAGAGTCAGACTGCGACCTTAAGAGCAGCAGATCATCAGGGCCGAAGCCAGAAATATAGACACACAGAGGTCATGAGGCCCCAACTCACTGAGAATTGTTTGACATCTGGACAAAAGTTTTCCATACTTTTTTTCTTTAAGTCTTTTTTTTTGTCTTTATTGATAGTACAGCTCAATAGATGACAGGAAACAGGTGGGAGAGACATGCAGCAAAGGATTATTTTATTAGGATCAAATTATTTCTAATTCGGTATAACTCATACATATTTTCTCTGTATTGTATCCCCCTGTAACTGTTTCCTGGCCTTCTGCACACTGCTAAGAATTGTTGATTAATCTATATATTAAATTCTAGATTTTCTGATCAGTTGTTTCGTTGATAAAATGGCAGAAACTGGTGAAAAATGGTGATCACATGTTGATGTTTTAAAATGTTCAGTTTACTGTTGTATGGGTGACTTTTACATTTACATTACATTATAAGTAATGTTTTAACACGATGACTTTATCTTTGCTGTATTACTTTTGGGTAGTCTTTACTAAACTGAAATTGATTAAAACTCTGACTAAGGTAACAACATATTAATAATAGATAATAAACCTCTTTATTTTGCTTACAAATATCTAATTGAATTACATTAAAAGAAATTTCAGGTTTAACTTCCTCAGGCCAAAATTCCTAGAAACAGTATTGAGGACATAGCTTATATTTCTCATCATCTTTAGATTATAGACTTTGCATACAATATGCATGATTTTATCTACAGCTGGATTATAACTTTACAAAAGCATAAGGATTTATTTAAAAAAAAAAAAGGATTACATTTGAAGAGCATTTTTTTGCAGAGTTGAACTAAGAGAGATTTCTCTACTTTGGTGCAGTGAAATGTAACCATATTTGAACCTGTGATAGCGTAAGACATCAGGAAAAAGATGCAATGAAGGACTAACCTATGAAGGAATTAGTTTGGTGAAAGATCAAAGCTCAGGAAACTGTGAATAGAGTTTATTCATTTTGGATGTGAAATTGTGTTAAAATGCTCAATTTCAAAAGTATTCCTCCAAACTGTTTAGGGGCCTGTTTCGGGCCGTTTGGACTCCACTGGTACCTATTTGTAGAGACACTTTTTCGAAAGTTTCACAGAGTTGGACTACAGAGACTTTAGGGTTAGAGGCGGTAAACTGACTTCAGTCAATGACTGAGGGTACGACCTAAGATATTTGTGGAAAAAGAAAAAATCCGGCAAATCCAATAAAAACAGGTGTGTCTCACTCAACTAGTAACCAAAGACACTGTGGCATTGAGTCTGAGTCAATGGGTCAAATGACCTGGAAGCTATTGAAAAAGATGTGTCCTAAAGCAAAGAGAATGGGATGGATCAGAGGTGAAAGTGTGTTGGTGTGCGGCTCCACCAGGACAGAGCTGACACTCTGAACTCCTGCAGGCACCTGCTGCCATGTTAAACAGGAAAACCCTGTAGCATGGCTGCAGCAGAAATCCATAACATAAAGAGTGTTTATCTGTGAGCGGCTGCCGAGCCAAGCCTCGCTCATTAGTGGAATTGGGCAGTTATGTCCTGGTGTGTTAATCCTCCTGTTGGTGAATTAATGCTGCATTTTCTGCCTCCAATCATCCACTGAACACACAGTAAACACCCCTCCTCTGTCACTGTAATCAGTTTAAGTGTTGATATCAACCACTATTAAAACAGCAAAACAAAGATGCTCAGCTTGGCCGGAGCTGTTACACATCTGTAATAAAGACACGTTTGGTAGAAAACATTAAAATGAACATGGAGTAATAATTATTGTCAGCTGTGGTAATTTAATTATATAAATGATAGGACCTATTTAAACCTTAAATGCCCAAATTTTATTCCATTTATTTGAGAAGAAAAATACTACTACTACTACTACTACTTACTACTACTACTACTAATAATAATAATAATAATAATAATAATAATAATAATAATAATAATAATAATAATAACAATAATAACAAAGATGAAAGGTTAATGGTAAATTTGTAGTAAATAAAATGATGTGCAGATGTGATTCAGAGATAATTCAGAGTCCTGTAATTTGAGTTTTGGTGAGTGATGACGTCTCGTGTTTTCCAGTTGGTCTGTAGGGTCTACGTTATTATTTGCAAGCCTTCACTGCCCTCTACTGGCAAATGATAATAAATTGGATCAAGAAATAAATAAATAAACAAGCTTTGTATACTGTTGACATGACTGTGCAAATAAAAGTGATGTTATTAAACATAGAAAAGAAAAGATGATAAGCAAAATGAAAAAAGTAGAGACATTTTTTAAAATTAAATGTTAAATTAGGGGACATACTGAATGTGTGTATTATATGTATTAAAATACATTAAATTAGTACAGTTAATAGTAAAATAAAATTTGGTTGTACAGTAACATTTACAAGTATTGTGTAGCTATATAGATTTGTTTGTGAAACTGTAAAGTTGTATACCTTTTATTTAAACATTATATATTGATTAAAGGGGCATTATGTAGTTTCACAGAAGGAATTCAATCTACAGCATTTCAGTATTTTCAGTATTAATGAAGGACTAATACAAAAAGAGAAATATTCATCTTCTCCACGACTGAATAAACAAGCTGTACTCAGAGAAAAATTAAGGTCCCGGAACACTGTTAGAAGTTAGCGAGGTGGCAGAGTCCGCCACACATAAACGCAATAAAACAGTTTGAAGTTGTGTTGTACTTTAAGGTCAGTTTGTTTATTCAGTTTATTCAGTTATGAAAACAAAGAGAGTTTGTTTATTTAGTTTGTTTAGGCATAGAAAAAATCTTTCTCTTCATTAACATTCTTCCCCCAAACTACACAGTGCACCTTTAAAAATGTGTCTTTACATACAGCAGTCATATTCAATAGAAACAAAAATTTCACAAGATTTCACAAGATCCAAACCAAATCATTTTATGTTTTCAATCATCTAATTTGGAGGAAACGTACAGACGTTTCCTCCAAATTAGATGATTGAAAACATAAAATGATTTGGTTTATACAGAATGTATAAACTATATTTACTATACTAAACTACTATACTATACAACATTTTATAATAACCCTACACAACATTGTAAATTTAAAGTTGATTAAACTGTATTTATTAGTGTTACTGTTCTAAAACATTGGAATGCATATCAAAAATGTATTAAGCAATTGTTTAGGTTTATAAACATCAGCAAAGTAAGGTAAAGTTCTTCACCAAACTCCACAGTGCACCTTTAGAAATATACGTTTTTTTCACGTGTAGTGATATATATAGTAAAACTCAGCTGATGTCAGTGCTCTCCTGCGATTTAAGCAACATTTAAAGATAACTTCATGTTTTTATTTATGTAATTATCCTTAATCAAACATTAAAATGCCCCCGCAACCAAGATTTAGTGTGAAATTAAACCTAAAAACTCTGCAGTAATTACGATAAATCACTGTATTTTTCACACGATGCCTATTTTCTGTTATTTCACTGTAATCTTTGGTGTAAGAACATTGTCTGGATGATGGGAAGACTTTAAGGGAGTTTTTTGTGTAATGTCACGTCTTCGCCACAAGGTGTCGCCAGTGTCGTTTTTTAAATTGAGCCATTTAAATGAGTAAAAAAATGAGTCATTCTCATTTCTGGACGTGACAGCTGTGCGTAATTGTTAATGCACATTTTGATTGACATGTTTTGCTTCTCTGGCTACAATTCAATGAAATGAGCAGTTTTCATTCACAAAGTCAGGGAGAGAGAGAGAAAAAAAACTCCCTTTGTGTTTCTGTCCACAGCCTCGTGGAGCTGAAATCTCTTCTTCCCGCATATGAGTTCATGTTTGATGGTGATTTAACATTTAAAGAAGCTCATTAACTTTCCCTCGAGCCTCTAAAGGGTTTACTGGCCACTTTGAGGGAGTTTCTCCCCAAACAAACAGAGACTCACAAGCGAGAAGTGAGTTTATAGGGGTTTCATTCATGTTTTTGGTCTTGCAGTCTTCTGTAAATGTATATAAAGGCTCAATACATGAAGCACACATGCCGTCTTATGTATAATACAGCCTGTGTTTTATTATTCGATCTAATATCGTATAGATTTTCATCCGTAAAGCTGTGTTGTTGGAGCTTTCTCCGCTGTGCCTGTGCGTAAATGTCCATGATTGCGCACAAGAATATTGAAAAACCTCCTTAACACCAAAGTCAAGAGTCCCACACTGGATATGAAGAATAAGAAAGCGTCTTCTTTTTTCTTCCAGGCGTCTTGTAAAGGCTTCGTGATGTGGCGCTCACCGGCTCTTATTGGTTGAAGTGATCGCGGCCATGGTTGGAAAATTAACATAAAAGAGGCGAGCGGCAAAGGGATCCACTTGGGGGCAAGCTGGTGATGCGTCATAGCTGCTGGTGAAAAGGGGAGACAAAAAAAAGGGACTAAAATAGCGCCTGAGCTCCGGGTTAATGTGCACCAATGGCCACGAAGTCAGTCGTGGTCTCAGAGCTGAGCGCAAAAGTGCCACAGGTCATGGGAGGTATGGACACGGAGACGAGAGAGCTGGAGCACCCGATGTGTCGCAAATAACTAACAAAAAAAACAAAAACAACAATCGCTCCAAACTAACTCTGCCATGTAAAAGATTAGCGGATTTCACCACGTCACTTCTCGGGAGATCATGAAACAACATCGGATGCGGCTGAGGCGAGGACAAGTTGAGGAAGCTGAGGAGAGCCATCTCCACCGATGAGGCAGCCAAGTTCCTTCTTCGCCTCTCCCTTTACGCACAGGCGAGGTGAGGACGGGGAGCATCACATCAATGTAGAGAGAGAGGGGGAAAAAAAACGCCAATGAGTCATCGATGAGGTGCTGAAAGATCGGCAGCAGACGGGAGAAGCACAACTACAACTTCTCGTTTGTTTGTTTTTTGTTGTTTGTTTTTTTTTACATCGAAAATCTTTTTTTTTTTTTTTTTTTTTTAAAGACAATTAAAAGCACACCATGGATGGAGAAGGAGCATCATCCGGGCTGGCCAAATCAGCCGCCGTGAAACTCTCCGAGATGGGCGAGAGGACCAAGCAGCTGGGCACCAAGATGCGGGACCCTCACCAGCAAAGACGGATCATATTAGTGATTGTCTGCGTGGCTCTCCTGCTGGACAATATGCTCTACATGGTCATCGTGCCAATTATCCCAGACTATCTCGCGGAGCTGGAGAGTGAGCAGTCAGAGCACGTCCACCTGGTGATGCACCCCAACTCCTCAGCCAACAGCACAAGCCAAGACAAAAGCATCAAGGACAATTTAGACGTCCAGATAGGAGTACTTTTCGCCTCCAAAGCCATCCTGCAGCTGCTAGTCAACCCGCTCTCGGGAACATTCATAGACCGGGTCGGATACGACATCCCGCTCTTGATCGGACTGAGCGTCATGTTCGTGTCCACGTGCATATTCGCGATCGGGGAGAACTACGCGACGCTCTTCGTGGCCAGAAGTTTGCAGGGGCTGGGCTCTGCGTTCGCGGACACGTCCGGCATCGCGATGATAGCCGACAAGTACACGGAGGAGTCGGAGAGGAGCACGGCGCTGGGCATCGCGCTGGCGTTCATCTCTTTCGGGAGCCTGGTGGCGCCTCCCTTCGGGGGCGTCCTGTACGAGTTCGCGGGCAAGAAAGTGCCCTTCATCGTGCTCGCCTGCATTTGCCTGGCGGACGGCTTCCTCCTCCTCACGGTCATCAAGCCGTTCTCCAACAGGACTAGAGAGAACATGCCAGTCGGCACCCCAATATACAGACTCATGATCGACCCCTACATTGCCGTGGTGGCCGGCGCGCTCACGGTGTGCAACATCCCCCTGGCCTTTCTGGAGCCGACCATCGCCAACTGGATGGAGACCACCATGCACTCCTCTCAGTGGGAGATGGGGCTCACCTGGCTCCCCGCCTTCTTCCCCCACGTTCTCGGTGTGTACATTACAGTCAAACTGGCAGCCAAGCACCCGCACCTGCAGTGGTTCTACGGAGCCGTGGGCATGGTTATCATAGGCGCCAGCTCGTGCACAGTCCCCGCATGCAAAACTTTCGGGCAGCTCATCGCCCCGCTGTGCGGCATTTGTTTCGGCATCGCGCTAGTCGACACCGCGCTGCTGCCGACGCTCGCGTTTCTGGTCGACGTGCGTCACGTCTCAGTGTATGGAAGTGTTTACGCCATAGCAGACATCTCTTACTCCGTCGCGTACGCCATGGGTCCCATAGTGGCGGGCCAGATCGTGCACAACCTCGGGTTCGTGCAGCTCAATCTGGGCATGGGCCTCGTCAATGTGCTTTACGCGCCGGCTCTGCTGCTGCTGCGCAACGTGTGCCAAATGAAACCGTCCTACTCCGAGAGAGATAACCTGCTAGAGGAGGCTCCGCAGGGGCTGTACGATACTATCAAGATGGAAGAGAGGAGGGCTAAAAAGAAGGGCTACAGCTCGGCGGGGAACTGCCTGCCGGTGGATGAAAACGGGTTCGATCCCTTCAGAGCGCAGCGGTCCTTGTCGGAGGAGTCGTCCGGTCCGGAGTTCACTTAGGACGCAGAGATCTAAAGAAAATGTTAAAGTAGTGATTTAAACTTTTATGTAAGTACCGATGTGCAATATAAAACACCCCGTCACCAAAATCACGATGGTGTGACGCGTTTTCCAAAGTTAATTATTATCATTTATTTTTCTATTCGTTTCTTTCTGTGATTTCATTGTGTCCAACAAGTCTCTGTAGCGTTTGTTCATGGACGTGTAACTGGAGTTTTGTTGTGAGAGATCCGTTGAATTTGTGTGTATTGTAAAAAAAAAAAAAAAGAAGAAGAAGAAAAGAAAAGAAATTTAAAAAAGAAGATATAAATAGATTCATGTGCGTACAAGATTATATGGGACCAACTATAAACAGCACAGTTCCCCCCTCCCCACACCTTAACACAAGAATAGCCTCTATTTTTAGTCTCGGAGGAAACTTTTTTTACTTGCACATCGAAGGCCTGATTTTATTTTTTGTTTTAATTTCTTCTCGTCCAAAAAAAATTAAATAATCGTGAGTTTGAATTTTGTAACACGTGGGCCTGTTTGTCCTTTATTTTTTTGTCGTTGGTTGGAACTAAATGTATCATAATAAATGGATTTTTGTACATATGTGGATATATGCACAATGTAAATGTAAAGAAAACAAAACATACGTGGACCTCTACAAAGTGTGTGTGTGTGTGTGTGTGTGCGTGTGTGTGCGTGTGCGCGCGGCGCCTGTGCGTGGAACGTTTTGTCAAGACGTAGCCAACGAAGTCTCCTTGAGATAAATTAAGAAGAAGAAGAAACAAAAACATGTATTCATTTATGAACTGTCGTTTTAATAAATCTCTGTTTGGATCTGTGTGACGGCGGTGATTTCATTTCTTATTGTTTGAAAAAAAGGGGTTTTGGAGTTTGTATTTCGTTGGAAATGTAACGAATTGAGATGAAACATTCAGGGTGATTGTAAAGATTTTAAAAAGAAAGAATACATTATATTTCAGGTGGAAAAAATGGAAAAAAAATAGAATATTAATAAAGTTAAAGCCAGGCGTTTGATTTCCACATGTTGCGCATTTTTGTTGATGCGTAATCACAAATATATGAACGTAAAAAACAAAATAAAAAAACATACGCCTATAAATGAGAAGACACAAGCGCGCAAAAGTTTAGAGAATCAGCCGCAGAAGAGATTTAAGAGCATCCCCCCAATATCTCTTAAAAAAAAATCTGCAGAAAACGCAGGCTTACATCTTGGCCCGTAAACGCACCACAGCTGTCAGTCCAAGAATGCCACACCAGAAAGCCACTCTCTTTCAATATATATATATATATCTAAATCATTAGATGTGGGTGGAGGTGGAGGTGGAGGAGGAGGAGGGAGGATGAAGCAAGCTGTTAGATAATATGTTCCGCGAATGGATGTCGATGGGAGGAGTTTCTTGCCCCCCCGGGGAGGGGAGGGAGGAAAGGAAGGTAGACGCAAACACCTTCAGCATCTTTTTCCGAGGCGCGCTTTTAATGTGGAGCCACAAGACCGTATGGCGAGGCGAGGGGACCGGGGAGCAGTCCGGCGTCCACACCGCGGCGGGGAGCCTCTCTCTACACTGACCTGGGATCTGATCATGTGAACTCCCGCCGCACTTCTCTGACCTCCTGCGCTGATCAGGTAAGACAACCTGTTTTTTTCTTTTCTTTTCTTTTCTATATGATCACCTGTGTGGACCCCCCTCACAGCCACATTCATCTGGAACAATTTACTTTTAAAGTCGAGTTTAAGATGAGAGGGACTTCTGAAAAGTTTCCAATCATCCAACCTGCATCACGGATTCGTCTTTTTTTTGTTTGTTTGTTTGTTTGTTTGTTTCCAGACATGAGCTCTGTTTTTTTTATGCAACAATGCGTCCAAGAACCGCGCTGAAAACAAGCTCAGATTGCTTCCGTTTACTGGCGTATACATGTGCACACATTTGTTTTAGGGAAAGAAAAAAAAGCTTTTAAGCATTAAATAGAGATGAAACGAGTTTTCGAGGCGCACACCCTCCTTCTGCAGAGGTGAGCGACGAGGCGCAGCTGGATCTCAAGGACACGCGGCGGTTCGCTTCACAGGCTGCACAACGATGAAGAATGGACGCTTTTTACTCATATAATTATTATTTGCAACGTTTTGTCACTTTTTATGCTTTTTTTTCTTTTTCCAAGGCTGAGCAGTCCTCCACGTGTCTGTCACAGTGTTTTTTTGTCCTTTGAGGAGTGGACTGGGATGAAAATATGCCAATCTTGGAGAAAGAGACGAGCAGGGACCGAGACAGCCAGGTATGAACACATTCCTCCCCCCATCACTTCACGTCCTCAGCTTTTTGTTTTGTTGGGATGGTTTGTTGCTTGTTCGTGGTCCGCTGCACTGACACGCACCGGCCGCTAGGGGCGCAAATACCAGCGAGCCCTCATCTGCCACCTGTCAGCAACGATGTAACTGAGTACATCTACTCAAGTACTGTGCTGAAGCGCAGAACTGTTACTCGAGTATTTTTCCATTTTCTGCAGCTTTATACTTTTACTCCACTACATTTATTGATAACTTTAGTTACCTGTTGATTTTTTGTCAATAGACAAAAATAAAAAAAAATGATTCAATAATCAGGAAAAATGCTGAATAACGGATCTGATTATCAATACTTTAGTAGATTTAATATCAGATACCTCAAGATTTAGTGAGATATAATATTTTAACACAATATCTTTACTTTACGGTACTTTTTTCCTTAAGTACTACGCTCACATATAATTTCAAGGTACTTGTACTTCAATTAAATATTTCAATTATATCCAACTTCATACTTCTCAGAGGCAAATAAATATACTTCTGCTCCACTTCATGTGCGTGACAGCTTTAGGTAATAGTAACATCTCCGATTACAATTGGTCAAAGTCGGTAGGTGATTTGTTAACCCTAACCCTAAGCCTTTTTAACAGGGGGGATGGCCCAATGGGAGCACCATCCTGCCCCGACACTATGTACACCTCCCAGATGACACTGCTGCAGGACACCTTAACCATAACTGTGACATCTCTAATTCTACAGTTCCATTTTATCCAGTTATCTTCCTTCTCTACGAATTGTCTTTTTATAACTGAATTAAAGTATTGAGTAATTACACCTATAAATTGTATGCAGTGGACTGAGTTTATTCAGGCAAGGTTTTCTCATGTTTCTCACACTGCATGGAGATAAAGAATGGGAATTGGATGTGTGTGAGTGAGTGTGATAGTGTGAAAGATGAACCACATAAGGCAGAGCAAAGATCAGGAAGAGAAAATCTGATTTGATACTCTTTGGCATGGCCATCATTCATGTCTAAACCTGAACAGGTTTCGGCTGAAAACCATAATGAGTCACTGCATATTTGTGTGTTAGAGGATGTAAATAAACCTACAAGACCTGATTAAATTGTGGTCTAATTATTCCAAGGAAGCTAGGAACAGCAGTCACATGTTCATAACAGAGAAACCGAGACGTTTGAGTTAAATTGATGTGACCGAGTCTAGTCGGAGGGGTAAATCGTTAATTCACTGATGTCTACATGCTAACATTGTGTCTCAGACACTAGCTCGCTATTCGTTACATATTTGCACATTTTTAACAGGGGGGATGACCCAATGGGAGCATCACCTTGCCCCAACACACCTATGTACACCTCCCAAAGGACATTGTTACAGGGCACCTTAATCAGAACTGTGACATTTCTAATTTTATAGTTCCATTTTATCCAGTTATCTTCCTTCTCTACCTATTACAATTATGTTTCCTTATAACTGATTTAAAGTAATACACCTTTAAATTGCGTGCAGTGGACTGAGTTTACTCAGGCAGGGTTTTCTCATGTTTCTCACAATACACTTCAAGCAGGGTTATTTAACTTACATGACCCCTTGGAATTTTTTACCATATAAATTCCTTGAAGGACACACAATGATCACTGTGCAAAACAGTAGACCCCGATAGACTTATCTGTAGGCTGATTTTGTCGTCCATTATTAGCCTATCACAGATATATTGGTATCAGCGTACACATTGTCTGATATGAAGACCTTAAATTTAAAAACTACAAATACAGAATGGAGAAAGTCACTCCAGCAGGGTGCGCTTCAACAGGGGATAAAACTGCTGGTGTCAGGAAATGTAACAGCTACCTCACTAATCGTTAAACTATAAACCAGCACAAAAATGCCAGTTAACATAAGCCACCATGTTCTGAACAGACACACCAACAAGTGTGAAACTTTCACTACAGCTCTCACAGTCGGAATAGACACAGAAATACAAAAGATTAAAGATTTCATTGCAGGAATTAGACTTAGAATTTGACTTTTAGTTTGTTTCAGAGTTGACAGCTCGTAACAGAGACAGCTGATTGTTTGAATTTAGATCTATGATGTGTTTTCTTTTTCTTTTTCTTACCGTTCATCATGATCTGTCTTGCTCTGTTGCTTAAGTTTTACTTTACCTGAGTTTTTACCATTTTCACTTCCTCTCCACTACAGTTTTACAGAGGCAATTGTTGTACTTTTTTACTTTTTATGTGGTTACTTGTTACGCTGCAGATTACACGCTGCATTCAAGTTTTTGAATTAATCTCTGGATAAAAAATGACACTGATTCCAATCATTAGGAAGAGGCTGAATACAAGATCCAATAATTGACGTATATACGTTATTGTATGTACGTGTATCATTTACTTTTACCCGTACTTTCTGTACTTGAGTACATTAACGGCCATATAATTACTTTTAATGCTAAAGTAGATTTTGATATCAGATACTTCAAGAGTATTATACATATGGGTGACCTCTATTTCTGCTAAAATAATATGTTCACAGAATATCTTTACTCTTTACTTTTACTCAAGTTTGACTTTTGGGTACTTTAGCAGTTACAAATGCAGCATACACATTAATATTAATCTAAATACATCATATATAATAACACACACACTTTCACATACGTTTCGAATGCTGTGCTTTAACTTTCACTGGAGTATTTTCACAGTTTGGTGCTTCAGCAAAGGATCGAAATACATTTTCCACCACTGTACATAGTACTGTATTTTTTGTGCAGTCATTCATAAAGCTATCATTGCATTATATTATGTAACTAATTAAGAGTCTGTATTTCTTAACTGTGGTTTGATCCTTTCTACTTGGTTTTGTTTTTCCAGGCCAATATTTACATAACGCTGCAGTTTCCATGAACAACTTATTTCGCAATTCCAACACTGGCACTGGTCAATATTAACACGTTGGGTTACTACCAGTGCCACTATGCAAATGATCAAACATCAGAAGGAAAAGATAATCAATTCACATTTTCCATCCTGAAAGAAAACAAGAGCGTTTTCAAGTTCCCACGAGACTGCGGGGACTGATAACACTCCAAGCATTTAAGATGAATTATTAACTCAGGGTTCTAATAATAAAATCAGAGAGGAAAGATGTGAGGGAATCACCCCGTTAACTAATGAACCCTCTGTGAATCACAGGAAAGACACAAAAAATGCTGAACAGCTGTGGTCCTGATACCAATCTGTTGTTTTTGCGACATCAGGTGCTGCCGAAGGTCCCCGTGCCCCCGCTGAGGCAAACCCTCGACACGTACTTGAAGTGCGTCCAACACCTGATCAAGGAGGAGCAGTTTAAGAAGACGAAGTCCATTGTGGAGAAGTTTGGGGCCCCCGGAGGAGTCGGAGAGCTTCTACAGAAGAAGCTTTTAGAGAGGAGGGACAAGACGACCAACTGGGTAAAGTCTCAGCTCTTAAAAATTAAAAAGACGTGGATGCAGAGGCAGAAAAAAAACCAAATTCTAGTCAGTTTTTCCTGGAATCAATGAAGATTTTTGTTTCCTTTGTGCCTTTTTCTACGTTCATTTGGGAAACTCAATACAGTAGCTGTAAAATAATTATAGTATTATACAATCCAATAATTAAATTTGACCTTTCACAATATTTGCACTCAGCATCAGACTCAATTGTGTTTCTGTTATAATAATAATAATAATAATAATAATAATAATAATAATAATAATCATCAAATTCAGCATCTACTCTATTTAATCCCCCCCCCCCCCCCAAAAAAAGAATGAAAACTTCATCAGATCACGTCTCCAACATAACATATAACCCATTCATAACAGAGTTGAATCCCCTGGCGATAAAGATTTATTTGAGCCTCTGCTCGTTCTTTGTCGCTTCAATCTCTCCGCCCTGCGTCTGGCTGATCGCTCAGTCCACAGCTCATCCAGCTCGGTGAAATCTATCAGGCTCCCACTCCCACACTGACTCTCTCCCCACTCTCTGTTTCATCTGGCCGTGATGCACTGTAATGGCTTTTTACGCCGCTGCACACAGGTCCCAGTTCTGAGAGTAATAACTTGAGTCGAAAATAAAAACTGCTTAATGATCTCTGTGTTTTCATTTAGGTGTACGACTACTGGCTGGAGGACATGTACTTGAGCAACAGGTTGGCCTTGCCAGTCAATTCCAGTCCTGTCATGGTCTTTCCTAAGCAAACGTTCAGGAATCATAATGATGTCCGTGGGTATGTGCTGTACCTTTGCTTCTGCTGTGTGTTTAAAGTTCCCCCTCCTTCTTCTGCTGTGATGCACCGGAGACTCTAATGATGGTTTTTCTCTGACAAAAACCGATGGTACGGGTCAATGAGAAGAGCAACTCAAGACCAAACCTGATACTAACACACTTTCTACTGAATAAACAGCCATCACAATATGTAAGACGTTATAAGAAATGTGTATCTGCATTAGAACATTTACATTTAGACAATCGGGTTTGGTAGCAGAAAATATTGCGGTAACTAGAATGACACTGAGTAGAGTGAACACCTCGCTAAATACACCTGAATTTTTTAATCAAGATCCATGTATTATTCCCTGAGAAATACAATTAAAAAATGTTTGGAAAAAGTCCTTTATCGCCATGTTTAAAATAAGTGACCCTGGATTCCTTTATCCGGATCAGCACCAAAATGTAAGGGGGTCTATTCTGGGTCGAGACTCAGCATATATCCAAGTTTCGTGGAAATACGTTCAGCACTTTTAGTGTAATCCTGGTCACAAACCAACACAACTGTAACCTATTTGGTGGAGGGAAAAAGATTGTTAAGTAACAGCTAAAACAATTATTCGATTAGTGCAACAGTTGCAGAATCAAACAAACAAACATAAAGTTGGTTTTCCAGTGTGACATCATTAAAAAGAACCAAGACTATTGATAAAGAACTAAACAGATGTCAAATAGTAAATAATATACCCAGCATTAGGTTACTGAGTAAAGATAAGAATGAATAAAGAACACAGACATCAGTCAGTATCAGCCCTCCTCCCTCTGCTGATGTGATTCACTGCCTGCAGGCACCATGGTAGAGAGAGGACGTTTAATAAGTTACATCAAAACGTTAAAAAGTACAGATAAAAGAAGTGTTAACGTCAGAGCTTATGAATACTACAGCCTTTAATCATTTATCCCCGGGGCCGCTTAACGCTGGGTTTCTGTACTCATCCCAACAACATAAATGCAAGAATTTCCCTAAAAATGTAAATCACATCACACCTCTTCAGTGAGTAGAAATAGGGGATAATTCGCGTCTACCATTCGTGTACATATATTACATCCAACGGGAGACATTAAAACACATTTACATCAAAAAAACAACAGAAGATATGTTAAAGGAGCCTCGAAAGTCATGTGTAACTCCCAGAATGCACTGAACAAAAACTAAAACTTGGTTTGCAGCTGCTTGTGTTACGTTCCCATGAAAACCGGTGAGAAAAGCCACTAAACACGAAAAGTTTACGGTAGTATATCCAGCATATCGCGCGGTTCCTCGGTTACACTCTCCCTCGGCAGGCTTGAGATTAAGATCTGAAACACGGACGCGAAGAAGATCACTGGGCATCATCTCTTCCCCCTCAAACCTCTGAAATGTTATTAAATGAGCCGTGCTCCAACCAGACATTACACCAGTCCCCTCCAGGCCTGTAACTCAACATTAGCTTTTGTCAGCTCGTGCTCGCTAACTGAATATTTCCCAGAGCGCCCCCGAAGCTGCTAATCCACTGACACGCGCACTCATTAGATTGGGAGTGACAGGACCAAGCTCTCCGTAGAGACCCGCTAGTCAGGACTCGTTTAGGGGGTGTGGTGCGCCGCGGCTGCCTCCTCCGTATTGATCTGGCTATGAACGTAATAACACTGAGACAAATGACACACAACATGAGACCTGACAGGGCTCTGTGTTTGCCCACACCGCCCACTCACACGTACACACTGCCTCTCTCTCTCTCTCTCTCTCTAACACAAACACACACAGCTCGCCCACTGTATCCTAGTAATTTACCGTAATGTGATTACTGTCAGTCCTTCGGGAGTATCTAATTATAAATCCCTTTGCTGCGTATTGTCCTGCACACTCCGCTCTCTGTTTTCTTTAATTTCAACCTTTCTCGCTCCTTTAAGATTCGCCGCTCACCTCATCAGAGGAGTGCTGGACTACAAGGCCCTCGTCGATGCGTAAGTTCAACCTGTAATAGATTACCTGTCAACATGTAACATGTAACCACAGATGAAAAACAAAATGAAGTGTGAGCGTGAGAGTCCTCAGAGGTCATGTGATGTGTGATGTGTGTGTGTGCGATGATGTCTCTCAGGCGAGCGCTGCCGGTGGATTTTGCTCGGGGCCAGCTAGCCGGGACCCCCCTGTGCATGGAGCAGTACTACCGCCTCTTCAGCTCCTACAGATACCCGGGGCTGAAGACAGACACGCTGAAGGTCCAGACGAGCGCGGCCTCCTCGGCGCCGGAGCACATCATAGTGGCGTGCAAGAACCAGGTCAGAACGCCCCGGCCTCTGAGGGAGACTCAGTCAGGCTTCAGTCCCGTCTATCTCAGAGAAAATAGAAGTGAATGTAAAGATGTAATGAGGAACGTGAGAGTTAAATACGTCACATCAAACATAAACTATGACTTAATCCTTCATAAGATTTCAATGTATAGGAGATACAAAAGACATTATTTATTCTGTCAAGGTGCCATCTTTAAAAGTAATGTAATTTGGTAAGTAATTTGGATATTTTAAATAACAGCTACTGTGGAATGCTCATATTTGTGCATCATCTATCCCTCTCTGAACACAAGAGAAGCTCCAGCAGGAGTCTATCAGAGGACTCAAACAGACTCATCTAACAGAGAGTCATTTTTCACAATTCGCAACCAGACTTTCCCAGCATCCTTGTTATTCTTTAAGCAACCCTCTGCAGGATCTTCCTATAAAACTGTACTGACTCAAACAAGAGTAGTCATCACTGATGACCTTCTTGAAGCTTGTGTGTCTGAGGCGCCTGTTTTCTTATTTTGCTTTGCTCAGGATGTTTCTGGGTGTCAAAATTTGAGTGGTGGTGTGTAGCCCCAGACGATTAACAGCACGAGGTGTGGGTTCTGTGGAGATTTAGCAACCACGTTACTTCGCCGTCTCTCTCCGCTTCTCTGTCTGAGATTCTCCTCAACGGACGAGATGAAGCCCTGGGCTCTGGCTGAATTCACAAAGAAACCTGTGGCCTCGTCCTGCAGGGCTGTGGGCACGGTTATTTGCGCTTTAGATTGAAAATAATCAGAAAAATAACGTTTTAGCTCTGAGTCACTGCTCTGTCCTCTCTTTCATCCGCTCTCTAGCTCGCAGCGAAACCGCTGGCGCTCTCTCTTGATGTAGATTGTCCTAGTCACAGATGCACACTCTGCAATATGTGTTTCTCAACCGATGATCATTTTGAATATGAAAATGTAGGTTTTACTTCAGTATTTACAAATGCAGTGGTTGTCCAGTTGATTTTTGCGTCTTCTTCTCTAAGACCACACCAGCCCATTACTGTAATCCCATTTCGTTTTCCCAAAATCCTCTACACAGATTCCCATAAAAGCATAAAAAAGAAGAAAAACCCGCCACCAACATCTGCAGCTCCAAGGCCTCTATTTTGATTACGTTAGGCTCACAGATTGTGCCTTTAACTGATCGTAGAAAAAAGGGCAGAGCAGGAGCTTTCACCTGGAAGAGATTCTGGGAATGATCACTCCGTGGCACATAAGGGCCCGTCCCTATGGAGATGCAGGCAGTTAACTTAATTACAGCTGATCGAATCCGTCACTTTAAGAGCTTCCTTGAGTCGCACGTTTTGCTGATCGCTGCAGAGGAGCCATATTTTAGGCAGCTATCGGCTGAATTTAGTCCCTACCATTATTTTCTCGGCGGGAATAACAGCAGGCAAGGGCGCATTTAAGCCCGAGCATTCGCGATGAGCTGATACAGCGGGACGGTTAAGGAGCACGTGATCCCTGTAATCTGTTTTTCCTCGCTAGTTCTTCGTGTTGGATGTAGTCGCAAACAGCAAGCAGCTCAACGAAACGGAGATCTTATCCCAGCTGGAGAAAATCATGAAAATGGCCGACAACGCTGAAGAGAGACTCCCCCCTGTTGGCATCCTGACATCAGATGGGAGGACAGAATGGGCACAAGCCAGAGACGTACTAACGAAAGGTCTCAACTTTAACAATTGTCAATTTCACACAACTTTGCGAAGTTTCAGACACCTTGAATCAAGATATATCACATGTAAATCTCTCCTTTATCCAGATCTCACCAATAGGGACTCTCTGGCCCTGATTGAGAGCTGTTTATGCGTGGTGTGTCTGGACGAGCCCTGTGGTCTGGAGCCCAGAGACACCACCAGGGCCCTGCTGATGCTGCACGGTGGCGGCCGTGAGAAGAACGGGGCGAACCGCTGGTACGACAAGTCGATGCAGGTGGGACCACTTTTCGAGCCACTTCACATCCTCCGCGAACGTCGAGTTTGTTATCTAATCCCGCTTCTCTCAGTTTGTCGTAGGAATGGACGGGGTGTGTGGGGTCGTGTGCGAGCATTCGGCCTTCGAGGGAATAGTTCTGGTGCAGTGCTCCGAATACGTGATGAAATACATGTAAGACAGTCGCTGAATATTGTTGTTGGATGAATCCTGATGTGGCTGACAGTGAAGGGAGTTCTGATGTTGTCCCGAAACAGGACGGGAAGTCCGTCCAAGATGGCAAGAGCCAGCGTGAAAGAGCTTCCCCCGCCGAGAAGGCTGCTCTGGAAATGTAACCCACACATCCAAGGACTCATAGCAGCGTCTGGAGACAGACTGCAGAGGCAAGACAATCGAGTTAAAACACTGACAAATGTTCAGATAAGCCTTTTCTAATGTCTCGTGCGCTTTTCTCCTTCAGGCTGGTGAATAATCTCGACATGGATGTTTTCACGTTCAAAGACTACGGGAAGGAATTCATCAAGAAACAGAAGATGAGTCCAGATGCGTTCATACAAGTCGCCTTGCAGCTCGCATTTTACAAGTAAAGTACATTCAAATTTTTGACAATAGATTTTAAATTATATTACACCTTTTATCCAAGAAAATGCAAGAAGTGCTTCACAACAAAGAAATGACATGCACCAGGCACCGGTGGACTCGAGGGGGGTGATGGTGAAATGATGAAACATGATAAAGTGCCCATCCAGTGGACAAACTGCAGTGAAGTGCCCTCTCCTCACTGTAAATATGTCACCACTTTCTTGCCCACCACTGGCACCGAGTGCCTCACATAAAAAAAGATGGAATGAACATAAAAATAGGGACGGACAGTTAATGGGAAATAAGATGGAAACTAAAGTACAACCCACTTATACTGAAAGTGAAAATAAAGATAAGAAGATAAGGATGCATAAAAACAGCCATAGAATGTCTCACAGATTAAAACCCACTTGATAATAATAGAACAAGTAAGATCAACCGAGGTTAAAACTGTAATATCTCGCACTGTGCTGTCATTGCCCTGATTCTGTCCCTCGTATACTCAGGTGCACGGGAAGGCTCGTGGCCACCTACGAGAGTGCCTCCATCCGGTGTTTCCAACAAGGTCGGGTTGATAACATTCGCTCTGCCACCCCCGAGGCCCTGGCCTTTGTGAGGGCCATGACAGACGAGAGGACCACTTTCACCGTGAGTCATTTTTCTCACTTTGACCCCCAATTACCGAGCGACTCCCACGTTACTTCTCACCGCACCTGCTTAAATGAAACAGGTGCGAGCAAGCGCTCCTCTCTCCGCCCATTCCAACACGTGATCTCCCTGCGTGTTTAAAAGGTCTGTGAGGAAGGAATTCACTGGGCTGTCCTCCTCTCTTTTTGTAAAACATGAGAAAAGCCCCGTTTTATGTTTGTTCTCTGAATTGTTTTTCACTTTTCCAACAGGATGCAGAGAAAAGTAAAAGGCTGAGGGATGCGATAAATGCCCAGACGAATTATACAATTGCTGTAAGTGTTTTAAACCATTATTTTTTACTTTTGATACATTATTGTGGAAGCCAGGATTGAAATGTAAACAACTAAACATGATATAAAAAACATCGCTCCATCCAAAACATCTAAATTCAGATGATGTAAAGGAAGGAATAGTTTGAGATTTCTTGTCTGTAGCCCCCATTCCAAATCAGCTGTGGTTCTTCAACCAGTTTCTATTAAAGATTCGTAGAACTTTGAGCTCTGAACTTTTACACCAGTTATGAGCAGAACCATTATAATCAAGGATGCATCATCAACAAAAGGCAGAAAAGGGACATTAATTGATAGTAAATATGAAGCCCCAGTGAGGACACAAGTTAGCCTAGCTTAGCACAAAGACTGTAAACAGAGGGAAACAGCTAGCCTACCAATTCCTAGAAAGTTCACAAATTAGCACGACCCCTAATTTAGAACTAAAGATTAAAAACACAAATTTGTCGATTTGTCAAGAACTTCTTGGCCCGACACAATGATTCGTCTTCCCCCACCATGAGGTTGCCAGGCAACCAGAAGAAACTCCAGGAAGTCATTACGCCTCGCTACGAGGTAGTCCACCACCTAACCCCCCAGTAAAATTACAAGCTGTGGGTTTTTATATTTCATAACAAACATGATATGACAGATTAATTGATGAGTTTTATAGGTGGTGGTAGGTTTGTTTTTCCACCCTTTCAGTCTTCGTGCTAAGCTAAGCTAACATCTCCTGGCAGGAGAGTTATAGTTTAGAAGTAGATATTGATCTTCTCATCTAACTCACCGCAAGACAGCTAATAATTGTGTTTCCCAAATTGGTTGCGAGATGTTTGTTCCATCATCTGTTACGTAGGGGGGCAGACGTTCTCAGCTCAGCCTGAACTGATATTTCTTACAGTAGATAGTGACCAGTCCAACTTCAGCCCAAGTAGAGCTTCTGTGTTCATGTTGTGGTTGAAAATAAGTAATGACTAAAGATACATCTTTCAGGCTATTACAGGAATGGGTATAGACAATCATCTACTCGGGCTTCTGAGGATCGCAAAGGATCTGAACATGGAGAAGCCCGAGATCTTCTGTGACGAGACGTATCTGGCCAGTAACCAGTTCATCCTTTCTACCAGTCAGGTAACACCAGATGCCATTCTCACAAGCCTTTTCTCTTTCATATCTACACAAATGCTTTCCAAGAACTCTGTCTAATCCTCCACAGGGATCAAAAGAGATAAATGAATTGGCTTTTTAGAGTTATCATTAAATGTAGATAGAGAATACAAAGGAGACACTGTTGAGGACATGCTGGTGCTTGTTTGGCTGTTTTGCATATTATCCATTCATCACCTCTAGTCAAAAGACCTTCAGTTATTGCAACAGAAATAAATATACAGTACATCGGATGATAAGATTCCCATTTAAGATGTAAAAGGGAGATATAGCTCTTGGAGCTCAGAGTTGTTCCACTTACAAAACTGTCGTAGTTTCTTCAGCAACTTTAGAGGCACGAGTGTCGTCAGCACTAAGCTGTATAGCCAGCAGAGAAGTGAGTGCAAACAGCTGAGCTGGAGAGACTTACTAAACTCTTCTGAGGTCATTCTGAACAGGAACTGAGACTGCAAAAGTGCAACCCAACTTGAGAAAATACACAGGACTAATTAAAAAATATTTAGTTTACGCTGGTGTTTAGGATCCTCACCGAAGGCTCTGTGCTTCCTTTCGCAGTCTTTTTTAATTGGAGACCCTGCCAGACTCATCCCCTGCCCTCGGCTCACTTAAAATAATATATTATCTCACTTACACGAGTCGCATAAGGCAGCCGTACATAAGTGTAGAATACATACAGTCACTAAACTATGAATAAGACATTCTGAGGACCCTACAGCCGCATTATTATAAGAGCATCTGCTGTTTATCGAAGCAAAATCACACTGGTAACACGTAATCTTTAGTGATCAGCCATGACATTTTCAGAATAATAAATATGCATCCCTCTAGAGCTGCAACAAATAGTCAATACATTGATTAGTCTATCGAGAGGAAGACAAGTTGCCAACTATTCCGATCATCGATTGGCCGTTTCTCAAGCAAAAATGTCAAACCGTTGCTGGTTCCGGCTTCTTAAATGTGAAGGTTCGCTGCTTCTTTGTCAATCGCAACAGTAAATGAAGAGTCTTTGGGGTTTTTGACTGTCGGTTGGAGTAAAGAAGCATTTTGAAGACGACACTTTGGACTCTAGGAATTTGAGATTTTTCTTTAAATTTTTCTTTAAACACATTTTTGACATTTTATAGATTCAATGATTCATCGTTTCAGTGTGAAAATAATCAGCAGATATATCGATAATCCTTAGTTGCAGCCCTGGATTTAACATCAAAGGTGATTCAAAAGATGCATCATAAGTTCACCATCTCAACATTTTGTGTCTGCTGGTAAACATGAACTGATGCATTTCACATCTGTAAAAGTATCGACCACGAAAAACTTGTCAATCGAGAAATGTTAACATGATTTGGACAAATAGATTTGCACAGAAGTCGTTGCATGTGGTGAGATGTAAAATGTATAACTCTAATCTCTTATGTAAAAAATCTTATTTAGAGCTCAGTCTATTAATTGTTCAACAGAAAATGTATCTTTTATATCATCTGTGCAGAAAAATGACAAACATTTGCTGGTTCCAACTTGTGCAATGTGGGGAATTGCTGCTTTGTCTGTCTTATATGATTGCAAAAGCAATATCTTTTTTAGTTTTGGACTGTTGATTGAACAAAATAAGATGAAGACATCACCCTGGGCCCTAGGAACATGTTTCTACTCTAAATGATCAATTAGAGGAAGAATGAACAGATCAAAATCATTAGCTGCAGCCCTTATCTGATACTTTATCCTGAAATACTCCTGGCTAACCCAGACTGTGTCCTCTTCTATCCAGGTCCCCACCACAGTGGAAATGTTCTGCTGCTACGGCCCGGTGGTGCCCAACGGCTACGGCGCCTGTTACAACCCGCAGTCAGACCACATCATCTTCTGCGTGTCTAGTTTCTGGGAGAACACAGAGACGACCTCGGCCGTCTTCGTCAAAGCCCTGAATGAGGGCCTGCAGGAAATCAGGGACCTGTGCAATAGAAGCAGCGCCGCGGCTCCTAAAGCAGCTCATAGTAGCCAGGGAGCCGGCCAGACTCATAAATCAGGGAAGTAAGCCATACTTAGACTTAGTCTGTAGACTCATTAGTTGAGAGGCCTTAGTGTGTCTTTGTCGTCTGTGCAATAGTGTTACTTTAACAACAAAACAAGCCTTAAATATTATATATATATATATAAATATGTTCTGTAAATATTCAAAAAAATGTGAATGAAACCTGGAAAACTTTTTATTTTTCGATGTGTGTAGACATTAGAATGATTTTGGGTCCGGTAATGACCCAGTATGACTCAGTAGACTGAGATTAACTGGTCTGCTGCCTTTAGGAAACTGAAGCCATGCCCGCTTTGTAGCACTGATGTGAGGGACAACTGTCCTCTGTCAGGGAGTGAGCGCTCAGATTAATAATTATACCCAAAAAAGTTGACTTTGGATATTTAATTACATGTTGGCATCTATTTTGATCAAATAACTTAATTGTTTAGTTAACGCAAAAGTTTTTCTATTAAGTTGGATCAATGTCAATAAATGAAATATCTTAGCCTGATTAAATTAAATTGATGATGACTGATCTTAACTGAATCTTTTTTTTTTCACTTATAACATATAAAGTTAAAGCGGCTCTGTGGAACTTCTGTGTTGTTCATGAAGCCGGTGGGGTTTCTAAGTATACAAGGTGGAAGTAACTGATTACAACTGCTCAGTTACTTTAACTAAGTCATTTTTTGGATACTTTTATGGGTATTTATTTCTAAGTCTTTAATTCTACTTGTACTTAAGGTATACATCACATCATCTTATCTGCTCTATAATCATAATCAAGTGCTGAGTACAATTTTATATTATAAAACCTGTCACCTGAAGGCTCTCCGATCACAAATGGACCAATGAAAACCCTGACATACTGGCCAAAAAAACCCCAAAATGTTCATCAGGCGCCAGTTTGGAGATGTGACCTTGAACACTGAGCAGAACAGAGCAAGAGTTTGGAGAAATTTAGCCCAAAGATTTGGAGAAACAGAAACCCCTTCCATTGAATTCCTGCATTTGATGATGCATCAAACATCAAGGGTTAAAAAATAACTAATACTCTACATAAAATGTATTCATTTAAAACGGGTTATTCTGTCTTTTAGTTATTTAGTTATTTAATTAATACACATTGACTTCACATGAGAGAAAATATTTGCATTAAATGTGACCCTTTAATTTGAACGTCTCTAATAGCATTACATAGAAAATACACATGTAAACACAATAGTCAAAGTCAATGTTTGAAGCATAATTATTCTTCTCGGGTGAATCAACTGAGTGATCCTGTTGTATAAGTTACACACATAGAATAGAAATATACGGGACAAAATTATGTAAAAAGAAGAAAAAAAAATCCGTACAGTATATAAAGTATAAGTGACTTATAACAATCGTGACATCCTGCAAATGTGATCCTGCCGACACATGTGACTTTGTGTGTTGAACAAATCGGATCAGTTGTACTATAAGATCCATTTTAAATGTGCTAAAAGTTGTTTTCATTACATTTCTTGAAACCACTGACGCCATACGGTTGCCAAAGAGGTTGTTTGTATGTGAAGTCTGTCTGTTGAGGCACTTTAAACCTATTTATACAAAAGATATATGAATGAATAATGCACTGTAAACATAGAGGACGGGTTATGAATAACGTATGTAGAGGGAAAGCATATGTGATATGGTTTCAGTGGCACATTTGAAGTCATCCTGTCGTACTGTATGTGCTCTATATTATAGCAATAGTTAATAAGTGTAGGGTGTTATGAACAGTGTTCATCTATAAATCCAGTGGTGACTGAGGCAAACCACTGTGTTCCTGTGTACTGAAGTGATTTTTATTTGCACTTAGGGGTAGAATGAGGGTTAGTGACGTAGGTACTTTGTGCAATAACACTATAACAAGTGCTGTGAGGGTATATGTGCAATTTAAGTCAAATCATTAGATGCATGGAGCTTACGTAATAGGAAATAAATCGTAGTTGCTGTTTTTCATATTCAGAAATATCATATACTGAAAATGTGGCAATCTACATCATGCATGTTTTGGTCAAGAATGCTCGTTCAAAGTGTTTCCTGCACGAGTCTTAGTTCGGTCTGTGGTGGTTTGGGTTTCAGCCAACCGAATCAGTGTGGTCTTTAGCGGTCGTTACGTGAGGGTAGCTGTCGACTCTTTATCCGTTGTGCGTCTACATATCATCAGCCAAAGTGAATGTGAAGCCGTGAAGATCAAGAAAAACAACCATCAGCGACACACGCGCATGCTTATTCTTACATATTAACTGTATTTTTTACATATGTTCATTGTGTGGAAGGCTAAATGAAGATGTAGTGAAATACTGGTGAAGTACACGTATGTGACTAAAATGCCTTAAAAATAAAAGTGATGCAAACTGTTTTCCAGAATTCCTGCCAGATGTAATATCCTATAAATGTTTAATGTTCTGTTTCTAGTTGGTGTTTGCTGTCTAAAGAATGTAATGTTTATCATGTCTCATTCAGCAATCCAGCTGTTATATGTATTGTAAAGTATTAACGTGGCTTGATAAATTAATGTGTGAAACGTCACTGACAGGGAGAATATTGTGATATATTAAGATATTTATTAAATGAATGTTCAGTGGAAACTCAAATGTTTATCATTATGAAAAAATAAAAACAAAAGGCTACTTTATTTTTTCAAGGCCACAACATTATTTTGCTGACGGAAGACAATTTAATCTGTAATAAAGTTGTCATGTAGCAAAAACTGATACTCAGAAATAAAGTGAACTTCAACTTATCAACACTCACAGTGTCAGTGTTTTCTGTTATGGTTGAAGCTCATTTTCTTTAATATATGATTCTTTAGATTTGTTTGGTGAAACAGTTTTAATGGCTGTAGAAATGAGGCCATCACAATGAAAACAATTAAATGTTGTGTTTGTTTATTTTGTGTAATGTGGTGCGTTACAGCACATAGAGCCACAATTTAAACAGAATTAATCTGCTGATTATTTTTTGAAGATTTCTGTGCCGAGAAATGCTCAGCACAATTTCCCAGAACCCAAAGTGACGTCTTCAAATTGCTTGTTCTCAAACCCAAAGACTCTTCTTCTGCTGCCATGAATGGCGAAAAGAAGAGCAGCAAGTCCTCACTTTTAAAAAGATGGAACTTTTACATTTCTACATTTTTTCTACATAGCAATGAAAACTACTTTGGTAGTGACGTCCAGATGTTGTGAGATGATTCAGTACAAAAATGACACATATAAACAACGGAAATGATCATTTCCTGCTTTTTAATCATTTTGATGGTGATCCAAATGCCTGGCATTTACCCCAAACTGATCACTTCAATTTGAATAAAACATTTAAAGTGAAACTCTCACCAAAATGCAACTTAGGTTTTTTTGTGAATGTATATGAGTCAAACCTTCATGTAAAAGCATAATTACGACGAAAGAGGCACTTTTAGGATTGACCGTATTTTCGTTTTTGGCTCAAACTCATTTTCAATGGGAGTGCATGGGGCACTTTTACGCAAGCATCAAAATCGCTATTTTTAAAACACTAAGAAGGCTCGACACAACATGAAACTTTGCTCGTAGTATCACCAGGGTCGTTACACATAGCTCAACTGAACCACATACACTACACAGACGTGTAGAGGAAGAACACTGCTAACATGAGTAGTTCAAAAACCTTCTTTTTAGTAAACTCTGTGTACAGAAACAATGTTCTCAATGCTCGTGTTCATGTGTAGAGACTCTGGAGATACTACGAGCAAAGTTTCATGTTGTGTCGAGCCTTCTTAGTGTTTTAAAAATAGCGATTTTGATGCTAGCATAAAAGTGCCCCATGCACTCCCATTGAAAATGAGTTTGAGCCGAAAACGAAAATACGGTAAATCTTAAAAGTGCCTCTTTCGTTGTAATTATGCTTTTACACGAAGGTTTGAATCTAGGTTGCATTTTGGCAAGAGTTTCACTTTAATAACAACTACCGAAAACCAAAGGTGCTGATGTTTTCTTTACATCTATTACAGGCTTTAAACACAACATTAAAAGAATTTGTGGCAAAGTCACATCCTTATTTCAGCTTTCAAACACTAAAGAACACATTTACTTTAATTTCAAACATAATGCTAAGCTAACACGGCTGTGAAATGAAACTCTAATCATAATGATCAATCTCAAGTACAACTGTAACTGGAGGAACAACTGAAGTCATTTGCATATGGCTCTCTGTTCACAGTATGGCCACTTCACTAACGCACTCCCAACAGATGGCCTCGTTTCACTGGCATCTGATAAGGTCTTCGGGGAGAGACCCAAATTTAATTCTCCATTGGTTAAACCACTGAACCAGGTCGACCAAGTGCCCGAAAAAACATTAAACATTTAGTCAAGCTTCCGTGAACCGGTCCAATTAAATTTGGAATACAAATTGAGAATTTAAAAAAAAATGCGCAGACTCATTAAACAAACAGTTCAGTGTGTTAGAAGCACAAACTGTCCAGTTCCATGATAATGCTGATCGTCTCCATTTTCAGTAGCTCTAAGTTTTATCACATATCTCCTTCTCTTCTGAGAGATTCAAGGTCTTCTCAGACCAAGTGCGATATGTCATTGATCCTGTATGTCCTACGTTTCCGACATGGACATTCCCAGAAAATGTCTATATAAATGCATCTAAGATGAATTCTGATCAGATACTGCAGACAACAACTGGCTAATTTCAATTCAAAGCAGCACGTTTCTACTTCTGAGTTCCTTCTGGAAGTTTATGTTGCTCACCTTGTCCCTCGGGGATAGCCCAGACACCCTGCCAATAGAAAACTCAATTCAGCTCTTGCCTCTGCATTCTCAATTTTTCAGTCACTATGCAAAGCTCAGATGAAAGTTGGAAAGCAGACTGGTAAATGTCATCACCCTGGTAGTTTCACACAACACCTCCATCTCTGAAGGTTACGATCCCATCAACTTGCTGATCTTGGAACATCATCTTACCCCTTCTTGCAAGGAAGACCCCAAGATACTTGCAATACAATAGAAATAGAATAGAATAGAATTACTTTATTGATGCCAGACTGGGAAATGATTTTGTCACAATCCTTCATTAGGACAGCAACTCACAGTGAAGGCCATCAAACTTTTTAGAATAATGGCCTCATTGATTGAAAGAAGCGGATTCTCATTCTATCTGCGGTGGAAGTCCAATGATGCCATGCACTGATGATATGGCGTTGGCCAAAATCAGAGAAACAATCTGGAGTTCTCCAACAGGAACACTTGCCACTTCTTGGCAGTGCAAACATTGGTGTATCCGAACGGCCACTTTCAGGCTTGCTTTTCTTATCCAAGAACACAATGGCTCCGACACCTCATATACTAACGAAACACCTGGGGCGGGGGGGCTTCCTTGAGTCAACTAGGGACTGACCTTTTTATCGGCCTGGCCCATTTTCAGCACTGTATTCTGCATTTTTCAGTTGTGATTATCAGTTATCCGTCTCCCTAGATACTAATTTTTAAAAATGGCAAATAATTGTACTATTGTATGCCTTTTAAAGCTGTTCATATGTGTTGCATTGCATGATCCTGGAGATCCATTTGGGGAACAGATTTTAAAAAGTTGAACTAGGTACACAGGCAGTTGACCCAACCTTTTTGCCAGTGCCCGCTGCATTCACTCCATTTGAAATGAGAGGATGGTGTTTTCTATCTCAACTTAGAACACAGGCTCAAAATCCAAGAAAGGTTTATCCAATTCCACTGTACTACAAGAGTCCAACTCAAAGAGAATACAGATGCAAATTCTCCCGTTGTGTGATGTCTCTCTGAAGTCACCGCCAAACGAATATCATTATCAGAGACTAATATCTCAGGTTTCATAAACGTCTGAAAGACCAGTACCACAGTGGGGAAAACACACTGCAGTGCAAGTCACCACCACAATTCTACTGCCCGCTGTCCAGCTGCGAGTCTATCGACAGAACATTAAGCTGGGTCATCTGAAGCCAGAGCTGCCGGCGACCAGCACTTTCACTGCGTGAGGAGCAGCTAGTGACAAGCCTTGGCGTTGAGATCAATGGCGGAAGCCCACCTGGAGATGGATGATGGGAGTACATTACCACTAATAAGTGTCTGCCACGCTGCAGACGGAGACAGAGCCTTACCTGCTGGCTGCTATCGACTCAGGGGGAGCAGAGGGGAGCAGAGCTGTCCATCCAGATTCCCTGCTCGCTGCTCAGAGGCCTGCCAGAGTCCAAGAGAAATGAAAGGCTACAGAGGGCTTCTACCTGAGGATGACAAAAGCAACGCACAGGCAGCATCTATGCAAGTCGTTTTTCATTCAATGTATAATCATATTTTTCATTTATTGAATATAATAAGCAGATTAGTAGACCCTGCTATATTTTAAAAGTGTACACATGTTATAAATGGCACACAGTGATGTACAGCAACTGCTATCTTCTAATGTTTGCACAGATCCATAGAGTAAAAATGAAAAAAACGGTGCTAGATAACATTTAAAGTCTTCAGTCAGACTTCACAATATTGAATGTTACAGACATAGTGGCATAGTGTGATGTGCATACATTTTTTTGACAAATAAACAAAAAAGTTATGCAGTTCAAGCTAACTTCTGTTAAATTTGTGTATCTGAGAACAAGAACAGCGAATCCAGAAAACAGGCGACCCCATCACCTTGTTTGCTAGCATTTTCGACGCCACCAAGGAAGAGAAGACTAGACAGCTCTGTCCAGAAGACAGTGAAGATATTCTCCCGTTAAGCTTTGTGGAAGAAGAAGACTTTCAACAGCTGATGGCATTTGTTGAGCTGGAGTTCAAGCTCCCAACAACAACTACGAAGGTGGAGAAGATGTGGCGCTAACCCTAACCTACCCGCTCGGATGTTCATGTCTTTTCTTACGATCGATTTTTCGTATAAGTACTTGAGATACGCGAGATACAAAATAAAAGGCGGAGTTACATTTCTTTATGTACGATGTATTTAGTTATATGCACTCTCTTGATGTTCAGCTGTGTTAGCAAAGGTGTCATCTTGCTTGTTTTTGATCACAAGCCAAGTCAGCCCATTTTGACGAAGGGTTAGGCCTATAGCAGATGTTATTTTCTCTGGTTCAGGTCACGTAAGCTCTGCATTACTGTTGTATATGATGCTTGTGCAAAGTGGCGAACAATGCCGGAGCATGTATGTTTCCGTTGAGACATACGTTTTCAAGACATGACATTTTCGGGAAAACAACCCCGTGGTCACACTCATGCAAGTTACATTCACTATTCTTTATTTGTATACAGATAGCTTGTTAGCCTTAGCTCACTTGGTAGCTTACAGCTAGGTGGGCTAGTTTGACCAATTAGGCTCGCTTCAGCTTTAACTCTTTGGCAATTTTTGAATAGCCGGGAATTAGGCGGAGTCAAGGGAACAGCCAAGATGGCAACGACTGGTACCACCTACCTTGATCTCCATTCTGGTTCTTCGCAAACGTATGGGTGACATCATGTTGGCTCTGTGCACTTACTTTACAGTCAATGTTTAATCCTAAAAATCATGAAATATGGAAACAACAACTATCTTTGAACAATGACGACATTGCACAGGGAAATCCCTTCATGTCCTTACAACTGACCAGCGGACACGCTCCAAAACCCACAAACACATCAGCGCTCGCAAATCACGTCATGTGCTGTAATCACTAATCACTGTGTCGTCCTAATGAGCCTCTCTAATTGAACATGTGCACATGAATCAGAAATAACAACTACAAGATTACAATCTGACTCCATTCAGCGGCCAATTAGTCACACTGAACCTGTCATCCAAACGTGTTCCCCACACTGTTAATATAGTGGGTAATTTAGGAGCCATGAGCTATGATGCAGCCATCTCTGAGAGTGAAACTGTGCCTGACATTTTCCTTCCAAAATGGAACAAGTATGTATCTTTCAAATATCGACATTTAAGAGAAAATTCAAAAGACAGAACCGCTGCCATTCCTACAATCTTTCAATTAAGGGCTGAGTCTATATTATAAGCTGTCTCTTTTCACTCACAAAGGAGTTCTGATAATGGCCGTTCTGGCATTTATAAGGAAACTGCTCCCAGGGCAGGAGCTACATTTACACACCATCTTGGAGCCTAATTGGGCAAGAAGTGAAGCCCCATTAAAAAAAAAATATGGCACAATATCGTATATGCCAAGAGCTGAAACGAAGTACTCCCACAGAGCTCTCCCATTTCAGTTAGATGGAGACAAAAGCACTGATGCTGCTGTGACAGAGTCCTGTGCATTTCGGCTTCATATAGTGGCTGAGCGACGTCCATCATTGCTTTTTTTTAAACAGGGCGTAAGTCCGAAGAATTTGTTCCCATCACATAACAGACAAATTGCCAAAATATTTTTAGGGAAAACTGCAGGACATTATGATGATAGGCACTGCAATTATCCCTAAAAAGACTGCGCTCTCATAATCACACACTGTTGCATACCACTAGAGAAGAACTGCCAACTTCAAGCGCTTCACTTTAGCGGCTGTCAGTGGTTTCTTAAGCTGTTTTGATATCTTATAATGAGGCTCTGCTGGATGACAACGTGACACCCATTCATCTCAAGGTAGACTGCTTCTAATTTCTTTTTTTATTTACTCCCTGTTCAGCGAAGGTGCTCGTTCTCTCGCGGGTTTCTAAACAATAATCCATCCCAGGGCTGCATATCGGTGGCAACACAAGCCATATACGCTACTGTAAACGTGGCGCCTAAACAGTGTTGGCAACGTATGATTCATTTTGTGATCTGAGGATCAATAACCAATTTGAGGATGACCTGGTGGAGAGGGTTCCAGATTGCGGGGGCCCTGCGCTTTCGATGTGCAGTGTAAATCTCAGGTGGTGGATGTGCTTCTAAGGCCTGCCACAGCTCCTGCTCGGGGGGGAATGATTTATGCCTCGGTGCTGTAGCATGTCCCGTAGCAGTCGGGCTCTCAGCGAACGGCCGGGGCTAATTTGAGTGGATTCAGTGAAAGAGGCTGCTGAGTGAATAGTGGGGCTGTTAAGCCAAAGGGTCAGGGTGTTACAGCCAGCGAAAGTGCAGAAAGTAATGACCGGTGTGGAGGACAACGAACTCAACAGTTATTAATCATCGGCTTTATAATTGTTATTTAGGGATGAAACAAAATGTTGATACAGCAATATACATCGTGTTTCTTTGTCTTGCGATACGTTATCGGTACACTGGCACCAAATATCGATATTTTTTTTAGAGGTTCTCAACAAATTCCACTGCCTATTTGACCTACCAGAGTCACGACTTTGTGTCTTCTTGTGGTGTTAACTTCAGGAAACTTAGAGAAGTATTTCACCGCTGGAAAGATGGTGCTTGCGTAAAACGTGGCTATGCAGTAGAAAAAGACAGGTAGGCTATTTTTTTTAATTGATGCTAGATGACATGAAACCCGACTTCTCGACTTCCCGGGTAACTTCTGTTTAGCTCCCGACTTACTTAAATGGAGCTAAAATAATTCCATCGTGCGGCAAATTGGCACTCTTCATGGGGGCTCGTTCTTGACAAAGAAAGGAAGGATCATTGTGTTGCTAAATTTTGCTTTGGTTGCAGACTGAGGTGACAGCTGTCTATGGGAGACGCATAGAGAAACACACTAATACCCAACATATCTAAATCAGTAGTAGGTTAGCACCAAATTTTTCTTTTCCATCGACACGTTGTTTGTCCCTTGACTTCGTTTTGGGGAAAAGGATCCTGTTCGCTGTGTAATTGCAGTCTCATCCGTGATATTCGGTCGGACCTGCCCGGCTTGGTCACAATATTACTAACCCTACTAACCCTAACCCTTGAGAAAAAATAACTTCAGAACTGTTCTACTTTCTAGCAGTGTGTGTGTGTGTGTGTGTGTGTGTGTGTGTGTGTGTGGTGTGTGTGTGTGTGTGTGTGTTGAAGAGGCACTCAGCTAAGACTTTACGCAAATATTTGAGCATTGTTTCAATCGACTTTTCTGATTCTGTAAAACCAAACACAGCAGAGCAGTGAATGAATGCACAGTTCCTGATTTTGACCTTTTTTCCAGGGGTATTTTGTCTTCTACAGTGACACAGACATCATCATTTCGTAGGTGACTGTCTTACAATCTATCAGGTATTGCAGAATCGCTGTATCACATTACGATTGTTATCACGGGCTTTGTATCTGTGATTCCCACCTCTAGTCCACTCACAGGATCTGAGTGGAGATAAACAAAAAGAAAAGGAGGGAGAGAGCGAACGTTCATGACCGGATGTGAGCGGAGAAGGTAAATGGTTGTGCCAGCCCATCATCTTCGCACCAGAGTCGATCATCCACAAAAGCACTGCAAAGAGACAATCGCTTAAATGCTCTCCTCACATCGGAGTAACAACCTTTCCAGTCTGCCTGCGCGGCCTCCCGGTTCAGCACTGAGAGCTGCTCCGAGAGCCGCTTGCGTAAGCGCCAAATATGAGTGGATCCAAGGCGACAGGAGGGAGAAAAGTTAGATGGAAGGAACTCATTAGGAGCGCCGCACTCTCCTCTCCAAACCCCCATCTCAGCAGTGCGGAGAAATTTGCGAACTGGCCATGAGTTTCTGAAGAATATATCTTGTAACGCCTGACAAGTGAAAACAACCACCAGGCAGCTAATAGCTATACTGTCATGAAGGTAAATTAAAAGGAAAGAGTTTGCATGCGTGTAGTCTTCGTGGCTCCGCTCACGTGAGACGCACTCTGCCAAAAGGCAATTCCCTCCCTCCCCAAGTTCCCACAACAGATCGGTTCTGCTGCCCGGGCCAGATGTGAGATGGAGGGATTGTTGGTCCTAGTAATAAAAAAAAAAAAAAAAGAGGTCGACTGAGGGGACGAGGTGGAAAAAAACAAGGTGTGCTTCGTTACGTTCTCAGCTCCCGGGTGGCCATCTGTCCCAGCAGTGCTGTCCCTGTGGAGCAGAGCTGTGTGGGGTGGAGAGGAGATGATCAGAGGCCTACAGAGAGCAGCAGCAGCAGCATCCTCCAGCCCACAGCTGCCAGTGGCTCCATCACTCTCACGACTCCGGTGACTGAACCACACGCCGCGGAGCAGCGCCCGCTTCCTGACGCCGCCAATTACAGTGACCCATTAAGAGGGAACAAACGCTGCTTCAACAGATGGGAGAACAGAGGTGTGTTCATTCGCTTGTTCGGTGAAAGAAGAGACGAATACTGCTGATACTGATGGGAGGGTTTGTGCCTCTGGTCTAAAGAGACTTTGTAAAGTTTTACAGGAGGATCAGGTAAAAGTCTTATGATATAATTTGATACTTGTCTTACTGAAGTGTATCCGGATCATGTTGAATGTCAATAAATGTCTTTTAATAAAATAAATGTAAATCTTTGCCGTCTTCAGAGTTTTCTCCTTCTTCGCAGTTGTCTTCGGTGTCTTCTTCTTCTTTGTCCTCTTCGTCTTTGTCACCTATGTCTTCCTGACGTCTTCTTTTTCTTCCTCGTCTTCTGAGATGTGTTCTTCTTGACCATCATTGTCATGTTTGTCATCTTCTTTGTCTTCTTCATCTTTGTCTTCTTTTTTTTATTCATCTTCTACTTCTTAGCCATCGTTGTCTTCTTCTTCTTCTTAGTCTGCATCATCTTCCTCTTCTCAGTAGTTGTCGTCTTCTTGTTCTTAGTCATCGTCTTTGACATCGTCCTCTTCTTTTTCCTCTTTATCTTTGTCTCCTACGTCTTACTCTTTGTTGTTTTCTTTTTCTTCCTCGTCTTCTGAGATGTGTTCTTCTTTCAAGCCAATCGTCGTCTTCTTTGTCATTGTTGTCTTCTTCTGTTTTTTCGTCATTTTCTACTTCCTCTTAGCCATCGTTGTCTTCTTCTTCTGCTTAGTCATCATCTTCTTCTTCATAGTTGTTTACTTCTTAGTTTCATCCTCATCTTCTTCTTAATCACCTTCCTCTGTCGTTTTCTTTTTCTTCCTTGTCTGAGAATTCTTCTTTCTAGCCAATCGTTGTCTTGTTCGTCATCTTTGTCTACTTCATCTTTGTTTTTTTCTTCATCTTCGTCATCATTGTCATCTTCTTTTTCTTTGTAATCTTCCACTTTTTCTTTGCTGTTGTTGTCCTCTATGTCTTCTTCTAAGTCGTCGTCTGCTTCTTGTTCATCTTAGTCATGTTAGTCTGCATCGTCTTCCTCTTCTTAGCCGTTGTTGCGTCGTCCTTCCTAGGCTTCATCCTCAGTAGTTGTCCTTTTCTTTGTCCTTGTTTTTCTTCTTCCTCTCCTGCGACATCTTTATCAGCTATAACGATATCGCAGTCCATTTCCCGTTGTTGGGCCCATACTGTGCATCTACTTCAAGTATTCCATGAAATAAACATACAAAGTATACCGGAGGGTTTAAGGGCATTATGCAATACAGAGTCTTCACATGATGCTTTTCAATACATTAACTATTTTTACCATTGGAAATAATAAGACAACAACCTGAACTTTAAGGAATAAAACAAGTTTTGAACAAGTGTCCCGCATCTACTGGTGAAGCGAACAGCACCACAGGGAACACACACCCATACACACACTATGATCAACAAACACATCACGCTGCAGAGCTCACAGGGGAGTTTTCTTCTTAAATAAACTCAATCCAGGCACTTAGAGATGCCACGAGAAATATGACAGAAGGCATTAAGAACTTAATGGGCCTCACAGCTGTGAGGGAACACTGTATGGCCGCCGCTCGCAGGTTTGGCTTGCGCGCTTTCGTGAGCTCATTTGTGTTTATTTACTTCCAGGGGGGGCTATGGAGGCAGATGAAGGAGGAGCGGAGAGGAGCCGAGCAGGAGCTGCAAAGTAATGGCTCCGTCCTTAATGAGCGGCTGGGGAAGCGCAATATCTGGTGACAGAGAGGGTCCCTCTGCCGAGTCTCTGTCACGGCGGAGAGGCTCGTCCTAAATCTCGCTCTTATTGCTGCGTGCGGCGCGACAATATCTCACTTCGGAGACAGAACTTCAGGTTTTTATGGGTGCTTGGGTAATTGGAACAGCAGGAGGGGAAAAAAAGGGTCTAAAGCACTTGTCTGTAAAGGGAGTATATTTAAACTAAATGACTGGCGAATTGATATTGGTATTCTCTCTTTACGCGCTCTCTGTTGCCCTCTGCTCATTTGTCAACGAGATATGTTAGGTGAACCGGCGTCGCTCGGCAGTGGAGCGATGGTGTCATCTAAGCTACATGTGTCCTGGTGCAAATAAGCCTGTCAGTTTAGCCACTAGTTCATATGTAACAGATGACAGGACGGAGGAATGGTGGCGGCGCCGCTTTATGGCCCCCTCAAACCTGCAGACAGCTGGGATGGGCAGGACGAATAGGCTTTGTCTCAGTGTTTTACAATTGCCCCCAGCAAAGAGACGGACTATAATAGCATTTTTTTTTTTTTTTGCCTCTAAACTGACTCAGAGAAAAAAATTAGCTGACACAGACTCACTATGGCTTTTGCAAGACAAACATTACAGCGAAAAATAAACAGGGGTGCAAAATCTTTAACTTACTTTACTTTTACTTTAAAAGTAAAGTAAGGGGGGGTGGGGGGAGGGCACTGGAGGGGCACCCTACTTTATCACAGTTGATCTAACATAGACGGTGATCCCACCAAAATCCATTCATGACTTCCACAATCAAACAAACCTGCTGACAGAGATTAGAAATCAAGCTGTTGATTCTCAACGAAAAACTACTCAACGTCTTTAATTTTCGCACATTAATTGTATCAGAATTGTATCACATTTTCATTTGAATACAGAAAAAACATCTAAATGCAATCAGAAAACGGGCAAAACGTGAAGTAGCTTTACCAGAAAATGCCAATATTTTCACACAAGCCCTCCCGCCAAATCACTTAATCTTCTTTAACATATCCCCGTGATTCGAAATTAAGTGCTCGGTCATACGGTGTTAAGCAGAGTGCAAAGATAAAAGAATCCATCTAAGCACTTTTCATCTCAATTAGGACCCCGTAAATCCCCCCCTGAGTTATGATACTTGCAATCACTTTAGCATGTCTCATTTCTGTTTTGATTAAAAAGGATGTCTCTGTAAATACTGGAGGGGCTTTCACAGATGAAATCCAATTAACATTCAGTAAAAAAAAAAAAAAAAAAACGGCCCAGCAGGGATTCACTTTCTAACCAGGAAATCCTCAACTCCCCTCGTCTCCATGTAATTACAGTTTTGACACAGGAAAAAACAGACAAATATCAATCTTAATTTATCTGTGAAGGAAACAGTCAAAGTAGCGCGAACAGAACTCGTTTCTTTTACACTCCACGCACATCCTGTCTGACTTCCAGGAGAGGGGACCCAACAGTGACAGCTCCATAACGAGCCCAGCGCAACGGCGTGAGCCTAGAGGTCCACTCTGCCAGAGCTGCTCTGAAAAAAGCACCAAAGGCGCATGGCAGACAGCTCCCTCCTCTCTGTGGACACGCAGAGTCAACCTGCGACACGTGACAGCGCTCCCTTGCCCCCGAGCCGCTCGCTTCGGATATTCCCCACAGTGCACTGTCACAAAGTCCTCACACACATGTCAAGCTCTCTGAAGGCTTGAGGTTCCCCTTCTCCGAGTATTGACCACGAAATTTTTCTGTGGAATGTAACGTCTACTCAAGTGCTGATGTACAATTGAGGTAACTGCCCATGTTCTGCTTCTTTACACCTCTACTTCACTACATTTTGGGAGCCAGTGCTTACACACTAAAGCTTCACTCATTATAATCTTATGCTGAGTGTTTTTCTAATATGGAACATGCTCGCTGCCTCTCCACACACGGGGAGAGCTGACGGTCATCCCCTGCAGGTGAGACACTGACTCAAGCACCTCATACAACCCCACTTCAAAAGACGCAGACTATCCCTTTAAATACAAGGTCTAAGATCTTCAGACCAAGTCTTTCTCGTTTGGTCGACCAGCATTCCAAAACCAAAAGTTCAATGATATAAAAAAATAAGAACGCAACAAATCGTAACTAGTAAGCAGTCACTTTGGCATTTCTGCTCCATGACCGACACAATTGATTGACATCTGACAAATGAATTAATTGACCGGCACCACAATCTAATGAAGTAAAACATGCTCAAACTTATTTACTTGACGTTTGTTTTTACTCCTAGTTGATGACTTGTCGACATGTGTTGGAACCTAATAATATCCTGAAAATGATCAAGGCAAAACGCCAGTAAAATGTCTCCTTTGAAATGTGAGGGGAGCATCTGTCTCCGGCACCTCTGAAACCCGGAGAGAGACATCTGCCTGATGTGGTATCATGCCCAAAGTGCTCCACGATCATCGTGTATGTAAACATCCATACGTATTCTTACACGCACCCTCTTCTGCGGACGATGATAATGTAAATATCATCAGTATCTTTCAAATAAAAAAAAAAAACTCAACATGTGTTTTCGCATTCTCCTAATAAGCTTCCGGTAGCACTGTGAAATCTCTGCCAGGGAAGTGATAAATATATTTTTCTCTTTTTGAAATTATGATTGGTCCTGTGTGGACTCGGGGAACAGATGGTGTTATCTACCTCGTGGGTGGAGGGAGCAACAAGTGTGCAATTAAGGGCCTGAAGAGGTGCCTTCAAGTTCAAAACAGATACACTCTGAAAAAGTAAACCAAGTCGGCCACATACCGCAAGACTAAAAACGTCATATCTGGTGCATTTAAAGTGAAATCTGGACGTCTAGAATGCTAATGTATGCTCAAAATGAAATGCATGAAAGCTAATGAACAGTTCATGCGATTTTAAGTGGTCAGCGGTATGAGGACTCTCCCTGAATTAACAGCGCTTGCACACACACTTGGAGGCAAATCATCTTTTCACAATCGCCTATCCAGCTGTTTTTTTTTCCCACCACTAAATGCGCTGAGGTTGGACATTTAACGAAGAAAAACAGTGTTCAAGAAACTCAAATGAGCACAAGTGACACAAGTTGTAAGTCATCTTTGCCGGGGCCGCCTCGCCTTAACTCTTCTGCGAAAGCAAGAAACAAAAAAAAAAAAACAATGGCCTTCCTCCATCTTTCATTCAAGCTGAGTCAGTATCAATCACATGACACTCCAGTGATAGATAGGCAATCTAATAACACTAGGAGCAAAAAATAACTTCGCTCACTCAATCCTTGACCTTACGGAGCGGGCAGTCAGTTTGGTTAAAAGCCACAGCTATCACATAAAAATGGATTTTCTCCCTTTCGGATCAATCGAGGTGGAAACATTTGAACTAAAATGGCCAGAGAAAGCTGTCACTAATAAATAATCGCTGCTGGATTTATACAGCGCCGCCCCTCCGCCCTCCTCAAGAGCAGCCCATATTTAGGAGGCTTTTTTTTTTTTTGACTGCCGGCTGTTTAGATTCGAGGAAAAGACAATGCAAGCAGGTTTTTTTTTCTTCTTCTTTTTTTCGGGAGCAGTGAAGGAACTGCCTTTGGAAGAGGAACCATCTCAGCATGTGTAGAGCCGGAGGAGGGACACAATTACCATCAAACGATGGCGGCAGTGACACCGCTGAGGCGCCACACAGGACACAGAGGAAGTGGTGAAACATTTAGGTCACGCCGAGTTCAAACATGCTCGCAGCTGCAGCGGGGAGAGCTGAAGACATTTACAGACGCAGCAAGATTTGTTTTAATCGTGATGGCACAGAATTGATTTAGCAGAAGAGCGGTGTTTAAAGAACACGAGCGTGACAAGGCAAACATCCTGTCTGCAGTGGAGTATTAGAAATACTGATGGGTGTGTGGCAGAATATTGTCTTGAAGTGTTTTTCCTACCAGCACATATTTGTTTCATGTGTTTTGCTTACTTCCGTAAGCAGGATTTGATTTATAAGGGCTACTGGGGTGAGGTCAGACCACATGAATTGAGACTTGGGTGCCACAGAGGAGGTAAAAACAGCAGGGTTGAAACATTGACATATCCTTCCTACCTGTAAAAGTAAATAGTACAATATATTTCCCATATCCATGCTATTCTTCACTTTAATGTTAGCTGAACGCATAGACTGCCTGTTGCACTTCCATCATTTGAGTGGCTTGCATCATTTAAGTCTATGCTAACGTGTATTGGCTAGCCAGCAGAGACGCGGGAGTTTAATGTAAGTAGCTCTCTAGCTAGTTTAACACACATTAGCTTCTTACCCTCTTGCCTGACATCACAGCTAGCAGCAGCTAACTTGAATGGGGATAAAATAATGTAATCGTACGGCTCTTCTAGACTTTCATTTTATTAGGGTTGTGGTGTTTGAAAAAAAATTATCCCTAGTTTTACAGACGCTTCTTCCACAACACAAGCTTACGGAAGCCAATACGAAAACTGGCTTGAAATCCTGGAGCTCATCTTGGGGGCTTGTAGCTCACCCTCTCTCAACCCTAGCTTTAAAATGGTTAATTCCCATATAGGAAAAAATAAGAGCCGCTAGCTTTAGGTTTGTACCTTTCGCGACCAGGGTAGGCATATACCGTCAGGCCACATCTGGTGAGTCTGACTACTATCTAATGTGAGCAAACATTATTTCGTAAGTGATTCCTGAATACAAAGGATGATGTGGTGTGAGTCCCATCTGCAAGTGTAATGGATTTATCACCACTAAATCTTCTAACCTTTGCCCTGATGTTAAGTTGATGAACCCATATTTTAAAACGTACGTTTTTTTGTCTCGTTTGAGGTTAGAATTGATGACTTTTGCATGTCAGCTTTCTAATAGAGTGTAAAATAGTAATATTTCATGACTTATGCTCCAAGATTAGACTCAATTGCAAATAAGCTGTGTCCCACAAGCACTCTCACCGCCCCAGGTGTACTGTATGTGCAGCATCCGTCTTTTTTTCATAATATAGATTCTTATCATGCAAAGGACAAAGTATGAATAATTAGCAAAAGGGAGCTCATGACAACGAATCCTATTTTTGTCTTATATCTTCCCATCCAAACAAATGTAAGCCACAGCTCCGAGGGCTTCATCAAACATATCAATATTCAGCTGATAATGCCTTTAATCTGTGGCCAAGAGAGCCTCGCAGAGCTCCTCCAAACACTACGGGGAGTTCACGCTAATGATCAAAAATGATCAGGAAATGCGAAGTAAATAGCTTGTAATAATTTTAAATAGGCCTCCCCATTTATAATACAGCACCCTACATTATCAGAGTTGACCCTCTTGGATGGAAACAAAGCAAAAGTGGGGATATTATAAGACAGTGTCATTCCAAATTCAGAAATACTCTAATGAGGAACTGTTTGATGCATTTTAGTCCTTCTCTGGGGTCCATTGATAATTCATCCAGTAGAATAAGAAAAACTTGGCATTGATGGTGCTGTATGATAACTCAATTCATATGTAGATAAATATTGACTGGAATAAGTCAAAACAACATTAAAAAATACAATTTGTAATCAATTGCAATAAACAACAAAATCATGTCTACAAGCTGCATGTGTCAAAATGTGATCATATGTTCGAAAGACTAAATAGCGTTTGTCTCTTTATAACAGATGGTAGCCAAAAGGTCAGTGAAACACATGGGGCTCACTGTGGAGGGATCAATCCAGTCAGATACCCCTCTGTGAGCGTGGTGGATCCCCTCGGGTGAGACGCCACCAAAGGCTTTTTTTGAACTCTGCACGCTACAAAGAGAGACCCCCCCTCTACCTCGAGTCCTGGTTCCATGGAGGCAGACAGCAGCAAGCTTAGAGACGCCTACACCCTCGTTCATTCACTTACAGGCTCCCAGGAGTCCATTCAGCAGCGCACACAAAAATTATTTAACATTCAATTAAAATTATTTAGTCAATAAACTGCTGCTGACAGAGAACAGGCTCATTAGGCCTGTAACCAAACTGCCACACAATGAGGGGAAAGTCACATCATGCATCACAGGAAAACTAAGTAATGTGTATAATCAACAAACTGTAATTTTCTACCTGGAAGTGACAGTTGTTGTTGATGCAAAATCTGTGTTTAGGCCTTTAGGGGGCAGCATATCACCAGAGTAACCTCAAGCTGCTGCTAGCTGTAGCTAACTTTAGCAAGTTAGCTCAGTTAGCCAAGCAGGTCACCAAGCACTGGGTGAGTATTGGTGTTGTTTACTTGGACGGTTGCTTTCAGTAGTAGTTTCTTTCAGGCCTAGGGCATGGGACGACCCAGCAGGAAATGCTGGTGAGGAGTGGCGCTAGAATGAGGACAAGAACCAAAGCCTGGAGTGAGGGCAACAGCGGATCCAACCAAGACTCCAGCAGGTTCAGGCAAGACGTGAAGCATGAGAGGAACGAGAAGGCAGGACATCACTCAGTGTCCACCTCCAGAGCTACACGGTCTATCACCTCTTGAGGAGAAACCTCGTATTACAAGACCAAATAGCCAACAGCTAGCTGTTAGCATGCTAATTTCAGTAGATATAAAATCAAAACTGTTACTTCTTCACATTGCTTTGCTAAATCTGTTTAATTAGAAATTTTTAAATATAAATTTTTACATACAGTATTGCACCTTTAAAACTGACTGCACGTCTTCAAATTAAAATACAAAGTGCCAAACGCAGCTTCTTCCCGTTGCAAATAAAGCAGCATTTCATCCAAAGGACAGATAAATCATCCAGGAGCTCCACTGCCAGACTCTCTCCTCTGACTGGATGTTCTATGATCTACACTTTACTTAATGAGATGTCATGTGCAGTTTATATAAAAGGTATGACCTTATTAAACTGTGAGTGAAAGGGTGAAGCAATAGCTGGGGAAGGATAAATGGCAAGGCAGTGTAGAAACTCATTTTGCTCATGGGACAGAAGTCCTCATTCTCCATTGTTCAGAGATGTATCGCTGACATTTGTGGTTCCATTCAAATGGTGCTTCACCATAACACAGAGGCAATATTAAACATTTGAAAATTCCTTTTTGTTTGAACTGATTTTATTTCAAAAATCAAACCTCTTTCGATTCAAGCGTGTAGAAGGCCTACAAATAACAGATTAACACTGCAATCAGTTGTAAAATACAAAAAAACAAACACATCAAATCAAATTAAGTGCATCTGTGTTCTTTGGTCTGTGTATCACATACAGCAAATAACTCAAAGAAACAGCAAAGAACTCATAGAAATGGATCCATGATTGAAACTAGAATTTTGCATGAAATGAAGAAAGTGAGAGATTATTTCCCAAAGAGCTGGGCTGCTCTTTAAATCAAACCGTTTTTCCTGAGACCGCTCCAAGCTTTCCAAACCCCGTTCTTGTTATTCCTTTCCTTTAACTTGATTTCTGACAGCCAATTCAATTAGGCTGGATATATGTGGGTGTGAAATAAGGCAACATGACAAACTCAGAAGATGGATGGCAACCTTTGCTTCACCATTAAAATCACGATTGCGTCGTATTGAAGCTCAGTCCATTGGCGTATTACCAGCAGCAGCAAAATGAACACAGCCAGGACTGCAGCGCCAGACAGGGTCATAACTAATCACCTTCTGCTGTTCAGTTGTTCTCGAAAAGCGTCTGCATGCTGGATTTTCATTTTCAGCTGCCAGTGGCGGACGACCACATTTGGTAAATCCAAAACTGTTAATTAAAAGTCTGTCTAGTAACCAAAATTGAGATAAAAATAAAGCTAAATGCGGACTGAGAATGATTTAATTCGGTAAGTGTTTCGTTTTCTGATGATAAGGCGCGGTGACTCATCAGCCACCTGACCTTAACGGCCGTCTGCGGGGACGTGTTGTCTGGCCGAGCCCCTGTCGGAGTCATCTGGCGCCAGGGAGGAGCTGACCTGTTGGTAGATGAAGGAGTAGAGGCTGACATCAGGGCGCCGACTGAGGCAGCTCTTGCACACTGAGCTGTAGTACTGCCCCAGGAGATCATACACCACCCCTGTAACGGAGACAAGGAGATTGTGTATGTTGTCTGGTCTCTACAGTGGACTAATATCACAGCAAGCAAAATATGGACTTCAGGATTAACAATCAAGAAGAAATCCTATTCCAAAAACAAGAAATATTAATCCACAACATAATTTATCATGTTATTATTTCATGCATCACACTAAAAAGACTGGCGTACAGTTCACAGCTGCAAGTAAACAAGAAGCAGGCAGTGCAGTTGTTTGGCCTTACCGACACTGATCTTCCTCTGAGTGAGGAAAGCGTGCATGTTGTGGACATCTGTCATGAGATGGCTGTCACCAAAGGTGAAATAAGCCACATCTCGGCCCGCCTCAGCAGCTGCCAGCATCTGGAGCAGAGCTGGAGGAAAAAGAAGCCGGTGGTGAATCTCAACAGAGAGAGTGGCTTCATTACAGTGCATTGAGACAGACGCAAAGCAGATCAAATTATCATCTTCTTTCTTGTAAAAAATACAACATTGTTTAAATAATCAGAGCTATGAGGAGCTGATGCTGCCATTAAAAAGCGTGCAGCAACAGACTCTGTGGCAGGTACTGTAAAAGGTAAGTAATCGGGGGAATAGGTCCGCCCCCCACTGAGAAGTCGGGATTAGTTACAGAGAGAGGCCAGGTCAGGCCCCGGAGAGCTGTGAATATTTTAAGGGACTGGAAATACGTCTGCTGATTAATGAAGATTGGGACGATGGTTACGTTAACGAGCAAAACTGAATCAACGCTTTCAGAAAAGGGGGCTAAGCTGAATATGTCTACACTTCAGCAGTTTCTCTCCGCAGCTGTTTTTTTTTAACTGCTTTGTTCAAATGATGATCTGACAATAAAAAAAAAAGAAGGTGAGGCCACAGAAGGTAAACCATGGAGGAGAACAGCATGTGAATAACGAAAGCCTTCCCGTGAGGCATGCCATTAAGCAGACAGTAGGCACCTATGGAGAGCTGTAACTTATGATAGCTAATTAACAAATATTCATGGATGGATACTTTGCGAGCACTGTGGCTATAAAGTGAGAAAAGGATGCACTACTGCAAACGGTCAGCATAAACTCTCCAGAAGCTCCCTGCTCAGTGACAGTGATACAAGGCTCAGACAAAAAGCTGTAACGGATTGATGGACTCGAGCTGGCGATCAATTTCACTATTAATGAAACATATTAACTTTGTCATTTGATCAATAGAAGGAAGGCGACGAATAGGCCTTAACTAAATGAACGCATTCCTGGAAGACAAATGGTTGCCCACACTGATGCGCTGGAGCCTTTCAATCTGAAATTTATTCTGTTACATCCAGAAAAGAGAATCTGCTAAGACTGCCAAGAGCTCCGAGCGGATCCGAGTAAATTTTTTCCTCAAGAGCTACTGACGTGAAGCTTTACGTCAGCGCTTACCTTTCAGACGCGTGTCGCCCCCGAAAACACCACACCCCCAGTTTCCTGTAGCCACCGCTGCAAGGTTTTGTTTTTCTTCATCAGGGCGAGCAAAGCCACAGTATGCCTAAATGAAGGAGAGTAAAGGAAGGATGAGATGCAACATGGATTACAACCAGCTACAAAACAAAATACTCGATACGGCTTTTGACACCAATATATAAAGCCTATTTTTATTTAAATCAAAACCCTACACACAGTGCCTGCATAGAAAAAGTCACTGAAAACACACCAACACGTTTGTGAAATTGTTTATATCTGTGATGGTCAGGGCAGGACATTAATCACCACAATCAAAAAAAGACTGTGGACGCCTTCACGATGAACCATGATCTGAAATCGTCAGATCGCTGGCTATACGTGCTGTCAACAGCAACATTACGTATTTAGTGGGAAGGCTTAAATGTTGGACAGTCAAATAAAGGAACAGACGATAAATATAATGCACTAAGTAGCAAATATGAAGTGATTCCACATAATGCCACTGCCTCAGAATGAGCAATAAAAAACGTGAATGGAGCAGCTTTTCTTGGGATGACATTACATCAAATCTTTAGCCACATGAGACTTGGCTGCTCATGTAAGTAACAGCGCTGTCGAGCCTAAGGTCCTGGGTCACTTTTACTGTTCCGGATCACTGGTATGTTTTCATAAGAACCAGGCGTACAGAACATCTCCATCCTATCAAACATAAATGCGATATAGAAAAGTAACCAAGTAATTCCATTTCCCCGGAGGCCTGTGCTTGACACATCATTCAGTGCACGAACACATAAAGGTTGGTTGGCCTGGCTGAGCAAACATTTTTAACATTGTGTCATTTGGCAATACTGTGTCATTTCACACCACTTGCCTCAACTGAATTGCCACTGGTGTAAAATTGGTGTGGGACATTTTAATAACTGCACATTACAGACTAAACACATGCGCAGCAACGAGAACGCTTGATATGACAACATGTCCGGTGGGCTGTACCTCACATGAGAAGTAATGAAAGTCCTGAATGAGCCCTGGGCGTCCATTTCCACATTATAAATTAGGTGAATAGTGAAAATGAATTGTGAGTGCCCATCCTCCCTCTGACCAGTCATAAATTCTTCCTTCGAAAAGGGCAGATGTGACAGTTAGCTGAACAATATTCGAAACGGGATTGATCTTCACGTTGGTGCATTCTTCACACCCTTGTCAGAGCTGTCAAACTCCTCCATGCTTTCTGACAGCAGACTTGACAACATCAACATCTTGATTCTCTGTATGAACGGATATCTCTGTCTGAGAAGATTGCAGACATGCTCAAAATTCTATTCAAAATACCTGTGATGTAAATTTAATCATTTGGATTGATTATCCTGAGGTCATTTGTGTTCATTATAATTCATTCTGGGCCTAATGGACAGTGTAATAAGTAAGATTAAGCTTATTCTCTACAAATTTGACAATCCATCAGTCTGTATTACATAAGATACTATTATTCAATTATTTACCCTGAAAATAGTGAGATTCAGTGTAATCTCAGCTGACATTTGTGATGATCAACCAATTAGATTGACACTAAAGTCATTAAATCTGTGTAAACCAGACATGAAATGTAATGGCAATTAAGGTTAAAACACAAAAATTACTGCAGTCATGAGCCGTTATGGAAGATTATGGAAGATCAAAGCGTAACATCAAAGTGTTAGACCGCTGCCACATTTCCTCTGCAATAAATTATACAAGCTGTTCATTTGTCCACAAAACACAAAAGTGCACGTACAGCAGCATTTACTAACACTGGTTTTCCAATAAGCTGACACCACAGTCTGATCTAAACCAGTGACAAGCACAAGAGCAAAAGGCACAACCATGTACAGTTTGTTTTGTGACGTGTAGATCAACCAAACTGGACAGAAAGACACGAGAAAGAAACAAAAAATACTCAGAGGAATAGCAGATTAAGAAAGAAGTAAAAGATAACCTTGTTGAGTTCTCGGTTGATGTTCTCTGGGTGAAACTGTTCAAGAAATTTCTTGAAGCGCAGAGCATCAATGGCCACAATCTCCGTGCATCTCCTCTGCCAGTCATCTCTGAAACAAATCAAAAAATTGGTTTTGCACCATTTTAGATACAACAAAGCAACTTTGTTGTATCAGTGAGGGCTTTAGTTCAGTGAGGCGATTATTCCTTACAGTTACAAACACATTGGAGATAAGAAGTTGCACAAAATTAAGTCAGTAAAACCTGAAAGAATTCATGCTTTGTGGCTGTTTTTTTAAGACATCAAAAGACACAATTTAACATGATGATGGCGCTAGAGGAAAAGTCTGAAAATCACCACAGTTATTACAGTTCAGCCTGAGGAAGACTGTCTGCACTAAATTCCATGGCAGTCAATCCAACAGTTATAATATTTCACTAAAAAAAAACCAAATGTGAACAGGGCGCTAGAGGAACCAAAAGCAGGATCTATGATGACCATGAATGTCTATACAAATTATGACTGCAGTCTGTCCAATAGTGGTAGTGTATAGAATGGGGATGCACCGATTTATTAGTCAGACATTGGAATAAGGTGTATTCCCTGTACGTCTACAGGCAAAAAAACAACAAGTTCACCAATAGCATGTTTGTCTGTTGTGTCATGTCAATTTTGTGCTGGCACATTCATGAGCAACTGGATTATGACATCCCTGCTATCAGTTTGCATGGCTGTGTAAATTCTTATCACTGACATCAAAAAATCAGTAATCAGTATTGGCTGCTTCTTTCAAACATCAGTATAAGCGCATCCCTACTGTTAAGATAGTTCAGTTTGGGCAAAGTAGGCATGCCAACCAACCAACCAACTGATATTGCCTTCCCATGCGTTACTGTGGCTAAGAGGGCTTGACATGAAGGGGTGAAACACTGCATACAATTATTATTTAAGTTTTGCTAAAGCATCTAGGTCCAATAAATACCTTGGAGTTATGTCCTCGTGGCTGCCAGTCCATTGATAGGTCCGAGAATACCCTGAGTATTCACTGTACTGCTGTGTACCTGTTATAAGAAGCAGGGAATTTAGTCTCACACCACTGCAAAGCCAGAAATATAGAATATTTCTAGAGTTGTTTAGGTGCCGAGACTGAAAGGGTGGTAATATTAAACTGTATTGGTAGGCACATAACATCCAGTGTAGACACTCAGGATGCGAAATGGAAAAAAATGGTTTAAGAAAAATAAAAACAGTTTAAATTTTGGTACACAAAAGCAAGAAAAGTTTTTTCTGAGGTGTCCAACAACACAAATTGCTATAAAAATTCATTAAAATAACAAAAGGTTTTAGGGGGGTCTTTTCTGTGACGATTCTGCCTGATGCGATCAAATGAAACAGGAACAGCTGTCTCCTGACAAGAGGAAGGTCAAGTTATTAGCTGCCTCCCCCCTTGAAACAACGTGAGAGGCAGCGGCTGACCGCCAGCCCACAGGGGAACACTCACTGCAAGGTAAAACAGGGAGCGGAGGGTGGGGAGGCAACAGCACAGTCAAACAAATGAGGCCACAAATTAACATCCCATTCATTAGCGCTCATTAGTACCTGACTGTCGAGAGCACTCGCTGAGATTCTTCATGCTGCAAAGTGACTAAACCAAGTGATTAGTAGTGGGGCCTTGGTCAGCAGGTATGAGGAGGTGCACACGGGGGTAGGGAATCTCTAGAGTGCTCTCCACTTGACAGACATTTCACTAATAAGCAGCCTGCCTCACTTTCTTTTCTTTTTTTTAAGTAATAAGCAAATTGACTGTTTGAATGCGGTGGAGTACCTAAATTGATAATATAGTCAAAATCCCAGCAAGAAAGACACTAAGAGAGGATATCGAGGGGCTGCGACAGCTTTTTTACAAACTCAACTTGCTTGCTAAATGTCAAATAATTTGTATCCACACTGAATTGGGAGCTTTAATGCTACTAAAACAATGTCTGGACAAAAAAAGAGGTAAAATCTGTACGTTAATCAACGTTATATAATCTGCTGGTTCATAAGATTTCTGGACGGCAGCAAAAAGTCACATAAGGTGAAACATCCTCTTTCTGACGGCTTTAAAGTTTGACTGATGCATAACAGCAGCAAACTGGCAAACTAATCCTGTCCTGTTTATTTGGAGAGCCTCTGATGAGATGTATGTACAGAGCAGCTTAGACAGCACATCATACTGATGATTACAAAACAATTCAATTAACTCAGTGAGCAGCAACAACGGAGAGTATATGTTGGTAACAACTGAATACAATAAGTTGCTTTGAGAATATCTGAAAACATCCTCGCATCATTAGATATTAGATAGAAATGTATGGCACATTTAGTTAGGGAAGGACAAGTTACATTTACTCTGTTGCATGTATTGTAAATTGTACTTTTCAGAGTAGTTTTGTGTAGTAAATATTTAATTGAAGTAATTTTTTAAGTATACTTTTATGTGCATAACTGATGTTTAACACTTTCGTCGTCAAACTAAATGGTTCCACGCAAACTATGCACACACCTGACCTTCACTGATCCACCAAAAATATCAAACTCTATGATCAACTATATTTACGTTTGAAAGGACTGACCTTCACATACAATCTGAATTATGACTGAGATTTTTCTAATCCAACCCTATCTTCTGTGGAAAGATCAATCTTGGTTGAGGGAAGATGTGTCTGGTTTTCAGAAATGATTTAAAAATAACAAATGGTAACAAATAGGTCACATAAAAATCAGCAGGTTTAATCACGATGTTTCTGAAGGTTGTTTCATTCATGTGTAAATACATCAAAACAAAGTGTCTCATATTTGTGGTGGGCCGGAGACTGCGAAATGTCAGAGGTGCATCTCATTTCCATGTCGAGGCAACTGACATCATCAAACATGGATAACACTGTTTCCACCGTTGCAAAAATCATAGTAGTCTACAATAAGATTCACATTAAGAGGTTTCTTTTTTTTTAAATCCATAAATTGGCCACCACCGGTTTCTTTGAAGACTATTTTCAACCATGTAAACCACCAGTCACACTGATGATTATTAAGAGAGCAAGATTTTGTGCAGAGTCAAGAAAAATTTCAATGCATCTCCTGCTTGCGGCAAGCTACAATGCATCGTCTTGGTCAGTGCTGTCATCAATGAGTCATATGACTTTTCCTTGATACTGTTTATACTTTTGACCGCCCCAATGCCAGCCAGATATCTAGCAATCAAGGAAAATTCAATTAGGCCTGGGCACTTTTGCAAATTTCAGAGCAGAGGTAAGATCCATTAGCCTCCCTACTGTATGCCAAAAGGTATCACTGGGGAGAAAGATTTACAACATGGCCACAATGCAGCGAAGGCATGGACTTTTTTTTTTTTTACAACGGGGGACAAGAGATACGGGCAGGGTTTAATAAAGATGATGGAATGGAAGAGTCCATTAGCAGAGCGGGTCTTGGGCAGGTCTTCCAGCTATAATTAATTCTGGGCCCCAGTAATAAAGTTAAGTGCCGTAAGTGGAAACAAGGGATAGATAGCCGGCAAGAAGTCTGAAGGTGACTCTGCCAAAGCGAGAAGACCTGATGCAGTGGTATGACTGCTGATCAGGAGGGCGGAGGCTCTGTTGCCTCACTTCCTGTTCTAGTCCAACGCACTTGTTATGCAATGATGAGGCGATTCCGACAAGACATTTGTTTTCCTATCCTGGAATGTTCTTACTTCATTTTGCCAGAGGGACTTGGGATTAAATGCATATTCATACATCTGTTTAATTCATGCAAGTTAGAAACGGAAAGAGCTCACAGGATTTATTTAAGCAGCAGTAGTGATTAAAATGATTCTATTGTTGCCGAATGACACCTGGATTTGTGTAGACTTCCTTCAGCTCAGACTAGTGATGTCTATGTTACATAACATGAGTTTTCTAACCTCTTCATCAAATGCAATCAAACAGCTTTAGTCCAGACAAACAGTGTCAGAAAGATAAAAAGAAGAAAAGCACAGACGGCAACCATCAGCCTCCTGCTGAGACTCCTTCAGTCAAGCTCTTGTTACTGGGTCTACTGGCTTGCCCCGACATTGTTTGTTTCAACCACTCAATACTGAAGTCAATGGGAATTACTCAGCAGAGAGACCCAACAGAGCAATCAGTACAGCCCAATCTCCAACTCCCAACTGATCCAACTCTCCCCTTTGCAGCCAATCAAAAGGAAACATTTGACAAGGACAGATTTGGAAAACAGGGCAATTGCCAGGAAACATCCTTTTGCCTCTTGCTGAGCCAGGATGGGGTAAATTGGAGGTGTGAAATGTGCATTCCATGCTGTGTGTGACTACAAAACGCCCACCATGTCTCTTCTGTCAAATCGTAGGTCAAGCATGAGAAAAGCGAGGCCAGGACATTATTGATCTAGTCTAGATCAACAGACTAAATCATGGAAAAATTGAATAGCAGGATTCCTTCAGTGGAAATTATTGTTAAACAAGGTGTGGGAGAGTTTTTGTGCACTGACCTGTGATGATAAGACAGTCATTATGATCCAGGGCTTCAGTGAAGAGGCGAGAAACAATAAGCTCAGGATTGATCAGGAAGCGGATTTCCTCTTGAACTAGACCAGAACTGGTGACTCCTCCTCCTACAAACTTGTTGGCAAAATCCACCTGCAAATCAAAACAGATGACCGATGATGAAATAAATAACAGTGGAACCTTCATGCCCCTGCAGGATCTACTGAATTGTTAAATCACGTGCACATACTGTTATAAAACTAAACTGCAAAAATCTATATCAGGGATTACCAATTCATGGAGTATTCATACGACTGAGGGCAGCACAGGAAACCCATTAAACCTGTTGTGCGTTTGTGCGGATAACTTTAACTTTCCCTCAAGGTCCGAAAAAGTAAAAGTTATTCTATTTTTCCTCAAACGTTCTTTTCTGCTTTTAGGCTCAGACACACCAAACCAAAATCAAAGGACTAGCGACAACGAAGGCTGAAGCGTTGCCTCAAATCACCTGTATCTCAGCCAAAAAGCAGCCCTTGAACCCACCACACAGTTGACAGCCAACTAGCTCATACACTCAGCGCCTGCATGAGAGGAAATACCTCTCCATACCACCAGGTAGCAGTAGTCTGTATCTGCCATTCAAAAAAGGCAAAAGGGAAGACTCCAGACTGCGGATAAACAGGTTGAAATGGCACCACAGAGGAAGCAAAAATTACAAATGTCTTTTTCGCTCTCTCTTCTCGTGCACTGATTCGCTTAGCTGAACAGCCAAACAGAGTGATTGCTCCCAGAGAAGAGCTCAATCAGCCAAAAAGCTGCAGACAAGGGCCAATTAGTCCTGAAGATGTGGGACACACCAGAACAACTAGGGCCACAGTCGTTCATGGACAGCCCTGACGTTGACCGATGGTTTGTTAAGGCTCTTTACCATACAGCGTCTATTCTGTGGTGGCTTTTTAATGTGAATGATATTTTATACTGCAGAGTCTTCCACCAAAAGTGCTATCTTAAGCATTAGCACTGATAACAGTATGGATGATTAAAATAACATGCCTGCATTTAATGTCACATTAAGTGCAGCACAAAATGGGGCCGCGCATTGAGAAGAATTTTCTAGATGAAAGTTACTGTACATATTTTGAACTGTGACATTATATTTTCCCAAACCTGGACGACAGGAGTAAAACATGTCATGAAAGGGTCTCAGCCCTTTCTCATTTGTGATAGAATCCCTGACAACCTGACTGGGAAGGTGGCCTCAGGTGTTGGCATTACTCAGAAATCTGTCCCCTGTGCCAAAATGCTCGCCAGACGAGCAGCACTTAGGTAGGCTGCTGCCAGTGGCAAAAGATCAAAATGAGAGAGCAGTCCTGCCGTCTAAGTAAACATCTCCCTCCAGTCACAACATGCTGTGAAATTGACTGCTGACTGATGCCCCGGACATCCTTTGCTGCTTGTGTTCCTGCAGGTTTGTGGCCGGATCAATCGTGACACTGATTTACTTGTTTATTTCGGTCTGTTTATGAGTCAAAAGAAAAATATGCGTCTCATTGCGCCAGCTCAGACACAGGCATGAGAACTCATTGTTTTAGTCGTAAAGCAGCCATGTGGAACATATATTCCAATTTCAGAACTGACAGTTGTTGCTCATTGGCCTGTAGACAGCCCAAACCAACCCCGTCACAACCCGAAGGAAGAAGCTGCAAAGGAGCAAGCAGCAGTCTGAGAGCAGATCTCCCCAAACTGGTCACTCAATCCTGGGACAGCGAGCCAACCTCCAAAGTCTGCTTTGACAGGCTGTCAACATCACCCCACCCCAGCAGAGCATCCATCAATCCGGGCCGTGGCGTGCCCCGGAGCTGGTCATGTGTGCACGTCAACTGTCAGCTTGTGGCAACTGGAGGCAAACAAAAGGTGAAAGGCAGAGCGGGCCATCCTGACAGTGCACAGGAAGCATGGCCGACACGGAGAGCAGAGGAGGCTCAGAGGCCTCGACCCCAGTCCCAGCACACACTCCCTGCGACGTGTCTCAGGCTCCCTCAAAGGCCTTTTCAGCAGTAGTAAGCATTCTGGGTGAAAGACTACAGAATGCAGTGCCTCAGTGATTGACTACAACAGAGGGAAAAGAGGATGGGAAACCAGCACAATGAGGAGTGTATTTCAAACTAAAAGATCTTTTAAGCAAGCAAACAGGATTTTGCAAGGTTAAAATCACACTATCAAGTTGTCTTTCTACAAGTGAATATCTCTTCTTACCTGAAGCATTCCATGACCATCGTCCTCAATGGTCCCTTCACAAGTAATATGGAGGTTTGTAAGTGGAGTCTGTGAGCTGGAACACAAAGAACAAATTGTTTTCAAGTTATATGAGAACGGTGGATCCTTTGATTGTGGCAGAAGTAATTGACAAACTACACCTATACATAGTGCTAATAATATTTTTTTCTTTGATTACAGTGTCTGTGTATTACACCTTTTCCAATTCAGAGGTTTGTCCAATCTTTTTCGTGTGAATGTAACAAGTCCACTGGGTTCTGAAAAGCAAAAAAGAAGTAATAAATGTCAATATTATATCAACATATTAGGGTAACATATAAAGAAAAATAAATGTGACACTTACTTTTCTCAGTGAAACTTTTGAAATAGCACATCAGGGTTTTCAGCTTTTCAGTCTTCTGTGAGGAGGAGCCTTCAAACAGTCTGAAAGCAAGAACAGATTATAAGATATTAGACTACATATAAAGTTCCTCTTTAAAAATGGAGGCACACGAAAACTGTCTGATCTTCAGGACTGATTTGAAAAGAAATGGATTATCTCGACTTTCACAACAGCTAAAGGGATACTACTGATGCACTGAAGGAAAAAATGTCCACCCATTTATGAGCCGTGGACTAAATCAATGGTGGAACTGGCTGCTTATGAGAGGGTGACAGACTGTCTATTGAACAAGCTCGGTCAGTGCACGTTAACATGCACAGTAACCAATGGAATGGAACTGCTGTGCATGACCCTGGATACGATGCCAGTGTGTGGATGTGTGTCTGGTATATATTTAATCGTATTTGTTTTTTCAATTTGTGCTTGGAAGTATGCATTTATTCATATTTGTTTTTTTATTCATATTTTAGTATATGATTTCTAATCAATTGCAAACTTTTATCAAAAACAGAAGCAAAGGGAAGAAAAACTTCTATAACCTGTCCATTTCTTAAAAGTGACAGATACTGCAGATAGCCAACCCTCTTTTGTTCACCTTTTGTCTTTTCACAAATCATATAAAAATTCAGCAACACCTATTCTGATAGAATTAATAAGAGTCATCTTAACATAGATGTTACTTGATACGTTCATAATTTCCCAATATTTTTTTATATACGTTGTCTTAAATTGAAAAATGTTTGAGAAGCTGGATGGATATTTATTTCTGACAGCTACACCGCTTTTGTTCAGTAGTTTAAACTAAAACAAAAAGGGAAAATGTGCATTATAATAAAATGAAGCACACTTTTTAAGCAAGCAGGTTATACATTTGCACCAACACCTAAACTGCAGCCAAGAGACCAGGCAGGAAGAACGACTCAGTATAACCAGCGCCAAAGAGACACAAGACCTCCACTTTGGCCATGTGAGTTCAGTCATGCTTTAACTTTTGATATGAATTAGTTCATCTCTCACTCAGCCTCCCTTTCAGTCACTAGCCGATTATGTAGGAGTTCCTTCGTTGGTATGACAATGGAGTTGCCCCAGGCTTGCCATCACAGAGTCACACTCATGTGCCACTTCACAGCACTCACACAAAAAAAGGAAGAGAGGGAAACAGGGCTCTCTCCTTGGGGATACATTAAGAAGCCCTGTGTGCCTTTTAACAACGGAGTCCTGAGGAGGCAAAGAGGTCAATCCCCCTGAAATATAACACAAAAACCAAAACACACAACGCTGCTTGAGGTGAGGGGCAGTGGGTGAGTTAGAATGCACTTTAAGCCCGACATCTCCCTCCCGAGCAAACTCTGTAAAGAACCCCACAGCCCGTCTCACATGCCTTAGGAGAGAGAAATTTCATGCGAGTGAAATAACGACAAAAGCTTGATGCACTGAAAGCCCTTCGGGGGCTGGGAAACTCATTCATCGAAGTCAACTCCTGCATCTTTTGAAACAATCCTGCGCTGTGTTGTCCTCTGACCAAATGTCTTTGACATTAGCTAGCCACAAGTGAAAGCAGGCTTTTAGTAACAAATCTCAAAAGGGTCTTTGGGGAATAGAGAATTAATACACAATTATATAACATCAATACACCCCCCACAGATGTGAAGAAAGCTATGATGTAACTCAAGAAAAGGGTATAAGTGACTACAGTATGTATACAGCAGGGTTTCTACATCACCAGCGCAAAAAAACAGGGAACTCCAGCTGGGAAACTCTGCATGCGCTAAAAGCACTTCATGGTAAAATAATAAATAAAATACAGTTTGCTGAAGGATACTTTGAATGACAGAGCCAACATATTCATGGTCTGTTATATCTACAGTGCAATTAAGAAGTCTGCGTTGAGATAAAAACAACACCTGCAGATAAAAAAGCTTTGCTTTTATTTTCTCCATCTAATCCTGTGAAACAAAACATGCAGAGAAAAGGAGAGAAAAAGAGTCTGAATCCCTCAGATCTTTATAGAAAGTTATGGAAGAAAAATAAACGATTTAAATAAAACGCATTTCAAAGCATTGAATATCTTTCTCGCAGGAGAATTTTCAGCAGACTAAAAAGATGACTCTGGCTTTCCTTTCAAATCGCAGCGAAACCTCTATGTGAATGAAATACTGATGCGATTGAACTCTGTGACAGCCTTCTGCAAAACAGCCAATGGCCTTCTCCATTGTCAAAAGCAGCCATCCGAGTCAATGTTAATCTAATTCCCTGTTCCATTTAGGTAATTACACTGTGATGCCAACAGAGATGGGGGGGACATGACTGAGCAGTGATCCCCAGACTAATTTTTGCATTGCACCACCCAGTCCATCTCTGCAGTGAAAGCTTGCAAGTCTTACAAAAAAAGACGCCCCCTGCCCTGCTCTTTGTCATATTCCTATTTATTATTCTGATAAGTGCATTGTATAGTTCTGGTGAGTAGCGCGGCTAAAGCCAACATCTGAGCATTTAGAAAAATCTCAAACCAGTGTATTTTTTAAAAGGTAAAAGCTCTAAGTCAGACTGACTACTGTCTCTGATCAATACATTCTTGTTATAAGACAGTGTTTGCTCATGTGTAATTGAGAGTCTAAAAACAATGTAATGTTGTATGGCTTAACACCCAGCCAGATGATAAAATGACTGGTGAGTAAAGCATATACAGTAGTGCCCCCTCATGGAAAGTTGTCACAGCAACATCATTTACATCCCTCGATTCTGCAACTTTAAAAATCATGTATGACAAACACCACATCCCTCGATTACCTGAAAAAGTTGATGTCCGGGTAGTTCCAGTATTCGGTACTCCTTCTGGAGTTGCGTCGAGGAAAGGTGCAGAAGAAGGCGTTGGCGAGCAGACATGCCACCTGCTCCTGAGACATGGTGATGGAGTGGGTCGTGCCTCTCTTGAGGAGGGGTATCGGCTAGAGGAGGAACAGAGGTAAAGTCGAGGAAGGTCAAAATAATTTGTTTTGTCGATTTGCTAACTGAGACATTGAAGTATGTTGCACGAATGTACTAATTTGGCACCACTCTGTGCTTCTTGAATCAGCCATCATAATTACAATCAACGTCCATTCTTGCTCACAAGAGATCCATACTCCTAATAAAGACTATGATTTTATAAATTACCAGTGCATCTATATAAGCAATTCTGTAACGACAATAGGGAGAGCTTGCTGCATTAAGACTATACACGGACAAGTAAAATTACTTTGTTTAGCTGCAGGTTGCAAGGGCCAAAATGTTTGAAAATGAAGGAATAACAGCAATAATAATAATAAGAAGAAGAAGAATTATAATAATAATTCTCATTTTAAGTCCTCCAATATTCAGCAAGGTTCTCAGTAGTAGTTGTAGTAGAGCAATGTTCCAGCCCGTTCAGTTTCCTTCATTATTAAGCTCTCTGTTTTCAACAAAATCAATAGAATTTTAGATTAATAAAGCTAGAAAGTAAATGATTATAAAAATTATAATAGAGGACTGCAACACACATCACAACTTAAACTACTCATGTGTAGACTGATGCTTAACTTTGAACACAAGTCTCTAACTACTTTTTTAGGATAGATACGCTACGCTACGTTACGTTACGCTTGGGTAACGTTTTTTTAAATCAATCAAACTAAGCAATATGTTTAACACACAGATGTCAATGCGTTTTAATGAGACACACATTGCTCTTCATCATCCACACACCAAAGAACCAAACAACTGAAAGGATAATAAAACATCAGACAAATGACCATCAATGGCTACGTGCCTTGACCTCACCATTTTTACTACCATTTCACGGGATTATTTGTCATGTCATGACCTTTGGGATCAACCTGCTGCGGTGATCTACTGTGTCACAGACCAGTGAGTCAGTGTCTGTTGGTTAGCTAGGGGTTGTTACCTTGGTACAGAGCTCAGATGCTCTCAGTGCTAATTGCACCATGTCTGGCAGCAGGGAGCCAAACAGATGTTCGGCCGCATCAGGCTCCAGGACCTTGGGAGAGAGGAGCGAGAGATCTGTTTATGTTTGTTGTTTTCGCCACGGAACTCAGCTGTGACATTATTAGCTGTTTGGGATGATTAGTCTTAGACGGACAGATGACATTTACAGCTCTGAACCGTATCAAATTTTTGTAGAGAGAGAAACAAATACTAATGAAATATAAGCAATACAGATCGTCAAAGAGCAATACCAAAAAAACTGTAAAATTGTGTAATCATCTGTAATGTGGATACAATTACTGAAGTGGTTGAAGCTAGTAAAGACAAGTAGAAAAAGTAGAAAATTCCTGTAATGCAGCCAGCAACACTTCTTCGCAAAATATAGTCTCATTTCATGATAATTACGTAATATCGAAATATTCCTGAGCCTTAACCAGAACTAAATATTCAAGTAACAGACCAGCCAGCCATGACTTCACCACACTGCCTAAGTGCTCTAACATATCTTAGACAATATATACAACCCCTATTTACCCCCATATTGGCTTCAAAATGTCAGAATGATCAATCACAGAGCAATTTCATCAAGGTTGCACGGCCATGCCAGCTGATTAAACAGTCTTCCAGGAAGAGATGCAAATGATCAGGCGTTTGAAATAGAAAGGACAGTGTGTTCCCAGGACAAGGAGCCTTGACTGGTGATTTAGCCGAGGACATTTATATTATGGCAAAGGAAGCCTGACTAAACACTGTCATAAGTAATGACCTGGTTGACATCATAAACTGCTCCTATGGGCGTAATAAATGGAGGCGGTTGACAGGGCGAGGCAGTGGATATAGCTGAGGTAGTATAAGCCGGGCCCTTTAAATCAGCACAAGACAGTGCATCAAATCAACTGAACTTAACTCTTCGTATGACTTGATACAGGTCTGTACATCACATCAAACTGACAAAGTAATCAAGCAAGCTGCAAGAGAGGGTGTGGGGCCATGAGAAACAAGAGCTACAGTTTTAACACAGCGCCTCGCGCTCCTGTTCCGATTCCCCGCAGGTCTGAGGCAATAAACCAGTCTGCTTGACTGCGTCTGTGGACGTGTGACCATGTAAAAATAAAACACTTGCGTGCTCATAACCGTAAATACAACCGTGGTTGGGCTGGAGAAAGAGGAATGAACAAAAACTGATGCTGTCCGTCAACAGCTTTTCCGTTATTCATAAGGTGTGCGTGCACAGATGAATATTCAATGAAGCTGGCTCGCCCGTCACTCTATGCCATTCATGTCTACTTTTCTCTGACATTCACAATCATCCTGCTATAGTTTCTCCAATCTGGAGTCCCCAGGGCAAAATAAGTAAGTGAAAAATGGGGTACATTGTGTAGCACTGTTTACCATTTCTTATTTACTTATGTGCTGCACTGTAAATATATTAAACATTAAGGATTCTCCGTGATTGTTTTTTTAAAACCAATGTATTATATGAGCTTGTTTCTATCAATATATTACAGATGCTGTACTGCAGCCTAATTGATACCGTCTCTTCAGCATATTAGACCATTAAAACACAGATTCATTATTCAGTCTATGAATAAATTCTGTAAAAGGCAGAAGCAATAAACAGTCTCCGTAAAGAGGAACTGGGTGTCAACTTTGCAATAATACAGAGCATAAATAAAATAAATGTACTATCTTTTACAGTCAAATATTCAAGTTTACTGAACCAATCAACAGAGATATCAACATAACAGCATCACCTGAATCAACACACATTTCACTGGTTATCATTTATGCAGCACATCACTTAATATCCAACTCTTTTATAATACATTAAGTGGTAATGGGCAATTTGTATTTTGACAAATATCCAGTTTTGCCATCCCTAAACCCGATATATAGCAAAAGCCGCTCAACATGTTCAGATTTTATCAAATAAAATTCCCATTCTAAAATGATTTATGACATACATAGGGCACACAATTGATTTAACAGTATAAAGCTGACACTACATTCTCTGCGATGTAGTGTCAGCCATTTCTGACAAGTTACTAAACGTGACCTTTTGGTAAAAGATTAAATTAGTTCTCTAGACTCCCACTTTTCCTCTGAAGGACTGCAACATTCTCCTGTGTGAAATCCATTACTGTTCTTGTGCACACTGACAGAAACACATTTGACAGAACTGGCATTCAAGAAAAAAAAGCATTACATGTATTTTTTTCCTATGATGTGAGATATCATAAAAACATGTTTAGAAGCTGATGTTTTCCAGCTGATGCCATGCAGCACAGAGTGGATGATTGCCTCCGTACTATGAGGAAAATAAAGCCTATTATGTGTCTTCTCCTACAGGTTCAGGGTTTCTAATATCAAACACTCATGTCACAACACAGCGCATCTCTCCAAATGGATTATTCCCGTTCCCTTTCATGAGCCAGACAGTACAGCCCTCCCTGATTCTCTGAACAGGATGACGCAGAGCGCATCAAGACAACGGATGATGGATGGCCTCCAAACGAGGCTGGAGAAGACAACCAATGAAGCAACAGTGCTCTGGCCATCATCATGCAACTCAGGCCTATTTTATGTTTGGCCTGTAAGAAGAATGACTAAGCTGGGGACAGTAAAATATAAAACAAATAAATAAATAAAAATCACATGAACACCGCCTTAAAAAAACCTTTATCATCTGTCCAGACAGCACATGGAGATAAAGTACGTACAATGTAATGTACAATGTATTCACTGTGAGCAAGTGTTACTATTCTAATGATTAGGGGCAGCAGCCAAGTCATTTCGGACATCACCTAATTAAAATCAATATGAACTGCAGCAAAACTAACCAAATGACAGATATACTGATTATAACTGGTCCCTAGATGACCTCTTTAAAAATGTTATAATTGAGCTTTTGGTAGTTGATTATTTATTATCCTCTTAACACATTTAACGTAATATAATAGCCTACAAAGATATCAAATGTCAAATGTAAAATATGTTCAAATAATCCTTCCACAAACCCGGGATCACACTGGTCTTGTGATTTTCTGTAATACTGCAAAAAAACCCAATGTGTGCACACAAACACCCCCACGCCTGCAATGCTTGAGAGAACCTTTACAATAATACAGTTTAATACAGTTTTCACAAAACCTGTGAAAGGCTTACTCGCAACCTTAGCCAGGTATTTGCTTTAAAAGGAAGCATTTGGGACTTTCATTCACCCTACATGACAGTCTCATTATAGTGTATGAACTCATCACTGAGTTTTTAAAGTGGGTAAGAGCCAAACACAAGGAAGACAGCTGTATGATTATGGTGACTTATTTCTGCATGTAGAGCTATGAAGATATTTCCCCTTATCTGTCTATAATGACTCCCAATACCAATTAAATACTCTTTATACCAATTTAAATCTAATTTGGTGTCAAATGAGGCATCCGCATCATTGTAACTGAACATAATGTCATCTGTTCATCATCAATCTGGTTTTTAATTGACCCAAGTACTGTGAGAGGAACCAGCACCAGTTCACGATGCCTTCTGTTGGTCAATAAAGTGTCATAATAATTTCATTAATCATTTAACATCCTCAACATGTGTGTCCATCTGTGTTTACATGTCTGCATGCCAGTAATTAAATGATGATTCAAAAAAAGGTCATTTTCAAAAACAACAGAGACTTCATTTATGACTTCTGGTTCCAGTGATTCATAAAAAGTTCGGTATTCAGATAGATAGTTAGATTGTTTACCTTAGTGCAGTACAAATGAAGTGCTGTGAAGTCCCATTTCTTGGCGTTTGAGGCACTGTATTTCAATATTGCATTCTGTAACAAACAAGTTCAACAATTAAATAAAATTAAGAGCCAAATTAATATGTTTTGACATTTTTAAGACAGAAATACTGAATGTGTTTTCAAAGGGTGACAGAAATTCTGGGAGACTGTGTCCCTCTCAGTTTTTTGGGCTCATGACGCCATCTTATGGCATTATCTGGTAACAACAACAATTGTGCACTGTGCCCCTTGTTTTACCAACTCAACCACATAAGGTCTTACCAATAAAAGAACACAAATGTGAAACTTGTCTTCAAGTCAAATTGATTTGTAAATTCCTTGTTTTACCAACTCAACCACATTAGGTCTTACCAATAAAAGAACACAAATGTGAAACTTGCCTTCAAGTCAGATTGATTTGTAAATTCCTTGTTTAAAGTTTCCTTGATCAACTCCCACCGACTCTTATTCTGACGTTCTCTTGTTTCCTGTGGAAGAATACATTTGTTAGACCTCTACAGGGTTATTCCACATATGCTATCATTGCAGCCTTGTCGTGGCCATTTCTTTCAATAAATTCACGAAAGCATTTAATGAGTATTGTGTCTTACGATTTCAGTACCTCCTTTTGTACCAAAACACAAGAACATGCAGATCGACCGTTACCTCATCTTCAACAGGAAACAGGTTCAAACTGGAGCAGGGCATCTTGACATGGACATCATCCCAAGTATCTTTAAACATAGCAGGATATGGCACAGGAGGTTTACCACTCTGAAGAAGGTCTGTCTGTCAAAGGAGTGAATGAAAACAAACGGTATTACCACATGTAAGATTAACTAATGAGGGCTTGGTTAACATATGGTCACAATACGTTTTCAGTCAAAGAAATATCCCAACACTCTGCCCCAACAAAAGGACAACACATTTCTGATGTGGTTAATAAATACTGACCAGAGCAATCACAAACTATTAACATAATGCACTAAGTACTAATGAGCAAAAATGCACAAAAAAATGGTGATGTGAAAAGTTAGAGCTAGAGTTATAACTTGCAGCAGTGTTGAAGAAATACAGCAAATACATTATTGTTGCCCACTTGAATTACTACTGAATTATTAAACCACATGAAACACTTTGATTTGTACCAATGTCAATGACTAACGGCGATTTATAGTATGTTAAGAAAACGCCCCACAAATGTTTTTCTCTAAGAGCTAAAAACAGTCGTGAGTCATTAGTTCTTCTCATGTATGTTAAGAAAAACTTGCACAGTAGACATATGCTCCTGTGTCTACATGCTTCATTTGGAAAAGAAAAGAATTGCTCGAACCCTTATCATGACAGTGTGCTGGCCAGGAACATCCTTCAGCGGAGGAAGTGGTCTGCCACATTCAGGCATTCTCTTCAGTTCACTGATTGGCGTCCCTAGCCATTTGACATCGGCAGAGGTAGTTTCCTTGTCTGCATCTTGTTTCTCTGGAAACTTATCCGGCCTGCCTCGTCTCACAGGTAAACCTGACGACGGGGTCACTGAAAAGAAATCTGTTATTCTGGTATTCTGTTTGATGGATCCCTCTGAGCTTTCTGAGGAATTGTGAGGCAGTGTATCCATAAGCCCACTCCCTGCAGCATCGTTGGAAGCTGGTGACACAGGATTCTCTTCATACAGGTCTCCTGGTGTCATGGGTTGGGTTTCTTCATCAGAATCAGAGTCAGAGATAGGTGGTTTTTCAGCATTTCGGCAGTCCAGAGACGGCAACGAGTTGCTTTGACAGCCACCATCTTCAGTCATTTCCACATCCTCTTGGGTTTGGCACACTTCAGCTGTACTTACTTTATTGGCAGGCGTAAGCAACCATCGTTTAAGAGTATTTTTTTCTAACTTCTGCTGCTTTCTTTGGCGGACATTCTTCGTCTTTACACCACGCAAACCACCCGCCCCAGTCTTTGGCCGTATGTCCATCTTTGTTCCTGTGTTGTTTTGCCTTCTTTCTTGATCTACTGTCTCATTGTCTCTGGTCTGCATAAATGAAGATGGGACTAAGGAATAACAAAAGATGTTTTTTAAAAAGTTATACACATTAAACTTAAGTTAATAGCTTGTTTGACTTTAGCAGACAAATGTCATCTCATCAAGTTACCTTTGACAGAAGATGAAGGGGACGTTGTGGCACTGATTTCAACGCTGAGTCTCTTTGCTAAAGGTTCAAAGTCGGTCAGGGCAGTCATTCTATAAAACGAAAACGGAACAGATGTCTATATTATTTGTAAACGACAGTGCTTACTGGAAAATTCTCACATGGGAATATACGTAATGTACTGTAAAACATTACTCACAATACAACTTGAGCTGACACCACGAACGAGGTGTTACTTGGTTTTGTCCAGACTTTATTGGGCAATCCTTTCTTCATGAGGTGAGCAAATCTTAAAACGTGGTATGCCGCCATACATGACACAATCTATTTCAACACAGCACACAGATGTGCTTCCGTCAAAGACATAATTCTCCCGTGTTGCATTGTGACTCACTGACAAGTAACGTTATCTCACCAATAAGCACTGGTTAAATATCTAAGATGCTGTCTTGTATTTGTATATTATTCCGACTTTTTTAGACCTCACGTCTAAGTTTTTGTCCGACAGGTTTAGAGACTGTCAAGAAACAACTGCCAGTCCAAACATAGTTCATTAGCTAACGTTAGCTTATATGCAAACTAGCTCTGGACTACACCAGGTTGTCAAAACAATAGCCTGGTAGCCGTCAAGCACTTTAAGCGGGTATTTTGAAGAGTGAGGGCTTTATATTACAAATACCTTCAAAGTACACAATATGAGTTAAGAACATATGTTAGTCTTTGATTAAAGTTAAAACGCACCCCGGCATTTGTCAGTATTTTTCAATATTGCTGCATTTCAACGGTGTCGCTGCTGAATTCCAAAACACTTCCGCGAGTGAGTGACGTATGCGCCACCGAAACAACGCGAGATCTCCGACGCTGAACCTGTTCTCAAAGTTCGGCAAATTTGTTAGTTATGTCGAAATAACCTCGAAACAAGGCTCTTTTTTAAATGGAGACTTACTGTGTCTTTACATTAACTACACCGATGAACTAAGGAGTGAATGAGGACAGAAATTCGCCCACGTGAAACAATTAATTAACGGTTTGTAAAGTTTTTTTAAGTGTCAATTAGCATAATACTTGCAATAATTAGCTAGCTACACCATAATCTTTAGTAAAGTTTCACTGTCTGGTATGTACTTCTGCAAATATTGACTGCCTTGCCACTCCTCGATTTCAGTTTTTTAGGCTCTCCTCCTCACTAGTTACTTAGCCACACCCACCATGACGCACCTGAGCAGCAGCAGTAGAAGGAAGCAGACTCGTACCTTGAATTAATTGATGTCAGATATACTCTAACCTTAATGGGGGACTTAATCCAGGCACTATAACCAGGACCATGCTCAGAATATACATCCTTGTCGCTGTTTTCTTGCTGTGTTACGTTTCTGGGATTGACAACCAAGGTGAGGCACGGCTGATCAGTTTCCCTGTTGTGTAGTCTGTCTGTCGATGGAGCAGGAAAAAACTGCTTGTTTTTGTATTATACACGTCAGCAACGATGATTTGACATTCTGAGAGTTTTTTTTTTTCTTAACCGTCAAGTGTGCTTTTGGTCTTTTCAACGAAGTTTATCGGACAAGTTACCCCCGGAATACCGTAACAATACTTTCCCTGTGTATTCACCTGTTTTTCAGACGTTTCCCATGGACTTTCATTTAAACACTCCAAGTACTCCATTGTAAATCCTCAAGTGATTCACAGATGGACAAGGAGCACCGACAAACAGTCAGAAGAGGTATGTAAACCCCAGATTAAATTATATATGTTTTTTAAACTAATATCATAATATAATAACATTTATGGATACTTTCTTGTGTAATTCAGAAACATGGAGATGAGGAGTCAATTTCCTATGCCCTCAACATAAACAACACAAAGCACGTCCTTCATCTACAAAAGAACAGGTACCCACAGAGATATAAAGCTGGTCCTTTTAAATGCTTAACATGAATTATAACATGTATTTTTTTCTCTTTTATTTCAGAGATTTTTTACACCCACACTTTGTTCAGTATTCACGTGGTGCCACTGGAAACTACAAGTCATCATATCCAAAACCACATGTATGTAAGCCGACACTCAGACATTCTGGTTAGTTAGGATGGTTTCAGCCTCAACCCTTGATTCTTGTTTTCACTTTTCTTTTCCCAGGTCCATTGCTATTACCACGGAGAGGTTGAGGGTTATGAGGATTCACTGGTAGCGCTCAGCACATGCTCTGGCCTCAGGTTTGGTGATCTCTCTTGTTTTGCCACTTCCTCCTTTGAGTGAAAAAAGTTGAACTTTCGGCGACCATGTGTGGAGGCAGTTGTGCCATAGAGGAAGTCGCTTTTTATCATTTTCACAAGAAAAAACTATCACAATCGTTAGTGATATAGCCTACGTAATCATTATTTTTATATTTGAGCGTTCCACTTTTTAATGTATTTGAAAGTGAAAATGATAAAATAGATTCCCCCTAAACACCAATTATGTTTATAGTAATTAAGGTCCTCAGTGTTGTGATTTGCCATATCGTTATATAACCATATATCAGTATGTGACACTGATGTCAGCCATATTACTAAAACACAATTAAAGTCACAAATTAAAGCAATTTTCTGTCCCCTTAAACATATTTTACCCCAACCAATATAGAAAATGTGTTGCATTTACGCTCGATCTGTGTACTTCCGTTCTTCAGTAAGTGCATTTGCGTTTCACAGCCTGGATTTAGTATTGACTGGACGAATTTCTCTAATCATGTAGCTGCCATGCAATCTTCTCTGTAGGGGTGTGATCGTCCTCGGAAATGAGACCTATGGGCTTGATCCTGTGCCACAGTCTTCCACCAACGAGCACCTTCTGTACCTATTAAAAGACGTCCAGTCCGACCCCGTCACCTGTGGGGTCGTCGATGATGAGGCTGCATCATCAACGCAAAGCCATGAACCCTTTGAGCCTGGCCAGTCGCTCACTTCTCTACTGAGGGTCAGGATGATCACTGTTTTTGCCTGAACTTGTGTTTGTAGTGTGCACAGTTTTTAAAATTGATGGCTGCTGTCGTTCTAAATGATTGCTCTCCCTTCTTTACTGTTTGTTATTTCAACAGAGGAAGCGTAATTTACCTCAAACCAGATATGTGGAGTTGGTGCTGGTAGTGGACAAGCTCAGGGTGAGTCAGTTCATCTGTTTATGAATTCAGTTCATGTAAGTGAGAATGAATCCGCAGCAACAGGTCGCCTTTTTTTTTTTTTAGACTAGATGAGCACTTTCATCAAACTCATTGTATGGAATAGTACGTAAGGCACGTGCTGTTTCTTTTCAGTGTTGCTGTGCTTTTTCTTATGATGTACCATATGTTTTAAGAAGTAATATTGATTATTGTGTTAATTGTATTTACAGTATGATTTTAGGTCACAAAATGAGACGGCGATACGAGAGGAAATGGTGGATATGGCTAATCTACTGGACGGAGTAAGATTTTCAGTTTTTGGTAGAAGAGCTGTTGCCTGGTTTTAATTAATTCCAGTGTTTTGTCTTCGGGCTATGCTTAATAATCTTTTGTTTTTTATTTTGCGTTCTATTCCAGTATTACAAGCAGCTTAATATCCGCATAGTGCTGACGGGCCTGGAGATTTTCAAGGAAAGTAATCCCTTTAGTGTGGAGGGCAGTGCAGGAGACGTGTTGGGGAGATTCGTTAAGTGGAGGAAGAATACTCTGTTACCAAGACACAGGCATGACATTGGTCAACTTATCGTGTAAGTGATGTGTGTTCTTTAATTGAGTCATTTGATGAGAGTGAACTGAACTTTTTGGAAATGTAGAGTCAAATCGGTAACATTTCTCTTGGTGTGCTTGTTTCTCAGGGGTCGGTCAGGGGCATACGATGGTGGTGTGTTAGGTATGGCCTTTGTCGGAACGGTCTGCTCCACAACAACCTCTGGAGGAATCAACGTGGTTAGTTCAACTCCCTTTTAACTTCTAACACCAGCTGACACCATTGGGGCTTTGGCAGCTTGAGCTTTTGTACAGGATCTGATACTGTCTACATTATTCATGGAGGGTTCTATAAATGCAGCTCATTCTCAAAGGCTATGAATAACGCAGTAGTTCAACAGGTTTTACTTGAACACAGTTTTAAAAAGCTGCATGACAAAGCAGCTTTGTTTGACTTATTAGATTCCTGACATTTGTTTTCATTGTGATGTAATATGGTGTGTTCCTTTAAAGTCACTGGAAAGAAAACATCTTTTTGAATGTCACAGATGAACCATTTTGACTTCCTGATGAACTGAAAATATTACCTCTGGGTACTGAATGCCATCAGATAATATAATATAATTGAATTGCCCCTCTTCTTTATACAAGTTATAAACAATTAGCTTCATTTGAATGATCCTTGCATGCCAGATCTCTTTCAACTGTCGATAAACGTAACTTTTTTTGATAATATTGATCAATAACATTTATTTTCAATTCAGGATAATAAATTAAAGTATGTAAACCATTGAGAATGTAAGTACTGAATGTTCTGGGTGTGTTTTGACAGTTCAGTGGCAACGGCGTTGGTTATATCTCCACCATAGTGGCCCATGAGATGGGCCACAACATGGGCATGAATCACGACAATACACGCTGCAATTGTGACGGAAAAAGCTGCATCATGGGAGCGGCTGCTACGTAATACATCTTCCTCAAAATATTTCTCAACCCTTTGACATGAAATTGAATATATATTATATGTAATATGCTGTATATGGTGTATTCTGTACCTTAGTTTAGCTTTAGTGTCTTACACATGCTGTTTTCCTTCTCTGAAATTAAGAATATTCTTTGTAATATCAAAACCAGAAAATAGCACTTTTGTTGTTTTCATGTTTTTCCATTCCCCAGTTTATTTATTTATTTATTATTATTATTTATTTAATTTTACAAAAGTTTTTAAAAAACTACTAATTCATGTTATTTCAACAACCAAACAATGTCACGTCCAAACAGATACTACCATTAATGGATTATCCTTTCACCCTTTAGTGGTTCCACTACTTTCAGCCGCTGCAGTGCAAGTGACTTTGAGAGCCTGATCATCCGTGGAGGAGGCATGTGTCTGAATAACCAGCCCTCCGCATCAGATGCAATTGGCAAAGCTGAATGTGGCAACGGCCGACTGGATAAAGGAGAGCAGTGTGATTGCGGCAAACCAGAGGTAGATTAAAACTTGCGCATACACACATTGAAAGATTGGGAACCAAACACTTCCCATTGACATGCATTGGACAAGTATTTATTTGAAATACATAATTTACCATAATGTAACTGATGTCAGTACAGACAGAAATGGTGAAGAGGTTAAGTTAAAGAGGATGTCTTTGTAATTTAATTTTAGTAGAAATGTTGAAAAGTTTGTGAGATGGTGCAATACGAAAACGGACATTTGCAAAATTGATTATCATAATGGTTACAATCTGTGTTTCCTTGTAAATCAAGACAAACTTTTTGATGTACCACAAATTTGTACAGACACATTTTGCTATCAGTTTTACAGGCCGAAGTGCACACTTGTCATGTTACAACCTTTATCTATCTAAGAATCAAAATATTCTTGTAATATTTATCCTTTGACGTGTTTTGTCTTTATAGACCGTTGGTAATGTTTTTTTTTTCTTCATTTTTTCTCTGTTTCCCTTTCATGTAGGAATGCGATAATAACTGCTGTGAACCAACCACCTGCAGATTCAAAAGTGGGGCCTCCTGTGCTCAGGGCAGCTGCTGCAGCAACTGTCAGGTTAGCGTTATGTTGAGCTTAAGGCTGCAATTATGATGCTTATGACTGCACTAAATCGAGGTGAAAAATTTGACTCGTGTGTTCTGGTTTTTGTCTTAGATCTTAGTTTCTGGAACGCCATGCAGACAGTCTACCGACACCTGCGATCTTCCTGAGTTCTGTGACGGCAAGAGTGCCTCCTGTCCCGATGACTTCTACATCATGGACGGCCTACCCTGCGAAGGAGCCTACTGCTTCGAGGGCCGATGCCAGACGTATGATTACCAGTGCAGACATCTATTTTCACCAGGTACATTCAATAAGGCGTGATACAAAGATGTCTGCAACTCATTAAAAACCTAGAAGCTATTTATTTCAATACATTCGTGTAACACTTGTGCTGAATAATCCAGGCAATAAGATAGTACATCAGTTCTATCAGTCTACCAGGAGGCTGTGGTCACCTGGCTCAATATGAATTCACGTCTCCTTATCATTAATATTTCATCTTGGATATTATGTCTCTCTTTGGCAGATCCAGCAACAAAGGCAGATGATATTTGTTTTGAGACTGCTAATACAAGGGGAAACTTATTCGGTAACTGTGGAAGAAATGGAGCAGGATTTATCAAATGTTCTGTAGCGTAAGTACTCTTTTCTTTTTATTTATTTTTTCAATAATTGACTGGGTTGGGTTGGATTACTTTGAAATGTAGTGAATTACTGAATACAAACTGTATTACAATTTGTGAAATTAGTAATGTTATTGATTGGATTATAAAAAAACAAACAAACATGTAATCTAATCTGAATATTTTTGTATCACATTAACAATATTGCACATTATACCAAGGATGCAGCCACTCAAAGCAAATAGGGGGAAGCATATCACCAGAGTAATCGCTAACTGCTGCTAACGGCAGCTGCTGTCAGCTAGTTAGCTCAGTTAGCATTGCAGCTAGTGGTCCAGCAAAAAATTGCTGCAGGATTGGAACTCCTAAATCATCAAACAGATCACTTATTAGATTTATTTGGGGTTAATTTAGGATATTCTGTAGAACTGGGCTCAGTAAACCCATGCAGGAACATCAGTAAAAGGAATATGTCTTGATATAGATGATCCTCGAGGGGAAGTTTGTTTTATCACAGTGGTAGAAAACCTTCCAATTAAATATTCTTAGGAAGGTCATTTAAAACAAAATGATCTGATAGAACTTTTTTCCTCCAACACATCACTTGTTAGCAACTGTGGAAACTGACGGTGTCCTGTTGAACCTACACTGCAGGAACGCCAAATGTGGGAAGGTGCAGTGTACCAACGTGGACCTCAGCACCATCCCTAGCGGTGCGCAAGTCAGTGTCCAGATGATTCAAGGCTCGACTTGTGTTAATGCAGACTTCAACCTTGGCTCAGATGTGCCCGATCCTGCCTACGTTAACTCTGGAAGCCCCTGTGGTGAAGGAAAGGTAAGCAGACGTCACATATAAGGAATCTAACCAGGAGCAAATGTGATGAATCTCTTCCAGGATATTACTGTGGAAATGGTGGCTCAGTTTGACTGCATCAATAAGTTAAAAATCTTCTCTCTCAGACGTGCCTGGACTTTCAGTGTGTAAATGCAACTGCACTGTTGCCCAACTTGGACTGTGATGCCAAGACCACATGCACCAACCGAGGGGTAATACAGCAATTCCTTTACTGTCTTTATTCATTTACCAGCCAACAATGACTTTGTCTGACTTTGCTGTTCTGTTCCTTTCAAGGTATGTAATAACAGAGGGAACTGCCACTGTGAGGACGGATGGGCCCCACCTAGATGCAACAGGGCAGGGTGGGGTGGCAGCATAGACAGCGGTCCTGCTCAGATAGGTGGGTTTGAATTAATTTTACAGGATAAAGTAGTACAACACTATGTCTACTTCTTCTTCTTCTTCTTCTTCTTCTTCTTCTTCTTCTTCTTCTTCTTCTTCTTCTTCTTCTTCTTCTTCTTCTTCTATTTGTCCATGAGTGCCTGACTAAGGAAGCAAAACAGATCTGATAAGTCATAAAATCAACAGGTTTAGAACAGATTAAAGAACAAAACAGATAAAAACAGTAAGACAGATTAAAAAAAAACAAAACAAGAAAATAGATAAAAAGAATCTCTCAAGTCAAGTAAAATCAGGAAGGGCTCTCTGATAAAACTATGTTTTAGGAAGAAATACGTCACTAGATAAGCGGTAATCTGATACTAGTTTCTGTGGCCCATGGTTGTCCTACATCAGGCTTCATATTACTCATATATAAGTCATTCTGTCTGTGGTCTCAGTGCTTCCTTATTACTGTAAGTGAAGTGGGTGGCAAGGCAAGGAATAAATCAGTCAACACGAACACGATCATAGCCACTTCATAACAGCAACCTAAACTTTGTAATGTGTTTAAACCTGTGTTCACACAACTTTGTTTGTGTATCACATTGTCACTCACTCTGATGTTAATTATTATTTTCTTGTGTGAGTAAAAACTTCATTATTTTTTTCGTGTGTGGAACCAAGTGAAAAAGAAACTGATCGGCCTGATCACTGATGTAACTGTGGGTAATCTGCTCGGAATCTGTCCTGAGTTAATTATACTCTAATGCGCCTTCTTCAAACATTTCCACCTCAGATTACTCCCTCAGGAACGGCCTGTTGATCTTCTTCCTGTTAGTCGTACCTGTTCTTGTTCTTCTCATCCTGTTGCTGCTCTACATCTTCCGGAGAGACACCCTGGACCCGTGCCTGAAAGGAAGCTTCGCCAAGCGTCTCAAGTAAACATCACCTCAGATTTATAGTCTACTGATGGATATGTCAGAGGCTCCAGTTTAAATGTTTTATGAATCTTAATGAAAAGATGAATGCATTTTATTACATTTCTTTGCTTTGAAAGGTCACGTAATGCTCCAAATGCAAATGGACAGTCAAACAGCAATGCTCAGACCACAACCCAGCTGCCAGCACAGGTTCCCCCTAATACGGTACATATTTTAGATTATAGATTTTGTAGATTTTGCATCAGGAAAAGTTTTTATTACCTGAAAATGCAGTCACACAAAAGTAAAGACATAAATCAGTCAGAAGAGGAATATAACTTGTTTTTCTTCTCCTACTTCCCAGGCTGGATATCCACCAGCTACCTCAGTTCCAATCTCTGGGTATGAACTCATTTTTTATATTTCACTCAGTAGCCTACATATCACCCTCAAACCAAGATAGAAATGTGGGCGTATCATGTACAAACTAACCTGTATAACTAGTTTAACTGAATGTTTGTCTGTCTGTTAGCTTCAGGTATGGCGAACTAGATTACTGGAATGAGGGAGCACCGGCCACTGCCGCAGCCCCTGCACCAGCACCATTAGTAGCTCCGAGGCAGGGCCCCGGGGTACCCAAACCAATCCTGCCCAAGCAGCCACCAATCTAATTCTCTTTTTTTACCAAATATGTTTAATTGTATTGTGAATGTATGGAGTTTACTAGAGGTCAGCACTGTATGAAAAGAATATTTTAAAACACTGTGATGATAATCAATTTACTGTTACTTGTTGCCAGCACCTTTTTACAGTCGACTGGGGCGACATAGTGGTGGATGAGGCTGGTGGACGCGTGAATATTTTTGGGGAGAATGTGTTTTTATTAAATTCCTGTTTATTACTCATTGGATATACATGCACATATAATATTTAAAAAATCAACAAATCTTTTATATTTTATACTGCTGTGTGTCATTTTCCATGTATTTAAAAAAAGAAACTTTGATTTAATGAACTGTAATTAAAAACATGTATCAGGTGATGGATATCAAGCTCTTTCTATTGTAGCATAGTTTCTTAAAACAGCAGTGAGACTTCAGTACTATCTGCACTTTTTGTTGTTTGACACTTGTAATCAGAAGACATTAGAAGCGCACACTGGGCTTATGTAGATGTCAGAAATTTTAAAAAAAGCAAGATTCATGGTAGTGCGTTTGCTCATTTGCTTTGTCACTGCTATGAAGTAAAATTTCCTTTTTTGAAAGTTTAGACTCCCTAAATGAAGAATAAATTCTGTTCACCACTATTAATAGAAACGAAATACAAAACCCTAGATTTGACAGTCCTTAAACCAGTGTTTCCGAATACTTTTGGACCCTTTAAAATAAATTTTGTCTATCTATTAGCCCTCACGACAGCCTCCGTCTAGTCCATATGAGGCCTGAACATCAAGTAGCCAAAATTTTTTGACCAAAATTTCCATAAAGAGGACACTTACCTACTTCTCCCTTCACGCTATGGGCTTTTATTTTGAAATGAATGCCGCCGGAAGTCACGTGTTCTCCTTCTGTTGTGACGAGATATAATGCGGAAGTTAGCTGTCACCTGCAAACATCCATGGACATTAAAGTATGTAAAAATGTGAGTTTTGAAGCGGCTCTCTGGTAGCTCATGGCAGCAGAGGAGGCCGGACCTCAGGGCCGGGTCCCAGCCTGCCTGTGCGTCCTCTGCGGGATACCTGCTGCGGGGAAGTCCACGCTATCCGCAGAGGTCCTCAGCACCGCTGCACAGCACGGATGGAGAGCCACTGTGGTGCCGTATGATGACCTGATCCCCGAGCAGGCTTTTCAGACCAGAGTGGTGGAGGACGGTGCCAAAATGGAAGAAATGGTGAAGACAGTTGTGCTAAATTGGTAGATTTTTACATGGAGTTCAGGATGTAGATTGTCAGACAGGGCCCCTGTCCAAAAGTGTTATCTGGTGACACTATCCAAAACTAATAGAATAACACAATGTAAATTATTTTAAATGGACTTTGACTATAACTATCTATAGATTTTTGGGGAATTACAATAATTGTATTATGAAGTTTTGTATCAATTTAATGTTATTTTTAAGGATATCAAAAATGAAATGATTCAGGAGAGGAATAAGAAAATGTCTGAGGCTTGGCTGAAGCTAGTCATTTAATTTATCATGTTATTATTTTACGGAAATGCCAAATGGTTGCAGCTCGTTGCATGTGATTATTTGCTGGATTCCTTAGTTTTTATTATATTTAACAGAATATATTTCAGAAATAAACGAGCTATTTTAAATTTGTCCACATTTGTTCTGGGAACTTGTGAAGGAAATTTTCTTCACTATTTTCTGACAACTTATGGAGCAATGATTAATAATATTTTCCTCATTTGGGTTTCTGTTCTATGTGCTTCTGTCAAATATACGCCATAGTTTTGTGCCAAAATCAAAATGTTTTTTTTTTCTCTCCTTCTAGCACACTGAATGGAAGTTGCACAGACAAGCGGTTTTGCACTGCATTGAGCAGTTCTTGGAGAAACCTGAAGTTCAGCCCGAGCTGCCTTACAGCTGTCAGATCAACAGGGCTGCGTGGGAACGGTGCATCCGAGCTCTGCTGCAGCCTGAAGCTGTGGATCACTCTCAGGCTGACGGGGCTCCACTCGTCTTTCTGCTGGATGACAACTTCTACTATCCAAGCATGAGATATGAAGTGTACCAACTTGCAAGAAAGTGTAAGCAACGCATTGTTCATAAAGAAGCATCCATTAGCCTGTAAGTGCAAATGCTGTATATTTTCAGACACATAAATATAAAAATCTGAACTTTCTGCAAGTACCTGAATGCACCAGTGGGTATATTTATAACCATTGTCTTGCAACATAACTCACACGTAACTCAAATTAGAGATGTATTTAAAAGTTTACAGTAAAAATATTTATGATAAGTCTCTGCAATTACATTTTAAGATAGTATACTCAAAAAGATACTGGTGGCTGCTTGCATGAAAATCACTCAAATGCTTTTCAAATACTGTCCCTTTGGTTGAATTCATTTGTCTTGTCTGTTTAGATTCGCTGGGTTTCTGCCAGGTGCATCTGCAGTGTGATCTGGAGTCCTGCATCAGCAGAAACCAGAGCCGGCCTGAACCCATTCCCACTGAGGTGATACTGGAGATGGTGAAGCGTCTGGAGCCTCCAAACCCTCAGAAGAACTCGTGGGAGACGAACAGCATTTCACTCAACACCACGGGCAATCTGTCCGGATGTGACATGTAAGACAGCTGAGTTAACGGTTATTAACACTTACTGCTACTTAAGTTCACGTGCATTAAATCAGGTTTGTTTCTCCTCCTGTACGGCTCCTCCTCAGCCAGAAGGTGATGGAGTTGATCTACTCTGCACTGAGCAACCCACTCAGCCCGATTGAGGACAACGCCGAACAAATGGTGAGTAAGCGTCTCTCCAGTTAAATCTGTTAAAAGTGGACGCCACTGCAAAATTTGTGAATTTACATCAGTTGTGGTCTCTGTCGCAGGAGGCAGACCGCCTGAAATGTGCCACCAGCGTTGTTCACCAGGCTGACCAGGCGTGTCGACGGCTCATCTCTGAAGCCATGAAAACAGCCAGAGGTCAGTCCCGCTTCTTCAACACCACACATTTCACCTTGTACTCATTTATCATTTACAGCCCAGTGTAATAATCATTAATTCATTAAAGAATCATTAATTCATTAAAGAATCATTAATCGTGTCTTTATCTTAAGAAGATCAAGTTCCCCCTGAGCGCATGAGGTGTTTGGCCGCCGAGCTGAACAGATCCAAAGCAACATTTCTTCAGACCCTGCGGAGACAGCTGCTTCAGGAAGCGCCTTTCACTCGAGAAGAGGACGTCGACGTCGAACGTGTGGTGAAAAGAGCAGTGGACGTTTTTGATCGTGAGAGGAGGGACATCCTGTTGAGAATCATGAATGAAAATAAATGACTTGAATCTTTATGACGTTTTACAAAGGCAAATTTAATCGCATATGTTGAACCACTTACTCTTCAGTTTGTGGACCGTTGTGGCAACAACTCAAACAAAGAAATTCACCTGAAATAAATATTTTTTTCCCTTAAAATTTATTTAAACTCAAGCTCTAATGTTACACTAGCGGTCACCTACATGGTCTCTGCCTGCTTACTTTCTGTCCATAATAAGATGAGGAGATACAAACAGGTTAACCAATTGAAGAATTCACTTTAGACCAAGATTTACAAAGATGTCAAAATCCGCTATGAGACAAATAAAAATTGGCTGTAGTGAAATAAGATGCGCTAAAAATTGGTACGTCCAGTACCACAAAACTATTCAATATTGGTAGAAAATCGCTTCAAAGGTAATAAATGGGTAACAAAAAAGGGAATAAACAAACTGGAATCTATCTAAAATATTACTGTTTGAAAGTCTACGGTGTGACTCATAAATAAATATCAGAACGGCGAGCAGGATTATAATGAGTCCGGCTGGTGGACACGGACTTGTTTTGAAACAGAAAATGAGCAAATTAAGCCTTGAGTCTTTGACATCCCACGTCAGCTTCAACTGTGTCCTGCTGATTCATCTGAGGTATAAAACTTCAGTTAGGTTAGGGACAGTTTAAACAAGCTCATGTTGTTCAGTGTTAAATACTGTTAATTGATAATTTATGGATGTTGTCACATATTTAGCTGCCCTTGATTAATGATTCACAGGAGGAGCTGAGTGAAATCCTGGTGAGTCACTGCAGAGTTATGAGGATGGTGATCACAGCGCCCCAACTAATACTGACTGACATGGCACGTTGTGAGCTTCAGTTTTTGTCTTTACAAGGGCTGTACCAAATGTCCTTTTTTTTAACATTCAAAGCTTACATTGTAGCTTGATAAACGTTAACATCCTCAAACAAAATCAGCCATAGTGGTCAATCGCAAATATATCGGTGTTACTGGCATATTTGTTGTCCGATATGTGGCTATTTGTAAACTTATTTTTCTTTTTACAGAACATAATGCAGAAAAAGATTCTTGTGGTAATGTAAAGTTCCCAGTGAGGTTTACTGGTTCCATGTAATTTTGGACAAATGAAGCAACGTTATGTAGGGATTGGCGTTTTACCCAAATAAGCCGAACTACAATTTTTTGTTATCTTTGTAATGTAAATGTAAATTATGGGGCAGGTAGTTTGCTACGAAACCCAATTAGGTCACTGAGGAAAAAGAAAAACGCAGTGATCATTGCTGATTTAGAATTTAAGCGAAGCTCTGAACTAGTCAGTCCAGCCGTATCTTTTCTGTAGTGTTGTTGATTTGCAAGATGTCCCTGTTTCATCCACCCATTTGAACGCGTGTTTCGATCCAAAACTGGTATGAAAGGCTAAGCGTTGGGAGCCATGTAGAACAGCAGTAAGGCAACATTATTGTGCAGTTAGTGAGTAACAAATGAAAACCGTTCATAACAAAAGTATAAAACTCAAGTCGCTATGTCACACATAGATGCTGTGTAAGCAATGCACTGAAAACACTAGAATCCACAGTCCATATTGGCACAGAATCACTTTTGATGTTGTCCGCGGGCAAAATGGCACGCAAAGTCATATCTGTCTACGCACAGATGACCACAGACGTTGCACTGGAATGGATGGTCGTAGCCGTGGCAGCCCATGTGAATGGTGTAGAGGATGTTATCCAAAAACTGAATGTCACAATGCTGGCATTTATGTAAGAGCTGTTGGTCCGGTGCGGTCAGGGCCGGTGCCGGTGTGCTCGGCTGGCTGTTGCAGACACTCGCGGTGAGCGGGTTGTTCTCGAAGCCGAGGCCGGGAACCGGACTGCACGTCCTGCGGCCTGATAGGGGTGACTCTCTTCTATGCGGTGAAGTCTGCACTCCATTTGAACACACCGCAGCGTGTTCACTAGAGACCTGCTGGATGAGGATGGGCTTCTCGTCTGAGAAGGAGTCCCTGTCTGGGGATGCAGGGGCCTGAGACTCAGGGTGATGGTTGGGGTGAAGGTCAGCCAACTGGCCAGCAAGCGTGGACAGCTGGTCCAGCGGGTTGTTAAAAGTCAAACCATTAGCCCCTCTGTTGCGACCGCTGTTCTCATCCCTGTTCAAATGGTGGTGCATCTTGTGAGGAAAATCGCTCAGATAATCCGATTTTTGCGATCCCACAGAGGGAGGGTTGAGGTTGATGAGCAGCCGCCTGCCGTAGCCCAGCGAGCCCGTCCTCTTCTGCAGGGAGCCCAGCATCCTCTTGGCGGAGAACGGAGAGCGGACGACCCTCGTGGGCAGTAGCTTGTGGCGTCGGCGCCGGTGGTGCGACAGGTTGCTGCGGTCGCTGCAGCGGAAGGTGCAGAGGTCACACTTGTACGGCTTCTCTCCTGTGTGCGAGCGCATGTGGGCTTCCAAGTGGCGCTCGTACGCCGAGGCGAACGGGCACAGCTGGCAGCGGTGAGGCTTTTCTCCTGGAGGATGATCAGGAGAGGACATAATTGCAGTTATGATGTTGATATTACTCAGCGTACTTTACTGTCAAAGAGTAAACAGAGCTGAAGCGTGGGTGGAGTTTAATATTTTGATAACTGATTCATCATTTCAGTCGTTTTTCAAGCAAATATGTCAAACATTTTTAAATTCAAGGATGTGCTGCTTTTCTTTTGTCATTTATGACAGTAAATAAAGAGTTTTTGGGTTTTTGGACTGCTGGCTGGACAAAAGAAGCAGTTCGAGGACGTCACCTTTTTGACTATTTATAGAATTAACTATAGCCCTTAAAATAATCTGCAGATTAATTGATGATGAAAATAATTCTTAGCTGCAGACCTAGCAATAAGTACAATGTAGTGGGTGTGCTACTCGAAAGGATTACACAAAACAGGGCTAGGTGGTTTACATATAGACAAAAAGAGAGATGGCAAGAAGAAGCTCTCTTCCAGTATTTCATTATGAATTGTAGAGTGAATGTAGGTCAACACGTTACTGCAAATCTAACTAAAACAGTCACTTTCAAGAGATTTTCTTCGGCATTTCAAGCCATTTTGACATGAATGTGACCAACCGATGACTTAATACAAACAAGGGGGCAGGGTCGGCAACATATAAACACACTACATATGTTTTACTTTGCAGGCATTCACAGGGAACTGCACTAATAAGGACCTACCTTGAGAGATACAGTCATTCAGCAGTGTGAGTGGATTACATGCAGATGTTTCAGGCATGGTGTTGCATTAATGGATGGATGCAGATGAATTACTGACCTGTGTGGATGCGGATGTGCTCTATTAAACGAGCCATGCCCTTGTTGGCATAGCTGCAGTAGCTGCATTTGTACTTTCCATCACAGGTCCTCTCCAGGCCGTCCATCTGTACATCCGACCCCTCCTCCACAGACAGGCTCACCTCCACAGCCGGGGGGTCCAGACCATTCTGCTCACTCCTGGGGACGTCTGAAACCAAACACACAGTCACTTGAACATTTCACTCTTTATTTATCAAATGTATGGGGTGTTTTATTTACATTACTCCATTCCTACCGGTTTGAAACTGCTCCCCTGACTCCTTCTCTCCGCACACAGAGCCTGAGATCATGTTGACGTGCTGGGTTTGCTGTGTCAGGTATTCCTGAAATTCCCTCACAAAATCCACCGGCTCGGTCTTTATCTCCTCCATATTCCCTCTTCTGTATTTAACCTGGATGTATCCCGAAGAGAAATGAGTAGATGTGTGAAATTGCCCCTCTTACACACAGCTGCAGAGAACCCACAGTAGCTTACGTAGCGTCCAAAACATCTTAATCGTTAGCTCATAGCTATACAACAAAGCTAAGGACGCCTAGCTAGCACGGCCGTTTCAGCCGTTATCATCGTTATTAACACTGATTATTCAACGTCATTCTCAATAGAGATAGTATCTTACCTTTCAGCGGCTAAGTAACGTTATAACTAAGCAGGGAGAAGTGTGAAAATTGGACCTTGCGCATAAATTAGTGGCTAGAATTGTTACCTAGTGAACGCCTCCGTTCTTTCTGATACATCTGTGTTCCGTGTCAACCGCAAACGCAACTGCTGCCTTTGGGTGCTGTCCGTAAAAAACACATTGCTTCGCAGAACTCATTCTGCTTCACAGACAAGTCCTGATTTCTCAATGTCATCCGGGATCCAATTTGACCAGTGGTGCTAGTTCATCCTTTTTGTACATCACCACATAGCACATGCTGCAATATATAGCTTAAAAATCAACAGTGTTACCAATAAACAGAAACAAAGTTCCTTTCTTTCACAAACAGCAAAGCGCTTTCAATTTATATTGCTAAAGCCTTATTATAAAAAAAGAAGAATTATGCCAGTCAGCTTGAATGTGATTTGCGCTCACTCAATAGTTTTATCATTATAGCTGATGAACAACCATAAAACTCAACTGTCCGACTCTTACAGGACGCACCTGAAGGCAGCATCACATGTAAACATTTTGTAACAGATCATGGCTGCCCCGTTGGTCAGGATTTTCTCAAAGGTGAGTCTGAATCACAAATTAGTCTTAAGTATTTACATTTGCTGGGTGTCTGCACTGGTTTTAATGTATTTCCTCACCGTGTCGATTATTTATCCTTGAGTTACGTAACCTAGCTGGCCCTTGCCAATGTGACGTTACAAGCTAACCGACTTGCTAAGTTAACCCTAGCTTGAGAGAACAAATGAGCTTCTTTCATCACAAACTCGCCTGTTGCTGATCTCTAAAAGAAAATCGATTAATTTAACATTAGAGGTCAAAGCCTAGCACTCCCATTAAAACAGTGCTTTCACCCAACCGTGCACTTAAACACTCTCACCGCTGACTCTGTTGCTCTCAGACCTGCAGACAGATCTCTCGACCATGGGGGACATGCCAGGCTGGCTGGAGGAGCATGTCCAACAGACCTGCTCCAGACATGTCCTCAGACCAGGCAGCTGGGATGACCTCCTTTCCTCCCCTTCAAACATACTCGGAGGAGGAGAGCATGATGAGGGAGGCAGGTGAGCTGGGGCTCTAGTAACATGTGCCCTGCTGCTGGGACAGCTGGAGGCCATTTGACAGTCCTCAATCATTAAACATGTGTCTTGTTGTTTGACAGTGAAGAAATATGCACAGGAGCGAATTGCACCATTTGTGTCGAAGATGGATGAAAATTCCGCCATGGACGAGGAAGTGATCAAATCCCTCTTTGAACAGGGCGTATGTGATTCATTTAATCGTCTCATCACAGTTATGTCAGGGCTTCTTTTCTATTAACCGACTGTGCTATTTCATTTTTCCAGCTCATGGGTATCGAGATTGACCCGGAGTACAACGGCACCGGCTCCACATTCTTCTCCTCGATCCTGGTCATTGAGGAGCTGGCGAAGGTGGATCCGTCCGTGGCCGTGCTCTGTGACATCCAGAACACACTGATCAACACACTGTTTGGCCAACTTGGCACACCAGCTCAGAAAGAGCAGTACCTCAGCCGACTGTCAACAGACATGGTTAGCAATCTCACATTCTGTCACTCTGTTGTGGCACTGATCGAATTTTACTTTCTTGATTGTAAGCTGAAAATATTGTCGATCTGAACACTTGTAATATTCTTCTGTCTGGCTGTGAATATTCTCCGCTGTGTTTGCTGTAATGGTTTTCCCACGCTCCTGACGCCCAGATTGGAAGCTTCTGCCTCTCTGAAGCAGAGTCGGGGAGCGATGCCTTTTCTCTGAAGACGCGTGCTGACAAACACAAAGATTATTACATCATCAATGGGTCCAAGATGTGGATCAGCAACGCGGAGCATGCAGGGGTTTTCTTGGTGATGGCCAATGTGGACCCCTCTGCCGTGAGTAACCGGTCATCTATCTAAATCTAAAAAAAAAAAAAACTAATTAGAATTATTAACAGAAGTGTGTGCCTCTGTGATATAAAGACAAACTGACTTTGGATTGGCAGGGATACAGAGGCATCACCTGCTTCATCGTGGACAGAGACACCGAGGGTCTTGAGATTTGCAAAAAGGAGAACAAGCTCGGCCTGCGCGCGTCCTCCACCTGCCCGATCAACTTGGACAATGTCAAGGTACTTTTAAACACCTTGTAGTGTGAAACGACAGCGCACTTTGACTTTTCCTAACTTTTCTGCTCTCTGTTTTAGGTACCGGAGAAGAACATTCTGGGACAGATCGGTCACGGGTACAAGTATGCCATCGGAATGTTGAACGAAGGCAGGATTGGAATCGCTGCTCAGGTGAATTTTAATTTAAATCATTTAAAACAAGCTATATTTTCAGTTACACAAAGTGATAGGAAAGTTGCATGTGCTAACGTTACGTGTGTTTCAGATGCTTGGGCTGGCACAGGGTTGCTTTGACAACACCATTCCTTACACCAGACAGAGGGTGCAGTTTGGAAAACGAATCTTTGACTTCCAGGTAGAGAACTGAAATCCACTCCCTTCAGCTTACATGTTTGTGATTACTTACATTATGATTCTGGAGGCTGGCGTATTCATCAACGTTGTTTTGGTTTTGTTTTGTGTTCTAGGGCATGCAGCACCAAATAGCCCACGTAGCAACACAGATCGAAGCCGCTCGGCTGCTGACTTACAACGCCGCTCGTCTAAAGGAAGCTGGGAGACCTTTTATAAAAGAGGCCTGCATGGCTAAATACTTCACTGCAGAGGTGAGATTCTTCATGCGCTGGCTACAGTTCAGGTTCAGGGATTTGCTGGAACTTAAGAACTACTTTGTATATTTCTATTGTATATATGACGCTTGGGGTTATCTGATTTTTGTTTTTATATATGAAATGCATGTATTTTAAGGATTTTTCTCCTTTTAATCATAATTCTAGGTTATTTCTGATTGTATTTGTGTTAAAACTTAATTTCTCTCTCTTCGTGTTCCATCTAATTTACAGGTCTGTGTTAGATAGTTGAAATGTTTTGTAAAATCTATATTATCTATTCTCTGTGGTGCTGTAAAAATGATATTTTGAGTCTCAGAGAAGTGGTTGAATTGAAAGGTACAGTATGTGACAGTTGGCCACCTTGAGTTCACACTCCCAACAAATAGAGACAGCACTTAACTAGAGCACCTGCTAACTGCTACTGACTGTATTCTGTTTAAGAGTCCATGTAGCTACCATAAGCTCTGTTAGCCGTGCAGGCAGCAAAAGTGTTGGTGCTTAAATTTTAGGCATGCTGGTTATTTTTATGCATTCTGTTGATAATTAAAACTACAGTTCTTACACATTGCACCTTTTTAAAGTCATTATGATATATGTTCTGTTTTATCTTCCTCAGCTTGCAACACTAACCACGTCCAAATGCATCGAATGGATGGGAGGAGTCGGCTTCACGAAGGACTACCCCATAGAGAAATACTACAGAGACTGTAAAATTGGTGAGCATGACTGGACAACTGGTGTTTTCCGCACTGTTTGTGAGATTGTTGCCGTGGAAAGGACACAACTCACGAAGGCTGAGGGAAGGTCAGGTGTAGCTGTTTCGCGATTGGACCAGAGCTGGGTGGAGAGAGCGGGTGGAGGGGGGGGCTGATAGCAGCGGCTGTAATCGGACTCTGCAGGAATTCCCCCCCATCAGAGTGCCATTATACCAACACACAGCCAAGGAAGCTGCCAGGGCAGAATGTCACTTTTCCTTTCATCACCAACATTTGTGTTCTCCGGTAGACTGAATAATGAGCCCTCTTGTCTCCCGAGATTCATGTCGGGGGGGGAATTCGACAAAATTGACCTTGTTTTGTAGAGCAGGAATTCGTTCTAATGCTTTGTTTTGTCTCTGTGCGCAGGTACCATTTACGAGGGCACGACGAATGTGCAGCTGACCACTATGGCCAAGTTCATAGATAAGGAGTACGACTACTGAGAGCGCCTGACCACCGGAGCCTGATAGGTTGCACTCTGCTGTGTTACACTCCATTTTCTTTTCCTCAAAAGGACTTTGCTGTAGTTTTGCTTTTACGTTTCTAGAATTCTGGTGCAGTTTTTCAATTTTCAAATTTGTCCTCTGTTTCACCAACCTCTGCTGTTGTTAAAGGTGCAATACGTCAAAAAAAATTTGACATCCTGTTCAATGATTTCTCAAAACAAATGGGACAGCGTATCAACATGAGAGCGCCAACTGCTGGGAAATGTAGACACAGTTAGCTAGTTAGCTCAGTTAGCCGTGCAGCTGGTGGTCCGGATTGTGAGCTTGGAACATGGAAGCAATTGTTGTTGCTTATACTGCTAGCACATTCCGAACTGGACAGGCCAGGGCTAGCTGGTAAGCATGCTAACTTTGTAATGACATCAAACCGTTATTTTGTTGATGGTAGTTTTCAACTAAAATTCTTACATACTGCACCTTTAAGTAGTCCCCACTACTAATGTTACTGATGTGGTTACATTTCCCTGACTTTAGAGTCAAAGTTGATCAGGTGTATGATTGTTTTTTGTTTTGTTTTCAGACCCCTTCAAAGTCTAGGAATAAAAATGTCACGTAGAGCTCTTATCTCTCCTTCTGCTTAATGAGATGTGTTTTTTTTAAACATATTGATTCTCTTTAAATGTTTCAGTGCCTTCAGAAGGTCTACTTCTTTCTTGGTAGGATACTCTATTACACTCATAATCCATAAATACTGTACAGTTCCTTGTCGGGAAAATGAGGAAGTGATTTCACATGGTGTAAAGAAATTACCTGTAAAGAGCGATCAATAAATATCAATAAATGTATGCTGTGGTGCAGTCAACCCCATCTTTCTCTCTCGTTTGTAGTTTAGTACCGGCTTCTGTCACTAGATGGCAGCATTCTCCAGAGGGACAGCAGCACCGAGCAGCAGTCAATTACTTTGTCTTTTAACAGCCTGTCACCTCTAATGATATTTTATATCAATTTAATTATGCCGGCGCTTCAGATGAGGAGAGGCGGCCTCGTGTAATTGACTCACTGATCATTTTTCAGGTGAGACTGATTACATTTCCCCAGCCTGCACGTGCTGTGTAAAATGAGCCCCATTATTTTACACAACACAGGCAAGCTGTGTCCAAGTATACGGAGTCATAATAGACATCGCCCCTCCTGTGTGCTGAAAGCCATTGATCACTGACAGTACTTAACCATTTACATTTGTTTTATTTGTTAAAAGCCGACGGGAAAGGTCAGAGTCATGTCGGCTGTAATCACAGGATTTAAGCAAAGATATCTAGACGTTCAGCATCCTGTGAAGTTAATGAACAACAGTGTTTTCATACTCTAACCACACAAGATTATGTCATGTTTCATCACACTGATAAAAACGGTATTTTGACGGGAAGAAAAAGCTCTATTTCTCTCTGGTTCGCCAAAAATCCGTTGAGACACAGTTTCTCTCCCTTTTACATCATTTTGATCATTCTCTCACTGAAAAATACAGAACTAAATGTCTTGATTTTATGAATTGATAAGTTTAAGATAACTCTTCAGAGTCACCTGTTGACACCAGACAAGGCACAAGAGTTATTTGGTATTTTTAGAAGATGTTCCCTACATCTGGAAGTAGATTCATCTAAAACATCTCCCATCCTCATGATGATCTTGGTTTATTTGTGGGGCTGGGCAAGATGTCCCACAAATAATATAGCAAATATTATATACATCTTGATGTTTATAAAATTTCCTTCTTAAATGACACAATTACAAAACAAAATGTTTTCTACAGATCTGAGTCAGATTTGAAACCCACTTTAACCAAATAACTTTCTGGCCATATATGCTTTAAACATTTTGTTAAAAACATAATATATCATTAAGTGCTTTCCAAGTACTATATTTATCATTAGGCTGTAATCGGGCTGTGCAGTATGAACGACATCAAATATCACGATATTTCTCACTTAGTACCACGATAACGATATTGTAACTAAAGACGGTGGGTACTTTTACTTACAAAATGTAAACAAAGCCAGATTTTTTGATGAGTAACCATCAGTGAATATGAAAAATAAGTGTGTGAAGGTAAGTGCAGTCCGGCTCAGACTCACAAGACAACCATCTTGTATGCCAAAGCACAATATAATGATATCCAGGATCTAAAACAATACTGTCTCGTATCAGGATAACAATGTAATAATGATTCATGGCCCGGGCCTCTTCATCTGTTTCTGAGTCTTTTCATCATCATATCCTGTAAAAGAAGCTTAATTATTTGTTTATCTGTTAAGGATGCAATATAAAAGCTTGATTTAGGCTCGAGTCCGCTGGGCCCTGAACCAATCATCTGACATGAGCAGAGTGTATTATATGTGACGTAATTAGATAAAAGAAGCAGGTCTTTAAAAACTTGCCCTGTATCTGATTAACCTCAGGCAGAACAAAATGTTTTACCAAGAAGATCAGCTCCATGTTTGCAGACATATTCCCCCCAAAAAATCACTAAAAAGAAAATTAAAAGAGGAGAACAGAGGCCTGCGTTTGCATCACTGGTCGAGTGCACTTCGTTTCCCCCCCTCTGATCCACTCTGACTTGTTCTGCTCATTGTGCCCAGACCCCCCCTCCCCTGTTTAATGAGCATAATCTGATGAAAACACAGCTATCTGCCTTTCACTTTGCGTTGGCAAGCAGCAGCTCCACTGGCCTCTTCCTCCGCCCCCATCTTTAACACAGCTATGAGACCTCTAATTATGCAGGGATTCAAGTAGCTTTTCACAAAACACAGTGTTGTCCTTTAGAGCTGGAGAGCGCTCCATGAGCTAAAAGGACAGGCTGCTTGTTTGTAGGTTGAGCAAATGCAATTGATTGGATTAGTTCTCTGCATCTGCTGGGGGACTGGGTGGAATTATGATCATTAGATGTCTTCCATGTTGTGTTTTTGTTGTTGTTGTTGTGTTGTTGTTGTTGTTGTTGTTGTTGTTGTACACTTTGTGTCATTTTTTGACCACATGAGTGTGAGCCAAACATTACCTTACAGATAAACACAAAAGCATCTACATCTAAAAGCTTTGTACAAAAAGCCTTTTTCATTGCAGTGGCCCATGTTGCTGTGTGTGTTTGCTTTGGTATTTTTTAAGTGACATATTTTGTCTTGGATTCAACATAAAAAGCTGGAGCCTAGTTTCCTCAATCTTAAGAGAAGAGAAGTATGGAGGCTTTTAAAGGAAAACTCAAGCTCCCTCTTGTTCATTCTGTCTCTTTATCATCTAATCTGATCACGCATGATCACATGAATGTCTCATTACGCACACAAATATAATTTGCTGCATCCGAGAACCGCTGTCATTGTAATCTGTGACAGACTTGTTGGGTCATCCTCCTGCATTAGATCACCTGCCGCCCCTGTGGGTTTGCAGGCTTTTGTACAAAGCTGATTTGAAAAGCCTTTATCACAATGGCAAGCATTCAATTTGATGTGCGCCTGTAGCGCTTCCTGACTAATAAAATTACCACGGATGTCAATGAGGAGAAATACACAGCGCGTGTCGCTGTCCTGTTGCGCACAGGTGGCGCAGAGAGGACGCTCGAGCGTGCGACACGGCAGATGAATGGCAGGTTGATCTGCAGCATGTCACAGTGTTCAACAAACATCGTCTTGCATCTTTTCAAGTCAAAGTCTGCTCATTTCTATAATTATTTTATGTGTTTTCTGTGGCTTGCATCCGTGCGTAAAACGTGCGTAATTTGTGCCAAGGCCAAGCTGCTTTCACCCTCATGTTGAGGTGCGATAATCCCCGGACCGTTTATTCAATTTACTGACAGGTGATTGAGGCTCCCGCCCCCCCACCACCCGAAAAAAATCCCGAGACAATTTTTCCCTTTAATCTAATTGGATGATAAGTGGGTGCGTACTGTTGAGCCCGATGGCAAAACGCTTGCGCGGCCTTTTTTTCTTTGCAGTCTATTCTCGTCACAGCCCCCTCGCGGTTTCATCTCAAACCCCATTTGCTATTCTACCTGCCCAATAGCAGAAACCGAGCGCGTTTTAACTCGGATGGCATTTTTGATTTCATCATTACAATCCGGCGCAAGTTTGACGCAGTGATCTCTTGCGCTCTCGCTCTGATCATCCCCCCCGGGAGCTGCGTCGGACCACTTTCTTCCCTTCATCCTCTCCTTACCCCTCTCTTTCGTCTGCCTTCACGATACAACAAGTCGGTCTTTTTTTTCCCCAGGTGTTTTTTTTTTCTTTCCCTCGATAAGTTTTGATGGTGATCCACATCGGACAGTGAACGGTGATGGCAGACTCTGATGCGCAGGAGACTCGCCAACCCGCAAAGGAGTCGCCGTTCTCCATAAAGAACCTGCTGAATATTGAAGACAAACCCACGAAGCCGAAGAGCTTCCTCGGCTCGTCCAAAGGAGTGTTCGAAGGCAGCTTCTTCTCTCGGCTCGGGGACTTGTCTTTCCCCCGGTTTGAGCTGCCCACACAGAGAATTGGACTATCAGCGCAGTATCTGGAGAGAGCGTCGACCTGGTGGTACCCGTACACGCTCGGGACTCATCTAAGGACCGCAGGTGCATATTGTTTATAACTTTAGAGATAAAGAAAATGTGGTGTTTGGGTCTGGGAAAGTGTGGATTTAGATTAGTTTTAAGGCAAAAGGCCTTTATTTTTATTTTTATTTTTTTATCATGAAAGGATATCATATGAGTGGGGATTTAAAATAAAGGCTGCATCTTAAATTATTTTCTATCAAAGATCGTTTTTTAACAGAAGGAAAAACGCGTAAATCCACCAATAAACTGAATGTCTAGATTGCATTAAAATACAGGAGACTTCCCTTAAAGATCACATGTTTTACGGCCAAAAAGGATCTAATTTGAATACTGTATTTTTTTTCCTTTCCTTGCAGGGTCTGAGAAGGCCAGTCTCAGAGAAGCATCCCCGGCTCCGGATAGGCGCTCCCCTGATCTCCAAAAAAGCGACCAGGATGCCAAAGAGGAAAGCGCCGACGACGATATCGCGCTGGATGAGAGTGACTCCGAGGAGCCAAAGAAAGAAATAGACCACGAGGACGACTGGAGGAGAAAAACGGACGAGCTGGACCCGGACAGGAAGCCCTGTCGGAAGAAGAAGACGCGCACGGTGTTTTCCAGGAGCCAGGTCTTCCAGCTGGAGTCCACCTTCGACATCAAGCGCTACCTGAGCAGCTCGGAGAGGGCAGGCCTGGCCGCGTCCCTGCACCTGACGGAGACGCAGGTGAAGATCTGGTTTCAGAACCGGAGGAATAAGTGGAAAAGGCAGCTGGCCGCGGAGCTGGAGGCGGCCAACCTGAGCCATGCGGCGGCGCAGAGGATTGTGCGGGTTCCCATACTTTACCACGAGAACGGAGGCTCGGACACGGCCGGGGGCTCCGCGGCAAACTCACCCGGGAGCCAGTCGCTGCTGGCGTTCCCCCACCACATGTACTATTCCCACCCGATGCCACTGCTGAGGCCTGTTTAACACCGACAGAGTCACGATGGGCTGTACATAATGTTTTTAAATGACAGTGAACAAAAAATGAAATACAATTTTGTATATTTTGTAGATTCAACGGACACAATGTTAGATTATTATTATTATTATTATTATTATTATTATTATTATTATTATTATTAATATTATTATTACTATTATTATATGTAATCATCCTTAATTCTGCTGAAGCGCACTTGAACAATAGGTCCCTTTTACTGATCTAATTGGTGTTACAAGAGGGACAATCTAAAACCATTATCATTATTTAGTTATTATTTTTATTATAATTATCATGATTGAAATGGTGGGTTTAAAGCATACAATTTGAAAAAAAGGGAAAAAAAGAACTGGTTTTAAACAGGGTTTGACTGTCCATATGTATTTTACAGAGATTTGTGTCTGTGTTTGTAGCAAAAAAAAAGAAAGAAAAGAAGAAGAAAAAAAAAAGAAAAGTGGAATTTAATATTTTGATATTTTCCAATATTGTGCAATATACCGTTGGCTTCACATTATTGGGCTACCAGCCTTTGTCACCTACAGTTCACTTTTACAGAAACAAAACAAACAAAAAACAACAACGATGCTTTTTTCCCTTTCTTTGTAACAGTGAGGACAATCATGTGATCCTTTACAAAAAAAAAATATCCCCCCTCCCCCCCGACAAACTGCAGGTGATAGGGTGATAGTATATTGTTTTTATGATGACGCAAATGTTTTTTGCCGGTGATTTTAAAGCCATGAAAGAGCCAAAAATAGCCTCTGTTTTTTGTGTATATTTCTTTTTTCTCTCTCTGATATTGTTATTGAAATTCTGTATATTATATGGTCTTACACTCAGTAAAGATTTCGTTCCAAAAAAAAACAAACAAAAAAAAGACATGTATCTACTCTTTCTGTAACTGTGATGCACGTGGAAAAAGAATGATTTAATGATGGCATCTAGTAAAGATGTTGGGTTTGAATCATCTGTGAGGGATCGAGATTAAAAATACAATTTATAAAGAAGCATTAAGAAACAACTGGGATCTGCAGAGATGATGGTGCCTTTCAAAATAAAATACCTAAATTCGATCATTAACAGTTAATTAATGATGGCCACTTTTATTCTATTTTCTAGTCTGATAACCTGCATGAGGAAATTTGGGCGATGGTTGCCTGATTATACAAAACATTTGAGGACCCTAAATTTGGGGGGAATTTTATTCTGGAATAGACCATTTTGACAAAGGACATAACATTCTTTCTTAAATATTCGATAATTATGCAGATAACAATAGGCTATCTCCTCACCATTCAAAGGCAGTGTAAGGGTTTAAAATGGTGTAGGAGTCAATATTTGCTCATTTTTCTTACATTTTAAGGCTATGATGACATCATGTGTTGAAGGCTGAGTTATTTTTCTTTTTTTCCTGGTGTCTGAGAAGAGATCTGAAATAGCCAGTGACCTACAAAAGACGGGTATTAAATCAGATTGCACCCATTTCGACAAAGTTATCCTCAACCCAACAAAAGGGAACATAAAGGAAAGCTATATAAATATTTATAGAAGGGTTTTTATTAGACAGTAAATTAACACTAGCCTAAAACAGTGTGGGCCTTTATCCTTGTGCAAATCAAACTAACAAAGGCAGTCTATCTATCTATTATCCTCTTTAATACGCCAACATCCTCTTAGACTAATTTACTGTTTTACTGTGGTGCATTATAGTGTTTTTATGACATTTGCACTGTATCTTTTTTTAATGATAGACATATAATTACTCCTAATCATGAAATACATCCTTTATGGCAGGGAGAGATTGAGAAAGAGAGAGAGGGGAGAAGTCTGGAGCAGTCTTGGGTCATGTGACCTGCGCTGAGACAACGGAAGTACTCGTTGAGATTGAATCAACCAATCGCATCGCAGGCGGGAATTTGAACATTCGCCTCGACCAATCAGCACCTTCCGGACCAGCGGTTGCTCTCACAACGGAGTAAGCTAGCTGCACGCAGCCACATTGCTGTACAGCATTTTCCGCGTTAGCGTTGGATGTTTTATATTGTATTGCTAGCCGAGGCATAATTTTATTTATTCCAGTTGAAAAGGAGAAACAGTCACGTCTGACTCACACAAAGCAGCAGCGGTAAGTAAAGTGAAACTGCTTCTACAGGGGCTTGTAGCTTACTTTAGCTCTACAAGCTAGCGCTAATGTTAGCAAACACCGGTGGTAGCAGCCGTGGGCTTGGTGTATTTGCTGGATGTTGCTGAAAATGTGGTGTTTACTGACTGACATAAGAACACAAGCGGTTGATAAACCTTGGAATAAAAGTATTGTTCCGCCAGCTTTCGCATAAAAAAACGTTTGTTCAGATTGAGTGCTAGCAAGCTAAGCACTCGATGGGGCTAGTTGGCTAAATCCTCAACTGTCATTGAATCAGGCTAACAACAAGCATGTTTAGCGATCGATCCACCAGTATGACGATGTGTTTCTGCAAAATTACGTTTTGAGAAATGGTTTCCAGACGGACTAGAGGATACAACGCGCTTATAGCGTTTATTGATTTGATCCAACTTACTACAATTAGGTGATTAGATTTAGTGCAGGGTTTTGGAGAATAATTTCTTCATATGAGATTCTTTTGGAGCCACCTGCTTTGATTCAAAACACAACGACAGGCTTTTGCTGAAAGCAAACTTTTGTAATCACAAATGTGTATGTAAAGGTTTTAATCTAAGTTAACCTTCATTGCATGTCTTGTTTTGTCGGTGACAGTAGTGACACTGTTTTTAGTTTAGTTGGTTTTGTATAAATTGACACGAATAAAATGGGGTATTAACACAATAACACTACCTGCAAGTACTTAATAGTGTGTCTAACATTCTGAAGCATGTTATCTAAATACATTTTGTTTTTCAATCTTGTCGGAGGGGTGCTGACTAAACTCTGGAAAGCTCTAGTTTGTGATATTGTTGAGGTAGATTGCACAGGAAAAATTATTTTATGCTGCTGCATCTGCCCCTGTGTATTGTTGAATTCAAAAGGTGTCATCTAAACATTACTTGGATCTCAAGAAACTCATATTGGAGCTTCACTTCAGACTCTGATGTTTTTTTTTTTTTTGCAGATGACAGGCTCAAATGAGTACAAGCTGAACCAGGGACCAGAGGACAGCATCTCTGCTGTTAAGTTCAGCCCCAGCACAACCCAGTTCCTGCTGGTTTCCTCCTGGGACTGCACTGTTCGTCTCTTCGATGTCGTAACCAACACCATGCGGATGAAGTACCAGCACTCTGCTCCAGTTCTCGACTGTGCTTTTTATGTAGGTCACAGATTTGTTATTTTTATTTGTTTAGGTTAATTGCCATGTCAAAGATTAAAAGTCTGGCGCGCACACACTGGTAACCCTCAACTTTTACTTGCAGGACCCGACACATTCTTGGAGTGGCGGGTTGGATGCACAATTGAAAACTCATGATTTGAACACAGACCAAGGTATGTCACAAACCTGCCAAGTATAAATTAAAGTCCTCAGACAGTATCGCTTAAACCAGTGGCAGATGTTCATAACTATGCAATTATCTTACTAGATGTGTTTATTTATGGTATGCTAACATTATCCTCAAACAGATACAATAGTAGGAACACACGATGCCCCAATTCGTTGTGTGGAATACTGCCCAGAGGTTAATGTCATGGTAACGGGGAGCTGGGACAGATCAGTTCGTCTGTGGGACCCAAGGACGCCCTGCAATGCTGGAACCTTTACTCAGCCTGAAAAGGTAAAGCAAAAGAGAAATGCTATTGTGTGTTATGACAAAAGTATGAGTGCAGTAAATATGCTAAAGATTTATTGAGAGACTAACTTGCAGGAACATCCACAGGTTTAATTTCTAAACCTCAATGAGATGATGTAAAAGTTTCAGTGACTCAGCGTTTTTTTTTTTTTTTTTTGAGTTTCCTGCCTTGTTAGGTTGGAGTATTTCTCAAAGAAACAAGATGTTCCGGAAAGACATATGTCGAATGAGAAATCACTGGTATAAACCAGTAGGATGTTAGAGAAAAGTTCCTTTTTTCCCTTTTATCTTATTTTTTACTTACATTAAACCACTGGTATACAAAGAGGTAGCCCTTTAAGATTCACAGTGTTGGGCCTTTATGTATAATGAAATTAAGACCATGTAATTTGTTTATTTACTGTTAAATAGCTGTTTGGTGTACAAGGTGTAATTTCATCAGAACTTATTCACTGTTGCGCGTGTTTGCGTAGGTATCAAATATGACTTTTGGCATTGCCGGTGTTGGGTCTCCATTCTGTCTCATACTTGTCGTCTCTGTGAAAGGTGTATACCCTCTCTGTGGCTGGAGACAGGCTGATCGTTGGCACGGCTGGGAGACGAGTCCTGGTGTGGGATTTGAGGAACATGGGCTACGTACAGCAAAGAAGAGAGTCCAGTCTCAAGTATCAGACTCGCTGCATTAGAGCCTTCCCAAACAAACAGGTACACTTTGAATTAGAATCACTCAGTTCTGATGAAAGATGCAGATAACAGTTAAAATTTGACAGATAATTTTCTTTTTATAGAGCATTGTGTTACAAATACTCCTGTCTCAATGTGAGGAATTTGGTTGGTAACTTCATATTGTCTATCTTGGCTGCAGGGCTATGTCTTGAGTTCAATCGAGGGACGTGTAGCTGTGGAGTACCTGGACCCAAGCCAGGAGGTTCAGAAGAAGAAGTACGCCTTCAAGTGCCACAGGCTGAAGGAAGAAGGAATCGAGAATGTTTACCCTGTCAATGCCATCTCATTTCACAGTGTTCATAACACCTTTGCCACAGGTATGTTTGTCTAGACAAAAGCATTTGTTTTTTTCCTACATTTAGTTTCTCTAATTGGGCAATTTGTTTTTATAAATCGCATCGTTTTTCTTATGACCTTTTAGCATTGAGCTGCCAAGGTTGCATGGGGAACACACAGTTATTACCGATCTGTATCTCAGCAGTCCCACCGCCTAAATCTTTTGATGGTTGACCTTGAGTCTTTCCTTCTACCAGGTGGCTCAGACGGCTTTGTCAACATCTGGGACCCGTTCAACAAGAAGCGCCTGTGTCAGTTCCACAGGTACCCGACCAGCATCGCCTCCCTGGCCTTCAACAACGACGGCACCATGCTCGCAATCGCCTCCTCCTATATGCACGAGAAGGGAGACATCAGCCACCCAGAGGACGCCATCTTCATTCGCCAAGTCACAGATGCCGAGACCAAGCCCAAGTGAGTCTTGTGTCCTCAGTGAATCTGTGAGCAGCTGCATTTATTAGGAGCACGTCCAGCTGCAGCATATGCTGATCTGTATCTCTGCCGGTCCACTCTTCAATATCCGACAGTTGAAAGATGGACCGATTGAAAATGAGAAAATCCTCCCCCTGTTTGTGTGTCCATACTGTTTATAAATATACACTGAGTGAGCAGACAAAGAGAAACCCTGTGTAAATGGTTATACAATCAACAACAACATACATGTAAAAAAAACCTTCCTCTGCCAAATTAAACTTTTTTGACGTTAAGGCAGTCACATGGTCATTTTTGAGACCATTTGAGGTAGCTGCCTCGTCTTTTCATTATGCTGGGATGTGTTTAAATACTTCGGTTCTACATTGAATCTCTTCTCTACATTTTTATTTTTTATTTTTTGGTTTACAGGTCAACTTAAGTCCTCCTTGGACTGGTTCCCTCTGCGTATGAAGCGTTCATCACATATCGGGTTTATCTGCTGGCATCCAGTGTACCATTACCATATTGTTTCCTGTCATTTCTTTCTCCACTCTTCTGACTATTGTTAAATATTTCTTTGTTCTGTGTATGTTCTGACGCCCAACTATTGCTTTTTTGACTAAAACTGATTTCTATTCACCCATTTGTCATGTTTTCTTGGTCATATGACTCAAACATTTCGTGATTGCTTTTGTACACTTACATTTAAGATGACACACAAGCTGTTCGTGAATCAGTCTTTTGACACTTGCTGTATAATAAACATTTTTATGTAAAACTTTGATCAATTGCACAAAGTCAGTTCATACATTTAACTTTTATTGCATGCACTACTTGTGGAAAAAAAACCTAAGAAATGCTTGGAATGTGTCAGAGGCTGTTCTCTTGATGATGTGTTGAGGGAAAGCGATGATCAACTCATCTTGCCGAGGGCTCCACTTGCCCCCAGACAGTGACCTGTGCTGATAGACATCAGAGGTCTGTGGCCTAAACCAGATCCAGCTTTATTGTAGGGAGAACATCGGGACAGAAACCACTAAACTGGGTGACCCGGCTGCGTCTGGAAGTCTGGAAATAATATGATGGGAGTTGCAAAATGCTGGGAATATTCAAAGTGGAGATTTATTGGAATCCACACAAATACAATGGAAACAAAGGGGATATTTGCCATATGCTTAAATATGCAGATGGAAACAAAGTTTTTACCATACCAGTAATCTCAAATAGATCTTCCTTAAGTAAGTTAATGAGGTTTGCAAAATTGTGGAAATATTCCATGGAAATAAACATAAATAAAACGAAAATGAGGGGTTATTTGCTGTATTTGCTGTCATATGCAGGCCGAAAAGTAAGTTTTTCGCACATCGGCAGAAATAAAAAAATACCTAAAGTAACAAAATCAGGTTTGTAAGATTCTGGGAATACTCAAGGTTGAAACTTTCCAAGGAACTGACAGGAATTCATGGGCATTAACAGGAAATATATGGGTTGTTTGCTCAGGCTGTACTTACTGTCCTATGTAGATGGAAAGAAACCTGTGAAGATAACAGAAATAGAAATAATTGTGAACCTTTCTGAAATCACTCAAATAAAATATTATTTGTGCAAAATCTCAGAAATATTCAAGGCCAAACGTCTGGTTTAAAGTGAACAGCTAATACAATAAAGAACAAATAAAACTAGGTGAAAGTCCTTAATTAGCATGGCCAATCAAGCTACAACCTACATGCTAACAGCTAGCTCACAAAAACAAACCAGTGTTTATCATGGTTGGAGCAATCCGTAGGTGACCGTGATCCATTTTTATGATATCACCTTCATGAGGCTTTATTTTTAACTCCATACAGAAAAAGAAAATCTTATCATGGAAGTACAACACATTCAAAAACTTTTGAAGGTTGCTAGCAGCAATGTTTTAGGGGGCTAATACTTTTTAGTTATTGTTATCTATGAATTTGCTGCGGTTTTGCAAGTTGTGACACTGGTGACAGAGTAGAACGCAACGCAGACCTTTTGTAATGCGGCATTCAGCATCACATGAATGGGAACAGTGAACGTAGAGCAGTGCCCTGTAAAGGTCTAAGTGGTGTCTTTTCCCCCTCAGTTCACATTTTCAATTGCAACTAATGCAATTTTCTGAAGCCCTTCAGCCAAAGCAGAAGCACAGAAGATATAGATGTCAATTATTCTATTTAAGAGCTCCAATTTTTTCTAATGGCTCTATCTGCTTCTGCGGTATCCTGGAAATGATTAGTCCGGGTTGGTTAAATGATGTAACTAATTCCCATGATTGTCGATAATGAGTCCATCTTTGACGTCGGATTATGACTGCAGCTTAATATGAAATGGCATTCATTTTGGGACATAATTACTGCCCATGAAGCAGACGGAGAATGGCCGGGGGGTTTTGTTGTTGGGGCGACGGTAAATTACCTTGTTTCCTGTCATCTTTGGCTTCCGCTAAATTGGAAAATTGAGTTCTTTGAGTGCGCATTAAAACTGTGAAGGTTTTTCTTGCCCGTGTTGGATAGCAGTTTTTATCGAAAAAAAAAAGTAATTTAGCAGCCAATTTGTCAGGAGTATTAAAGCAATTAATGTTTTTTGCGACTGTAACAAAGACTCACGAACGTGGCCCCCTTTTATTTGTTACATTGAAGGATTTGTAGAGGTCTGTAATTTAACAAAATTGCAGCAGATATATCTGTTGGCATTATCTATCAGCATCTTCCTCTGCAGAGCTATCTCCTGTTCTTTTTCCTGTTCCTTCAGCGAAAGGCCCAGTTAACCACATCTGTGGTCGTGTGGCCGGGCTCTGGTTTCCAACCGCTGAAGTGTTGCAGACACTTTGGCTCTACATGAAACCGTTACATGACAATTAAAATGGGTGATTGTGCTCCAACGGCCTGTCATGTGCATTTAACCCAACCACAAAAGGCTCTTATGTTCACTCAAGGGGGCACGGATGACCTTCAGCCAGACACCTTATCTGTCAGGACTGGATTCTAATATTATATCAGGCTGATGATGCCACTCTTCATGAAATGGGGAAATCACATGATGCATCAGGAAAATATTGACAGCAGTCTGTGTTATGGTTTGTCTTGTGTTTCACTGCCACATAATGCACAACTGAGATGAAGATAGAGTGACACCGTGCAATAATACCGCGTCTTCTTCCTGATTTCAAGTAATAAAGATAAACCTATTCAGTGTTTTTTAATAAAAACAGCGTTATTCACTCCATAACTACCCGTATTTACACAACACAATTAAAATGTTTCGTTGCGAGGCTTTTTTTTCCTCCATGCTGGGACTTGCTTCCCTGAAGATGGCGTTGAGAAAATGATATCCACCGATGGCTGCAGCTCTTTGTGATTATGATCTCTCCTCAGTGCGCAAGTTTGTTTTTGTTGTTAGCGAAGCTGTTGCATGGAGTGTCAACCTACAGGAACATGTACGAAGGGCTTAAGATTTGTGCATGTCATAAGGATATATTTTGGGTTGCTAGGTTGCAGTTTAAAGCAGTGAACTCTTGTGTAACTGCTACGAATCCTCCTCCAGCATGTCTTGATTTGTCTTTGCAGCTTGCCTTTAAGTTTAGCAGGAAGAGTTTTTATACAGGGCAGATCGAGACCATATTATTTATAATGTGGAGAGGGCAGCACAGCATCTACAAAAAAGTACACAAGATCAAGGAATAGCTTGATAGTTTGGAGAATCTGGTAAAATCATTTTTACTTTTTTAATGATTCTTTACTTCTTTTTTTGCCAGCAGTTAGCTTAGCACAAAGATTGGAAACAGGAGCCAACACAGGAAGTAGGGTGCTGAGGAGGCTGCAGTACCCCCCTAAAACCACTACAAAAACCATCAAATGCACACTGTTTTTTTTTACACAAAGAAATAAAGACCTTATAACATTTGCCGAATTCACAAGAAGGCTCAAATAAGTAAGATTTTGTCCTGAACAGCATTCCTCACAGTGTATAAAATCTTTCCTGACTCAACAACTCAAAAAACTGACAGATTTTATAAGGGAGTCTGGGGAATTTCTCTCCCTCTTCATCTCCCTGTTGTTTACTGTGGTGAGGTGGCTGTAGCGCGTTGGTGTTCCAGTTTGCGATTCACGGTAGAGCAAAACATTGTTGTCAATGACAAGTACTGTAGATGTAAATCATCCAGCCCATTGAAATAATTATACATATTATATATATATATATAATTATAAAGTGAGAACATACATTCATACACAGCCATCAGACTGGATCAAAATGAAGATCCTAGTCTCGTCCTGTGTAGACTCGGCGTCCTGTTGCCGGTACACCCCAGCTTGAGAATGAAACCTGAGCTTTTCACTTGGACGTGGCTGCGGCCTGCCACAGCGCCTCACTCGGAGCTGCCCCTGCCCCGGGGAGGCTTTTAAAGAGCTTTGGTGGGCAAGACAACATCTTCTGGAGAGCATTGTAGTTACATTAGAGGCTAATTAGACGGTGAAGCTCAAGGCCATGTAACCCACTGCTAGGTTTCACACTCGCAGCCATCCATCTCTTCACAGGCCGGGCAGGCAGGCGGGGCTTGCTGGTGGAGCGGACGCTCACCTGGGAGCTGGGTTACAGTAAATCAAACATCTCTGGGTGTGACAAAGGGTCACAGATTTTGGGGCTCGGGGTTCCTATTTGGCTCTGAGGCTTTGTGCTGCAGATCAATCATCTGGTTGATTCAAATTTGGTCTTTTGGAGTCAGGCATGAAAACATATTAGACCAGACTGAATTGATCACTGTTATTTGAGAATGTGAATGACAGATGTTCTGGTAGTATGCTGAATTTACAATTGACCACAACAAAAACAGAAAACATCTAAGGAGATATCATGACGGCAATGGTGGTCAGCCATCATGGTCCACAAGCTCTGGTCCAGACTAAAATAACTGCGCTGATTCCCTGACTTTTTCTCTTGTGCCACCACAAGGTTTACTTTGTGATTTTAAGAGAATATTCTCAACAGCATGACATCGATGACCCACTCAGGATGACTCTTTGGCAAAAGTTAAATTGTAGTAATTGTTGCAGAGAAGCAGCAGCAGTCACATTAGCTGTCAAACTGATGAATGTATGTATAATGAAGGCGCTAGAAGTTGGTGTGTTGGGGTCGTGTTTGAAAATATATGGCCAGGGGGCTCCAGAGCTGCAGAGATTAAAGGTGAAAATACACAGAAAAGTGAACTCTTGTCACCAAGTCGCCCTTTCATGTATACTGACTGAGGGTTTTTGTAAGGTGTTGCCTTGTAAACATGCTTGACGGCCACCTATCCCATGTATAGGGTGTCATATTGTACCATTGCTAGTTTGTTAATATCCTCCAGGGTTGACACCACAAGCACTTAAACCTCACTGATCCACATCCTATAGAGAGCCACCTGTCAGCCTCTGTGAGAACCATCCTGCTGATCACACAACGGATTCCACTTGAAAACATAAAACCTGTCGCATTGTATCGATGATTTGCGGTCAGCTTTGGAGTGACAGGCAGTTTTCTTTATGCCGTCGGGGGAAAAAAAACAAAAAATATGGCGAGGTCCCAAGGGGGACTTTAGAGAACAGTAACATGTTATTCCCGTTTAAACCAAAATCAGATCGCAGGCCCTTTCAGGCCAGCCTCTTTGTACTCTCTCCACGTCTATGAATCCCTCTGTGCTGTTTAATGGGTTCATGGCCACAGGGCAAGGGTTACAGTTTGTCCTTCCTGCAATTAGCATTCACGGTTAGCTTAGCAGAACTAATGCACCACATCTTTGAGGCTCAGGTTCCCCGTGTGCCTCCGAGTGACTGCGGGCGAGATTTAACTGACTCCTTGTATCCATTTCAAGCTGCTTTATTAGAGGGTATTGGCAAAATCCCCTGAAGAATACCATTTCAAGCCAACTATTATCAGCCAATTAAGTGTCTTAAAAAAAGCAATAAGATGGGCTAACTTGTACACTTAACAGCTCCATGTTACGTAGTTAAAGAATATCAGCACAAAGGTCTGAACAGTCGATGCAGGCAGTGTGGGCCACTTCCACTCCTGCCTCAATCTATGTTTGTTTCTGTCATTTTTCTCACATTTCTGCGTCACAACACAAAAATGCAGTCCCTGTTTTGTCATTATTTTCTTGTCTGGTTTGGCCCTGTGACATTTAGGTCAAGACTCTGTGATCTCACAGAGGTTTTCAGCACACAGCAACATTCACACCGAGGCTATTGTCGGAGCAGTTGTGGGCCGTGGGGATCTCATGGGTCTTAAGTGACACCGCTGGTAAAGCGAAGCAGCTCGGAGCGGTTTTCTGCTATTGGCTTTCTCCACGTTGTGTAATATTACATAGTTTATGTGTGAATCCACGGATGTTTATGTAGGTTGAACGCAGCATTGTTTGAGAACTATAGCAAATATGTAGGTTGGGATGTGAATGCATCTTTTTGAAATATGGGTCCGACAGTAAAGGCTCTGACACAGTGATCCCAACTCAGTTACCAGAATAATGTTAGCAGCGTATGCTTGTAAAACTAACGGAACTAATCGCCACTAAAGTAGCAACGAAAAATCGGACATGCCTTTTTGATGTTTCGGCAAAAACATCTGCTAACACAGCTGGAAAACATCCCGATGTCTCATCAAAATATGGGGTTTGTTGCCACTAATAAGGTTGGAAAATCTCAACATCTCATCTAAAATATCCGATTTTGATTGCACAAACACGGCTGGGAAATGTCCCCGTCAAAAATACCCGACGTTGTCACCCTTACAAATGTTGAAACACTGTCTCCAACAGTGGTCTTTGGCTTGTCGGCCACCTCACCTAGCTGCGTGACTACCTTCACCTCCGCAGTCCAACAAGTCAGCTCATAAACACTTGACATCTGCTATGCACATGATGTGATACATTGTATAAAAGCCTATGAGGTATGTATGACATGTACAAATATCTTATCGTATGAGTGGTTTGCAGAAACGTGAAATGCCAACTTTACTCTGACAACTGGGATGATTACAGGCGGCAGTTAATAACTGAATGAAAAACACTTCTCAGTTATACAGATTACTTTAGAAATAGACATCAAACAAGGAAATGCATACAGCTGAGCACAATTAAAGATAGGTAAAACATTTCTTTCATAATTTGGAGTATGCAGTCAACACAGTTTGGGAAGCAGATTTTTATTAAAAGGTCAACATCAGGGTGAAATGTCTCAACTCCCAGGTTATATAAACTCCTTCCTAGAGAGTTCAAGGGGAAAATTGCAAGCGACTATTCCATGTAAATATTAGTTAACGTCTGTACTTTATTATGGACGTGGAAATCTAATGTTGCGCCCGTGTGTTTAAACTCCAACCTGTGGCTAAGCAGGGAAAAATCCATGTTATTGAATATAAAATACATTTGTCTTTTCCTAAGTGCATTCTGTCTGAGTGATCAGACACAGCGGTGCATTACAGAGTCAAATCAATGGCGCAAAAAAAAAAAAGACGAGCTCTCATAAACAGCTTTTGATTATTGGACATAATTAACTCTTTTGAATTCGGTGAAGTGAAAGCGTGTTGTCCCATCGACTCGAATGTAGATTAAGCAAACTAATGTGAATGCGGGGATCGATTGCATTCATCTGGATTCATGTTTGTGCACATAGAGTGGCAATGCATCGTGGAGTCTGGCTCTAACTCATCGTCGTTCCACACATTATATTATTATTGATGACTCTTGCCCCGGGCCAGTCCATTTGTTTTTTTTTAGATTTGTGACAGGCGGCAGAATGCTGGATGGAGGGTTTATTCTGCAGCCCGTGCCAGCAGCGCCGCTTACAGCTCTCTCTTACCCCTCTATTGATCATCATACCTCCCAATAATCTGGCGCCTGACACATTTGACAACATTATCTGGAGCAGGTCAAAGGACGCCGCTAATGAAACCGAATGATGAATGTTGTTATCCGTAGCGGTAACCTTGCTGATAGTTGTGACAGGCAGCTATGTACTGTAGCTGTGAGCCCGCGAAAACAGCTGAGCGTTCATTGAGGTGGTCTAGAGGTACATATACGGGGGAAAAAGAAATGCAATAAAACATCACACAGGAGAATAATCAGCAGGTCAAAATATGTTGAGGTTTTATTAGTTGCATATAATAATTGTTCTAACAAGATCTGAATGCTCATGTTTGATTGTGAAGTAGATTACCCTCACAAAATTGCTAAAAATAGGAATGCACCGATATCCAACATGCCGATATTTTTCAAACCCCTTTGTCCAACTTTTGATGCAGATACTGAAATATGCACATTTGAAATATTTTCCACCTTGCAGAGAACATCAAGAGTCTCCTTAAGTGGCATTAATATATCATTATGCCTAGTCTTTGGTGTCGTGCGGGCATAATTAAGGCATTGCCGGTCGATGACATTTTATTTAAAAACCTATATTATTGAGCAAACATACTTTTCTGTGAAATTTCAGCTGGTTTTATTCCGGACTTTCAGATGTCTTTTGAGCAAATTCATGCTGACTGTGAAAGTATTAACTTTGAAAATCATCTTGATAAATGGTAAAAAAAAAAATAGCTTGTGTGCTTGTGTTGATTCTAGCCCTAGTAAACACTCAACAAAGTAGATTTATTATTTATCTATTATATATATTTTATTATGATTATTATTATTATTATTATTATTATTATTATTATGATTATGATTATGATTATGATTATGATTATTATTATTATTATTATTATTATTATTATTATCAAATCGCTACAATGACAAATTTAAGACCACACATAGGTTAATTTGAACTCTATTAGGCCTAAATAGTCAACAAATATGTCTGCATGATGAGAATTTAGACCACACATGAATTTCATTGCGACATTTCATCCAATCAAGGTAACAGATATTTTACAATGCCTGGATTTCTGTCAAAGTCTTAGAAAGGAGGTAGAAAATGGCATTATTAAAAAAAAAACACACACACATTCTGTACGAGCGCCGTTAGTGAAGTCATAAGAGAGGTCCTGTAACACCAGGCGTGAAGTGAGCTGTATGACTGCCAACGCTCCGCTCTGCTCATCTCCACTCCATCCATCCATCCATCCACCCATCCCGCCCGACTAATGTATCCCTCTCAATAGCCGGGGACAAGGGGGAGAAAAGACTGCTTGTGTGAAGCACAAAAAGCCCCACCGCGGCCACGTTCACAGCAGTAATTGGCAAGGAAGCTTCATTTCATTCACTCCCGCATGTCTTTTGTTGTGCTGTGGTTTTTTTTTTCACAAGTGTGGTGCTTTTGAGAGTTGTTATAAAAAAAAAAAGAAGAAGAAGAAAAAAAATCTGCAGCCCCCTACCCATTGTTACCCATTTATTTATTTCTTATCATACATGCAACTGATAGATTTTTCCCTTTACTTTGGACACAGATGTGTATTAATAACTAAACCTTTAATAGTGTCCTGATGATACTTTCGGAGAACCCTACTTAATTTTGAACATCTGCAAGAGGTGGAAAAACATTTAATCTCTTACGAATCCTGCTGCTTTCACACTCCTGAAAGCTTTGATGCCTTTCGGTAAAGCAGCGGTCACAGAATAGAGGTTGGTGGGCATTAGAGGGACAGCCCGTCTCCTTTCATCATCACATTGTAGTAGCCGTATAAAAGCCCCTGCAAAATGTAGCTTGTAGTCATGTTTTCACCACAATTACACTTTATCCTTTCGTAAAATGTATTAAAAAGATTTTCACTGTGTTACATTGGTGCATTTTTTTTCCCTCTCCCATAAGCACTCTTAACCTTCTGCTACATCAGCTTTATATGAATTCCGCGGTGAAGAAAGGTCTCGGGGAAATATGCGCTGCACTCTTTTTCAGGTGTAATTCAGTTACTGTATGTATTTTTCATGGGTCTTGTATTATATGCTCACAGCAGTTAAATTCAACTGTTACTATACTGTGTACCAGTGGTCGCTTTCTTGCTTGTGTCCCCTTAATAAAAAGCCATGTGTAGTTGTGAACCTGTGCCGCAGGTTGCGTATACTGTATATGACTTGTGAGCGTTAAGGGTTTATTTTCTCCTCTCGGCTTGCTTCATTTGAAAAATGAAAATAAGGCATACTATGCAGGATTTTTTGGCTGCTGTTATTAAACACACCATTTAAAAGGCGATTGCTGAGTTGGTGGCTCGCAAGCCCCAAAGTGTTAGTACTGTTTGTGCTGTCGAATAAAGGGTGCTACCTCATTTTTAATCTTCTTGCTGTGGTGGTCTTAGCAGTAAATTGTTTACAGGCCAGCCAAACAGACATAAAAATATAAAGAAAAAACATGAAAATCTTTGCCCAATAAAGGAATGCTTCTTTTGGGTATACTAAGCAAATGGCTCTAACTAACAAGACTTTCAGATTGAGGGTGCAAGCCACCTGTGTGCCATTCCCCACCTCCTTTAAAGCCTTCACAAAAAGGGTGTCATTGCACCATGATTGGCTGGGAGGGAAATGCCCCAAGCTGATTCCACTCCTCAATCAGAGTCAGTCTCTCCACCCTGTTCACAGGTGATCTGAATTCGCTGCAATTAGGCATGAGGGAAAATCAGCACATACGAAGAAGAATAGCATGTCACAAACAATCGGACTGCTACATTGCTTATTTATCCTGTTTTTAACTCGTTCTCGTTTTCTTATCGTTCTTATCATGTTCTCTGTTGTTGCCGGTCACCGAGAGCTACCAAACAACATTCTGTTGTATGACTACAGTGACGAATAAAGTGTCTCATGTCTTGACAACCTGGGAAAGAGACTCATTATGAAAATATGGGTAGGGTGGGTCATGCAGAGCAAGGTAGTGTGATCTAAAATAACGCAGCTATAGCAGTAACAACTATATATCCGCTGACTGACTTGAGTGTATATATTTCATAATAAATACATTATATATATATTTTTATAATGTCTGTTACATATTGACATACATGGGTTACGGAAATAAAGGTTTGACTCTAAACCAGGCGTTTCAGGCAGCGCGGGAGCAGTGTTTTCTGTGGGAGAGAGTAACTCCCTTTGGCGTGGACTTTGGGCGTTTTCACTTTGCAGACCTTTGACATGCACAAATATGCTTCATAACACAATCAAGTAAAGGAGGAAACCCAAAAAGCATAATATGACCTCTTTAAGTAGTTTAAAGGAAAAGGGTTGACAGCTGAGTTTTTGGATCTATCCAGAATAACCTGCGACACTGTTTCTGTAAGGTTTTTAGCCATGCTAGCAATGTCGGTGTGTCTAACTGAAATATCTCAATAATTATCAGATGGATTGTCATGAAAATTGGTTCCAACGTTTATGCTGCAAAGACAATGTGTCTTAATGCTTTTGGTAATCCCCTGACTTTTCCTCAAGTGTCACCACAAGGTTGATATTTGCAGTTTGTGACAGAGATGTCCTGACAGGTACTGAGTGGATGTGCAAAACTAATGAGCCTCAGTTGCCATTTGTGTTAATGCTGATTCACTAATGTTAGCAGGCTTATTTGCTAAACTAATTTGGTTAGCATACCAACATATGCATTTCGCGAGATCCACCTGTGTCTCGAGCTGCTAAGCATGGCTGTTGATTTTTATTGTTGCTTAAATGAACTGTATTTTATCATTTCTATAAAAATCTATTCACCTCTATTCAATTGAGGCATTGAATCTCAAATGTGGATCTCAAAAACCAGCACAGATGAGCTCAAATATATCTGCATTGCTAGATACCAGGGTTCAGTAGAAAATTAGTTTCTATTTAGGAGACATGTTTATGTAAAACTGAAGGATTACAGAGATGCCAGTTAAAATGCAAAACTGTTAACTGCTGAATATTAATGCACCAAGAGTTTCTGGCGATCATGTTATGTTCATGTGGGGGCGCAATCACAGCCAAGAGTCATTCCCCACTCACAGTAAACACAGCTTTCCCCGGGGTTAGACTCTCAGTGCAACACAATCTAATCTCTAGGGCCCTTTAAGGCTGTATCTCAGAAAATATTACAGTTAAAAAGAGTGTGTTGACCCCCGCCTTGTCAGAACCTTTGAGCCCGTCAAGCCGAAGCAGCAGAATCAAAAAAGATGTGGGGGTGCAACTAACTGTTTGTTGAGTTTGTTCGATGCTGAAATTCGGCTGTCAGGCTGCGTCAGGCAGGTGAATGTCCTCGAGTGCTGACCCTTATGAATACAGCTCTGTGGTGCAGGATTTCCAACTGAAAAGCTGCAGCTGAGACAGCTACAGTTCCAAGTCCTGCACAAAGGAAAGGTCAAACCAGTCACCTGACCTGAGAACCTGAGGGCTGAGGTCAAAGTTGGACCCATGGTCGTCTCACTGAAGGGTCAAGTCTTTTCAGTCCTTCCCCTCCTGTAGGACCAGGTCACCATGTCTTCCTACACGTCAAAACATGTAACTCATAGATGGTTGTCTGACGCACATGTTTACCACAAAGGAAAACCACATATTTAGAGCTGATTCTATTGTGCTATAGATTCACCATAACTCGATATCCGGGAGGACTACCATTTTAACAGAACCCTCATTGATTCAGTTTCCAGAGGAATTGCAGCCTGGATCAGTTTACCTTGTTACCTTGTCACACTATGTTCTGGTCTGATCTCCATGTCCATTTCCGCTCGGCTTCCCCTCCCTCTCGCCACCAGGCCGCCCAACAGAGCTCGCATTGTCCCCGTGGCCAGTCATCCATTCCTAATATCCAGTCTTTTACCGCGCTGGAGACGTGCTGCATGCTTTCAAAGGGCAGAGTGAGCCGTTGATGGATGCCCTCCGTCACCCAAAACGAAGCTTTGAGGAAACCTTGTGACCCAGTGGTGACAAATGACTTTGAATATTATAGATTAGTTGCGTCATGCAGATCTGGAGGACGCAAGCAGGAGAAAGACACCCCGGCGAGGCCATGTTAATCCCAAGCTGTGCAAATCATGACATGAAATCATCAGATCGTTTTATTAAGAGACCAGAGAATAGAAATACATGTGAACATAAAAACACTCAACGATACCATAACTAGAAAAACACACCGATGAATAAAACAACCATGCTTAAATCAATGCACAAACTAAAGACCATGATTAAAGGGACAGTTCACCCCAGAATCAAAATACATACTTTCCCTTTTACCAGTGAAGCTGTAAACGGCTTAGATTGTTTTGGTACGAATTGCCGAGTTTTGGAGATATCGCACGTTAAGAGATGCTGGCCTTCTTTCAAGTATAATGGACCGAGATGCTACTCAGCTTGTAGTGCTCAAAGCACCAAAGAAACACATCTGACAATCCAGAAATCGTGTTGTGTGTGGCTCCATGTAGGAACTATTTACCTATGTACCTTCAACTGTATCATGGCATAGAAAGAAGCGTGCATCTACTCATGGACAAGAGGCTCGCTGACATTACAGCTCAGCCGAGGACGCCATTAATGTTTACGTCCCTCGCTGTATTGGGGCTCTCGTCCATGAGTAGATGCTCACGTCCTTCTGAGTTGTGATATTCTTGGCAGGTGTGGTTCTGTAGAGACAAAACCCTTGTTATAGTTGCATTATATTCGAGAGAAGAGACATCTCTCCACAACATGGCAACTCACACCAAAACAATCCAAATCGTTAAATAGCACTACATGTAAGAGGAAAAATATGTATTGTTGATTTTGGAATGAACTGTCCCTTTAACAATCAGGCTTCCTTAGTTGGATTGATGCTGAAAGTGCTTGAAGTTTAACAAAAAAAATAAAATAAAACAAATACTGATATTAAGATTTAATGAAACTACAGTAAAACCTGCATGCACCCTTCAGTTACCAGAATTATATTACATTAAATTACATTCGTAATTTCCCTTTTATCCCGGATCATCTCAATATTGTTTGTCAAGTGTTGTGGAGGAAAACAGTTCCTGAGGACATGCTTTAAGTTTAAAAATGCAAAGATAATAAAGTCATCGAAACACTATGAAATTCAAGCAATGATGACCAAGATCAGACAACCCAGAATAAAATGTTGGTATTTTACATTTCTGCAAACCACAGATATGTTAAAGGGGCTCTGTGTTAAAAATATGTAGCACTTTACTTTTATTTATCACAATTGTATAGGCTATATGTGAGCAGATTGTAACGTGGCGTGAAAACTGAGACCTTCCCCGTCTTTCTTGGTTGCCTGTGGACAATTTGTTTAAGTTGTTAAATGCTGCTGGACTGTGGATTATACTGTGATGGACTCAGGTCGGATTTTCCGCATCAGTCCAAAGGATGTGACTTTATGCACATTCTTGAGTGACTCGTCTCAGTGCCTCTGTCCACCAACAAAGGGCAAAAGTAGCTAAAGGTAGTTTAGAAATGGCTTCTGCCTACAACACAGAAGTTGCAACAGAGCCCCTTTAAATTTTAACATTTCATATCAACATTTTATACAACAAAACTGGGTATTTTAAGCCAAAACATGATCTTTTCCAAACCCTAAACAAGTCATTTCTATGCCTAAATCAAACCAGATCTTAAAATCTGAACACCGAAACGTAAAGAAATATACAATACCAATATTTATTCTGCAGTCCAAAAAAATATGCGCCTATAAATGTAAACAGCCACCAAATGATCTGACCCTCAGGTAAAACAGACATTTAAAAAAAAGTGAGGAGCTTGAGTACAGTGTAATGATGTTTCAGGTAGAGAGATGCCATGCAAAGAGATACCATCGACACAGAGAGAGCTCCTTCTATTGCATTAGCTAAAGGCACTGATATCTTGATGGAAATAACTTCATTTTGGCCACTACCAGGCACAGTAAATACGATTGCTAGCTGTTAGCGCAGCTGTGTCAGCCTGGTAACTGATGGAAAGTGACTCGAGACACAGTTATGAATGGCGCTGGTGGCCGCGCCTGGGCAGCTCTTGAATATGTTATCATCCCCTCTGTGGCGGGTGGAGCATATTAATAAAGCACCTTACAGTCACACCATCCAAACAGACTGTATATCACCGCCCATTAAACCACGCAGAGGAAGTAACGCGCTCGGCCCCCTTCATCGCGCTGGAGGCTGGCAGCTTTTTAAACCCGCCACAATTAGCACATTAAACACTTCAAGGCTGAACTGACGTGACACAATCGGCTAGCGTAACGATTAATTAATGGGCGAGCGTAAAGTGCGGGCCAGCCCTAGAAATTCAAAACAAGAGAAAGATAATCAGGCTAATTGTCTGAAACCATCTTCATTAACATAATATTGCCTCCGAGGAGCAGAGAATCAGGGAAATTGGCATCTGGGCCTTCTCTTTTTTTCCTTTCATATTAAATGCTCACTTGAAGACATTTAGAACTTGTGTGGATACAATATTACAACATACAAACACTGCATAGTAAAAGGCACTCGGTGAAAATGTACTTGAGACAAACCAAGAGTTTTCTTTCATCTGCATACTTGTAATTAAGATGCTTGTCGCGATGGCTTTCCCGTCACATGCTGAGTGTGATGCAGCGAATGGTGTTTGCTGGGATCTTGGTGTCCGTTTCCTCCCCGCTGATCCTGAACATCACAGAGGTGTTGGAGGGGACGGTGGCGGTGGCGTTCAGGGATTTGCCCAGCCAGCCCTGAGACCCACGCTTGTACATTTTAACGGTGACCTGCAGGGAGAAATAAAACAGGAAATACACATAATCGAGGTTACAAAGTGGGACTGTCTTTATGTGATTCAAAACATGGCGCTGTTCTTGGACACTGTTGGGGTCATGACCCTGACCGAGACCTCCTGACCTCTGGCTGGAGATAAGCAGACATTCATGACTTTCACTTTTGACCTCTACACGTACAAGCTGTTACTCAGTCTGTGGGCTTGTCAACTGAAGAACAAGAACGCTACTGATTCTGGCTCCATGGAAGAGGAAGCAGGTTTGATAATTAGTCAAATAAACATGTATGTCAAACTTGACAGAGAAAGTATGTATGTGATGACATTTTTCACATCTGGTTACCAATGATTGTTTTTGTTAAAGCAGAGTCAAGGTTTCTGGCACAAATTCACCTACGTCCAAGCTGGTTGTTCTTTACTACAACACTTGCAGTAAAGAACAACCTTTTTGTTAGACCAACACTTTTTGTGGCTTACCCGAAGGAGAAAGACTTGACAAATATTTCTATTTATAGCCTGAATTTCACACTGAATGGTCGACCTTGAAGGAACTCGGCAAAAACATCCATTATTCACAAGTAAGTAAGACTGGGTATAATTCTGAAAAATTGTTATACCGATACCTTGACATTGATACCAGTTCCTGAACAATATTTTTTTCTATCCAAATTTGATGAAATCTGTAAAAACAAGAGATTACATGAAACATACACATGGGGATCCCAGTCTATAGGTGTAACCTGGTTGTCCTGCATGCCTTGAAACAGCCAATCACCAGCACTATAATAAGGGTTAGGGTTAAGTAATTATACTTAAAATTAGTTATTGAATGACAAGACATTTTTCAATACCCGACAGTACTGAGGCAATCCTATTGGTGCATCTGTTTTACCCGATATTCATCAAATATATGATTTGGAGCAGCAACTAACATTATTTTCATAAATGGTTCATCTGATTGATTTCTTGATGAGCAGTTTAGTTGTTTTACTCTGTTTCCTCTCTGTTCAACTCAGACCACAAAGAGAACAGTTGCTGGTTCATTTTCTGATTGTTTAGTCAACTAACTCTTTCACCAACGCGTACATGAGGGTCCACTCCAGTTCTCTGCATGGTAAAACGAATCAGTTCCGGGAAGCAATTAGTCATCCACTGAAATCCCAGAAAATATATTGTGGCACTCTTTGGGAGCAGTGATCCAAACGGCAGTCTGTAACAGAATAAATATTAAATTAACCTTGTTTTCACCGTGAGCTCTTTTAATTCCCCTCCACATCTTGAATGGAGTCATACCTCTCTTGATTTTATGTAGGTTGTAGGGCATAATACGCTTTAACACTACATCAAAACTGCCTGTTATGTTTGAGCCCGACAATGGAAGCCTTAACTAGATTTAGACATGCAGGTAATTGAACCACATCCATTTCAAAAAGAAATGCCTGGCTGCATCTCTTGTTTGGCTGCATTTACAGGGGATAACAGAATATTACAGTGCCTTTTCACAGTTCCATTTTCTTTCACTTTAGCATTAGGCAATTTTTCAATTATTATTTTTTTTCCCCGTGTTCTTTCATCCCCGGCTCTCCATAATGTCTGGGCCTTTTAGTTAATGGTAGCGACAGTCAGAGCCCAGTATATCGGCCCTTGTCCATTTTGCAGGTCATTGTGGGAGCCCAATAGGCCTTTTATTACGCCGACATCAAAAGGCAGATAAGCATTAGAGGTGGGGAAAATACCCTGCACTAGATATGTTCCCTCTTTCCTTTGTCTGCTATTGAAAGTGATCATTTTAATAGTGAAGAGGTTGGTGAGCTTTGGGGCTGATGGGAAGTGCGACACCCCTGACAGCCTACGAATATGAGCAAGTCGATAACACAACACGGGCCGCGCAGCACACCCTCAGCACCTGCACACTCTTGCCGCTAACCTAATTATCTGCAACAAAGGCCCCCGCGATTTCAGACACGCATCTTTTCCACCATTTACTTACTTATTACTGTGCATTAAAAAAGGGAGAAAGAGAGGGGAAAAAAAAACCTCTGCAACAATTGTGTCTTATATTGCAGCCTTGGCCGAATGCCACATGGCTTGTATTACAATAGCATCAGACACTTCAGAACGAGTGAGTGTCTATTAATTTGGGATGCATGAAAAAGTAGCTTCATGACAGCTGGTGGCAGAGAGGCAAAAATAAAACCAACACAAAAGACATCCAGAGAGGAATTATTCTAACAAATCACAGCCAAATGTAATTGTTGGTAATCAGCAATTAACTCATTTGATGCAACTAAAGTTGAGTATTTTCCATCTTTGTGGAGCGGCAGAGGCACAGGCACAATACTGGAGGACAGGAGTGGAAAAACTATTCACTTGCAGCACGAGAGGCTGTGAAACACACGTACTGCCTCTGTGGGAAAGCTTCCCAAGAGCATTTACCTCCATCAAGGCTGCACAATGCACTAAATGTTATTCTAATGACAGAAAACGTACATAATCAATACATTAATCCAGATTAGGGGTGCTACTAATGATTATTTTCATAATTGAATAAATATGCAGATTATTTTCATAAATTTTAACTACTTGGTTAGGTTTAGGAAAGTTTCATGGTTTGGATTAATAGACGATCCTGCTGATTGGTTAATAGCTTATTTGGAGAATACCTAAATCTATAAAATTATTGTTTGTGTATAATTGTGCAAAATTTGATTCATAGCCATTAAATATCATCCAAAAATCAAAATGCAATTAAATTCTGCAGGATTATTTTGACTCGATATGAGCATATGACATCTATTTGGTTGCAATTGTACCACTTGCTCTGTATTTTGATGGGTTACAATTTGCACAAATGTGTAAACTACAGTAGCTTCTAGTCAGAACCGCAGACTGGAAACCAGCTGTTTGAAAAACTTTGGGAGGCTTCCAAAAATGAAACTTGTAGGAGGATTTGTGACCGACGCTTCAAGATGGCAGAGGATTTGTTTTCTACGCCATCTTCTTGCCTTCTACTGAATAATTTGAAATCAGAACCAACAAAAAAATGTTATTATAACTGCTACATTGCCCCGTAGGAAGGAAGTACGCCGCCATCTCTGGCATAAACTCAAAGAGGGGAGTTCTGTGTGGTCTAGACAACCTGCCTGCCAGGTGTTGTTCAGCAGAGGTGATGTGTCAGGTACAGGAACTGTCACTGCATGTTACCTTCTGTACTCAGCCACTTGAGGCAAGTGTCTGAGGCTTAAGATGATACTGTATCTGCATTACAGTAGCAGAACAAATTGTAAACGAGCTGCTGACATTAAAAAAAAAATGTCTATCAAAGTGCAATCTCCTACACATGGGATGAAATGCAGGGTGACTGCAGATGAACAGCTTCATAAGCTACTAAAGATAACATAACTTTTTGGCTGTATTGTCCAAAAGTGTGCGAGAATCGTTACTGTTCAAGCACAGACAGGCCTTAATATGTGTGTGCAGGACAGGACCCCTTGGGGCTAAGGTTGGGTGTCACACAAAGGGCTGAGAGCTCACCTAACGGTGTCTACCCCTGATCCGCCTCTCACTTTCCGTGTCGAGGGCAGTCCTGTGAATGACATCAGTCCTCACATTTCAACGAGACAAACTCCTTCTTATTTACCGTCTGCTAATAGTCATAAATCCTTCCTCTGGTTCACCGTTCACCTTTTAACCTCTTTAAACTCAAGACGACAGCTCGCGCTCCAAATAGCTGATGGCGATCTCGCTGGTTTCCTGAACTTCTCTGGTTGGGATGTTTGTGGCACAGATTCTCAGCCAGTTTGGTGAAGCTACCATTCAGAAATCTAAAATGAGTGATAAAACTATTAAACTTTGCATTTTGATTGTAGATCATCTCACTGTTTCAGTCTAAACGTGATTATTAAAGGTTCTGACAGCTCTGACAAACGTGACTAATGTGAGGAGCTGTGTAATTGGGTAGGGACGTGTCACCACCTGCATGTATCGCCATTCACAAAGTTCAGATTCTTCCCCCCGATAAAGTCAAAGAATCCCAGTGGGGTATCAGTCAGCGGGGGCTGTTACCTGGAGCGGTGGGTGCAGTGTTTCAGGTGAACTCTGAGTGAGCGTAACGCCACACCAGCTTCAGACGACGGGCTCTTTGTTCCGTGCCGTGTCTCACCAGACACAGATGAGGAGGAACACTGAGTAACACACCTCTGGCACACCAAACGTCTTTGTCGACGAGCCAAACACGATGGAATCGGACCAAAAGTGGTTCGCTGTCATCTCGGCTGGATTTTTAACAAGGCAATTAGGAAAAACGCTGTGTGGTTTGGCGCACCGGGTGAATAAATTAAACGACCTGCTGAGTCTGGGTGTGAATCACTGGATTATCAACGATTCAATTATGATAGATCCGTCAGTCATAGATTCAGCAATTCAACACAGATTATCGATGTTCTTTTTCAATTCCATAGGATTAGTGGCAACGATTTATCAGTTCTCAACCATTGAATTAAACACCTATTTTATAATAATCACACTATTTTGATGATTGATTAGTTGGTTTGTGCAAATTTTCAAAGAAAAACAGTAAAAATTCTCTGATTTCCCTCTCTGATTAAATATGAATATTTTCAGGTTTCTTTACACCTCTATGACAGTTAACTGAATATCTTTGGGTTATGGACAAACACAAGATATTTGTGAATGTCATTTCGGATTTGGGAAACACTGCTTTACATTTTTCCCCATTTTCTGACATTGTATAGAACCAAACAATCAATCAATCAATCAATCAATCAATCAAACAATCAAGAATGATGATGTTAATGAATAATGACTGGCTATGAAAACATACGTATGTGTATAGTATTTAGATATGCAATAATATTAACATCCTTACATGTTAACCCAGAATTATGTTCATGAGAAGATTCTCAAAAAGGGTAAAAAGTCAGGTTTCAGCTTTCTCACAATGCTTTTGGATATGACACTAAAATTAATTTACATTGAATAAGGTTGTCAGACTTCTTAAACAGATATTAGAGTAAAACAATCACCTTTGAAAACACCGCCCACAGGTAGAAACATGTAACAAGTAATATGAATATGAACAAGTAAAGTCTCCGATGCTGTCTTTTTCCGACATTGTGTCCAATGTGGCAAAAATTTCCGCGTCATAAAAGTAATCCAGGTACAACCTTAATGTAAAAACCATGATGCTTCTAATGTACTTATAAACATCACTGTCAAAGACTATGGGCTGATGAACTTTATCTTCTGCCTGTTAAGACAGAACAACTCATGGTTGCATCTAGGGCTGCAGCTATCGATTCTTTTTGTAATAGATTAATCTAGCACTTTATCGATCGATTAATCGATTAATCGGATATTTTTTTTTTTTTGCGTTTTTAAACAACCAAAACAAATAATGCATAACGAAAATGATGTGGCTGTAAAATGATCAAGCATTTCTCTAAAAAAACAGAGGTATTCATTCCAACTCCAACATTTGGCTCCAAAACTAAGCCCATTTATTAAGTGCCAGTGCCAATAATTAAGTCTCTTCTCTTAATTAAGGGTCCTACCTACTCCACATTATACGTGTCCTCCTGGAACCGAAACTTATCCTGAGCCGTCAGGAATCATTTCAAAGTGACACAGACACATTGGAGGAGGCGGTGGAGGCGGTGTAATGCACTCAAACAGAGTTTATAATCACAAAACAGCCAATGTAGCACGTAATTCATGATCATGTCTGTATAAAGTGATGTTTATTTTTGCTCTTCTTCGGCGGCTGTTTCAGTGAGTTTTGAGCGCAGAGTGATGAGACGTATACCGTTGAAATTTGTAACGTTAGAGTCCCAGCTTTCATATGACATGCTGTATGTAGCGTTAGCATGAAGTAGCGTACTCGCTAACGCCAATTTTTCGGACATGCGCCATTAGCGTGTTTTTTCTATGTGCTCCTTTAGTTGCTTGGTGTCGGAGTTGAGTTTTGATTAGGTGAAAATGATTATCATGAGCGTTTAGCCGAGCTTCTTCCCGTTAAGTTGGTGTGCTGCATTAATATGTTGCTACATGGTTAGCATGCTCTTATAGGGTGTATAATGCAACATGCGCAGCTCGGGTTGAAGAGGTTAAAAACATCAAAGCTAAACATCATATCTAGTCAAACCGCATCACGACATCGCTACGAATACACATACATACAATGTATGACGCGCTGGTGTGTTTCCTGAACAACGGTCCGTCTGGAACAATCAGATCCCTGCGGTATAGTGCGCGTCATGGGAATTTAACGAGGCTTCGAGGCAGAGTTTTTGCCTCGAGGAATTTTTATAATCGAGTTAATCGAGTAACTCGATGAATCGTTTCAGCCCTAGTTGCATCTAATGATTTCTTTCATTATTTATTAAGTGATTAATTGTTTAGCCAAGAAAATGTTACAAAATAGTTAAAAACCCACACAGAGGCCTCGGTGATATACATAAAATTGCTTGTTTCGACTGACCAAACCAACAAGTTTTTTTAATTTACAGTGATATATGAGAATGAAAAAGAGGAAATCCTCATGTTTCACAATGTGAAACCAGTAAACTTTTCCTTGATTAAAGACTTCCTTCATTAATCAAAACTGTTTTCAAATTAATTTTCTGTTGATCAACGAGTCCTCAGAATGGCGTCAGTCCAGCAGCATCGCAATTAAACATCGTAACTCAGCTGCTCCAGATGTGAACCGTCCATTAAGATGCCGAAACTCTGGTTTGGTGACATCACAGTCTGCGCCAATAACTACATTTATCTAAAGTCTCGCATGCGAAAGACAACTGGTCAAGTTCAGAATAGCTGCATCTCTGCCGCGGCCTAACAGGAAGCCATTAGACTCTCGGCAATAACCATTTACATCCATTCACCCAGCTCTGACTTTATTTCCATCCACATAAGTGCATTTTCTGCGCAAGGCTCGAATATGAACCCCCCACCCCCCTCCTTTTTTCTCCTCAATGGGTCTGGTCGTCTGGCCGACTTGAGAGGGCACAATCTATGACTGATTTAATTTGCTCTTTACAAACATCTCTAACAGCATTACCCCCCAGAGCATACACTGACCGCCCCCATCTGACTCCATTAACTCCCAAATCAGGTTTAAAGACCATATTGATGCCGTCTGTTATTAAGGGTGATTATCAAAACAACAGACAATGGGCCAAAGTGTCTGTTAACTAGTTTATCCATAATTTCACGTAACTGTAACAGATGGCAGGGCTGTCAATTATGCGCTGGATCCGCTGCACACAGTGGCCCCACACACTGTCTGGATATGCAGCGTATTAGGCTTCACATTAAAAGAACGATAGTCTGCTCACAGGTGGTCGGAGGAAATGGACCGAGAGCACACAAAATAAACCACGATAATAACGTCAAACACAGACATGCAGCAAATTGAGAAAACAGTGAGGACTTGCAAATCGCCAGCTGTTTTTTAAGCAGCGGTTGAGTTTCTTTTTTTGCTGTATAATAATTAAAAAAAAGAAAGTCACAGATTAAAAATTCTAATGTTGCCATTCAGTCCTCTCCACCACCTTTATTCTCCTCAATTAACGAGAATGGCTTTTGAAACTGTAATTAAGTGTCTCCGCTCCACTCGGCCTCTTCATTATTCATGAGTCCCTATTGATCATATCTTGCTACCTTTATGCTGCGGGGATCACTGTAATATCCTGAATCCCCCAAAACAAATAGCCAACCTCACCGAGATAAAAAAAATAACAATCTTGGCCATTGACCAAAGAAAAAGTTTCTGTTTGATACTAAATCCAGCGTTTGATATCAAACTGGATGATGTCAGAGACTCATTGATAGGAAAGATGCAAAAAAAGTCTGGATGTGATTCAATAATATCATTTATTGGGTTTCCGCGGAGCCGCGACAATGTGATCATATCATTATTCCTGCAACTGATGATTATTTCATTTCTGATTAATCTGACCATTATATTCTTAATTAATCAAGTTCTTAATAAAATATCAGAATAGTAAAAAAAAATGCTGATCGTAGTTTCCCAGAGACAAAAATGATCAAAAACTCATTGATTTGATTATAATATGTGACAAAGAAGAGGAGGTATCTTTATTCCTTCATAATAACATCATTAGAAATGGATAATTTAGTGTAAATTAAACTCTACTTAATAGCTATCTGACTGTAAACAAACAATGAAATGCTTTATAAACCATGTATCAATCAAGTGTTGTTCATTGCATGTTTAATACTTCATAAATGTTAAATAAGGGTTAGGGTTGCACTTCATTTTATGAAATACTATGCAGGTCATCTGTCAACATTATTTGGATGGCCATTGCAACTGATGTTTGTTAACTTTTACAGTTGCTTGATGAATGGTATATATTGGAAGATCTATTAACTAACTTCTAAATAACAAAATTTGATGATGGTGTTTATTAATGATGGTTATTATGAAGTTTAGCAAACAAAGCATCTAATCCTCATGTTTGACAAGTTTGAGGCAGAGGATGTTTTGCAATGATTCCTGAAATATCTGCTGGCTGATATTATCAGCCTATTACAGATATATCAGTATTGATGTATGTGTTGCCCAATAGGCACCAATGTGAAAACATTCTTTAGAAGGACAATAATTTAGAAAAAGACCTTTGGGATTATGTATAAGTATTACATTTCTGCTGATGTTTCCTGTTTTAGTGCATTGACAAATGTGTGCATATCAGCCACTATAATGATATCAGTATTGGCTCCAAACATCAAGTATCGTGGATGATTCAATTCCTGCAAATCGATCTTATGTTTGGATCGTTTCAGTTAAACATACATTGTTATATATAACCAAAGTTCTGTAATAAGAATTGACTAGAAGAAAATAAAAAAGTTATTTAGACACATTTTTCCGATTTCTGTGAGGTGAAGCTTCACAACTAAACATGATTTATATCAAATTAATTATTTTACATATGATTCTCTCCTATATAATTGTGATATCTTGATATACAGTTGGTTAACATAAAGACATTCTTATTAAATATCATGATATAAGCTATTTAGTGTTTGTTGATATAATGCAGGGAGTATACTATATAACAGTATGAACACATAAGGGCTGTCACGATAATCAGATTTTCAATACATGGTTATGGTGGCCAAACAAATTCACAAAAAAGATATATTGTCGTGAAACTTGAAATTAAAAAAACTTTGTTTAATGTGTGTTTTGTCTCTTTTCCTGGCAAACACTCAAAATGAGAGTGTAGGGAGTCGGAGAGAGACTGTAAATAACATTTGACTTAATGAATAGTTAAAAGATAAACTACTAAATAAAAGACACATAAGACAGAACATCTGCGATGGATTATCAACATCATATTATCAAATGTGTATTATTAACACAATGTCAATATCACATTTTCTTACATCACGTTTTCGTCATTATCAGTACATTGCGATACCCTTGAAACATACGATATCCATGCTCAGTACCTCAGTTAGTAACACCTACTGTGTGTCTTGCACAACCGCGGCTCATCCCACCTTCAAATAAATTATTTCCTAATGAATATTAATGGCTCAGAGTTTTTTTTTTTTATTTTAAACATGTATTCAAATTTACTGAAACTCAATCTCCACCTGTGTTAAGTAGGACTGTGTAAAACATGAACCCTACCGGTTGATGTTTAACTAAATTAACAAAAGAGCGCCTGAAGAGCCCTTTAGAATGACTGGTACTGCATGCTGGGTGATGAATTTGGAGAAAGCACACTGAGTCATCTTCAAACTGACAGATGCAGAATCTCTCCACGGGACTCTTCATGGCGGCTTAGTGCTCGAGTGAAAAAATAGATTTTTTTTTTAACCAAGTTTAATCATGCGCTATTACAAGGCAGCTTTTATCATCGACTTCCACTGTGTAAGTGCTGGTGTCTTCACTAGTTCATTACAGACACTTGTGATTCCGCAGCACTCTTCTCATGCGTAATTGCATGGTTAGCTTTCCTCTGTAGCTTCCTACCCCTACACACACACACACACACATACTTGGCGCAAATTATTTCCAATTCCAGTTTCCTTTTTCGAGAGCGAAACTGCAATTACAGAAAACCTGAACATCCTGGTAATTTCCCCTCACAATTTTCATTTCTGTTGAAAAAAAAAACACTGTGCAGCTAATAGATCTTTTTCTTTCCTGGGAAATTCCTCAGGAAACTTTTGTACAGAAAATCATTCTTTGAACAAGTTTGGTTGGGTGCTTTCCATGAAACAACTTTTCAAGTAACCTGTTTGTGTCTGGTAACTGAGAGTACACACTTCTGTTGATTTATGAGGGGCAAACAACTTCTACTCACAAGCCATGGACTATCCCTAGGGCTGTGATTACTTTCACTATCGATTAATCTGCCTCTGACTCTCATGACGAAAGCCATCCGAAAACGTCAGTATTTGACGAATTTGGAATGAGACCAAAAAAACAAACTACCTTTACCAACAGGAGCTTCAAATTAATAATCATTTAGTCCATAAGATTTCCCCTAAAATTCCCCCAAAATTCCCAGAGCCTAAAGTGACATCTTCAAATCACCTCTTGAGTCCAGAGAAAACTCAAGAGTCTTGGTCAAAGAAAAGCAACAAATCCTCACACTTTAAAAGCTCAATCTAACATATGTTTGACATTTTTGCGATCGATTAAACAAGTAGTTGTCTCAGCTCCTGATCATCACCATGGTTTCCAAATCCTCTCAGAGAACATTACGTTTTGTGCACGGAGGATTTCTCCAAAATTGAATTCACAGCATTTTAAATTGTTCCTACTTCTGTAGCTTTATCCTAAAATCAGCACAGCACATCACATTTTCTTTGAACTCTTATGAGCATGAGATTTCATTTGGTTGTGATTAATCAACATATTTTGTTCTACGTGAACTGCAAATGAAATGTTTCACATCATACATAAGATTACAATTATAGATGATGTATAATAAATGGTGTTGGCCACTGTTAATATTTTCTTTAAATGGCTGAAGCCTTTTTGTCTCTACTTAAAAAAGGAGAGCAAAAAGCCACGGCGGCTGCCAATATCATCTATTTAGACAGCGGAGTTTGCGGGCTTTGTAAATGGCCAGCTCCTGGCCTTTTGTGTGCCTCCATTCATTATCACCACAAAGCGCTTGATGTCTCCCCTCTCCGTCTTTTCTGTGCTAAGCACCAGGCGCACCAGCCTGTCCATTACGGGCCTGGGACACGTGCAGCCTGGGAGATGGCCAAACAGAGAGGAATGTCAGCGTGGAGTTGAATTAACAAGCTGCATATGTGTGGAATCCAGTCGGAGAGAGGCGAAGACGATGTAACTCCGGCAACCGAGGTCCGATTATTTGTCAGCCAGGGATGCTGTCGGCGAATCAGCGGCTTCTTGCCTTGGTGGCTTTGCTTGTATTAATCAGCTGACAGGCTGGTGGTAGTCAAGTTACGGTCGGAGGAACTCAATTGTTCTTTCGCAGCTATGCAATTAGCAGACACTCTATATGCTGAATGTGAGTAAGGAGACTCCATTTTCTGCTCCTCCTGAATAATCCTCATTATATAAACCGGTACAAAGACCCGGTGAAACAGTCACATTTCAGATTAGGAGACGACATGAAGATGAACAACATAAGTAACCTGCACTTGAAGTCATGACATGAATAGATCTTTGGCTCTTTCTCCCTCTCCCCACACACACACACACACACACACACACACACACACACACATAGACACACTCACATGCACACACACACACACACACACACACACACACACACACACACACACACACACACACTGTAATTACCTCTCAATCCATACAAATTGAATGAAGCCAGAACCGTGGTCTAAGAATATAGACCATAATTAATAAATTACAGCCACTCCACTCAATCATTCTCCACTTTGGGGACATGCAGACATCCCATTCTGCGCAGAGTAATTGAGCGAGCCCACAGAAAAACACACCTAGTTGCTTCCACGGTGGCTTTTGTGGATGCATCTGGTGCCACCTCTCGCAACCAGACAGATGCCTGGAAGAGCGAGGCCGCGGCTCACATCGCACACATCTTCTGCCCTCTGTGTGTTTACAAGTAACAAATCAAACGCATGCATTATTTCTGGGCTCTGAAAATACGCCTGGGGGAGCTATCAAGTTACCGTGCCACCCCCCCCGAGCTTCCCCTCGCAGCTGCTGCACACGAGCAAAGATCTTTTTTTTTGTTTTGTTTTTTTAAGACAGTCATGGAGTCCAAAAGGGCAAAATCTTAAAATTCTCAATCACAAAATCTTTCCATCTTGGCGTTTTTCGCACCTGAACACTTGGAATCTGATATCGGAAAACATATACAGGCTTGTCTTTTGTATATGAACCCAACAGAATATTAACCATCTATTTCTTTGTGAAGCACAGAGGAGGAGGTTTCACCTCACACCCGGCCCTCCATTTACAAATATTTCTTTGAAAATAATATATTTTGTTGTCGCCGTGTGTGTCCCCTCGGGCCAGAAAAGGGCCCGCTGGAGACTGTCTAATGATTGTTGGGTCATGTATCAAATACACAGCAGCTGGAGGCAAGAGGAGAGAGCACATACAGTCTGGATGTTGGGGGGTTGTGGGGGTGTGTGGGGTGTGTGTATGTGTGTGTGTGTGTGTGTGTGTGTGTGTGTGTGTGTGTGTAGAAAAGCCTGAGTGGGGACTGTAAGGAAAGCCCAGAGTGTTTGGGTGTGAAACCTGTAATGGATGCTGACCGTGGGTCGCACTCGCTGGACCTTAAGAGCTCTGACCTTTGTCTGTCTAACATTTACATTTACAAATATGGGTTGAAATGTCAACAAAAGCAACTTTATTGGGTGTAAATAAGAGATTCCCTTCCATGCCACCCAATGAGAAGACATTTAACTAACTGGCCAAATCCATTCATTATACATTGGAATAAAAATAAACAATTATAATCTAAAACATCGACCAATTTGAAAACGTGAATAAGCTCAAATGAGGCTTTTTTCAACCGGGCAATTGCCCTGATTTAATCGAGTGAGCTCACGAGCACCTCACAGCCAGACAGAATTACTTACCTTGATAAAAAAAAAATGAAGAGTTAAGGCAGTAATTAACACTAGGGGTGTTCATGGAAATGATCCGGGAGAGCTCATTAGAGTGTCGGTAGCCTCGCAGGTTTAAAAATAAGCCCATGGTGCTTTTTCTACATGACAGTAAAAGTAGAATTATTCAATTCCTAACTAAATAAAATCTGCATTTTGTTTCACATAGCTAAATAATTCAAATTAACTCTTTTCTTGTGGTGACAAACACTAAAACATGGCATTTTCTTCAACTGAGTGCCAAAATTGTTCTGTGATCACTTGATCTAATGGCTGTACAGTGATATCCTGACATTTATTCCCCCCCAAAAATGTCCCTAATTGTTTTGGAGTAGCTGTAAAATTGCTGTCATGCTCTGCAGTCATTCTAAACCAAACCTGTGTTTTTCCAGCTCCCAGAACAAGAGGGGAAGGACTGTAAACTGAGTGGTACAGTTATACAGTACTACTGCCACCTGCTGGTCTTCTGGTTCACTCACCCCTCGTTTACAGACAGAACCTCTCATCCCGGCGGCTCATCAGACTGACCTGAGGAGCGTGACCCAGCAGGGCCCACAGTGAATCGGTTGACAGGGCCTTGACCCTGGAGAACTCGAGCGTGTCCGTCTCCTGTCGGTTCAGGGCGATGTACTGGCAGCCCCGGTAGTCTCCTTTCAGCTGCTCGCCGCAGTGCAGTCGCAGCAGATCCCACGTTCCCACCCTCCTCAGGACCTCCCGCACCGACTCCATCTGCTTGTAGGACAGATGACCTGCAGGAAAAGAAAACTTCCTGTCAGCAGCTCGCTCAATCTAATCATAGTATATGGTGGAATTCATTTTAAGTCCTGTTGAGTCCTAAAAGTCGAAAAAAACCGTCAAGTTCCATAAGATTATCAGCTCGTGAGCTTTTATCTCTTTACTAGGAGTTAAAACACTTACTAAACCCCGAATAACTGCTTTTTGCTAGTAAGTGAGGCAGATGTTGTTCATGAATTATGATCTCAATATTCTGTGCTCATTGTGGGAGTACCACCAGAATAGTCTCCACTGCCCACGGCATCATTTGACCATCCAACCTGATCGGCCAGACCGGAAGAGAGTCGGGATGTGAATCACGCTAATCCATTTTGGATTTAAGGTTGGTCCAGGATAATTTTCAGCCGCAGGGAAATGAAATGGACGAAACAGGACAGGAGTTCAGAAAGTGTCGTGTTCTGAGACTTCACAGGGCCGGTTCTACGTGCTTGTGTGTATATCATTGATGCTTGGTGCACAAACACATTCAGAGTTGATGGACGGTGTTTGCCTGATGTCGAACTTCTCGTGTGAAGATGCCGACCAGCGATCATATCATCATCACCATCTTGTCACACTACAGAATAATTTCCTGTGTTTATGTCGTTATGTTTATAGCCTAAGTCGCTGTTTATATGTTCTATATTTGTGGTACTACCATCTTTTAAGGGACATGGTGAGCAAAAGCATATTGAAATTCCATTCATGCACACCAACCTCTTCCTCTTACTTACATTCAATAATCAGTAATTAGGAGGTTATTGAGAGGAAACTCTACATATCATTCAGAACAAAGCTGTATTAAGTGCTTAATAATGATAGATAAAGAGCCAGTATGCTACTCATACACATTCTAATATGTGGTGCCTATTCTCAAGTGTTTGTGTTATTGAAAAGAAACTGAATTAACCAGAATCAAGTGTCACTTTTCTTAACATTAGTGCAGAAGTGATGTCACGAGATTGCAAGTTCTGACTTTGTTAGACAGCATCTAAGTTGTTGTACATCTAGAGGAGGGGGGACAATGTGGGCACGACATCGCCACATGTTCCAGAGCAAAATAAAAAGCAATTAATACAAAAAACGAGAATTGAAACCGTTTCAAATATCCAGAATCGATGTGTCTCATTATTTTGAATTTTTTTACAACGGCATATTAAAATAGTTTGTTACAAACAGTCTCAACGAGCTCATTTCATCACGTATAGGGACTCAGTAATAAACAATAGTAGCATGCAAAGATAGAGATTCTTCCTCTGTGTTTGACCATCAACTGAAACCCTCAAACGCTGATGCACATATTCAAAAGGTCCCACTCACCAGAGAGCCAGGAGGGAGTCAGGGCGTCCGTCATCCAGGCCACGTAGCCCTCCCTGAAAGATCGGAGGAAGGCGTCTATCTGGCTGTGGGAGACCAGCTCCCTCCTCTTCCTCAGCTCCTCGTCCAGCTCGCAGTCCGGGGAGAGGAAGACGACCCTGGGGAAGAAGAGGCTTTGGCGCACGGACACCCCGCTCCTCTTCAGGTGGCCACACAGGTTAGCCGTCTTGGTCTAGGGGAGAAGAATAAAGGGATGCAAGCAAATGTGAGGATTCAGTTAAAATGGCCAGCGCTGGGTACCAATCTCTACTACAGCCGCTATTGAATGTCTGCTAAGATTTGTTTACTCTATCGTTATTGACACACTCTCTGATTTAAGTGCTGCTTTCTGCCATTTCACATGCCAACATGGCGTTTGAGAAGTTTGGATTCTTGCCATTTTGAAGCCGGTCTTGCTGAAAAGACGTTTGTATTATTTGGAAGAAAAGCACAAAAAATAAAGTAATCTTTGAATTAGCTTGTTTTTGTCCAGCCAACCCACAGAGAAGCTCGACTTTCAATGACCTAACAAAGAGAAAAGATGCAACCGATTAACTGATATTATTCATTAATGTCCTTTTGATAGACCAATCATTTATTGATGAATTGATTCAGCATTAGTCTAATCGAGCCTGAGAGTGTATTTACTCAGAAACAGAGACGTTTCACACAGGATGCCTGAGTGTCCAGTGTTTCAGTGAACAAAAGGAGACATTTTAAGAAATTATACAACTCTTAATTGGCACAGTCGGTCGAACAGCGTCTTCATTGTGTAGATTACTGAAGTTAATAGGTCCAATTCAAGCACAACAAATAGCACAGTGTGTGTTTACCATCTCTTCTGTCGAGCTCCCAGCTCCAACGTCTATAGAGATGGAAATGAATGACTCGGGACAGACTCAGGCACATAAGGTGACAGCTGTGTTTAGGCACCTGCCTGCTTTCAACACCCCCCCCACCTCCCTCCCCATGTGAACATAATTATGGCCTTTCAAATGAAGAGCCAGCACTTGGGAAGTTTAGGAAGCCCCCGCTGTAGTGTTTGAAATTTCCATATAAATTGTTTTGGTGACTCAGAATCTCTTAACCCCGCCTGCAGTTTTGGATGAAAACAATGGGCCGGACAATTGATTAGACCTTGGACACGAGTGTGCCAGACAGTTTGACATTTAGGTTTTCATGATGGCATTTTCAACATTGCAGCTAACTGTGTCTCTTTTTCTTTTTTTTTCTCTTTTTTTTTTCTTTTTACCGTGATAGCTTTGAGGGGATCTTCAGTCTGCTCGATGCAGGTGTTGGTAAAGTTTTGGTCCTCTTCTTTCACCTGCACGTGCCAGTTTTGGTTGTGAGCGGACACTGCGCCTCTCCAGGGTTTCACGTCCATGCAGAAGATCCCCTGGCCTGAGTACAAAAGAGAGAACTTCACAGTAAATAATCAGATTAAAGGGCAACTCCACCAATTTTACACATGAAAGTTTGTTTAAATGTCTCTGGGAGTAAATCTGCATATGTGGAAGAAGTTGCATGAAGCCTTGTGTGTCTCCAGAAGAAGCTGACTGTAATCTGATATATTGTCTCCACTGATGTCACTCAGTGGCTAAGGTGCACTGTGGGTAATGTACGCCCAAGGTTTTGGAAAGGAAGAAGAATAAAAAAACTGTGAGAACCGACCTGTGAGGATAACGATGTTGATGTCATCTTTTAAGGTCTTATGTTGGTCGGGGATACGCAAATTGCAGTAGATGTCGTCCTTTCTCAAACCAGTGAGTTTCCTACAATGAAAGTACATGGAAAAAATAAAACATTAGGTTAGATTTTCTACAACAGAACACTTCATGCATAGCAACTAAAAGTTAAATCTGCATTCATTTACAACCCGATTTTAAAAAGGTTGGTAAAACAGAATAATTGATCATTTGCGAGGCGAGGTTCGCCACTTTGTTGAACACATAACTGTATCCTGACTACATGCTCATGGAACACAGCTCCTTTGCAAATACATTATAATATAATATATGCATAATACATTCTGTTCTTATTTACGTTTTTCAAGGTTTCCCAACTTTTTTGGAACTGGGGCTGTATTTTATTCTGTCCACTTGGGGGCCAGTGGAATCAGCTGCAAACACAGCATTAACATCTGGAGTGGTGTAGGCATGACTTATTTTTCTAGGCTAACCAGGAAGTTAGCATCGCCCTGGTTCCCTCGACGAAAGATGAACGGCAGCTAAACCTAAACGGCTGTAAACAGACTACATTGCCACACTAAATGTCTTATGACACAATTACTACACAAGTTTTCTGTAAACTGATCTACAAATTGTAAAGTCGGCCTGTAAAGACGAACTTGTGAGTAGATGAGACTCTGTGTTCGGCGTGATGACGTTAAATGTCTGTGACAACTTCTACAGACCTGTTTAGCCACATAAGTGCTTTAAATTGTGGAACGTTTAATGATGTATTTTATGTTGTGAAGCAAAACATGTAAATATCTTAATCCTGTGGTAACCACTGACCTTATTTCAGGCAGTAAAGAAAAAAATATATATATTTAAGGATTTCCAGGTTTTAGGACTACAAACTAATCCATTCTATAATTTTGTGATAAGGTTGTTATAGTGAATGTGTTAGCTCACACTCAATTTACACTCTCCTTTTAGCTCCATTTTAGTCTCCACCAACCCTGAGGGAAATATCTGGCTCCTAGCTGCCAAAACTGCCTTTGGTAGGTAGCGTACAGCAGGTAGGACTGCTGCCGTAAAATCAAAACAATGAGCTGAAAGACGCCAAAAGTCTGCACCTAGAGCTATGAGGAACTGCAGAGTTTTGCGAAAATGCTCTGTGGGTTCATTATAAAAAATTCTGATAACTGCGGTTTTAAACTTTACACAAAACTTACCTGACATGTTGTACAAACTCAGGGAGTGTTGGTGTCTGAGGCACGTTCTGGCCTGGAGCACTTTCTGAGGGTTTGGAGCTGAGGTGAAACTGGGTGAGAAGGCTTCCAAGCTGAGGCATTCTAGTTTTAATCTGGAAAGTAAAAACAAAACAAAAGCTAAAGTGATTAACAACTAAGGCATATTGGTTAAGAGACAACATACACAGTAAAACTAATGAAGCTGGAGGTAATTTGCCTAGTTCAGATGTTTGTTTTTACTCAGTTACTATCCAAATGATGCCAGAGACAGTGTTTGAACTACAACTCCATTTAAAAACACTCATTGCATCTCTTCAGTGTGGCTGCTAGGCTCTGAAGGCATCCAGACAGCATGTTCGCCGCCACACTCAGGCTTTACAGGTTTGTTGACGCCACTTTGAACGCTTGAACCTGAACTCTTGAGGAGCCTGTGAGGAGAACAAAGAGCAAAGACAACAGCTAGCAGCTGGACCAGCAGCACCAGAACTAAAAACCAAAACAATACGTACTGTGGAGGTCTGACGCTGTTCAAAGAGTCCTTCGGGAGGAGAAATGAGGGGGTTCAGCGTGACATTTTCCCCGCGGCAGTGTCAGTCTGCGCGTCTCTTCAAATGCTGAGCAATGAAACTCTATCCAGGAACACTGTTTCACAACCTCGCCCCCTCCCCCTCCCCCTCCTCTCCCCTCCACGGCTCCTCCAACGTTCCTGGAAGAGGTAAACAACAGACCACGTGCACCTCCCGCAGCATCATGTTTCACCCACGGGAGGCGTGACGTCGGCACGCGTCACGTGGTCAGGCAGCGTTTGTTTTTCATGATGCGTTCAGGAAACTATTCTTGTTATTTCCACGTGATGCTGCTTTGGACTGAGAAGCTGCCAGACAGGCTGTGTAGTACAGGGCAGTTGAAGTACACAGACAGACAGTGATGGGATGTAACGTATATTTACACAATTACTGTAGTACTTTACTTTACTTGACTATTTCTAATTTTTTGCAACTTTTACTACTTTTGTATTTTATGCACTTTGGAGGCAAATATGCTTTTTTATTGATAATTTAAGTTAATAGTTACTCAGCTCAAACACTGTTGCCAATAATCAGAAAGAAATGTGGAAAAATCTCCTAAAAAAAGAAAAGACTAAAAGAAAATACTTTTGATATTTACTTTTAACATAGTTCCAGACTTTTACTCAAGTACTTAATTTAGCAAAGTAAAATTTGAACACATTATCTTTACTTTTACTTTTATATAGATTTCCACACTGAAACATGTTTTTAAGTAAATAAAAACACATATAGTATAACAGTATAATTTACTTAGGTATCAAAAGTACTCAGTGGAGTTTAATCCTGCTGTCTGCTGAAAACCTTTTATCTCCAGCTGAGGAAAGAAGCTTCTGATCATATAACACGATCTTCATCAGCAGCTACAACAACTGTCCATGGTCAAGAATATGTGAACCTCAGCACGTGTCAGCAGGATTTACAGTTGGCCACATAAATACAAGTCAAGCCAGGCCCGTATCTATAATGTATTTTGATGGGGGCACAACCCCCAACAGTCAAACATGCTGCATTCTACACATTAGCCAGCTAACAGGCTACGTGAATTAGCCAGAGACTAACTAAAACGTTGATTTCACGTGTTAATGAATTTGTAAGTATTTTAGAATGGCAGGAAATTAGTTTTCATGTTGTGTTAAGGATTTTTTTCAGACCACCCAGTTGATGCAGACTCCATGACTATAATGCTGTGTTAAGCATTAATCTAAAAAAGTGACTTAGAAACTATAGCAGTCCGAATAATGGAATTTAAATTACAAAACTACATACATGAAGTGAAAATCTCCCAAAATGTCAACATATTCTCTGGAGTAAATGTAGGCTGTACCAGCAAACAAGTGGAATTCATTGTCACTCAACACATTCTAGCAAGAATTAGCTCCTCTGTTCAGATTCGGAGATAATGGAGACGGCCACTTTTGGATTTCTGTTTGACATAAAGTGTTGTAGAACGTAAAATATTTCCCCAAATCTTCTAAAAATGCTGCCGTCTTTGATAATGGACTACTATATTCTTAGTCCTGCGTACACAATCAACCAGGACTGAAACGAAAAACTACATAACTAATGGTATCTGGCCTAATAAGATAAATATGGCATAATTCAGAGAGCTATATAGTTGGTTCAGCATTGAGTTATAGTTAGATAAAATATGTGATTTATTGTATTAATTTTATGGTATACGTAGCTGCAAGATCAAGTTAAATGAAGGGATAGAATTATTATTCATAATTAGAGGTGACCCCTGAATGAAAGAGAGCAACTTTATCACCACAGTGTAAGAGGTTTATCCAACAGTTGGCTGAAAATAATACAATTTTACACTTCATAGTCTATGGAAGGGGCACTGATTTAATATATATTGTGTTTTTCCCCCCCTGAACTTGTAGATAGTCTGCTAAGAATTCAACAGGATTCTCACATCCTGCATGAGCCTACAGAGAGGATATTACAAAAGTGATGAAGAATATTTAATTCAGCAGTAAATACACAGTGAATATCTCAATGTGGTGATAAACAATATCCGGATAGCCCAAAATACCGTGAAAGAACTTAATATCAAGGACAGATAGCCAAATCAGCTCATATGGGCTCAATGGAAGCCAATAAACAGAGGCACTCTGCCTCTCCTGACCTTCACTTCTGGTTCAGATCGGGGCGATAAAGCAGGCGCAACCTCAATAAAACCCGTACAATGGAGTAAAATAAATAGATATTAAATTAAAGCAGAGGCAATACTGGCTGAACTGCCGCAGGAATTCGAGAACAAAAGCGTCTTTGTGGAGTTTAATATTGTCTACAATCACCGCCTCCTGATACATTTCCAATCATTTCCATCTCTTGCCTTGACGTATCAACACGTATAATCATCTTGTATTGGAACTTGCAAATGACTCATGTGTGTGCGCAGCCACGTTTTATATATTAAATGTGCTTCGTGCTCCTAGTTTGGCCTTTTCGGTCGGAGTTAATATCACATTCATAATCTGTCTCATCTCTGACTGTCCACCGAGAAGGAGTTTGTGAGGTCACGAGTGCATGTTGGTCTCGCATAAAACTTTATCCTGACTGTATTTGATGTTTTTTTAGGCATTAGGCTCACTATATACTTAGAAAGTAAGTATTTTGCGGCCATCTTCATGTTTGTTAAGGCTCAGATTTTGTATGTCTCTCTTGTGACAACGCTTTGCTTGTGCTCTGGTTAGGTTTAGGCACAAAACCCACTTGGTTGTGGTTTGGAAAACATCGTGCTCCTAATAAGTCTCCTCCTAAGTCTCCTAATAAACACCAAGGTTAGTCCCCACACACAGAGCTGGAGATAATCCGACTTCCTGTTAAAGATATCCAGTTTTAGCCTCCACAAAAACAGCTGGAAATATCTCCAGTTCTTCTTAAAAAACACCAGATTTTTGTTTGTTCCACCTACACGACTGGAAATGTTGCGAGGTCTCCTTAAAAACACCCGGTTTTATCACCTCAAACGCAGTGGAGACAGCTTGACCTCCCATTAGAAATATTCAGTATTGGTCGTCACAAACACACCTGGAAATATCCTGAGGTCTCCTCAAAACCCCCTAATTTTGGTCACCACAAACAGGGCTGGAAATTGTCCCGACTTCTTGTCAAAAAAATCCAGTAGTTTCACAGTTACAAATGCTGAAAAAGCAGACTCGAACTACAGCCGCCCATATGGCAGCAATGCTACCAACATCCCTTCCATCTCATAATGTGAAAGTCAGGTGAAAAACATGTAGGCCTAATGTGAACATGAAATAGCATGATAAACATAAACCATAAACAAACTTGGACGTATAAGAGGAATAAGCAAACGGCTTATTTTGGCATCATTGTACATATGGTTTCTGTAACCCATGTAATCTGTGACCCATGTTGTTGTCTTCAGCCCTTTTGTCGTGGACTGATGTACAGGCCCTCTTCAGGTCCACTGCCCGCTTCAAGTGTCTCTTAAAACTTTGCTGCCTTTGTCAGTGTTAATGTCATTTTCACCTAATGCACCTGAAGAGCCCCAGGAGGAGTTGCTGAGAGCTAAAATGAGAGCTAAAATGTAGTTAGAGTTCATTACGGGGGCCTTAGCTGTCATTGTATAGACGGCTAAGTGACCTCAGCAGAAAGAAACAAGCATAATCTGGAGGATGATAGCGGTATGAATTTCATGTATTGGTCAGAATCAAGCAAATGATATTCAGTTTCTAGTGCTGTAGAAAAAAAAGATCATACATTTTCACGCTGACGATATTTCCATTTTCAATCTCTCAAATCTAATATCTCATTTGCAGAAGTAATGCCTACATGACACCTCTGACGCGCCGCTCACTAATTTTTGCTCGTTTCCTCTGAATTATTAATGCGAGAGATTCTCCATATGCTCTCAGAGTATTCTTGTCCATTCGTCTCGGAAAAAAGGAGAATTAGCATTTTACAGTGAAGAGTATAAAGAGCTTAACTGCCCCAATCAAACCAGGTGATTTAAATCCTGTCTAATCAAGATGTTTAATAGGGGTTGCAGCTGGATGACCTGAAGTAAATGGCCTGAAAATGTTCCTGGGTCTCAATCACCTGTATAATTAGGATCATTACAACTGAAAAAAGCACGGGTGCTAAAGAGAGGTTCCAAAATAAGACTGTAAAACGAAGTGAATTAACCTCTTTTGGGGCTGTTTTCTGCTTAATTGCTGATTGCGAAAACACTAACGTAAACAGATGACTAATAACCCGTCTGATATAATAAACCCAGTTAAACCTGAGCTCAAACACGAAGCGTGAAAGTGTGAAAAAACAGTTTTGGTGTCGACCCTGGACAGCCTTCTTTGTCACCGGCCTGCCTCTGTAATTAGCTATGCCATATGAAGGGGTAATTTGTATGCTAAAGTTTAATTGTTCAATTATCACTGGATGTGTGAGAGGAGGCCTTGATGCCATTTCATCATGTCGGAAAATAGTGTTGAACCCCTCGTGCCACATATTCTAATAGTTGGCAATTACAGAGAGAGCCCTCTAACTAAGTTGATTGATGCAGGCCGGCGGCGCTGAGAAGCCCCTGCTACCTGCCCGCTAACCAGGCGCTGAAGAGTTGTTCCGTTCAGCCCGCAGAGCTGAACCCCACCGGGCTCTTGAAGCTGCTGACAGACAGCGTAAACAGCAACTGTCCAAGTACCGGAGGAGGACAAACATGTTAAAACAACATTATGACAAAGTAAACAAGGGAAGACTGGGTGAACATTCAGGAACTCCCTCATGTTTCCTCTCACTATGAACAGAAGGAGAAGATGAACATTGATCATCAGGATCTTTCTTGCTGTGCTGGAACATTTGAGACAATGTTTGAGATCATAAAGCAAAGTAAGCGGTATCTAAATGTGTTAAAACTCACCATGAAGTGTTACCTGCTGTGCAGTAATTCATGTTGACACTCTTAGTAAATGTTGCTAATGGATTCTGGTTACCATTGTGGTAAAAGACAATTTCACACCATGAGTTAAGTCATCCCAACTGTTAAAGAGTCTCCAACTGTATAAATTAAATGATATTTTTAAGGTAAAGAAAAAACCTGGTGCGATAAAATGCATTTTTATTTATACGTCTTCTATGTGAGTATGTGTAGTTTGTAGGTTCCTCGTGTATACAAATATGTAAATAATTATATATGTCACATATGTGCCAAAATATGTACATATGTCATATACATATTTGTATGAACTGGACATATATGTCAGTAATATGAAACTGTTTGCGTTGCTATTAGGTTTCATACGTTATACATATATATATATATATATATATATATATATATATATATATATATATATATATATATATATATATATATATATATGTAAATACATTTCATACAGGGGAATTCCATCTGTGTACATGTATTACATGTGTGTATGTGAGGCATTACTAATTAATTAAATTTTTGGGGGGAGGGGATTTTTCATCATTTGAAATACTTCCTCAGTGATTTAAATGCTCCATAACAATTAGGGTTCAACAAAAGGGATATGAAGAGGGACAATAATGATAAACAATGAAAGCAGCTCTCATCAAAACAATTACAGGGACGCAAGATGTTTATATGGCAATATGAATTACATTCAGTAAATTAACCAAGTGTGATAAAGCAAGAGAATTTCAATTTTGTTTAATTCTATTTAATTTCATTGAATTTTTTTTTGTTTTGTTATGTTTCATTTTATTCATTTTATCATTATTTTACCTGGAAGTCGCACTGAGTCCCACTAAAAGTAGCTTACACACACTTTTGTCCTTAATCAATGCAGTATGTTTGATGTGAAAATAAAAGTGTGTCTCTGACCATGAGCTGAGTGTTGGAGGTATGTAACAATTACATCTATCATGAAATTACAGCTCAGCACTCATGTTACTGATGATCTGGGGTTGATGATGGTCCATTTTATGCTTTTTCAGGGACCCAGATGGGAATCCAGGAGACAAAAAGGAGACCCTTCAGCCTCACACAGGAGCCTTTTCAAGATTCTCATTGGCGCTCTAAATTGGACCACATGTGTGCAATTTGGAATTAATTTTGACAGACAAAAGATGGACAGAGGATGTTTTCTTTATATAAAGATAAGGACAGAACTGTGAACTGTGCTTATGCTATATTTTATTTCAACTTAAAGAAGAAGATATCAAAAATCCCTAGCCCATAGAAACATAAAATTAATTTAAAGTTCTGGGTCAACATGTTTTTCTTTATTATCAACAGATAAAATCATGTTTCGTACATGTTGCCTCGATAAACATGAATGTTTTTTCTAGTTCACCAACTGCTTTTAGGACTGAGAGTGACGTAACGCTGTTTCACCTTCATCTGGGTAGTGAAACCCTGCGAACATCCCCCTTCACTTGAACAACATGTGGCAGCCCCTTTGATGAGTGATTTGTAAAACTTGAGGTACAACAACAAGTATCTTCAGCTTTTTCTTCCCAAAACGCAAAATGCCTCCTTTCATGTTCCTCCAACTTGGTGCCCGCAATCTGAAACAAGGGTGCAATTGTGGTTGTCACCAAACAATGACATTTTTTCTTTCTTTCACTCTCTAAATTCTCCATATCATCTCTACACAGATGAGCAATTTGTCTGTCATGAGGTCCGGGGGCATCGGCCCACTCCGGGGCCTTTTTCACTGACAACACCGTTATTAGCGGTAAGCCGAGCCAGTGGCAAATGAATCTGCCTACTGTTCGGGAGGCCAGGGCTCTTTTCAGCGATTAATTTGATAAATATATTAATTATGAATCTGGATGACAGTACAATCAGATTGTCAGGCTTCCAGACTTGGCCTTTGTGATAAGTCGGCTTTGAGATTGGGGGGGCTCCTCGGGTTTCGGGAGCTGTCATCCCCGGGGCTCAGCCTCTTATCAGCGCCTGACCCATTCACTAGGTAATTTCCTGTGTGTTGTAATTAAATGGAGGCTTTCTGATTGCAAGTGACTCTCTTTAAGAGGCGCTTCTTGGGTTTCAGGTGAAAAGGGAGGTGTTCAATGGACTGGCTGTCTCCCCCTGCCCTCTGCAGGACTCAATACGCACTGAGTGTCCTATTTATACAGCAGTTCATGCACCTTTAATTCATCTGGGTTCAATGTGAAGATCCTTTTCTTTTTCCAGTCTCCGCCAGAGCTGCAGCTCCTGAGCGTTTTCATTATTTATTGATCTGACAACTATTTTTTTAAATCAATCGGTCATTTATTCAATAAAATGTCATTAGATGGTAAAAAAAATATTTTTAACTTCATTACTATACTATAAATTTAAGCTGAATTTATCGAAATGTTAAATCTTTTGAAAAATGTACATGTTTTTCAGCATATGGCCGTATTTGCTTTAATCACAGTGTGCACTGGAGCTGGCATGGACTCCCCAAGTTTGTGCAAAATCTGATGACTCAAATTATCACGGCATGATCTGTGAACTTACCTTTCTGATTCTCGGGTGCTTAGCTTTTGGGTTTTTTTCTGTTTTTCCAATACAACAGCTCCAATTCCCACAAAGTATCGCGGAGTGACATGCAGAAACTCTGAGTCTAGTCATGATTTGATGCTAAGAAAGGCCGTCTTTGCATAGAATAACTTATATATATGTTAATTTTCTCTGGGTTTCTGCATTAATGTGACAACATGAGGGATTATTTTTTGCAATAATAATCAATTATAAGAATAGTTGGGCACTATTTTTCTTCCGATCCCCTAACAGATTAGTCAGCTAATAGTTGCAGCTTTAGTCACCTGTAATAGATTATACCTCAGATCAGGTCAGACAGCCTGACTCTGAAGTGTGTGCGCATGTTTTACCAGGTGTCATGTGGTTAATGATGATATTCAAACGCATGGATGAGTACTGTACAAGCTGGTTTGTTTCATCACCAAACAACCAAGAGAGGGACAAACAACAGTCATTAATCACCAAGAGTCCGGATGAACAAATGTGTTTATTGGCCCTCAGTTTAACTCACGTCACTACAACCACAAAACAGGAAACAAATCAGCTATATAAGATTAATCTTTGCCCTTTAAAATAGCTCCTGAATGATGGTCTGTTCGTTGGTTCTCTTGGCAGCTTCCTCGAAAGTTTAAGAAATCCTGTGCCGGCTGCTGACAGTTGATTATGGACATTTACTGTAGGTGGTGACTCTGCCTGTCCATCTCTGTCTGGATACTGTAACAGAGCTGGCAGAGGTACATCCTGGACCTGGCGAGGGGCCTGCAGCTGTAGTCCTCTGTCAAGGAATAGTCAGATAAATGGCAACAAGGCAGTGGAAGTTAAAAAGTAAAGAGGCCAGAGGTGCCTCAGAAGAAAATACATAGAAGTCCGGACTTTATATATACAATTCTTGTTGCTGCTAGAAATAAATAAAATTTGTAACGTGAAAGGTGACAAACAACTTTTCATTTCACATCTCTGTTTTAAAGATGCACTGTGAACTCTAGGTCCGAGATGACAAAGAAGCAAACGTTGGATCACTAAATTGTTCGTCAGTGCTTTTCGCAATCCGCAGAGAACAGCGACGTTAAATGATTGTTCTGCAATATAGTGAGTGATGATGGAGGTAAAACTCTGATATTGCCAGAGCTAACTTTTAACTCAACTTTATAAAAAAAGAAAAAAAACTGAATCTACAGTGGCCCTGAAGGTCAAAACACAACAGCATTTTCATAAAAACAAAACATTTCACAAAACACAACATTGCGGACAAATTCCGGAAAAGGTGGCACAGCGTTTTTGTTGGCATGGAACTAACAATACTGGATACAGTATTTGTGAAATGTTATTGTGCTTTGACCTTCAGGGCCACTGTAAAATTCTCCCAGAATCCATGAATTTCCTCCCAGATTTACACTTTTTGAGAACTTAATAATCCGTATCTTATCTTTGGTACACTCCAACACTTTTGACGGATGACTAAAATGTACACATCACCTGCTTTTGATAATTTCCTATTCTAACTCACCAGGACTGAAAACCTTCTCCTCCCGGGCGGAAATCCAATGAAAGCTTGTTTTAACTCGGCTGCGCTTGCCTCCGAGAGCACAATAGGTTTTCCCTGCCGCCCTCTTTTCACCTCCCCTCTCCGGTATCACCGAGGCCTATAATTAAAATCACGTTTTTTTTCATAATGGCCGGTGAGCGCCATTATTCACAGAGTGGGGCCATTATGGAGGTTGCTGGCTCCCAGGGTAGCACTGGGGAAGAGGTGGGGCAGTGGCTTTTCAACATTAATGGCCCCCATGTGTGCCGGCTATTAATCTCAACGAGGAGTGAAGTGGCTTCATCCCAGCTGCAGGAGCAGGAGACGCCTGCCCAAAAAAACGCTGCAGGGATTAAGTGGAGTTTTGTCTTGGGCTCTTCACTTTGACCCGTGACATTTGGACAGGTTCTGACAGTGGACTCACTTTTACTTTCCAGCACTTTGTCCATAAAAATCAGGAATATTGTTCCATTTGAATCACTTTTTTAGCATGAGCAGCTTTTTTATTTGTTGATTTTATAAAGGAACCAGTGAATTTGTGCAAGACATAAACGAATACAGCGCTTTTTATATAATAATAATAATGAATAGCTTGTCAAACTGTCCAATCCGTAGATTACGCCTTGCTTACGCTCAGAGGTGTCACATAATTCGCATATCTGTGACATGCAATTTACAAACACCACTCAACATGACGAGGACTATAAATAACATGGAAAGTGACAAGTAGATAAAAACAGCACCGACCTTGCTTTGCCACAAGGAGGAACCACTGATTAAATTTAGTTGCAGTCACATTTCATGGCTCAACAGAGGCTTTGAGTCCGTTTGTGATGCTGCAGCGTTTCACTAGGTGGCAGGAGAAGCATGATTCAACGGCTGAGCTCGTGTCATCATAGCAAGTGAACTTCCAAGACAATCTCTTCTGTGAGCCAACCACCTGAACAAACAGGAGAGCCGCAGCTTCTTTTGCTTCTCAGTCGTTGCTAAGCCGAGGAGCAGGTTTCTACATGAGGCGTGATTTATAACCGGGGGTTATTGAAAGTCATATTGTTTGGTGATAAATCCTCAAATGTTTGTTTAACGCTACCAAGCTCCGTCAAGTTCCCTTCCTCGGGTTTGTCATCTGCGGGGGCCTCATTGGAAGAAAAACCCGAGTGATGTATTAATGGTTACGTCACCGCGTGAGGGCTGCATGCTGGGGAGCTGAGGGGACGCCGGAGGTTAATTGCAGCCTCCTCCTGGCTTCACAGAGCGTCTCCATGCAAACAGGGGGAAGAAGAAACAGAAAAAACTAAACAAATTACACTCTCACATTCGTGTAATCACGCTTACATGAAATTAATTTCCTACAGCCCGAAATCTGCTGTCATCCCCCTTGTTGCATCCCCATTCACGCTGGCTACGTTAAGCCGGAAATAAAAGAATAATTACGCATTAGTGTTTCTAATTAAGGTTTGCCCTCAGAGGTGAATGGAACTCTGATGATTATTTTATTTTTTTTATTTTTTTTAAAGGATTTATTAAATAAGTGTGAAATCAAATTAGGAGGGGGAGGGGGGGGGGGGGGAAATTAATCCTCGCAGTGAATTAGATCAGTGAATGAGAAAATTGACTTTTCAACATGAAGCAGGGGGTTGAGAAGGTGGGACTGGTACAAGGCACAGGGAAACACAGGGTGCAGGTTGATGGATAGCAAGCTGGAAATGTCCACCTGGGCCGCTTTCACATGGAGGCGAGAGCGAAGCATCAAGTATTACATATATTTAATTTACTTTGACTTGTACTTTTATTACAAAAGTGCATTTACTATCAAATGCTTTGAGACTTTTACCCAAGTTGTATTATTAATTATTTATTCTCCATTGATTATTTATCCCTGTGAGTATCTATATTGTTTTGTGTTACGAGGCCTGTTGGCTGTGTGTGTGTGTGCGGTGTATAGTTGCTGTGTGAAGACTGAAATGATTACATGGATTTTACTGTATTATTTTCTGCTCAGTCAGTATTATCGCAAACTACTCTCCCCTGTCCACAATTATAGAGCAGAGCATTTGTGTTTAGGTTCCTTCCTTCCTGTGGTTTTTGTATTTAGTTTGTTGTTTTTCCGTGACCAGGCCTCCCTTGAAAAAGTCATTTTAATCTCAAGGGTACTTCTTGTTACATAAAAGTTAAATAAGATAAAATACATTTTAAAAAAATGTAAAACCTCCTTGCTCTGTCTCACTCAGATGCCCTTTCCTGTCTGTATGCCTGCAGGATGTTGCCCCGTTACAGCAATACTAAATTCTATGGATTTTTTGGACGCCTGCCTAAAGTGTCTATGAAGCAGGTTTCAGTTTATTGGTTCCTCGGTTTAGGGGGGTCAAATGTTTCATATCGGCAAATATTGATTACACTTCTGGGGTCACAAAAATGATTTACTCTTCAAGGTGGAATTCAGGCAATTGCTAATAATGTTAAAGGAAGGTAGAAAAAGGGTCAAAGATTAAGTCCACTGCTTTAGGCTTAATATCTTAATGGCTCACAAACTGGACTGACTATTTGTCAGAGCTGTTCTCTGACGCCTTCACAAGCGTTGGATTGTGCTGACTGACATCGATCACCTGATGTCAGACAGCAGACACAACAGGTCTATTATAAAACAGGATTGCTTTTCCCTTCAGATTAAAGCAACGCGGTGTGTCTGAATCACAAACTGATTGAACTTGTGTCAAAAAGAAAAGATTTAAATTCACACCCCAGCGTGGAGGGATGCAATCAAATTTGCAACTGCATTAGAAAAGATACAGTTTCTGCATTTCAATGTCAAAATAAAATCCCCTGACATATCTTTATCTGGATGTTACTGAAGCATTTGGATTCAAGCGAGTCTGACACTTGGAGCTTGTGCCGGAGAACTGCTAACAAGAGGATCAATACATTGCAGATTGTTTGCCTCGGCGTCTGATGTAGCACCGGCTTCAAAGAACAGCTGATAATGACACTGTGAACTCATCTGTGAAATAAAGAGATGAGAGACAGACGGTCTTGCATTTTCGGCTGCCGCACACGACCTGGATTGACACCTTCAAGGGGTGAATGTGCAACAACATCCGTCTCTTATTTTTGTAATGTGGCGAAAAGAAAAAAAAAATCCCACTGTTGTCAACCTCGTTGGCCGTTTCTCTCGGGCGTAAATGCAGCTCATTTCAGCACTCTTTCACAGGGTTCAACAGTTTCGCGTAATTATACTATTAATCAGGCTCCCATCTACTAGAAGCTGGACGGTAAATATTTGAAGAAAACTGCCCAGCTACAGATAATAATTGCAGCTCAATGTTATATACAGTAGCAGTATCACAGCGTAACACTAAAATCCATCTGTACCTGTGACAGTTGCTATTTGCAGCCTTGAGCATGTTGCCCCACTGCCAACACCTTCCCGGATTCCTTAATGACAATAAGCTTGTACCCTGTAGTCCAGCGGCCTGTATTAACAGCGTTCTGATTATAATTTGCTGATGGTGTGCTCCCGCCCTCGGTGCTGGGTTTCCTCCACATCAGTGCAGGCAATGTGAGAAGACGGGGGGCTTCAGATTGTTAGCGAGGGTTTGGGTGTAGCACATGGAAGAAAGCCTCTTATCAGGGAGGCTTCTCTAACACACAGAGCACTCAGAGTGTCGTGTTATTGCATTATTGGATTGTTGTCTCTGATCCATTAAGATAGTTTCAACGTTGAGGCCGGTCGAGGCGGAGTTAATTTCGAGTCCCTCTGGATTGTGGTGCATCAACCATTACAGAATTATAATGTACAACACGTAACTACGGCTGTCACGTAAATGCAGTGGAATAACACTTTATTTTGAAGTGAAAGTGGAAATACTGAATGCTGATATACACGTGAGCATGATATGGCCTGTATCGTACGAATGTTGATATAATAGGTATGAATTTTGAACGTACCCGTCAGACATGAGTATCAATCTTTTCACCTAACTCTCGACATGACAACAAATGAGTGTATTTCAATCAGCGGGTGAACAAGCGAATGATAAGTAAAGATAGTTTATCATAATGGATAAATATCTGATAACGGCGTCCAGACAGTGGTGGCGTTGGTGGTTGATGACTCTGCAGTGACTGGGCGGCGTTGCGGAGGTGGAGGGCGCGCGTAACAGCAGCGTTGTTGAACTTTTCATGCAGCTCAAGCTTAATATTCTTTCTCCTACGATACCCCTACGATATCAATAAAAGCGTTTTGATTTAATGCCGGTTTCACAAAATGATCCACCGATCAAGCGACTGTATCATTCTTTAACATATGTCCACGCTGTCATAACAAACTCTGCTCGGTATCAGATGGGTGGACGTGGCGATGACTAAGCCGAGCGGTAACAGGAAGCTGGCATCTCAGCATTATTGTTAGCAGTGTCAACACCTCCTCTTTTGCTTCGCTCCCTCCACTCACAGGTTGGCATTTCACTCTGTTTGTGTAGAGCTCCTCGTCTGAGTAAGTCTCCCTCTTGTCTTCACCTCTGAGACCTTCATGAGCCGCAAGTCTGCTGTCTTTTCCATCCGGCTAATACAGTACGCCTAAGCTTTCCTGAGTTACATAACATGCGGCCTCAAGTCTCGACTTTTACAATTGTCAAATTCGCACCCACTTCCACCCAACTTTGTTTTTCTGAAATAAGAAAAGCAGAATCCTGCGTGTCACCAGCTGCGATCTGTTCAAAATCACAAGTGACAGGTCTATATTCAAAAACGTGACTCTGCAAGACGTATAGGAGCTAAAACATGCATCGAGGTTTAAGTTTTAATGCTGGCCTGCCAATCTGAGGGAAGTCAAGTGTGGAATTGGAACTGGCAGCGAATTCAAAAAATCCACACTGTCACAGCAGAAAAGCAGGAGCGCTGCGGGCTCCGTCCCTCTCATCCTACCGTCTCTCACAGTCGAGTCCTGCACTTGTTAAAACCTTCTGACAGGAGGAATTATCTTCAAAGTGCAGATCTGCAGACCTGAGATGTCTTGACTCGTCTCAGGCACAGTAAACACGAGGGAACCCACCCACCCAAAATTTGTCGGAAATACGAATACGTAATGAAAACATTTGGCAGTTGCTGTCCTACAATCAACATTATTGCTTGTAAATAATGTTTATATCCTCGGTATAGACAACCTTTTGACTTCACCTCCTCCCAGTGTATCCCCGTGGTATTACTGTTGGCTCTGTTTGCAAAGAAAGCATTGACAACATGGCTACCGCTTGTACGAATCAAAAAATTTGACCCAGGAATTACAGTGTGCGAACAGCCAGTTGCATTGATAAGCAGGTAGGTTATGTTAGTTACTGATCTAGTAGGAAGAATGCCGGTTTTGAACTGTCTTGACTCTTATTGGTCAGGGGGAACACTATGAGCGGGGGAACAGACTTTAAAACAACTTCCGAGTGCTCTCCATTGAGTGAATGCCCATCCATTGAGTGAACGCCCATCAATTCGCCCTTGTTTTAGTCAGCCATTGCCTTCTTTGTCTCTTCCATCAGTGTGTTTTTTTTTCCTTTTTCGTCTCCATTGAGTGAATGCCTGTCCACTGAGTGAATACCCATCCATTGAGTGAATGCCCGTTCATTTTCCTTAATTTTACCTCAGTCTTTGCCTTCTCTGTCTCCTCCATCAGCTTGTTCTTTTTGTAGTATAGAATTACTACAGTCATATCTGGGAATAGTGACCAAGGAAAACAATGCCTCTTCCTGTTTTGGAGACTCGCTTCCGTTGCAACGTGATGCCACGTTCATTTTTGTGGGACAAATCAAGCCAGGTGGGGAGTCTGAATTGCATCGTGAAGGTGAGGTTTATGGGGAACCAATCTACAGTACGTGCAGATGGAGTCATAACACTGCGCATCAGTGTTTACTTCAGAAAGATGAGTAGAAGTAAAAGTTTTCCATTTATAAATCACTCATCGGTGTTTTGTGAGCTGTGAACTCAGTGAGGCATAATGGTTCTAACCTGGATTGGCTTAATTAATGTCTACATCCTAAAAATATGCAGGCATCCTCAAAATGTTCTGTGCATCTCTGTCTGCCATGATTAATCTGTGAGACATATCATACCACCATCAGAAAAAGGAGCTGCTGCGCTGCATTAATTCAAGGTGATATTACCTGGAGGCCAGGAGGCGTCAGAGCCAACGTGTCCACTTCGGACAGGGGCCTCATTCACATGGATGTGCATTAACATAATGCTCTCAAATAAAGCCTCTTTCAGGTGGAATCAAAGAGGTCGTTTTTTTGTCATTTTGAAAAAATGCATCAGTATTATCAGAAGCTATTTCCGTATGCGTCTGGCGCTTGACGGGGATGTCTGTGTTGCTTTGTTCTGAGGAGAAATCTTAGTCACTTTTTAAAGAACATTTGCCAGCTGCAACGACATCAAACCTCGATCCGTATCGCTCAGCCCCTTCAAAGCTGTATTTTTAGAACAAGTTTTTTTTTCTTTTTCGCAGGCATTATTGGTCGGCGCAGCTGGTATTTAATTATGAAAAGAATAATTAAAGCGGTGCCCACGAAGAGTCGCGCTTGTGCCTGAGATCAACTGGTGGCTCTGTGCTGATAAGGCCTCTGAACTGACAGGAGGGAGCTGCACAAGCAGCAGCATGACAGCGCCGGAGTGTGTGCCTTTCTCCAAAAAGGGTGATTGGTCCGTCGCACAAAGGCGATTTTAGACTATTTTTAGGGGCTCTTTTCATCTCAGCACACCCAAAATGTAAAAATAATCAGCCAATCATCAATTTTTATGTATTATATCCCCTCGGAAGAAACGGAATACATGTATTAATGGTTTTTACTTCATCAATGTGCACTCATTTCAGCACAGTGTGAGTCTTAACGGTGTTTTGTTTGTTATCTACTGTGGCACTAGTTTCTCTCCTACTCTATGTAGGTGACAGCTAACAGGAAGTGGAGGTAGGTACGGCTATGCGAGACTCTCGCGGCTGGGTGACTGGACTGGAATCCAGGGAGAGACAGGTGAAGTTCAGATGACTACCACCCACGACGTTACGTCCCGTCGCATCTGTCTTTGTTTTGTTCTGTATGATGCGACATGAATATGAATATGTCTCCAAAGAAATTTCTGAGTTTTTTTTTTTTTCCACAGATGGATATAGGCTACGATGTTTAGGGTTCAGGTGAGCATTGAAGTTTTGATCTTAACTGACTACATTGCCCAGGAGGATAGACAGAGAGGGAGCACAGTGGACATTTTACATGAATAAGCAGTTATCACAAGTGGAGCCTCCTCTTCCAGTTAATTCACGTCCTAAATACTGTGTTTGCTGTGATATTATCATCAGATCATATGTCATCTTCTAGCTGCATACAGTATGTTTGTGTGTGACTGTCAGTGCGACAAGGGGAAAGACGAAGATGGAGAGCGAGAGTATAAAATAGCCGGATGAGAAAGTGGACAGATTGTGTAGATCATGGTGGCAAAAACAGTAACAGCTTAGCTGAGGGGGAAAAACACTGAATTCAGAGATTTTTAACTGTATGGCAGCTGAGCAACCCTGAAGGTCTGAGCCTAGAATCGCCCCCATGCCGTCACATGTGAGAGTGCGGTGCCGGAGATGCATCCATCACTTGGCGAAGCCTCACTGGAGCAGCATTTCAGCTTAATAACACCCAGCAGCTGGCAGGGCTGTCTGCCTCTCCCCCTACAGCCGCCTTCTCTTTGCATCAGACGTTTACTTCCCTCCTCTTCTTACCACCAAGGAGAGGAAGGGGAGAACAGTGGCCTCTCCGCTGTCAAACATAACGTTTGCATGTGTGTTGCAACACACAATAACTCTTTTCCCACCCACTCACACGCTCTCACTCTGACCCAACTCCCTCCCCTCCCTTACTGCAACCAGCACCTCACCCTGCTCCGGCGCCTTCAGTGGCTCACGTGCCGCGGCACACTCGGATGAGTCCCACGCTTCAGAGGAAAAAAAGATTCTCCGCGCTCGAGTCCAGAGGGGCAGCAGAGTGCGGGGGCGTCATCCGGCTTCCGGGGGGAATGGAAGACGTTGTTACTTATCAATCTGATGGAGCGGACGTAATTCGTACAGATATTTGAGGGGGAGGGATGCTGCTGGAATGCACTGATGGTTGAAGGCACTGAAGCCAGACTTGACCACCTTAATGTGATTTAAAGGTGCGCTGTGTAGTTTTGGGGAAGAGATTTGAATCAGATGATGAGAAAGATCTTTGCTGACTGATGTTTTTAAGCAAACCAAATGAACTCTCTACATGTTTGCAACTGAATAAACGAGCTGACCTTAAAAGGACAATTTCACACTGTTTTACTTTGTTTTTATGTGGCGGACCCTGCCACCTTTCCAGCGTCAAACAGTGTTCTGGGGACCTTATTTCCTTCTGAGAACAACTTGTTTATTCAGTTATGGAAAAAAAAAACCTCATTAATATTAATTATGAGTTTGAAAGTCTTCAAAACTACTAAGTGCCCCTTTAATCAGTAAGAGTGAACAAAAGACCACATTTTGCACCTTTTTGGGGGGCTTTTAGATGATTCCAACATGAATGTTTCATCAGGATGCTGTCTGAGCTCATTTAAGCGTTTATTTACCTGAATGTGTTGTCTGATTTGCATTTCCTGTCGTGACACTGCTGCCCTCTTCTTCCCTGGTAATAAAATCTACATGACAAGAAAAGAAATCAGACAATGACAGCGTCATGTAGGCCCACTGTTTTGACAATTATTTGCAAAACAAAACAAAAATTGGTGTTCCCTGTCATACAGAGAGAGAAGAAAGCATTTTACGCACGTAAATAATACGTTTGGATTTTTATAAGGAAGGATTGGAGCTCTCTGGGGAGTCCGTGCAGTTAATTTATCCGGAAGGATTCCCCTCTTCACTCTTATCAGTGCTCTTTACTGTTTCTCAGAGCAGACAGAAAGGGGGGGGGGAGATCAAGCAGAGCCCACACACTGTGCGGTGTGTGCGGAGGGGGGATGCCTCGAGAGCGCATCACTGGACGACAAAACCCCACCGCAAGACGCAGTGCCAGACTAGAGCAGCTTTGGCACGGGAGCTCCTCCGTGTAGTTTTACAGAGGAAAGAGGAGAGATCGTCCTTCAGCCGGAATCCTCCTGATCGTCCTAGCTGTTTCAGGGAAGGTGTAGTGGAGAGGAAGAGGGGACTCCGCCGGTGGAGAGATCTTGGGATGCACGCACACGGCTATGGGTGATTTATGCCATTTTGCAGCTGGATATGCGCACAAAAAGTGAGGATAAGTGAGTTATCCACAGGATGGACACTGCGGAGGTGATTCTCTCTGTGTTGGTGGTCGTGATTATCATAGTGTCGTTGCTGTCCAACGTCCTGGTGCTGATCTGCTTTCTGTACAACCCGGAGATCCGCAAGCAGGTCCCAGGTCTGTTCAACCTCAACCTCACCTTCTGCAACTTGTTGCTGACCGTGTCCAACATGCCGCTCACTCTGGTGGGACTCGTCAGCAAGGCGCAGCCGGGAGGGGACGGCTTCTGTCAGATCGTGGGCTTCCTGGAGACCTTCCTGTCCACCAACTCGATGCTGAGCATGGCAGCGCTGAGCATCGACAGGTGGATCGCGGTGGTGTTCCCCCTGAGGTACCACTCCAAGATGCGCCACAAGGACGCGGCGTTCGTGCTCGGGTACACGTGGGCGCACTCCATGTCCTTCTCCACGGTGGCCACCAGCCTCTCCTGGGTGGGATACCACCGGCTTTACGCGTCCTGCACCCTCTCAAACCCGAGGGCGGCAGTCGGACGCAGTTTGTCATCTTCACCGTGTTTTTCCACTCCTTCACCTTCCTCCTGTCTTTTATAGTGCTGTGTGTCACATACCTCAAAGTGCTTAAAGTGGCGAGGTTTCACTGTAAGAGGATCGACGTTATCACAATGCAAACTTTGGTGCTGCTGGTGGACATACACCCCAGGTGAGCCCCTTTCACTGACGATCCCTGCTCGTCTTACTCCTGCACCAGACACCTTTTTCTACTCTAGAGCAAGCTGCAATATAGATTCACATCTGGAGAGCAAAATAAAAAGAGAATATAAAGATTTTTCAGTGAGAAGAGAGTATTTAGAGGAAAAGAACAAACTGTACAAATCAACCCTCCAACCAAGAAGGGGGTAAAACTCCCTGGGTGCAGATTGTGTAGTTGGTGCCATCCTCCCTGTTCATACTGATGTTGAAGTGGACACAGTTGTGTGTGCAGCTAATGATGCTTTGCCATCCTCACACTGACATTTGAATTGTGTCTTCGGTATTCGGGGGGGGGCTGCAAAAATCAGAGTCTATTGAAATGTCATCCAGAGTGATTGCTTTGCTCTGGTCCACACAGTACAACTCAAAACCAATATATAATCTGTGTGTGTGTGTGTGTGTGTGTGTGTGTGTGTGTGTGTGTGTCTGCGTGTCTGCCTGTCTGAACTCACACTGATGACCTCCATTTAAAAAAAAAAATCATTTATGGGGAGCAGCATGTCATCATGTCATCGTGACATCACGGACGCAAAAAGTGTTGAAACTGTAATTCTGGAAGCGAGGGGTCCTCAAGGACAGGATTATTTTACACCAGCTCAGCCTCTGCTAGCTCCTCTTTTTTGTTTAAAGGGGCAGTTCTCCCCCCCAAAAAATAAAAACACGTGTTTTTTCCTCTATCCATCTAGACTGTTTCGGTGTGAGTTGCAGAGATTTGGAGATATCGTCCGTTCTCTGAAATATAATGGAACTAAATGGGGGTAGCTTCATGTCGGAACTATTTTCTTTTAATCCATCTACACCGGCCAATCACATCACAGCGCAGAAGGAAGTGTGCATCGACTCAGGCTAGCTAAGTAAGCCAATGATTTTAGCTAATGTTACCGCTCAACCCAGGATTACACCATTGATGTTTACGCTACAAACGTCTGTGGACCAACTTTTCTTCTGGGGGTCGAAAGAAAGTAGTTCCTACATGAAATCCACAGCTCATGACCTGGTTAAAGATAATCGACAGACCTTGATGTGAGCACTTTCACGTAGGAACTGTTTTCTTTCTACTTCATCACGGCGGAGAAGGAAGGTTGAATCTGCATAACTTGAACGTGATCAGTGGTGTCCTCCTGTAAACGTTAGCTCGGATCAGTAGCTCATTTAGCTAGCCTCTCGTCCGCGAGTGGACGCACACTTCCCTTCTGCGAAACTGCTCTCAACAAGGTCGGTGGATTATCTTGAGTAATCAGGTCATGATTTCTGTTCAGAGACATCGCTGTTGAGCTTTTCATACGTATATTTTGGTATTTTTGATCACTGCAAACCGAATGCCATCTTGTTCCATCATATCAGAGGGAAGGCAGACATCTCTTTCGCAGATATTGTCGCATTTTGGCAACTAACACCAAAACAAATCTAGATGTATAAATAGCACTACAGTTAAGAAGAAAAATATATAGTGTCGATTTTGGGGTAAACTTGCCCTTTAAGCCCTTAACCTACTAATATGTCACATTGCCCTACACATTTAACAGTTATGTGATTAATCATTTAGGAGTTTTTATTATTTTACACCGGATTCAAGCTGCTGACACAGCATTATTTAATCTCATTGCAAGCAGCCACTCTTTACTGTTCGCATCAGTAACAAACAGAGGTACCTCCACTCCTTGCTGCCTTGTCAGAGGATTTTAAAGACACTGTGTGGTCTTCCCTGAGTGTGTCCCACTGACTGCTGACCTGCTGCACTCTTTGTGTTCCCCAGTGTTCGCCAGCGTTGCCTGGAGGAGCAGAAGAGGAGACGACAAAGAGCGACGCGGAAGATCAGCACCTTCATCGGCACCTTCATGCTCTGCTTCGCTCCCTATGTGATCACGAGGTGAGCGTTGTAGAAGATGGAGGAGGGAGGGAAAGTGGGCCGGCGCGCATCATTGTACGCGGCCCCTTTTTTGTTTTGCCTGTATCCCCCAAACCTCCCTCCCCTGCTGTCAGCTCCCCTCCCTCCACCGCTACCACCTCTCTGCTTCATCTCTGCCCCGGCCGGAGTTGGAAGATGAGATTGGCTGACCTTGTGATAAGTAATATGCCTCTGCTCTGCTGTTGCTGCTGCATTAGCACTTTTTCTTCTCAAGTTCGTCGGGTGCATCAGTTAGTCAGGTAGAAACCGGCGACATCAATCACTGGACAAAGGGATGATGTCACACAAGGCCTGGTGTGATGGAGAGAGGAGGTTACACGAGACATGAGAGTATGAAAAAATACAGTGTGCGAGGAGAGGGGAAAAAAAAAACAAGAATGCTTAGTCATCAGTTGCAACTTGAGGATAAACAATTGCTTTCTGAAGCATTGCATTTACATTTAAACAACTATAAGATAAGGTTTAATTAGCTCGAGATATGTGTGCCAATTTTTGCTTCCAGTGAAGCAAATAAGAAAAAAGCCTTCAGGATAATGCAACAATTTTGGCGGTGGAAGAAAACAAGGCTCTGCCATAAAACACCTACTTTTCGATGGAGTTTGGTTTAAAGGTCTGTCCGCTTGAAAACCACTGGAGCAGAGGATGTTGTAATGACAAAGGAGACCTTTTCGTTTTTCGTTTCCTTCAGTGTTTTATATATTTCAGGTTCTTGTACATGTAAAAGATCTTGAAAGTTAAAAGGTCAAAGTCCGAACCAGCCGAAGCTCCTCTCTCCTACAGAAAACACTGCCCCTGAAACGCCTCGTCAGTAGTCACCTTAATTCTGTTACTGTGTGACATCACACTACATCACCATGTCACACATTTGCATTATTTATGCCTAGTGGTTAGTTTGGTGCGTAAGAATTGATTTAGCACAGCTGCTCTGTTGTTGTCTGCAGTGCTGGCTCAGGCATGTGTGAGCTGACCAATCTGAAGAGACTGGGTATTCAGGAGGGGAGGGTTATCGCATCTTAAATACAAAGAAGTTGGACCTTTTCATTTTTCAGGGTCTTTTAATGCACCCAGACAACAAGCACTGACAGTTTGTTGTGCTGTCAGTTCAATAGTCTACAGCAGCACTGTGCACGCTCTCATTCTTCAAATGGCAGTTTGCTAGTTGCAATCTGAATGATAAAAGCTTCTCCATTGCCTCCTCTGATGCTCATTTGTTGTCGTGGTGATCGTTTGTATAGTAAAAAGCCGTGCCGTGCCGTGCCGTGCCGTGCCGCACCGCGTGGCTGCTGATTTAACGTCCCATTCACGCCGGTGATGTGGAAGTGTGTGGGCAAGTGCCAGCGATGGCTACTGGCCCATGTGAGGCCGGTGTTAATGTGCTGACAGAGCTTGATTGTGGACAGAGTAATCACATAGAGTGCAAGTAGTAGAGGGTCAGCAACTTTTTTCTTTAATACCTTTTATGACACCACGTACGGTGAAATATTTGTACGCTTGACAAAAACGAGCGTGAAGGCACCATTTTTCTGTCTTTATGAGTAAAACTGACATCAGCTACTTTGAGGTGTAGACAAGACTGTAAAGATTGTTAGGAGCCCCTTTCAATATACGGTATTTTAACTATAGAAGAGTATTTTATTTCCACAGACTGCTGGAAGAAGTTATTGTATTTTATTCTCAGTGTAATGCTGTTTATAGGCAAGACAGTGCAGGTGTATATGGTAGAGATTTGAACCAATAGACAAACATGAAACTTCCCCTGCTGAGTGTTTTTACAGGGGAATTTTTGGAGATCTCTTTTTTATCGCTCCATGAATATGAAAGAGATGAAAGATCAACATGTTCTCACTCCCAACTTGTTAAATTCTGCAGCTTGGTCTGAAGGGCTCAGTTGTCAAACAAGCAATAATACGGAATGTCTGGTTAGACTTTCAAAATAAAGCTCGCTCATCAACGATGAATTAATTATGACATATTATGAATATCGGACTTTTGGTAACATTGTGAAAAAGGTTGCAGTTTGGTTATGTTAAGGCAACAAAACTACTTAGTTAGGTTTAGGAAAAGATCATACTTTTGGTTAAATCAACTACATTCAGTCCTGCAGCAAAAGTTAGGCCATTTATGGACATTAACTTACGTATGAAACATAACTCTTGATCACAAACAGGACATGAACCCCCAGTCTGGAAGGTCAAATCGCACGAACGACCTGTCCAATCACCCCAACCCACCACCTCTGACTTGGACGTTTGTTGATCTTTACATGACTAGAGGGGCGCTTCAATAAGTGATGCTAGAGGGGTCAGAAGCATAAGGCCACTGAGCAGGCTGCTGTATTTGATGCTTTCAGGAATAAAGTTGAACAGTTTGGTGTATTTATATGCTACTGAATTGGAGATTTCTGGCATTTAGATGAGATTCATACTGTAAATATCCCCATGAAACCTTTCCAACTGATCAGTTACATGTGTACAAATGTTCTGATATTTAATGTTTAACTATGTAAATTATACTGTATTCATTAGATATGGAATCATTTGCGTAAACATCCAGCACAATTAAATGTTTATTATTATGGTTACCTTCTGTCCACCAGCCTGAAAGAAGTGAAGACGTGTTATGGAAGTGAAAATTACCAAACCTAAGAACTGAGTGCATGAAAAGACGTTTTAGCCTGTGGCGTTAGGCGTTAAATAACAATCATGCAGTTATTTGGGTTGTTTCCAGACATCCATTACTGCATAGACAGGTGTGTTTTATGCTTCTCCGGTCGCTCTGCCTCTTTGACATGAAACACTGCTGTATGCAAATGAGGGATGAGATGAAAAGTGGCCTCACACTATTTAATCCACATACAACAAAACATCAACGAGACAGAAAAGGACAGAACTCCACCCACAGCCACCCACATTTTATCTTGTGGCTGATTGCAAACAACACCTTAAAGACGGAATAAATACTCAACAGAAGCATCGTGATCTTTAACAAAATTACAGTAGTAAAGAAGCCTTTTAGCAGTTATAAATAAACATATCATGGACAACAGTGTCTTTCAATTCTATTTTTTATTTGTGCATTATAAGCTTAGGGCATGCATGTTGGCTTCCACTGCTCTCTCTCCGTCTCTCTCATCACCCTCTCTTTGTGCTTGCCTGCAGGATCGTGGAGTTATTTCCAGCGGTGCCTATCAACCCCCACTGGGGAATTGTCTCCAAGTGCTTAACTTACAGCAAGGCTGCCTGCGACCCCTTTGTGTACTCCCTGCTCCGACACCAGTACAGGAAGACGTGCACCGACATCGTCAACAGGCTGCTGAAGCGCAGCTCCTTGAACGCGTCCGGGCCCAGGCAGGTGAACCAGGTCAACAGCATACCGACGGCGGAGTGACAGGAAGCGGACTGATGGGGGACACGGTCCGAGGGGTCCGAACCCGGCAAACTGTCAGGGAAAATGTGAAGCTGATTTATCGTCGATGAAGAAGAGAACAAATATTGGGTTTGTTTCCTGTCCACGTCTGCTTGAATTTGGTCTGACATGCCCAAAAAAAAGAAAAAAAGGAAAAAAGAGAAAGTCAGTACAGACAAGGGCAAATCCCTGCACAGTAATACCACTGTGCTTGCATACTGAGCGCCCAGAACAGCAGATCAGCGCAGTGAACTTGATGTGAGGACAATAAGCAACGGCAGATTTCACATCCACCTGGAGAGACAGATGTGCTCGCCCAAGAAGAACGGCCAGTCCATAGCCTCATTTTAACTAGGGTAGCTTTCAGTCTGAAGATATATAATAATTTTGCAGAGTGTCTGTTTGTTTTAACATTATTGTCGTATATATATATATATATATATATATATATATATATATATATATATATATATATATATATATATATATGTATATTCATATTATATGGATAAGGAATGTCTGTTTTAGTTTGTGCAAAGTGACGAGTTGATATGTTTAAAACTGTATGTAGCACTGAAAACTAGCCTAACCAAAACCTGATACAAACCGTGTCCCATATTACAGATGAGAACATACAGCAGTCAAGTCAGTTGTATCTAAAAAGCCCAGAATCAAAAGAATCACAACTTGCCTGAAGAAGCTTTACAATCTGCCCATCCTTAACAAACATGTTTTGTCAACATGTCAACGTGGGATTAAGAGTGAGTTTATCCATGCATTTAGTCGACAACAGAGATGTGAAGGCAGATAGTACGGTGCCAGGCCAGGACATTTCGTGCAATTTTTTGTTGTTGATTGCGTTATTATTATATTGTCATTTTATTGTGCAATCAACATTTACTTTAAGCAAAAATCCTGTCGATTGCCAGTAACCTTGAGAAGGTTATAATGACCCATCTACCCCCTTATATTAGTGGCGACCTCTAGTGGCCATAGTGATTACAACAGAAGCAAATAAGTAACTCAGGTGCCTCAGGTGCACAGGTCGAACAAGGAGAACACTGTTCATGTCCCGTGTGAAACTAAAAGTCAACATCAACTCATTTTAACCTGCGTATGAAAGTTAACTTACTTAACCCACTTAATTTAAGTCATGAGGGTAACGTAACTATCATAACACAACAAAACATTATGTAATTTAATTTGGCACAATGTAAAGTAACGTAGTGTTACACAGCTCAACATGACATTACACAGCCTAACATCATGCTACGTAGCGCAACATTGCAATACCTAACGCGACGTGTCGTGACGCCTAACAGACTTTTGTTGGCAAAACCATTGGCATAACCGTTGGCATAACAATCTGCTACTTAATGTCATTAACTTGTGTTACATTGTTTTGGTAGCTGTCATATATGTTGTTTTGGAAGCCGTTGGCAAACAACGTTTTTTAGGCATGAGGACGTGTTGGCATACACCACCCTCTGTCCTTAGACCCTTAATTCAGATAAAGAAAAGTCCCTAAAGACATTTAAAGGAGAAAGAAAAGGAGGAGCAACGGGGAAGGTATCCCCTCAGCAAACTACAAACACATACAAGTGTACAAGTGTAGATTGTAAAATATAAGTAAAGACAACACAGATTAAATTACATTGTTTCATCCTTGATGAGGCAACACCCAATTATACGGTTTTACTTTGTAGTGCACTGCCTTGTAGTGTAGGAGGAAAAGAAAGATGATGTGTTTTCTTGTGTTTCATGTGCTCTCAGCAGCTATTTTGAAGGACTTACCGACTCGGCCAAGCAGAGTTCTAATGGGAAAAAATGGGTCTGCCTTTGCTCTTATGACTGACATGCGCCCCTCAGGTTGTTTAGTCAAGTGGAGCGTGATTGACTGTACTTTCGCGGGATGGTGCTCACGGAGAGGAGTTACCCACAGAGGCTGCTCCAAGCTTTCTCACACATTTAGATGCACACGAAAGAAAAATGTCTGTCATGTCTTCTATTCTGATTTATATTTAATTCTGTCTGTATTTATTAGCAAAGCCGAGCGCAGCTCTGAAATCAGAAATGCTATTTTAGCTTAAGTGACTGGTTAAAGATGCTTATACTAATTATGATGCAATTTAGACACAATGACAGTGATCATCATGCTTGTAACTGAGATAAATTGCTTGCTTTTGGGCCTGCATATATGATGATTGCAATTTTTAAATCCTTTAGGCTAGTATGGCTACTGTGAATGTGGAAGGTCACTATGTTAAACTAACTAACTAATTTAACTAGCTAGTGTAGATTTCCTCAGTATGGCTAGATCTTGAGTGAACAATATTGGGTGTAAAGACTGAATTGCATATTATTAACCATCTCATCAGATTTGATTTTTTTCATAGTTGGATAAGCGATTACAAAAAACAGGGTACACATTTTGAGTTTTTGGCAATGTCACTGGGCCTGCGGAGTCCAGCTGGAGTGCGCAGCTTCTTTCAAAACAAGATAACATTTCCCATAAAAATAAAAACAATTTCACTTTTTCCTGGTAAACCAAAGCAAGAAGAGGCTAAAACAAGTTCTTGCTGGAGTAATTTCTAGGCGTGAACTGACCAAATATTCTATTATTGAAAAATCAGATGATCATCGTGTTGATCAAAGATGCTATTGTTGATACTATGATATAGAACTAAGAAAACCACACAAGTTTTGACACTTGAAAAGAGGGGGTCCACTAAAAAATGTACTTGAATTCTGTTAAATCTGTAAATTGACTTAAGCCCTTAGCGAATGACATTAATTATCAAGTCTACAAGCAACAATGAATAATGATAATCCTTAATGGACTACAACGGACAGAATATTGTTTCGGTTTAATTATCTTGTTTCCAGACCAACTTTTGCTTCTCAGAAACATTTGTACAACTAAAAATCTCCATCTTCAAAGTTAAATATCTCCATGGAAATCAAAATGGCATTCATAGCGTTTCTGAGAAAGACCAGTATGCATTTTTCAATGCGTAGGACAGCCATGAAGGAAGGCAGTACAACCTTTTTACCCTCAGATTGAATAGATACATATTCTGTAGACTTGTTAGTCCCATTACTTGGCCAGTATTGTAGTTTCCTGGCATTTTCTTGCCCAAGCCCGAGAGCCCTCTTGACTCACAAAGTGTTATCCGACCCACCGCATGTTGTACCTATTATATCAGTTTTATTCTGTATCAGAAGACAGGCAGCTCTGTATCAGAGGGCTTTTGACTGGGCTGCACTTGTTATAGAGTCGACTTACTGTAGTTAGAGGCGCTCTGACGCCTTACTTCAGCAAAACAGAGGACACCGAATTACGCGAAGGTTTCCTTGAAGGACATCTGATTTCTAGTTGACGCTGTTCACTCTGTGATTTGTGACAGATTTGGATTCACAGTGTTTGAGTTAGGGCCAAAATCATCAACGACGCCCAGTGAGCCAAATATGAGTAGCTGCAGTTCACTTTCTGAAAATATCAGAGCAATTATGTAATTACTAAGTGGTATATCTTTACTTTCTTATTTTGTTGTCATGCTTAAAGGTCACATATTTTTCCTCTGACCTTATATCCATCTAGATTCACGGAGTTTCGGAGATGTCGTCCATAGAGATGTCTGCCTATAATGGATCGAGATGCCGCCCGGCTTGTGGTGCTTAAAGCGCTAAAAAATTACAATCAGAACTGAACAGCAATGTTGCTTTTTGAGAAAACATCACCGTCCACTCCGAGTAATATGAACTGATCTTTGATTAGATGCATGCTTCGTTCGGCATGGGATGCTGGAAGTCAGTCATTTGTGTGCAAAAATGTTAATGTGAAAGGCCAAAATAACTTTTGTCAGAGACTCCAGTCTGCAGTGTAGTTCATACACTTGATTGATAAACCACAGACCTGTAGAGTAGCATCAGGGTTCATGATCTAAGAAAGTTTAAATATCACGTGGACACTTCAATGCATCACACTTTTTTTTTTTCTTATCAAAAAATGGGTTTTACAATGCCTCACTTTAGGGGGAGCTGCAGCCCCCTCGGCACCCCTACTTCCTGTGTCCATAGTCCCTACGTGAAACTGCTCACAACAAGGTCTGTGGATTCCTTTGAGTAACCAATCCATGATTTCTGGGGTTCGTCAGACGCATTGTTTTTTGGCGCTTTGAGCACCACAAGCCGAGTGCCATCTAGTTCCAGCATATTTGAGAGGAGGCAACGATCTCTACGGGTGATATTTTCGCAATCTATATGGTAAAACTGCGCCGCAGGTGAGAGGAAAATCATGTATTTTTCACTTTTGTTTCTTTAAACATGTGACTATTATCCAGAGGAAAAACGGTTGTGTTGAATATACGACGCATCGTGTAGTACTGTACAACACTCCGAGACGACTTATGCCTTAAATTCTGTAAGATATAGTGGTTTTAGAGTCCAGTCACATCTTGAATAGAATCATTGCCTTATTCACTGCTGTCCACTAACACACACATGCTCATCTGGAGTCTGCCTCTGTATCTCTGCACCCTAATTCTGCTTTCCATGCTACCTTCTCGCCGATGTTTTGCACTGATGTAGAGTAGTTACTTTTACTCCTAAACGACGACTACTGTATGGTTATTGGTGTAAATCTAAACATGAAAAAAATATGTGTTTGACAGATTTAGATAAATGACGAACTTGAAAAGTATTTTTGTGTCTTTTTGATATGCGTACGTGTAATTTATGACGACACGGCATTTGTTGGAGAAGTGTTGAAGAATGTGCTGCTTTTAAATGCGAATTGAGTTTTCAAACTGTTGTTGATAGCTGACAGTGAGTTGAGTGTAATATACCTCATCATTACGTCACGTATACCTCCTAATTTATTGAAACCGCTGGCTCGATGCTGCTGCTGCTGCTGCTAAAGATGGCAAAGATGGCGATGAAAGGTGGCGATGATAACTGCTGTTTCCATCTGTTGTTAATTAGATGACGATATTGTTTTTTTTGTTTTGTTTTTTTTTTTAAAAATGGTGATTGTAATTGTAATGTCGGTGAAAATGAGGAAGATGACTGTGTCGGATTTTGACCATGATGATTAAAGTAAATTGTAGAGTTTACCAAAGCAAGTCTTTCACTGTTGTGACTAATTCTCCAGGGGGGGAGGCCTGTGTTCTCAGACTCGGTATTTAAAGCTCCGATGAGTACGAGGCAGAGAAAACTCCCAAAACAGCCCCTCAGAGACGCGGCTCCCACAATTTCAAAGCTAGACTCTGTTTTCCTACCATCTATTATTAGATTTGTGTCTGAAACAAAAAGCTGAAACTTGTTCCGGAAGATTTTTTTGTCCCTCTGGAAGATAAAAAGGGCTGGAGGTCCTTTCGGGTCTTGGTTCCTCTGATAAAATCATGGCAGTTAACATTCTTTCAAACCATTACATTTACATTTGTGTGTGTCACCATAATTACATTTCTACTAAACGTTTCATATTAGATGTTTATGACCTGACTTTCACACAGGGAGGTGGTGGGGTTTGTGGTGGAGTTTACATTCAAGATAGGCTGCTTAACCAGTGACATGACACCACTGGATACTTTCAAGGAGAATTTGGGATAACTTTAATGTCTGTGGTGATGAAACTTTTTTTTTTTAAACAAGACCTGGGGACATGTCCAGCTGTGTCTCCAGCCAAGACACAACCTTTTCCTAACCCTTACCTAACTGGTTTATGCACCTTCACTTAACCAGAGTGTGAAACAGAAAACTGAATGTTTAGTCGCAACGTAAAAAAATGTTAGTTTCAACATGTTTGTGGCACGCAGAAAAGTACATTGCCGAAATGTATCCTGGCGACTGGGCTGAAATTGAAAGAACCATACTGTGAATTTGTCTGTATTAAAACAGCATTATCGATCACGAAGGGGCAGGAGAACTCTCAGCAGGGTAACCATTCAGTTACAGTCGAGGCTTCGTGGTACGGCAGCGTGTTACTGATTCGCCACAAGAAGAAAAACTGAAAACTGATACTAACCCTGACCCAGTATCGCATTATAATGGGAGATGCCATTATTTTGTTTGTGTGTTTCAATGTAGGCAAATGTCTCTGACATGCCTTGGAAATGCTGGTGTGGGTGCAATTTTTTTTAATTAAAAGCATTCAGATCATAATCGTGATGTTGACATAATCGTAAAGTTACGTAACGTAATGTCATTTGACTTAACACCTTGTCCTTTTAACAATGGTAAAACAATAAATAATAAGTCCACAAATAAAAATTCACCAAAATTTATTAGCAAAATGTTATAATAAACGTGACAAGTTTTCCTTTTTCTCTCTCTCTGTTCCTCAAATAGTGTGTGTCTAAAAATAAAGTGCACAGGTGACAGTATTTTCAGAGTAGTTAAGTAACAAATACAATCTATGTCTTTGGCACAGACATATAAGCTACATCAGGCTGACACAGACACTTGTTAGTGGGATAAATCTGTCGCTGATTTTGTCTCTTCAGGAGGTGACCAGAAATAACAGGACAGCTTGACAACATTGATAGAACTTCTGTATCCAAAGCCATTCCGACTGTTTCCACCCGCAATGAGTCGGAGCCAGAGGGAAGGCGATGTTTTCTCTTCACGGCGCGGCGCAGGTGGTAATGAAACAACATCAGCGGCTCGCTCGAGATGGCCTCGGCTATAAATGACCGAGATCCCGCGCGCTGATTCACACCCCGGGAGCCGGTGATTATCTTCAGGTGGGCGGCACTGACCGTAAAACGCGGCTTAATCATGGCTGGCCTCAGCCCGCTCGGTCAACTGACCCCCCTGAGTGAGCAATAAACCACAACTCGGAGTGAAAAGTGGACACCTCTTCCTGTAAAAACAAAAAGGAATGTTTGGTGTTCGTCTCTTCGTAACCTTTTGACTTGGACCAGGAATCCAAAGAGATTAACTTCAGACCTATGAAAGTCAAAATCTGCAGCCCCTGAAAGGAACTTGGAAAAACAGTTGGTTTGAGAAGTGATAGCAGAGAATAAATGTTGAGTTTCTGCAAACCACAAAAATATCCAATTGCTAACAAGACTTGAGTGATCACCGTGAATGCTGCTTTGTGTTTCCAAACCTCACCTCGGCTTTTGCCTGCACATCTGACTTTGAGAAAAATTGTGACAAAGAATCCGACATCTGTTTCATATGAATAAACAAAAACCATGAGGGGCTCATTGTTCCACTTTCGCTCTTTGTCCCTCTCCCATATGTCACCATACGCTTATTGTTTTACTCTGTGTGTAATAGAAAAATGTGTCATGCACATTGGTACTGTGGAAGTTATGACATGTGTGTGGCTGCTGCTCCGGAGTGTCATTTATGTGCCCGTTTGTTGTTGTGTTTTTCTAGGATATCTGAATCAACAACATGTTTTTCATGAAACGAAGGAGTACAAGTTAGGTTCTGGTGCACATCTGGTGTTTAGTCGTGGCATCATGTGTTCAGCAAGGTTGCCACACACTGGTGTTTTCAAACATTTTGGCCTATAAGACCTCTGCTGTTCCGTGCTTGGAGGTGAACTTTAATATGAATTTCGCCTTCGACAGATGATGGTCGACATATGTGACTGTACCCTTATATTTTCTTTTTGGAAAAATGAATGAATGGATGATAATCAGATGATATTTGTTACATGGGACACTTTTATGAGGGGCTTATGAAAAGTTTGAAAATACCCCTCTGCAACTTACTGAAATGTTGTTCGGGTTTGTGCTTGTTTATTTTGACTGAGGTGTTCACATGGAGCATTTCTAGTATTCTGTTTGGGCTTTTAAGCTGATCATAATTGGAATATTTGGCTCCACGTAAACACAAGCTTCTGGGAGTATGGTGATGATACACAAATACCAACATCACTTCTACTCTGTGCAGAAGTGTGATTAGAGACAGTAACTCAGAACACCAGTGTACTTGAAGCTAAATTAGTTTCATCAGTAGAGATCGTTCCATTTGGCCACTTTTTTGCCTTTTCGTCCCTTCCAGCAAATATTCTAAGGCCCTGCACATCTCAGGTACGCACCCACAGGTGTTTTCACTGACCTGCCTGATGAGGCCTCATCCCAGGCAGCCCAGGTGTCACAACAGTCTTCCCCAGCAGCAAGTGTTTTAGCTGCCTCACCCTGATAACTGTTTATTTTTCAGAAACTACAGACTGTACTTTACTGACATCTTTCTAACTGTTAGTCTTGCGGCACCTCAGGCATAGCTGCACAAATCGAACCTGAGCAGAGGGCTAATCCATAGTGCACCTCTGGGCAGGGTCTTTAATATATTTCAATAAGCATGAGGATCAATATATTTGTTTTTCTATATTCATTATCACATACTGTGCAGCATAAAAAATGTATACAAGCTGTGAGAACTCCCGAAGAATGTGATGATAAAACAACAAATTGGGAGGATTATGAAGCGTTGCGCTCTCTGCGTGTTTCCCAGCTGCATTTATAATTAATGTGCAGATAAGCCATCACTTCTCTCTAACCAGATATCATCTGCTAAACCTCCTGTGTGGCGGCACTATCACACACTCAAACCTGATCCAGTCTTCCAGCTGTGAGTGACGACTCCACCCACAGTGTGTAGTCCTGTGTACTCTGTGCTTCTCTGCTGCAGGTGGGTGGAGTTGGTTTCCTTCGTCAACCAAACCGGTAACATCTGCGCCAGGGCTGCTGCAATTTGAAACGTATTCTGGCTCGCTGGGCAGTCACCTCTTGACTTTCCGGCAGCCTCCCACACAAACACCACCAAAGTTTTTGCTCATCTGTGCTCCTCATGGTTTGCATTTGGTGCTAGTAAAGTCTCCTTCATTCTAATTCTGCGTGTAAGCTCTCTTTTTTGTAGTTTAAGCCAGGAGATAACAGCGGATAAATCCTGTTTTTTCATCATTAACGAGGATTTGTTGTTTTCAGATTTACAAAGCAAGCAAATATTGATCTTCACCGCTGAATAGATTTGCAATGAAATTTTTGATTAAATTGACTAAATCGGCAAACTTTTCAGCCGCCATCCCGCTCTTTGCTGATCGTCTTTGATGTCCATTGAGCCAGCAGAGAGTTTAATCCGTCTCCGAGGCTCCGGAGCAGCAGAGGGTTAAGAGCCGGTTTACCAACGCTGCATGGCGACCGGCTCCCGTGATATCCAGGCCGCCGCTCTTGCACTTCAAAGGCTGGAGCGACTTCTGAAGAAGCGCTGGCCTTTCAACTGCTGGCAAGGTCAGCCTGCGCCTGTGTCTTCCCACACATCTGCACAGTATCACAGCTGCAGGCCACAGCGGCTACAGTGCACACCCTGCACACTGCACAGCACCACTCCCCCGGCCACACCTCGCCCTCCTTACTCACAGGGACAGTCTGCGGTCCATCTGGGAAGTAGTTTGGATCTCAATTTGTCTTACAAGTCCTAATTATTAATGAGCATCGCCACTGATTAATGGTGACATCTGCCATTTTGGCCCATAAGTGGCAAGTTGCTGTGCTAACAAACGTTCAGCTAAGATGCAGAGCAGTTGTTGTATGCCTGTCGGACAGATAAGAAACCTGGATAGCTGTGTGTTAGCGACATAAGCTCGCAGCTCTAGGGATGGATTGCCATGACATTTTGTACAGACATTCATGGTGCCAGCGCACCAATCCTAACGACTTCACTGATCCCCCGACTTCGTCTCTTGCATCAGCAGCAGATTGACATTTGAGGCCCTGTATGAAATGTTTCAACAGCTACTGGACGGATTGGCAAGAAAACTAGTGCACGTGTGTTCCCCACAGGATGAACTGTAAACCCACCGTGACTTCACAGAGTGGCTTGTAGACGTTTGGGGGCTCAAGTCTGGCATTATGCCGGTGCTCATCTTGGTTTCTGCCACCAGAAGTGACCATATTTGGTTGAGAGAGAGGGGAGATGGGGAGGATGTCCTGATTGGATCCGACTGAGAACCTGAGGACACAGAGTGGTAGTGACTAGTCAACGTCTGGTTTATCGTCTGTGACCATGGTTCACAAAATGAACATCAGGCTTGAAACTCGCCGTCATGGTCTCCGTTTCCACTGCTACGCTGACAACATCCAAATCTACATTTCTACAAAATCCATAACCCCTGTCACCCACTCCACCCTCACCAACTGTCTGACAGAACTAAAATCATGGCTGTAAACTCACTTCTTTTAACTGAACTGTGACAAATCTGAAATCATACTCATCGGCCCAAAATCCCTCGCCACATCGACCCAGAACTTCTCCCTCAGCATTGATAACACCACCCTGTCACCCTCCCCGTTCATCCGTAACCTTGGTATCATCTTCGACGATAACCTCTCATTTGAACATCACATCAGCCGCCTCACCCAAACCGCTTTTTTTCACCTCAAGAACATTTCACACCCGCTCAGGACCAAGCACCGCACCTGGGGCGACAGAGCCTTCTCCATAGCCACCCTCCCTCTGGAACGCCCTCCCCAAACACATCTGTGACTGTTCTAACCCATCCACCTTCAAACCATTACTCAAGACCCACCTTTTTAAATCTGCTTTTAACCTGCAACAATAGCTGTCTTTCTCTGTGCCCCCCATCAGTTTGCGTAATCACAAACACACATAGTTATTTGCACATTGTTTGTTTGTCCTTCTATGTACTTTTCATTTATTTCTCTTTCTTCCTCTTTGCACTGAGCGCTTATGTATTTTTCCTCTGTATTTGGTTTTATGTAAAGCATCTTTGAGAGCTGTAAAAGCACTGTAAAAATAAAATGTATTATTATTATTATTATTATTATTATTATTATTATTATTAGTTGAGACCATAAACTCAATAGGAAACTGAGGTAAAAAAAAAAAATCAAGTAAAGAGCAGGGTCATTTTTTCATAAGCTTAAATACAATCAGACCTCCTTGTGGGCCAGACTTTCTGGAGGAATAAACACCTGGAGTCACATCGGATTCTGCTGATTGGAGCCATTTACCGACGTGAGGAAATCATTTTTAACTTTAGGTATTAAACTTGTGGAGTTTACTTGGTTTGACCATTGTTTGAAACATCTGGTACAATGCAGATACACAAAGCAACAACATGTCTATCAACAGTCTAGTTGATTTTAAATAATTAAATGCAGAATCCTACATATTTCTTTAAAAACATCCAACAGTTCTTTCATTTTGTCTCGCCTAGCTAGTTTGCCAATTTATACATGAGTTAAAATCTTAAAATTTGGATGTAAGGCGTACAAATGTAATGTTTTCATTTCCAGCTCAAGCACCGTGGCGGTCTTAACCTGAAAACGTACCTCTATATTTGGTTATATGCAAAGCCAACTTGGCATGTAAGACTTCCCTTGAATGCACCACCAAGAGCACTGTCATCTGTAAGACATAAAGATTTATTTTACTTTCAGTTGAAGCCAGTTGCTGCTAAAACCCTTGTACGTAACACCCCACCATTTGCATGACTTACAAACACATTCCATCAGCTGCACATTCAAACGTCAGACTATGGTATGGAGCCGCGGAGAGGACAGTAATATTAACGAGCTCTGATATGTCTTCTACTCTCCAGTGCATCGAGATGATGACAGGCGGGTGAGCCTCTGTTCAATAACCTTTGGAGGAGGAGATAAGAGGTTGAGGTCTTCCTCTAATTGCATGTTGGCCAGAGAGGAGGAAGGCTGCTGGTGTTGTCAGGAGAAGGCAGCGATCTGTGAAAAAAAAAAAAAAAGCCCCGGCAGAGCGCTGATAATTAGAGCCTTTCCTCCCCGACACTCCCGAAGATTCGATCTCACAAGTGCAGAAATCGAATGAGATGATGCTTAAAATTAACCACAGTGATTACAACCAAGTTGTGGGAATGAGATGGAGTTTATTTCCCATTAGGGATGTTCAATCAAGGAAGGAGTGAGTGAGTGGATTCGGAGTTGATTTTAATCGTACAAATAAACAGCAGCATCTCAGTAAATCACTTTCTACTTTTATACGCTTATAATATGCTACAGACAAGTTCTGGTGACTAGAAGTCGTGTTTAATTTAGTGAAGAAGAGAGCAGAAAAGTTGATTTCTGAAAGATTAATGATATTTTAACAGCTTATATCTACATGTTTATACATGTTTCTTTTGTAATTCAATTTACTTTATTTTACTTTTGTACTTTTTGGTCATGATTATTTTACCATTCTTTATATCAGTCTTATTAGTTTGGCCTCTGATATGATTTGGTACAACTTTATTTCAGGGGTATTTAGTTTCTAATGGGCTGGTAATTTTCACAGAAAGACACATTGTAATCTTTTATTTTATTTTTATGGAATAATTTCCTGGTAATGCTTCATTTTATGGGTTGATGATTTCCTGAAAATGTTTTCGGAACTATAACAAAAACCATTTCCTCTTATATTTGGAACTTTTCTGAAGACAAACAATAACAATTATAACCTCTTTTGATTACACTTTTTTGCAAGCTGATCAGCTGCTGTGCTGTGCACTGTTTAAAAGCCCACTGTACTTTTTGAAAGTTGAAAAGTCAGGAAAAATGACTACTGAATTGAACAAGCTAACAAGTTCTAACAACTTAACAAATTATCGGTCCACTTTAATTGGTAATATCGAGGTAAGTGGTTTCCCCAGTTTATTTCAAGTAAAGTCACTATGTCAGGTTTTACAGTGTATGTTACCCAATTAATTGAGTTACAGTGAACAAACTGAAATATGTTTTTCTCTTCATTTGGTACCAAATAACATCATTAGTGGAAAGGAAACTTCTTTGAAATATTTGGAGAATTATGAAACCATTTAAGAAAGTGAAATGAAATAATGAAATGAAATGAAATTGTGAGGAAATTACTGGTACCCACATAATAAAGTATGACTTTATTAATTTCCAGAGATGTCCAGAGATGAACCCATACCAAAGAATTACCCCGTAAAGTAGACTATTAAATGTCAGTTTTACGAGCTAAAAAGTTCTAACAAATCAAAATGATCAGTCGACTTTACTTCCCCTATTACCCTCGATTTCTTAAAGTCACTTTGTCAGATTTTACAGTGAACATGAATTAAACACACACAATTTCGATTTGTGCAAACAGTCTTTATTTAATAAATTGCCAAAAGCAAAGTGTATAAAAAAACAGTCAGTGACGCACAAAAGGTCGACTGAATCTAAAAGGACCAAAACTTGTACAGGTGCGGGTAATGAAGCATTTGTAATGGTTTACATAACTGTGTTACATAAGTTAATAAGTATGTACATAAAGACAGTCTCACAGTGATTAACATTAATTGCCTCGTCTGTAACTTATATAATCAATTTTCTTTTATTTAAAAAAATAACTTCTAACGTGATTATATTCGGTTATCTGCGATGATGTCACAAGGAATGATGGGGTGGATTATAAATTGAAAAAAAAGAGGGGTCGTGAACACAAACTCTGACAGAATGAAATATTTAAAGGTTTACTCTGGATATCGAGAAAAGAGATGAGATGACAGCGGTGAACACAGAGAGAGCTTATGCCTGGGGAATGAAACAAAACCGAAAAAAACAAAACAAATAAAGCATCCCGTTTAAATTAATCCACATTTTTCCATCTTCAAACACTAATTCGGCTGACAGCATTCTGGAGGAATCTGACACAGGTCCAAACCCCGGACTTGGAGCTCACCCCAGTCTGATCAGAGCAGATGTTTGTTTTTTGTTTTTTCTAATTTCTTCCTCGCTCCTTCCTCGTACAGTCATTATGTTCCCAGACGTCTCGCTCTGGACCTGCGAGCTTGGAGCTGCCTGACGGGCAATCTGATGGGCTGCTTGTTGAATTTTTCCATTATCTCTTTGATGCGAGACAGGTTGGTGCGGCCGATGACGAAGTCGCACCTGGTGGCGCCCATCTCGTAGCCCACCTCGCACTTCCTGCTGGCGAAGCTGTAGCCCTCGGCCCTAGCCGTTACCCTGTACTCCCCGGGGTTCAGCAGGCGCCAGTAATCGCCATCAGCAGCTGGAAACACACACAAAACAAACATTTTTGTGTCGAGGCGTTGCTTGCTTACCTGTGAAAACTGTGACTAATTGCAACAGTGATTTTTTTTATTTGGTCCAACACCGAGTGAGACTGCCTGCTGGCTACAGGCTCAGTTTCCCCCTCCTTCGCTTCTCTCTCTGTATTTTTAAATCCAACACGTGACTTGCTTATTACGACCGAATCAGAGTTAGTGATTGTTGGAACAGTGCAAAGACAAATGAAGATGGTTTTCATGAGTTTTATTTGTTTTTCTCTGTGAATAGAGTCTTGCTGCTTTGGCAAGAGCGATAGCGGCTGTTTCTAGTTAAACTAAAAGGATAGAAAGTTCTATCTCCGTAGAGATCCTTTCCATTATCCCGCCAGATGTTCATACAGATGTCTTTTTCGATACTTGTCGATCAGTAATTCAGTTTCACTGATGACCAATAAGCTCCTGGACAGTAATAAAGGCACACTTCCAGTAAAATCTGAAATATAAGGAAAATAGCTTCAAATAAGCTAATTTTACAGTGTAAAGTTTCAAAAGTGGCTTATGTATCTAACCGGTTCCTTCTACCATAGAGAATAATAACTAAGCATGACATTTGCAATAAGTTTGTCTGTTTCAGTTTGGTGCTGCGTACAATTTATAGTATCAGTAAAAGCAAAAAAACTCAGAACCCTGTTGATCAGAAATCAACTTTCAGAGTGGACCTTTTAATGACCACAAAAAATAATAACTCATATATGTTTATGTCAGTCTTTCACTCTGTCAACCTTTATCATGGCAAGCAAACTGGCTTTCATTACACAACTTTTTTCAGGAGCTGAGCAGTAGTCTCTGTCTGCATTTTTTATTCCAGGATGGCGAACTCAAGTCATGAATAGTCACTTGGCGTGATGCGTTCATCCACTTACAGGAAAAGAGCAGGCTTGATATCAAACCTAAGGGAAGTTAGGGATGGTGTTAAAGAGTTTGAGTCAATAACGTTGATTGGATGAACAACTGGATTTGACTTTTCCAAGGGAAAATAATCCTCTCCATATGAATAGTAAACATATTTAATCCTTTAAATCTGATTGTAGACAAATAGATCCATACTGACCTACTAAGCAATCAAAGCGTTTCTCTCAGGTAAGACATTTTACTATGGATGTCTTATCCTGAAGGGTTTTACCAATAAGAGACTATGTAAGCATTACATTTAAAGGTTAACTCCACATTAAAGTCTGTTTACAGGTCCTCAGGAGTTCTACTGCATATGTGGAAAAAAGTACTATAAAGCCTTTTGTGGCTCCAGAGGAAGCTGCATGTAATCTGGCAAACTGCCTCTGCTGATGTCACTCAATGACTAAGTTGCATTGTGGGTAATGTGGGCTGCAGGTTTTGAAAAAAAGGAAGAAAATTCCGAGGAATAAAAAAGGTGATATCTGGTCCAACAGTACAAAAGGAGTGTGATGCCAGACCAATGGACTGCTTCTGAAAACCTGGCGCCTACATTACCTACAATGCAACTTGGCCATCAATCGCATGCAGCTTCGTCTGGAGCCACAAAAGGCTTTATACAACTTTTTTCACATTATGCAGCTGTGCACCCCAAGACCCGTAGACACGCTTTAATGTGTAAAATTGGTGGATTTACCCTTTTAAGCTAAATGACAACAATCCTAATAGTCACAGATTACTTGTGCAACAGCAGCAATATGCAAATCCTGTCCCAGAAAGCTGAATACAAACGGCCCACTAAGCAGTGGCAAAAGCCTTCATCTATAAAGCCCCAAAAGTAAAAGTTGGAGAGTTCTTTGTGTTCTACTTTCGAGAAGCGATGTGTTCTATATCCCTATTCAGAGTCTTAAAAATAGCTCTGCTTTGTCATGAAGGATTTTCTTGGTCTCTCCCTGATGAGCGCTGCCTTTACAGAATGCGACCCGAGAACACGAGGGCGCTTGTGTTGTATTTTCAGCCTATGACTCCCTGACAAAAAAAAAAAACACAAAAAAAATGTTGCTTCCTTCCTTCCACTCCCCTACACACACCAACCTGACACGCTCGAGCGACCGCCGAGACAAATGAAACACAATGGCAGGTCTGCCTCTGATGCCGATCTATAGTCGATCCCGAAAGCTACACGTGGACGTCTGTGCTCCACATTCAGATCGGCGGGAGGGAATCTGATGGTTTCCTGAAACGCTTCGATATAAAATGTTAATTGAGCTAATGAATTTTCAGTCCAGGCTGTCTTCCCTGCATGCCTTCTCAGTGACTACGGTTGATTCATCCTGATGGAAGAACTATTCCTTTTGCAAATATCTCTTTTCCAATTGAGCTCCAAAGCAAAATGCAAAGCAGCTGAAAGAGGTACAATTTTCAAAAATAAATACCCCTAAAATCCTTCCTGACTGCAGCTGAGAGTAGCGAGGATTCTGGGAGGAAGCGGTGACTTATGCTTAGTTCCAGGAATAATAATGGCTAATGTCCTTTTGGACATTCGATTTCACGCTCTAAGTACAAAACTACTTTGGCTTTTGAAGGCTGCATTTTTTAGGCATCAGCAGAGATTGCCTCCGGGGCACACAATCAATAGTCAGATCCAGGGGAGACACTGGCTATGACTGTGAATCGAGGCAGACTCTAACCTGCGGCGGTGCTGGAATACATCAGCTGCTTTTTGTTTTCTGCTCCTTATTCAGTCTCACAACTTACTGTAAGGGTGATTCATGCCTGAGATGGGGGTGGGTGGGGGTGGGGTCGCCTCTGCTGCTTTGATAGCAAAATCAGAGCTTACTCACATAAGATTTCAGAGACGAAGGGGAAAAAAAATAACTATTCACATGCTGCAAAATAGCCAGACGCTGAATAAATGTCAGAAGTGAGTGTGTTTGTTTCGCATCAGTCGCTTGCTCATACGAACCGTTCACATGTGAACCTACACATAATGTCCAGGTGAAATGCTGGTATTGTACCTGTGCGGATGTCATGGCCGATGCCCTCCACGGAGATGATCGCATTCGCTATCCCGCGACCCTGCAGGTCCCTCACCACGCCTTTGATCCCACGATGCACCTGCACATACAAAAAAAAAAAGCACAACCCAGTGCGATCACGTGTGAATCCTGCCCCAAGTATACCCCCGCCAACATCCGCTTCATAATTCAACACATTGTTAAATGCACAATGTGATGACGTGATATATTATTTTACGAGCTTCAGTTTAACAGCTAAACAGTCGACTTGTTTTGTCTGAATTCGGAGAGCGAGCCCTTTGAAACACTTAATATCTTATCATGTACTGTGTGATTGGTAATTTAAAGGGATAGTTCAGCTCGCTTGCTTACTACATGGGTACTCCTGCTGCCTCTCCAAACTGGGGACATGCTGACCACCACACTGACTGAAGTTCATCATACCAACCAACTTCAGAAAATCGAACTATTCCTTTAATGAAACTTTCAAGCCTGGAATCCATTTTTAGTGAACACACTCACACATACTGACATCGTCCAGTAAAAAGATTTGATCAGATTTCATGGCACCTTTAAGTAAATACTTCAGTGGGAGGCGTAAATACAACAAATATGGACCGCCGTGTTCCCAAAATATCTCCAAAATACGAAAAAGAGTGTGTGTTTTTTTATGTGGCTTGCTTGCGTGCGACCGGGTTTCCTTGTGTGCATGTGTGAGTTGCGGGGGCTGCTTTGCCTCTGTACCTGCTCCATGAAGACGAGAAGAGACTCGCGATTGTTCTCCCACTCCTCCGGCAGCTCGCTCTCATGAGGGAATTTGTCACAGCCCACGTACATCGACAACTCAAAGCAGTTGGTGTGCAAATAGCTGAAATCATTCATACCTGCCAGGAAAAGAGAAACACGTCTGAGCGCCTGCATCAACTTCGGTCAGCGTTTTTTTGTCAACTTATTGTTTTCTGCCATTGATTAAAAGTGAAATTGCTCTCAATGTTGTTTTCTCTTTATTTGTCTGCCTTTAATTTCTTACGTGATGCTCGGGGCAAAAACCTAGAAGGCTTTGAAACAGGTAGAAGGGGTTTCAGTGCTGAATATGCAGATGCGCTCATGGGTGCTAAACAAAGCTACAGCTCAAGGGCTCAGAGCTGAGCAGAGAAATCCTGCACAACACTGTGTCAGGATCAGTTAGAAAACACCCCGGTAGCTATGGACACTAACTGCCAGCGGCGGTGTGCCAGGAGGCTCCATTGATGGTGCCGTCCTCCTTGGCGAACGCCTCTGTGTGGCAGACCCTTTGGCTGGCGTCAGTCATCAGGCGGTGGGTGGAGGCGTAGGAGAAGGCCATCCAGCGGAAGACGTGGTCATCCGGGGTGGGGGTCGGCTCCCTGCTCACCCCTTGGGTGCGGGTTTTGTCGTACGGGAAGGTCACCACCAGCTCCCCACCCTGGAGGTTGCCGCCCAGCACAAAGGGCATCTTCTCCATCCACGCTATCAGAGCCCGGGTCTCCACGGCAACCTGCAGCGGGGACACAGGAGGGGCGAGGATAATGCAATTTGAGCAATCATCTCAGCACTGTGTGGTTTGCTAAATTAACTCCCTCATGCTGAAAACAATTTCGCCGCAATGTGCTCTCAAGAGGGAGTGATGAAGATGTGAAAAAAAGGCTGTTCGCACACTCTCCCATGCTGGAAACTATTCCTACTAATATTTATTCAGAAAAGTGAACGCGTTCTCATCGAGAGGCTGCTAGCATCCTGCCGCTTGTATTTGCACATTATAATGAGGATTCTGATAAATGTGCCCCCCTGCTTTCCAGGCTCATATAACTGAACCAGCCCCTCTGATCTCTAAGCACCGGTTGGTCCGGTCAGCGAGGCGAGCGGGGACAGTTTTCACAGCTCCCTGAGCACAGATGGGGATCCCGGCTCCGCAGCTGCAGCAGCTATTCCGGAGGCTCTGTGTGACTCACTTGTGGTTCGCGGTAACGTCAAAACACTCGTGAGGATGAGCTTTAAATAGACTGCCGGGTGTATTTTAGCTCACAGCCTCTGTCGTCACAAACAGTGAGCGCAACCGCTTCTCCCAAAATAGACCCCGCTGTCAGGCCCACGTGGCTGCTGTAGCCTTTTCAAGAATAGGATGGTTTTCACTGCGGGGGGGGGGGGTTCATTTTGTTATACTGGAGAGGGTGCAAAAAAAAGGAGATGGAGTCATAAATGTCACCTGTAAGTGACGTCAAGGGGAAACTGAATGGCAATCACATGAACGATCAAATGTCATTTTATATTGGAATCAGTAAAAACTGACTTTTAAGTGAACTAAAGCACAAAATCCCAAGATTATAATAAAATACAAGGCTTTAAATCTGTCAACATTTGCAGCCCAGAGATTTTGAGCAGATTTTCTATCAGCCCACATGAGAAAATTGCATACATTTACATGTAAGAGATGTTACACATGAAATGACTTGGAATTACAAGAGTCCAGTGAAGGACTCAGGTTGTTTGAGGGGGACTGGGGAAATCAGACTCACTGAAGCATTTTTGGACAGGTACCACTCTGGGATGGGCACCTGGTGGTTGAACATTTTGCGAGGGATCCACTTCTTGGCCTCGGCTTCCCACAGTATGGAGTTAAGATCGGGGAAGTTATGGTGGATGTCTATTCCGTCATTGCTCCACCGACCCAGAGACCAGCCGCTGAGCTCTGAACCCTGGGAAAAAAAGAAATTGGACGTTATTAACAGTTCTGTGATTGCAGGTGCCCTGTAAAGAAAGATTCTGATGGCTTGATGGGATGTGTCACAATGTCTTGCTCCTTTAAGAGAACCAGCAGTTGTAACAGGTCAAGGAAAGGTGCAAAGTGGACAGTGATGTCATTATATAACACCGCTGACCTCATAGTTCTCACCCAGCAGTCCATGCACAAAGCTGGTCAACAAAGGAGGTCATTGCTGGCAGCCAAAAAGAGATTGAAGCCGCATTAATTCATTTTTAATCAGTAGAGGTAGAAAAACTCCAAAACAAACACAGAGAGAGACAGCCTGGATATATTTTTTGGCTAATCAAGTTGTTATGGCTAAAGTTTAGAAAAACATTGCTCACGTACGCACTCATCAGACTCAGAAGATCCAAGTTTTTAGCGGGTCAGAGCCAGCCACCATTTACCTTGAGTCTTTTCCATTTGGTGTTGGTGAGGTAGTTTCCACTCTGAGATTGGCTGGCAATGATTTTATATACATAACCTTAAAGGTCCCATATTTCTGGAAGTGGGTGTCCATGTCTTATATGACTATAAAGCAGGGCTAGGTGATGTATAAATCCTACAAAACCTCAATCCATGGAGAATTGCCTATATTCAGATTCTGTGCACTTTAGTACTTTTTGTAATGTTGTGATGTCACTGTGCCTGCTCGGGCTTGTGAGGGCTGACCAATCAGAGCAGACTGGGCTAAAACAAGGTGTTGAGTCATATGGTGAGTAGAGGTGCTTCAGCAGATTGCAGTATGAGAAAAATACAGGGTATTTTGAACATTAAAGCATAAAAACACCGAAAACAAAAGTCTGTACCTGAAAATTAGTTTTATATGGGACCTTTAGAGTCTATGTGCAGCGAGACTGCCAAAACAATGAGCCAAAAGAGGCTAAAAGCTGCGAAAGTGTGAAGAGATGCAACATACGGTGCATCATTATTTATGACTACCCAAACATTATAGCCCAATGAAGCTTCAATCTTTGCACCAGCCATGATAATAATGTGATTATTTGAGCTGCCCATTCAAGACTGGGTTGAATAGCTTAATCTCTTTTAAGTGCGCGTGTACATGCAAATTTAGTACAAGCTGACATGGAAATGAGTCATTAGGCATACGATTAGCTCATGTGAAACGGAGCGTTACAGTTCGACCACTGCACTCACACATCAGGTCACCAAATGACATGATGCCACTGCGTGTACAGAAGCCCAACCACTGTCAGACGTGCTGTCATAACTTCCCTCACTTGTCTATTTTTGTTAATCTAGCAGGCCTGCTTCTGAATACGGACCACACCCAACAACATGTGCTTCAGTGTTATCCTACAGCTGCCCAGGCCACCTTCATTTTTCACTCATACGACACACGCGCTCGTCGTATGTATTCGCAACAGATCTTCCAAACCAATTTTCTGGCATGCACCTGCACCACATGTGCCTTTTATCAGACGAAGACCTGCCAAGCAGATACGCTGCTGTTTCTTTTCACCAGAGGGCCAGCACGTGGTGATGAGGTCACTAATGGCCGTCTTGCAGACCTACCACTTCAAAGGCTTTCTCGTACCCATCGGGGTTGACAGATGGCAAGAGATGGATTCTGGTCTCTTTCACCAGGTGACGTATCCGCCGGTTGCCAGACAGATACTCCTGACACATGAACTGCATCAGCAGGAGGAGCAGCTCCCGTCCCAGCACCTCGTTACCATGGGCACCCGCCGTGTAACGAAACTCCGGTTCACCTGGTCAATTGGTTCATACGAGGGGGGAGATGAGGGGGAAGATAGAGGGAGGTTTAAAACAATGCAATCGCTGTGACTGTATGGCCATTCTGAGAAAAGCACTCTGAGGAACACAGTGTGATGCCTCTGCTGCTGTTATCATCATCGTGCATTACACTGAACAATAAGGCACTGTTGCATTAAATGTACTCACCAGCTTCGTGCTCTCCCGGGTTGTCGGAAATTTCAATGGCATACAGCTTGAGGCCACTGTGGCTCTTCCCTATGTTATAGATCCGGGTGATGTTGGGGCACATTTCGTTGACCACCTTCATAAGCTGTGGAAAGTAAATAAGCTCTCGTATTTATTGATATAATTTGACCTATATAATAACTGAAGTTAGTCTCCTACAACATTAACATACTCCGTATAATAATCTTCCGAAATATATGATTATTATTTTAAAGGAATATATTTTTATCTCACTACATTTTCGACAGCTTCTGTTTCTATTAACTTTCACAACAGACAATGATCTTACACACAAAAATGACGAGCGCCTCACAGAATATCATAATGGTTACAGAATCGTGCACACGCTGATTAAACGATCTCAACTCGAGCTTCACTTGCTCTGTTCCATGGCTTTTTACTATATTTCACTGTCTTCCTCACTGGTCACAATAAGGGCAAGAAGACATAATGACGCTTAGATAAGCTAAAAGGTAGAAATGCAGGTTTGTCAAAAACGTATTGATTTATTACTTTCATGGTGTGAAATGGTCATGAGTGCTTTTATTCTTTAACCTTTAAAGGTCCTGCAAATCTATTTCATTAGCTTCTCACTATGACCAATGTGCTCCAATGAACCATTCAAACTTTTTTGGTTATTCCACCAGAGATCTGTATTCTGTATTCTGTATTTTGTGAGTTTGAAGTGTAAAGGACTAACATGGAAAAACAGTGATCACAGATCTCTTTGCATGTGATAACTGCAGAGCCCCGAAGGGCCCGACCAGAAGTTTTTTTGTTATCTCGTTGCATTATGATATGGCATTATACATTTTGCTGGATGGGTACTTGTGGACTCAAAATAGTACAAAAAAATCATCCTCATGTTATTGGAAATTTTGAAAACAATATCACCAGTGCTGTGTCACAGTCCTTATTTAATAACTCTCCAGCCAGTGAGGGAGAGGAGGAGGAGGTGTGAAAACCAGCCAGGGTAATTATGAAGACAGGCTCGCAGAGGAGCTGATTAAAATAGCACAACTATCATTTACACATACAGGCAGAAGAGTGGAAGAGGAAGTGCAGCAGGAAGACGACTAACAAGCTGTCAAGTGAAGCACCTGCATTGATGCCATTAACCAGTCAGGAGAGATGAGGTTTTAATTAAGTCTCCGCTGCATCTCGACTATCCAAGAAAATCATTAAACAAACTTCTGGTTTTGTCCATACGACGAAGGATTGCAAATTGGCCTTGGAATTCTTGGTCACGATTTAATAAAGCGCAGTTTTCCCTTGATAAATATACCTGGACTGTATTGGAATAGATCAGCGCAGATCCTGCCTCCCGCCAACTTTCTGAGAGACACGAAGTTACCCCACCTCAACAAAATTATTTTCCCAATGAATTCTGTAACTCTAATGTTACAGAGGCTGACTCAAATTTTGAAAATACACACTTAAACAAAATGCTTTTTGAAGATCTGTGTCTTCAGGGCATCTGCTATTGGACTGGAGCTAGTTGACATCTTACACTTTGTAATCGTAGGTTAATTAATGTTACTGAGTAAATGCCATGGAATTTGGTCGAACAGTCCAAACGATTTCGTTGGATTTTAGTAAAAAAAAAGTAATATGTTCAAACGGCTTCATCCAGTGCACCACTGTCACCTCTTTAAGTTATAATGAGATCTGCACCATGACATGCTACCTGCCACTGAGGAGTATTTATTTACTCTTAAAGAAACCGAGTGGAACCAACTGTGGAACGCAGAAAGTTTCTGCCCATAGTGTCTTTGACATTTCCATTGGCCTACATTCAGTTATGTAAAGAAAGGAAAGTCCTAAAACAATTCAAGAGATACCTCATGGGGTATGTACTTTATTTAAGAAGCTACAATGGACTTTTTCCATTTTGAGGTTCTGGTAAAGAACTATTTAAAGCCACAATATGTAGAAATTTTATGAGACACAGTTTACAAATCACAGGTCTGTAACAATTTCGAGGTGCTAATTACAAGCAAAACAAATTACGTCATAACAATGTTGTGTGTTGAAAACTAGTTTCTTGAAGTAAACGTGTGTAATGTTGTGATCCTGAAGTCACACAGTGCAGTAACAAGTGATGGCTGAGACAGACACCATTCATCCTATTACAACACTGTACCATCAACATGATTTTGAAGCTATTATTTTGAGGTAAAAAAAGTTACATAATGTTGCCTTAAAGAAACCAAATGGAACTGATTGTGGAAAGCAGAAAAATTCCCACCCATGGCTTTGTAATGTCCACTGCCCTACATGCGGTTGTTTTGAAAGGAAAGCGGAGTCCTTTAAGCAATGTAAGAAATATCTCATGGGGCATTTACTTTTTCTGAGAAGCCTCAAAGGACCGTTTTCCCTTTGAGGTTCTGGCACAGCACTATTTAAACTTGTGGAAGAGGGGGGCACATTGTACCAGGTACTTGCACAGAGAAAAGAAATGTCAAGAGTGAAAAAGCTTTAGAAGCTGAGTCTTAAAAATAGTCATTTCTTCTTTTGTGAAGGGCCCATTGAGGCTGGACACCCTGCATGACACACATTAGCCTGAAAGCCACGGATATAAAGGCCATTTTATTATGGTTTTATGGGTGTTTCCAGGTCTTTTTATAATGCGCCATACGTTTGGAGCATTAATTGTACTAAGTGTCATTGTGGGGTAGTAACAGCAGCTGAGGACACCTGTGGTCGACTGTTTGGCACAGAGGCGCTACATGACGGAAGATTATGATTCACAGCACTTGTACCTTCACAAGTACTCAGTCACAGTGTAAGTAGTGACAAGTACAGCTGTCCTCCTCCTCAGTACAAACGGGCTACTGTTCATGACAACTATATGAATAAGTAATGGCACAACCCAGGAGATGCTCAATGCATTTTCATGTGCCTTGCAGCACTCGGTTCATTTGTTACTGTTGCACACTTTGTTCTTTGCAAAGGACACGACGTCTAGGGTATTGGCTCGCAGTCGCACAAGATGGCTTGCTGCTCCATGCTCCGGTGTCTTAGCTGAATGAGAAACAAGCGCTGTGGCTGTCAGTTGTTTTTTTTTCAGTTCACAGTGACTCACCTGCCTCATCTCTTTGTAGCTGTGGTGTCTGAAGTCCAGGTTGTCGGTTGTGATGACTTCATTGCGTCTGTGGTAATAATTATTCGGATCTGTTGGGAATAAAAGGAAATAGTTACTGATATTCTGGAATTAGAGGCGGCAGAGTAGTTAACTGCAGTGATATCAAAAGAAAGGAATGACCAGGTGATGTCAGGTCTGTCGAGACTTAAAAATGCTGCACACGCGCTCTCTTTCCTCTAGTTTAGTTTCAGTGCTGCCAAATGACAAAGAAACCTGTTTTCTCTGGAATCTAGCCTTACAGAAAGTTTTGGTGTTTTGTGCCAGAGTTTTGAGATATATCTATCTATTAGGTCTGTGCTGTCACCCCCCTACACAAGTGAAATATAATTCAATTTGTTGCTCTCCAGGCACAATTACACATTAATAACTCTACAGCAACCTGTCCTGCCACAAACAACTCTGGATGATCTCACTGTGTGAATTTTCCGTCAGGACTCTTTTTTTTCTGTAGGAAATATTCCAGTAAAAATTGTTTGCACGTAAAACCAAGACTGCCAACATGACTGGATACCAAAAGAGGAGAGTGAGGTCTTTCTATCAGACCATCAAAAACAGACAATTTGTCATGCCCCTCTGCACATAATATTTCTACCCTCCAGTGGCAGGATTTATTCATGTGTCTGCTTTGTCCATACAAACCCGTCACCTGGCATAGGACAGCCAAGGATCTCCACTCGCATGCAAATGTTGCCGCTGTTGAACCACGAGCGAGGGTTGACCCGAATGTAGCGGCCGATCACCGGCACTGGGAAGATGTTCCGGACCGGGATCTCCTTTTCTCTGTTGCCACTGAAGATCTACTGAGGCAAACACATTCAACTAGATGGTGAATAAAGAACAGGATTCGATTGTAAACTGAATCTGTGTTGATTTGTTTTGCTTATTTATTCATTAGTGTGCCTCTGATGAACAATGCCTTTTGATCAACAGCTGTAAAGTAAATGTGCCAAAAGTAGCCTAAAATGCTAATAGTCATCCAATGTCCCTGATGTTAAAAGGCAGCATAGAAATTTCATAAAATTACTAAATTGCCTCTCTTAAAGGGCAGAACATGCAGCACATGCTGAGGACGCTTTTAGAAAAAGAATAACAACCCAATCACCAGAATAAATGTCAGTAGTGTTCCTTTGTACGTTGCTAGTGTACGTTGTACTCAAGTTGCTTTTCCTAAACTATGGCTTTGAACTAAGGCCAGAACATTTTTTGCAAAACATCAGGATGTCACAATGATGTTGACCTTTGACTTCTGGCAATAAAATGTCATCACATCATCATTTTATCTGATGAGACATTTGTGTAAAATGTTGTCAGAATTATCACATTAATTGTTGCGAAATGGGCAACACAGTGACCTTGACCTTTGACCTTTGGACTATAAAATTCGAATCAGTTCATCCATGAGTACAAGTGGACTCTGGCACCAAATTGGAAGAAAGTCCCTCAATGCATTCTTGAGATATCACCTTCACAAGAATGGACGGACAGCGGTGCGGATGCATAAAAATACTCAGTTTCATGAGCACAAAAACGGCTGGAATATTTCGTGACATCTTGTTAGAAATACCTGTTTTTTGGCCACAAACACAGCTTGAAATGTTCTGACTGTCGTTTACCCAGTTTTGTCAGTTGAAACTGGAGGTGAACGGTGGTCTCGAACAGTGGTTTCTAGCTTTGCTGATTCAAGCGGTGGTATCTTGTTTGGTAGCTTTCCCTGAGGAGGAAAGTCAGCTTGCATACTTCATGTCATCTGAGCGTCGTATGATACATATTATAGAAATAATGTGTATCCTATGTATGAAATGTACAAATTGAATGCATCTGTGGTTAACTGCCAGCACTGCCATCAGTATTCCGGACAGTGGGCTAATGCATTCAGTTTTGTTTCCATGGTTCGGTCCACATCACCCTCCACACGAACACACATTCACGCACCTGTAGAATGTCATTAAACCTCGATACTGCTGGGAGTTTATTGTAAATTCTAACACCCACGGTCAAACCTCTTCCCTGCACCTTTTGGCATTTTGAAAGACAAACAGTGCAGTTTGGCATTTGGCTTAAAAAAGGTGGTCGAGTGGGCGAGAGGGAAGCTTGTAGCGGAGACTAAATTGCCGCAGGGGGTATTATCTCCCACATGGATGACATCAGCAGCCAAGGGAGTGTACGGTTACACCAAAAATGTTATTAGCTGAGACGCGAACCACAGCGGGGAGCGGCGGGGATATGATTTCACTCAAAAATATCACCTTAATCTGATCTGCATGTTCATTGATGATATTAATGTTGTTATCACTCCACGGCCGCACACACCGGTGACAAGTTGCTGCTCTAGTTTGTTGTCGAGGTATTCCTTGTATTTGGTTTCTGTCAATTCAATTACATGTCGTGCCCGAGTAAGAAAAGAGCCCCGGCTCTGAAGACGAGCCAGGATGAGGTTCCCATCTGCTTGAATATCACCATTATTTACTGCTGCCTCTCAGCTCATTAAGCTTGGGAACGAGCGGAGATCTAAATCTTCTCCTGTAATTGCTATCAAGCAAGACTTCATTTTTCCATCTGGTTCCAGTAAACCAGGGGACACACAAAACGAGACTCTACATGAGGCTAGTTTACACGGAGTACACACAATGATGCTTGAGCTCAAACACCTCACAATGTGATGATAACAACCTACTTTATAGATACAGTACGTGTGACGAGATACGAGTCTTAAATGTCACGTCTGTTACTCACCAAGTCCTCTGAGCCGTTCTTCAGCGTTATCCACGTGTGACTGTCATTGCTCACCATGACCTTGTATGAGGTCACCCAGTCACTCCTGTGAACGTCAGCAGGGGAAGAAAAAGAAATATTAACTCAATACAGATGGAGCGCTGAGGTGAATGTGAGGAAGCAGCTCAGCACACATCCAGACACGCTTAATTCTCAAGGGGTGAACGACTGTTTAAAAATAGACAAAAAGGGAGATGAGGTTGGAGAATTTATATTAAAAGTGTCACTGAAGTTTTTTTATTACTTAAAGTTTTGTAATATGGAGTTTTTTCAATAAGAAATGTGGACGGTGATTCAAAGCTAATTACATGCAGTGTTTCATCTGTGTGAATGAAACTGTCATTAATCTAGAATGTAGTAGTTTTAATGTATAGTGACAGGGGTGTAACTAGGGGGTTGACCTGGGGTGGGATCGCCCTTGAAATCTGATTGGTTATCTGCCTGCAGGCTGGACCTTGGTTCAACCAACCAATCCAAACGATTGCAAGTCAACATAAACATTTTAACTGTTTAAAATGTTGATGTACTTGTAGCATTTCACAGCACATTTTTCAGATTTAAGAGAGAGAGATGTCTGTATTGTAGATTTGTTCAATATCAATTCACACAGGCTTGTCTATTAATCAATGAATATTGTTGTTAGTTTATAGTAACTATATTTTTCAACATGCATTGTGATCTTTTGCGTCTTTTGAGGGTTCGTTCTTTTTTTATTGTAAATGGTTGGTCTTTTTTATATCTCTCAGAAAAACAAAATAAAACACAAATGTAAGAACGTGTAATTAAATTAGGGTTAGATGAGAAAGCACCACTCTACACCACAGTGAATATGAAATTAGCCAGAAGCTGATTAGCTTAGTTTAGCACAACAAACTGATGAGGGGAGAACTGCTATCTTGGCTGTGTCCAAGAATAAAAAAAAATATGCCTGTCAACACCTCTGAAGCTCACTAATTATCGCGTCACACTAAATATTCGATTACTACTAGTATTAATTCAGTTCTTTAGTCAGTTTCCCAGCTGCTGCATGACAATACTCCCAATGAGAATCTCATCTTACTGTTATCAAGAAAGCAAATTTACTAAAATAAAATCACAGCTGACCATTCTGCAACTGTGTTGGTGTGTATTATTGGGTTTAATCAGTTTTCCATCCATTTCTATTCATCTCCATGTAGCGCAAACATCTATTAGTGCCCTCCTGAAGCTTGCTTGAGTTGCGTAATCCATCACAGTGACTATCAAATCTGCAGTCATTTTGTCTTAGCTGTACGAGGAACACACAGTGCAGCCTTTGTTAAACAAAATATGAACAATCCAAACACAGGACTTTAGTGACTTGGGACACAAAAGGTACATAGTGCATTTGAAAATGGTCAACACAAATGAGAAAATAGACTTGGAGAAGTGCAAACACATTGGTATTATCCTTTAGAAGTAGCTCCGGTCATGCACAGAGAGGTGAAAACACCAGAATAATACAGCGTTTTCTACGTCCGTTGGAAAAACACTGATGACTTAATGTCCCATCGTGCCAGACAGAGCTCTACCCAGCGTGTGCCGTTCGTAGGTTGGCAGTGACTTCCATGCTTCTGGATAAAGACATCAGTGCTGAGCTGATCCAGTCTGGTAAGAATTCCCAGTTCTGCTAATTAAAGCGCTGTTATAGACAGAACCCCCACCCCACCCCCCCTCCCAGTTTCTGCACCACAGACAGTTACATGCCCTGTAGAGCTAATTGCAAAGATATTCTGTCTCAGGCATGGGTGTCTTCTGTGCCCCCAGATCGCGCTGGCCTGCGAGGAAAATTACAAACACAGCCTGATGAAGAATCTCCCCCATGCTCTCTAACTACACAGCAGATTCCAGAAGCCTGTGCCACCCTCTCCAATTAAGAAGCACAAAGGCCAACAGTTGTCAGATATTATTACAGAGCAGAGTGGGCGGTAAGGAAAAAATCAACACTAGTTGTGGGGCTCTCTTGGTGAAAAAAAAAGGAGAATTTTGAAAGGAAAAAGGCATCGTTCCTCTTCAGTCTATCACTTCAGTGGTGCCGCAAATCATTTTACTGAAAGGCATATTAATACTAAAACTGATGCTACTCTCTAAGGAGCAGATTTAAAGCGAAACTCTCACCAAAATGCATAATTACGACGAAAGAGGCACTTTTAAGATTGACCGTATTTTTGTTTTTGGCTCAAACTCATTTTCAATGGGAGAGCATGGGCAATTTGATGCCATCATCAAAATCGCTGTTTTTAAAACACTAAGAAGGCTCGACACAACATGAAACTTTGCTTGTAGTATCAATCTTAAAAGTGCCTCTTTCATCGTAATTATGCTTTTACAGGAAGATTTGATTCATATACATTCACAAAAAAAGCCTAGGTTGCATTTTGCCGCGAGTTTCACTTTAATTTGCCACGATTCGGAGGAAAGGCGGAAGATTACATTATTGACACTTTTTTTCAAATATAACTTTTGAGTACCTTCTTATAACGCTGCAATTGTTTACCCGTTTATCTTACAAATATTACAGTAATTAGTCTTTTGAGTTTGTCAATCACCTGTTAAAGCACTTTGAACCGTGCATGCAACACAAGTCTAACTGATCCATTGATTATTAAGCCTTTGACTTTCCAAGCAACTCAATTGATGCTTGTTATGACCCACTGTCGTGTCATGGAAGTCTTAATAGCTCATAATTTAATCACTTTGGGAAATGTAATAACATGCAGTTATACTGGAATTAAATAGCCATCAAGTGCGAGTGAATTAATGTTAGTGAGGGTTTTCTCAATTTGTAGAGCACAACCTGGCAACCCTAAAGTTGTTCTCCAGTTCTCCAGCACAAAAAAGTGATTTAATGATCATGAAGAAAGGCCATTAATAAAACACAAGAAATGTTGGGCCCGAGCCTGTTCAGGGAGGACAAATTGTCTCTATTGTTCCCCAGAAAAATGAAATCTTAAAGTCGGGTCATTATGTAGAAACCAGTGTGTGGGCTGAACAATTCAAGGTGAAGTGCTATGGTTACATGTACTGTAACTTTCTCCGAAACAAAACACGAGTAACATGGGGACGTGTAGGCGGGTTCTATATTTAAAAAAAAAAAAAACGTCTTCATACTCTAGATAGACGCAGCAGACTATAATGTACCGATAAGCTGAGGCAGTGGGAGGTGAGATTATACCCGTCCCTTTGTATTTTGTAGTTATGTACACAGGATACCACAAAGACTTGATGGCCCTGTAAGTCATGTTTTAACAAGCTTCACAGACACCGTTAGCAGCACACAGCTGGATGACTCACCCAAAAACTGTAGTCAGTGAACCCTTACTGGAAAATATCATTAAAAGTAAAAACAATTTGTATGGCGCAAAGAATACTCTGTACTCGTTATATCCCTCTGTTTTTTCCCCATCGTCAGAGTGTGATGAACAAGCCTACAGTGCAGTTGAATCTCTCCTCTCCAGTGTTATTTTTATAATGCAATGACCTTTTAAGGAGAGATGAAAGAATGAGGCCTGCACTCCGATCGATCAAACTCATAAATCCTTAATCCCACGGCGACGGGATCTGAGGAGACTTGTGAAAAGGGGCCAAACACCAAGTGAATGATCGGCGCCATTTGGACGAGCTTGAAAAGCTTGTTTGTTTGTATTTGTGAAGTCAAATTTTCCAGTTTGGATTAGAGAAAAAAATCAAGAGTTGTTCAAAGTTATGGAACAGTTACTGCTACTGCCGGTCATTTATTTGGAAACTCATATTCAATTAGGTTTTTGGCAGTTTACCGTGTTCGGGTGATTAGCCATGTTAGCGACATGGTTGTTTGGATGGAGAAGCCGGACTGGAAGTTAATCCATCACTTTGATCCAGACTGACTTTATCTCAGCGAATATTTGATGGAATGCCATGAAATGTTGTGCATTCATGGTCCCCAGAGGATGAACCCTATTGATGGATGATCCCTGATGTGTCCTTTAGCGCCACATTTAAGATCCACATTTGTGGCATAACATTTCTCAACATCTAGCATTAGCTGCCCAAGCCCGTCTCCGATTGGCTTGTGTCTATCCGTCTGTTTTCGTATAAGCCTTTACAGCCACGTGATCCTACACTTCATGATGAATACATCCAAAAGAACATTTGACGATGGGAAGGTGAGAAAAATGACTGCTCAACTGTCTTCTCCGCATTGAAAAAAATTGAATAAATCTGACAGATATTTTCAAGGCCCTGTTTGTTTTTGAAAATATACGGATCGGGACACCAATTAGCTCAGTTGGTAGAGTGTGCATCCCATGTACAGAGGTGCTGTCCTTGCTGCAGTGACCCCGGGCTCGATTCCTGGGGCCCTTTGCTGTGCGTCACCCCCCCTTCTATCTCACCTTGTTTCCTGTCATCTCTGAAGCTGACCTATCAATAAAGCAATAAAAAAGCCAAAAAGACTGGGGTGGGGAAAATGCAGAAAGATTAAAAGGTGAAGTAGCATGTGTAATCTTCAAGATTTCTGCACATTGTAATGAATACATCTTGTGTTTTAACTATTATATTATTACTTATTTGCCTTTAATTTGATGATATAGTATTTGCTGCTGAGACTGACTGAAAAATATTGTTTAAAACGTGCTGGATTATCAAGTTAATGAATGTCCTCTAGTTGTTTAAAACAACCTTTGAACAGACATCATCAAGTATCACCAGGATTAAAGGCAACAACAACACACATGCATTTATCCTCTCAAGCTTGGACAAGAAAATCCTCATCCCCGACCATCTGCAACTCTCCGTGTATGTCTGCAGGGATTCCTACTCACGACCAGAGGGAGCTCCTGCCTTGTGTGATGACCCCCGTGAACTTTGTCAGTCTCCTGGCATCCACCTCGAACCACTGCAGCGGGTCATCCCTCCCAGCGCACCAGGCCCCGTCATAGAGGTCATCTTCATAAAGGCCAGCCTGCAGGCCAGGGAATAGGATTTTAATCCCAGATGTGGAAACACAAATACACAAGCCGTGTGCGGTTCAGCTGGTAATGCCGACAACCTCTGCCTTTTTTTCTAGTTTTTGTAACAAATTCAAAGATTTTCTATTGCAGTGTTCGCAGTGGCGAGGGTGTAGTACACAGGGGCCCACAAGGTTTAGATCTTAGTCTTTGACAATCTAAAATATGCTCCCTAGATAAGAATGTGTTCTAACATGATACATACAGTTACAGGATACATTACTCAAAGTTGACTAGATTGTGTTTGAAGGGAGCGAACAGGAGCAAAACAAAGCCAGGGAAGTTACGGGAATGAACGCGGGACACATCTGTCGGACAGAACTTTCCATTTCCCCGCATTCCTGATCTTTCCGCACCAGTTTGAGCGTTTCACCGATGCAACGCGAGGACACACGTTTTCAGGACAATCGCTCGGTTCGACAGATGAAGATGTTAAACTAATTATAATGCATGAAGTGATACTATCTTCATTAAGCCCGGTTGACACCATCAGCTCAGGGCGAGATGTGTGAACAGTCACATCCTACGCTGACAGACCACATCGTTCATCATCTTCATCCGAAAAGTAAACGTGGCGATGACACGCTGCGCTGTACGCGCTGAGTGCAGAATGTCACGGCCTCTTCATCATAACTGTCGACTCTCTTTTATGTACGGCGGGAAACAACAGTGTTAAACAATGTATGGAACAGCTTATTATTTCAAGATAAACATGGAAGAACTTCACACCCGCGTTTCCATATTAAAGGTACATACTGTGAATTTAGAGGGGAGATGTCATTATTAAGTGATGATCTATGAAATATATGAAATACAGTCGGGTGTTATGAACAGTATAAGGTTAACATTGAACATGTGTTTTCACTTTTAAATGTGTTTGGTGTTCATTGGAGCTTTCCGAGATGCTTCCACTGAATACGACTCTGTGGACTAGACTCAGCGGCCACTACACAGTGGTGTAAAAAGTGCTCAACAGTCATACTTGAGATAAAGTAAAGATAACATGTTAGAATATGACTTTAGTTGAAGTGAAAGGCACCCATATGAATGGTTCTTGAGCGAAAGTATCTGATATGAGATGTACTTAAGCGTCAAAAGTCATTTTTTGTGGGTCAATCCAGAAAGGGATTAGGTGGAGCCAACATCTCACTAATTGCAAAATTTGGTGTGGCTCTGTGTTTGAAACAAGCTGGCATTATATCCACAGATAGAGAAAATCGAAAAACTAATCTGTAATTAAAGGAGAAGTTCATAAAACCCTCCGAGGGGCTGAAAAGAATTGCGGCGTGTACAAGTTGTGTGCGTCGATAATGTTAGACCTTGTAAAAGGCCAGAGACATAGTTTAGCGTAGCACTTGGAAACAATGCATCCCATAAACACCCCCATGTATAACAAATCAACCATAGTCATTACACACACACACACTTAAGCTGATTGGTTGGTGCGCTCTTGTGTGTGTGCGAACGATCGTTCTCTAAACGATGCCCACTTAAATTACTCGCAGAAAGGAGAGGCAGGTGTTCAGCGTCCATGAAACAAATAGCCTACCTTAAACAAAAATCTACATCTAATTAATTGTTGAATGATTTGTGTTATTTGAATATTATTCCGCTGAGGGGGGCCTGTTTTATGTCCTGTTGAATATGAAACCTCTCGGAGGACAGATCTGAATGGAATATGGATATGAGGTTTGGCCGTGGAGCGAGAGATTTGTTTTGTTTCATGCCGATCCAGGTGCAGATGTTTGAAGGAAACGAATCTGGCACATCTATCCCATAACTCACACAAATGACTGTGTGTGTTTTGCTGCAGCACACAGTTTTGAACTTTTCTAAACACTTCTGGAGGGTTTGTGCCATTTTGTTCCTGTTTCCTGTTGTCGTGCGTCTCTTTGCATCAAAAGGAGAAGCTAAATCTGCCACGGAGCTGTTGGTGTCTGGAATCTAAACAAACCGCAGCCACAAAAGTGGAAAGAAACCCCCGAGTTCACTGGACACCGGCCTGATTCAACAGGTCGTCATCTGCTTTCCATGTTTTTTTCTCCCGATTTACAGATAATTGTTCTCTCCAGCGTATGCTATCTCGGTCCGTCCGTGATCCCCGTCGCGCACGTCGCACACGGAGGTGCACACACAACCCAAACAATAAGCCCTTTTGTTATGTTGATTTCCTGAAACATAATGCCTCGCCGTGGTCTTGACTGAATTAGGAGCATGTGTGTGTGCGTGTGTGTTTCATTAATTGTGCAGAGCGGAGCAGAAGACGAGGCTCGCTGCAGACCGTACGCGCGCTAATACCCTCACAGCACAGCTTGCACTAACAGGAAATACCTCTTCTTCCCAGATGCCAATCCTTTTTATTAGGTTTGGGGATGTGCCTTTGGTTTGATGGCAACACTATTACTTTCTCTGTTGAGTAAGCCCTGAGGTATTAAAACGCGCCGAGAGCTGAAGCAGAATTATAATGTCGTCCACGTCGAGCTGAAGCAAAAAGCCGACGATGAACTTAAACTGATCCTGGAATTAAGAAAAAAAAATCTCTCAATTATATTTTTGGCTTTGTCTGAAAAAAAAAAAAACGCCTCCAAGCTGTTATGCAAGCCCCAACATTTCCTAACAAGCGTGCCCACGCTACTCCGACACTTTTACATTCTCGTCTTACCTGAATGTTAAGACGACCTCTGTGCGCGCCAAGGCCGTAGCGTTTCGTGGTCGAGGCGTGGAGCTGGAAATCATCAATCTTCAGCGTCTCCAGTCCCATAGGAGGGCATTCTGGGTGTAACGAGAATGAAAAATTGGCCTGCGTTGGTCAATGTTATGTTTTTATGTGTATTGCATTGCCCCAGCAGCATTCTGCACAGCGTTCACAGCTTCCTGCGTTTGTTAATAGCCAGACTCGACAGTAATGAGCAAACGTGTGAAGCAAACAAGACAGCAGCCGCACTCTGTTTGTTACCGAGGAGATTCTATTAAAAGGTAGCTCTGTACAGAAAGCCTAAAGTAGTCAACACATAGGGGTTAGTGAATTGTTTCATTCCAATAATGTGAAATGCACATATAAAAGCTAATTGTTCTGATGGCGGCCATTATCAGCGTTGATGCGTCTTCTTCCTGCCTGCCGAAAAAAAACGAGATGGAATCTCTTTCATCAAGCGAGTCTGAATCTTAGCTAATTTGTTCGCCACCTCAGACTTTAAGCTTGAATGGCATCAAACATTGCATACTTCTACGTATAAACAAATCATGAAAAGGTGAGTCCATGCTAATAAAATGGAGTTTAATAGCGCTTCAGAGGCTTTCATATCTAATCTGCTATGAATTTCAAATCATTCGTCATGGTTGATTAATGACCGTACACCATGAACGCGTCCTTATTGTAATTTCGCAATGCACACCTGTCACAGCCATCTGACTGCAGCCTGCATACATGATTAAATTGTTGAAATGACTAAAGCAATATCACGAAGAAGAGGAAATGGGGTGCGCTACAGCTGCAGACCTGGCAGGCATGTTTAAAGGTAAAAAGATGTATAATGTAATCAAAGGAATATATTTAAATGTCAGAAAGGTTTGGGTTTTTTTCATCTTGCTTTGACTGTGAATTCAAATGTGGTTTTTAGACGTTTTCAGGATCAGAAAACATGATTGAATCATCTCGCTGATCAACATTTACAAAGACAGATGAATGAACAAACACCAGTGTGATTTATATTTGCTGCAGTGCACACAAAAACCTGATTTATAAAATGTACTCAAAAGGGAGATACGTGCATTTGCAAATTAACCCTTCATATACTTACGTGCATGCCGGCTGTATGCTAACAGACAAATGAGTCAACTCGTGAAAAATTGCAAGATCCTTCATAACTTTCTGCACAACATATCTCCAGTTCTCAGCCATGTCGGCAGAGCTGAATGTTGGCATTTTACCATGGGTGCGTTAAATATGTGTGACTCATCCCTATCCGGGCAGTTGTCACTGGCAACGCAACAAATCCAGCCGCCTGGTCAGGAGCCCTACACTTCACAGTTGGATGCCATGGGTAACCCTCCAGCGTCACTTCTTCTTGAAGCACAGCAGTATAAAGGCTGGGAAAGTCCAGGTCAAGGTGTGGTTAGAAGGGTCATTCACTATAACCAAGTATTGCCTTTAGCCTAAACATAATCAAACTGCAACAGTTTAAAAATGCTAATAACATTCCATAAGTGATAATATGTCAAACTATGTGAACTGTTTGTCAGCACGCTTTATTTTAAAAGTGTAACCAGATGTTTCAGATAATGTATTAGCGCTAACTCGACCACGCAGCCCTTCAACCGGAAAAAAACGAATGCAAGAATTATAGGTAGAGCATCACAGTTTGAAGCTTGAGGGCACTGACCGAGCTGCCACATTTGACTTGTAGGGAGTGAGGACGTGCTGCCCTATCATCACCTCACATCAACACCTCTTTGTTCAGATGACATGTATGAAGTAACTTTTGTGTCAGGGTCGAAGAGGGAGGTGGCAGTAGGGTGACAGCTTGGCGAGATGGCTGCCCAAGTGAGAGACGTCCGTCTTTCAATAATTGTGAGCACCAAACCGCTGGACAGTTTTTAATGAGACGTCGGGAAACCGGATCTTTCGGATGCAACATCAGGACAGTTTTCAGCCCAAAAAAATAGATATTTTTAACGAGGGGCAGTCGTGTTTGTGGCAACAGAACCAGGTAACCTAAAATGTCATCTTTTCCTAAACCTTACCTTTACCCAACCAGAGCATAAACACAGCGTTGTCAAAGCATAAAATTGAAATTTAACATAATAGATAGAAGATAATAATGCATATCCAATAATGCCTTTTTTTGTCTGATTGTCTTGTTTGTCTATTGAGGTCTCTAAAATGAAATAATCCAGATGAAATCACTGTGAGCTCATCAGATTTGTTTTCCTCAGACGGAGGCTGAATACTCCCGAGGATGCTGATTGTGATGTCTTATCAGCGGAGGCACAGCGCTGCGCTGTACGTGATGCCACGGAGTTGGTGACCTCGATGTCTCGCTGTAGGCATGTTGCACGGTACGGCTCCGCGTTTAGTCACACGGACATTCTGCAATGTAAATGATACGCAACATAACCTTGCAGTTACTTTGCCGAGGCATTTTTGAGGCATGAAATCTACATCAGCTCCTTTTCCAATGTAAATCACATTGTTCCATACATGCAGATGTTCCCTTCAAGTGAAGCAGGATGTTGTTCAAATGTGACATTAATTTGAATCCTTTACTTTACTTGTTTATTGTTCTTATTTTATTTTGGAAGTCCATTTTAACCACATGTTCATTACTCTCAATGATGATAAGAGTACTCTTACTCTGCAGGTATCCTCCCATCCCAAACCAAAGGCTCTGCGTGATCATATGGTGGAAATTAGCAATCGTCAACATGAGGAACTATCTTGTAATTAACTCCACTCGCATGCCACTTATCCATCAACACCTGCTGTTGCCACATCAGCGGTTTGGCAGGCAGGAGGCAGTATTCAAGGCACTCAGACTTTACTTTGGAAAAAAAAAAAAGAATGTGGTCTTTAAAAGAATAAAAGCTGCACATCATTTAAAAAATGTTCTGCGTTGCTGCCGGGGGGGAGTTTGCAGTTGATTTGAACAAATGCCTGTCTTTAAGTAATCGCAGAAACTGAGATGTGTGTTCGCTATAAAAAGGGGTCTTTGTGTGAGATTGGCTCATCTTTTACACTACAATGGATATCACCCTGTGAGGGCCAAATGGGCAAATCAAGGTTGACGTGTGAAATCCCCCTGTGCCCGACGGCTCTTTGGGTCAGATCAAGCTGTTTGCAGACTTCCCTGGATCAAAGTGATGGAATTTCAGCGCAAGAATTTCCGATTGGGCATCGGTCTGTTTGCACATGCAGCATATGCTGCACATGTCGCTGTCATAGAGCCAGGACTGCCTTCACAAATGAACACCCAGGAGTTTAACAGGCACAAAGGAATTCTCTTACTGGGGATCTGGGCTTTTCACCATTTTTTACAGCAAGTGAAGTTGGAATCCATAAGGAAGGAAGGAAGCTGGCTTTGCATTGAATAACTGTTCTAGAAGCCTGATATGTATGAGACGCTGACGACCGTCAATCACACGCGCAGGATTTTCAGAGAAGCCGGAGACAAAGAGGATCAGCATCCAAAATCCACACATGCATGACACAATTTATGTTTGGTGCATAAAGAAAGCAAACATAGCTCGAGAGGAAATCAATTCTTGCTGTAAAACTGAAGTGTAAAAGTCGTTTAACAAGCCGGAGGCGAAGAAGAGTTCGTGTAGTAACAGCAACTCTATACAGCAGTAAAATACATGTGTTCATCTACTTGTGCCTATATTTAAAATCATCTCAGAATCAGACACACACTGTAAGTCCTCCGCCTCTCCGAGTGCAGCGATCACAACATATTAGGGACGAGCCGGCCTCTCGAAGCGGCCCAAAAGGATAAAGGTTAGCGGGGCGAAGAAATGGATGGATGCCTGCCATGTTGCGTAGCCCTAAATCATTATCGCCATCTGCATGCAGTGCTTTTCTCAGGAGGACCCACACTGGAACACAGCATCTGGCTTCAACAGCAACATGTAGTAGAAATGACAAAGCGGATGGTTCGATGGTGCTGTGTGTTGCTATTTAGGCCACGTGCCATGGGAGACATGCTGAGGCCAAAAAACACAATTTCCAGGATCAAAGTTTGGTCAGGCTATATGTGTCACAAGTTCAGATTTACACATCTGGTGGTACAGTATTGAAATTCCTTGAAGTGCATGATTTATTCATATCATAATGCATATGGACAGTAAACTGCTCTCAAACAAAGAGCTCTCTTTTTTAACCATATTACATCTTTAAGGAAACAAGCTTGAGGAGCAGCAATCTAAACAGGATTGGCGTCTGAATATAAGATTAAAGAGAGACCAGGTAACTTTGGGCAAATGTAGAATACCGGCACATTGGATTTTTTTTCTTGATTTCTAGTTTGGCTCATGTGCCAAGCCCCCAGGAAGGAAGAGTGCTGGGCTTGAAATCCATTTTGACACAGTGGCCAAATAGTGTAACAAAAAAACACTTTTTCCTGTTAGTTTCCATTGCTGTAACTCTGTGGATCCTTTTCCTGAGCGTCACAATCTCTACAAAGTGACTCGTTTCAGCATAAGAATTGTATCGATTGGCTCAGACATTTGGAAAGTATAGAGACACAATCAAATTGTTTGATCCCATACAAGTTAACAGAGAGCTAAAGCTAGCTGCTAGCCACCTTTAATGGTAGCACATGCAATGAAATGACAGAAATGTCTGATGGTGATGTAAGGTGTGTTTTCTTCTTCCTTTATCTTTGTAATATTGAAACGTTTTGTTGTGATAATCAACAAAACAGTGTTAACAGTAGCATCATTAAAATAAAATAACTTGGGATCAACCAATCACATCCCTCTGGCATCATCAGTTCGCCGCTCCTGCACTTCCTTAAAAGCTGACTTTTTCTAATTCCAGTTCCAGTACTTAGAATTGAACACTATAAAAGGCAAATCTTGTCTGTGTATGTAATTTAGCAACAAGACATGTTATTTTCAATAATTAACTCATCTTTTCATTTGTAAGAAGTTGCATAGTGCCTCTTAAACACCATCTTGATGTGACTCATCCTCTGAATCATCATTGCACATCTTCAGCTGCACATCAACCTATGTTACAATTTTTCCTTTTCGATAGGCCAATCTGTGAAAAACTCAAAGGCATCATATTCGAATCAGCCTCTGCAGCTTGACTGTGCACATGTGTTACAAACTGTGATGTCTGCGTGGAAACATCTTGTTTATGGTTGCGTCTGATGGGAGCGATGAATGAGCTGTAAGAACATCCGCTGAATCGAGCTTTGTTGTTGGTCTCAGAGACCCCGTTTCATGAATTCCCCCGTCGACTTGGTGTGCGTGGCTGTAGCAAGGCGCTGAGTTTCTGCAACGCCTTCAACGACGGCTCGCTAATTAAAAAAAAAATTGGAGGCTGAACAGTTTCTAAATCTGAGTAATGAACTTGTTACATAGAAGGTGTGTGATTTCTGTGACCTGGATAAATCAGCTGCTACCAGGAGACGCTGAAACAAACTTGGAAAACAGATTTGGTGTTGAGTCACAGACGCAGCCGTGAAAACATGATTTTGGGAGCCTGAGCCTTCCAGACTTTGACTGTGTGGGTGTCTTTTTGCCAGGCGTGTCGGCATGTCGAGGTCCCATTTTCCAACATGCAAGAAAAACCTAACTTTCTGTTCCCGCTCCCGAGTGCCAAATTAAAAAATGGCAGCCTCTCCGTCTGTCTCAGTAGGTTTCCTCACAATCGTCTTAACATAAACACATAAATTCACAGTTGGCCACCACAGCCACTCTTTTTTACCTCCCCACGTTATTAAATACAGCTTCCCTTTAAGCAAGAGCTGTCTGACACTGCAAATAAGTCTAATAAGGGCGATGCAAAAACGAAGCTGTGGAAAGTCTGAGGTCAAAAGCACACGCGTTCTGCCCCGAAATCACGATTTAAATCGAGAAAGTTTAATCTGTCATCGACGTGACAGGAAGGCTACCGGGGCATCACGGTTCTGGTTTACCAAATACACTCTGATCCATGGAAACCAAACACAATGCTTCACAGGCAAGGAGGACATCAGTGCCTCTGTGGCTCGGCTCTGAATGGATCGTCTTTATCCTGCCAGACTTTTTTTTGCTCTCTGGGAGAAAAAAAAAAATCTTGCTTTCTGAAAAACTCTTTTCCAAAAATATTTGTCATCTCGACTGCTCCCACAAAAGCGGAGAAACGATCGCTGCACCTCGGAGGGGAAGATGAATTTTATGAGGTCATGAATTTCCCATAACAAGTGAGAGTGACATCGATTGCTCACTCACCCTGTTTGATCGCGCTGTAGTGTCCTTCTCCCTCCGAGATGCTGTTCGGGGTTTTCAGGGGGCTCTTCTTGGTCTTCTCGGCCTTTTTGTTGGCCGTTTTCACTGAGGGAAGGAAATGACATTAATGCAGGGATGGTTATTACACTGGAAAAACTAATGAATGAATGCAAGGTGTTGCTTGCGTGTCATAAGTAAAATGTCTGCAGTGGAACGAGTGAAAACTGTCTGAAACAAGACTTGTTTATGGGGTCTTTTACAGGTCGGATCACCTTCAAAACTGCTGATTCACTGTTGTCTACATATGAGAGGGAAAATGAAAAAAATTGTTGACACAGGAAAAAAAAAAAAAAAAAATAGCTTTGGCTGGATTCAGTCCAGCACATATGGATAGATTCAAGATCGGGGACTGAACCAAGAGACAATCTCCGGGCACTGAATTTGAAAACGTTTAACTCTTACATGCCGTTACAGTCAATGCCAATGCTGCTTTTTCAATTTGCGCCCCCCAACTAAAGTGCCTCCAGGTTTTCGAATCAGTCGTGGAAGTGTCGCTGGGTGGGTGCAGGGTGTCACATTGCATGCGCTGAAGATGGAAGAGAGCAATATGTGCGCGTGCTCTTTATCTGACTGAGTGTCAGGGCGGGATAGGCCCCCACGTGATGACGATCCCTCCTCACATCTGAAAGTCTTTATCCGTGTCTCATTCTAGGAACAGGTTAAATCCTCAACAGCGCTCCGAGCCGCAGATGTGGTCGGGCGTTAACTGATAGAGGAGGCTGTGAGATATGATCATCCAGACGGTGGTGAGGTTGCAGGCGATACTTACGGCTATTTCAAGGTGGTCCAAAGTAGTACTAACTGAATAAACACCACAAATACATGCCCTGTTTTTAAAAAATGCTACCTAAGTTAAACATGTTGAAGCAGTAACGTGCACTCAAATATGAAAACATTTCAGAGTTTAAGTCTTAAGGTGCTGTAACATGTTTGAAACAGTATAAAAATAATAAATTTGAATTTGTTTTTCTTGTTTTTCAATCATCAGCTGGTGAGTGTATATCCAATAATCGCTCTTTTTTAGCACTGTTTTTGGTCTCCACCAACAACTGCCAGCTCCAGCTGCTAAATGCTCACTTATGTTCATCACCAGCGAGTTGCTAACTATGTCTGTGTGCTCCCTGGTACAGAGCAGGTAGCACTCAATGGGTTTATGACTGTTGTTTGTTTCTGAAAAAGGAGGTAAGATTGAACAAAAACAGCGGATTTATGGACTGCAACACCAAAACAATGAGCTTAAAGGCGCTAAAATGACAGCAGGGCAGCGTGATAATTGTCTTAGGATTTGTCACTATGATTGAGCAATTTAACATTACACAGTTATTTGATCCACTGTTGCTGAAAACTTTTATGCGTCCAGTGCCTCCATTGTATTTGTAGTAACGTCCCACCTCTGATTAAGATTTTCCACTTTTTGTTCAAATGTCAACTGGCACGCAATTTTAAAAATAATTCAATAATGAAGACTAATTTTAATATAAAAGTCCTTGCAGTCTATATTCACGGGCCTGTAATAATAACACTTCATCTTGTTAATAAGATGCAGTGTGGTGGAGATAAAACAAGCAGCTCTGCGTGGCTGTTATCACTGTTATTCTTCCCCGTAGTCCCACCTGCAGCAGGTATCCCTGCCGAGACACGTGAGCCCGCGTGCCTGAAACATGAGGTCACCGTCGACACAGCTGCTCTAAATTATCTGCCACCGACCAACCGGAGGCCCTCACGCCTGTTACTGTCCTCCAATCACCCTGCAGGATCTCAAACATACCTACAAACCTGCTACTGCATGTGCTCAGAGTCCCACACACAGAGATCTGTACATGTTCCATATGAGGGAAACGGAACCACTCGCTTTGAAAAACGTGGATTTCACGTGCTCTGGCTTTAACGAGTAATGCGGTCCTGACCTCGGGCGGGTGCGAAGCTGTCGGTTCCGCTGTTGTGCAGGAGATACATGGGAACATGGCTCTGATCTATGAGGGGGAATGAGGAAGGGGGACTACCTGCAGAGGTCAATGTTGATGTTTTCACCCTGCACATCCATCACCATGTGAATTGAATTCAGCTGCTCCTCTGAAGTCCCTGAAATGTTCGGTTTGAACTCATCATCGTGCGGTGTGAGCTTGTGAGGGGCAAAAGCAGATCAGCAGTAACTTTCTAGGCACTAACCTTCGATGTCCAGCTTTCAGCTTTATGTGGTGTGACAAATTTTACTCAGACACAAAAAGCTGCACAAACAGCTCTTATTTCAGTGGATTTTAGCCTTTTTACTGGTTAATGCCAAAGCAAATCCTGTCATGTTTATTTTATTGAAACCTACCTAAACACGTGTACTACAGTCATTAAATCTGTCTGCATGCACCTATGCAAAAGAACAATTATCTGTAAGTCCCCTCAGATGCATTAATAGTAAAGTAAAGAGCCTGTTTTGAAAATGTAAAGCAAGAAAGTACACATATTTAGATCTTAAAAAGTTGTCTGAAAAAATAATATTCATGTAAAGTACAGATACCTGAATGATCTACTCCCACCTTTGGATAACAAAAACTTCTGGACAGAATAATAAATACCCCTCAAAAAGGCAAATAAAGCAGGAACTGTTTATTTATTCAGTGCACTGTGGTGTCAGTTTCAAGAATTTGACAAAATAAATAAACCAATGTCCAAAAACAATGCACACAGTGTTCGCTAAGTGCCTCCTTAACACACACACACACACACACACACACACACACACACACACACAGTCTGCAGCTTGTCCACGTGTGCCATCATTCCAGTGTAAAATGGCCATAAACTGGCAAAAACCGAAACTGCAGAAAGCAGAACAGCTCTGGGGTCAAAATCCTTAAACTAAGGACAAGAATATGCCTCATATATATAAATACAAATGGATTTTACACCACAGCAAAAGTCAAGTTAGCGGAGGGGAACTGCTCAGACTGTCTTCATGTTTCAATACAGTCATCGATATTTGGCACCAGTGGTGATGCGATACATCGCGACCTCTTGCGATACGATATATTGCCTTATTGATATTTTGTACCACCTGTGCTCGTGAGGTAACTTCAGAAGTTTCTGCTCACGTTGCAGCACGCAAACCCCTCATGTCAGATTTTTTGAAATCATCATTGCTGATTGATTAGGGTTAGGGTTAGCCCTGGCACTTGTAAGAGGGATTTCTAGAGCTTCAGACTGAACACTTTCTCAAGAGATGAGAGTTCTTTTACCTGACTTTGTATCATCGGTGGTCTTATCCGTCTGCCTGCCCCCCTTTGCCACTTTCTTGCCAGGGTTCTGGCTGGGGTGCTCACGGCTCCTGTCAGGTATCGAGGCCACAGGCTTCTCCAGCATTTGGACCTGGTTGTACTGATCTCTCGTCAGCAGCTCCTGCATGTAGTAATCCTCATCCTCACTGGCACGGCCGAGGTCTGCCAGCCCCGCGAGGAGCCCCAGCAGAGCCAGGGGGGTTAGGAGGCTGAGGCGCTGTCTTGTCATGACCCAGGGGGGGATTATCTCCAGCTGTGAGTCGCGGTGCCGTCTCCAGAGGAGCCTGCTGCTGCTGCCGGGCTGCGTCCCATCAACTGCTCCCCTTCCTCTCCCTTCCCACTCCGGCACGGGGAGTTCACAAAGTTCTCAGAGCGCTCCAAGTCACTGACGAAAGCAGCGGAGCCAGAGGGTCCATGGACGCCTCAGCCTGGGAAAAATACAGTGAGGGAGGGAGACACACAGAGGGAAGAGGCAGGGAGGACAGACAGTGCAGATCGCTTTCTTTATAGATGCTGGCAGGTGACTCAAAAAGAAAGCATTTTTTCTGCCTCCCTCTCAGGTTCAAACCAGTCGAGGCTGCTGACACAATGCAGAGTCACTTTATTTGGTGTGGGCAGAAGTGAAATGGGGATAGAAGAACACATTCAGGATCTGCTTTCATCTCCATCTCCTCCCACTTTGTCTGGGGGGCAGGCGAGGCTCTCTGCAAGTAGAATAAAGTTTTGTTCTTGCCTGCAGGAAAAAAATCAACACGGAAGCAGCTTCGAACCAGTTTGTGATTCTGTGCATCCAAAGGAGAAGCAGAGGGCAAGCTTCCTCATCCGTGCAGGAGTGTGTTCTGAAACCCCCAAAACTGGCACTGTTGTTTAGTTAGTTAAAGTGCACTGTGATGTCTCCTCACCGGGAAGGATGATTAACTCTGTGCTCTTCCTCAAGCTGCCCTCATTTGCCGAGGCTGCTCCCGCTCGCGGCCGAGCCCTGTTTGGACTCGGCGGTAATTTACACATTACCAGAGCAAACTCTCGGCGGAGCGTCCAGGCATGTTCCAACGCAGGGATGGAGCGTTGCCCTGTGTGTCACAGCTCATCACGTCAGCGCTGTCTGCTCCTCATGAAGCTCTTTCCCCCCCTTTTGACCAACGACTGCTGCAGCCGATGGAGCCACATATTCACGGGGAAAGACGATAACAGAACCCCCCCCAAAAAAAAGCCAGCGGTCAAACTGACACCCTCCTGATCGAAACCGTATTCTGTCAGCTGCAAACGATTTATCTTGGTAAAAGATGAAGGTTTCATCACGGAGATCCCAACCGTTTTTTGGGATTCATTTAGACTCATTGCCAAGCGAAGAAAATTTCTTGGCCTTGGGCTTAAAAGACTCAGTCATAGGGAGAAGTGGGATTTCGTGGAGCCATTCGCACAACTAATAAGTACAGCTTTTGACATTTCATCAACCCGAGGCAAGACAAACTAAAGCAAAGATAATAATCCCTTAACAAGCGCCAGTGCCCCGTCTGGACTCTACCCAATTTAAATGCACTGGTTCATTACACATAACTGATGTGGAAAGACATCGGGCACAGAAAAAAGTCCAAAAAGGTTGTGCAGAACTCCGACTTTACACCTGAGACTGAGCGGGCCTAAAGGAGACTGAGGCTGCGGGCTAATCACGGGAAAAAAGAACAGGATCCGGAGTGGGTGGACAGCTCGAGGCTCGGCTGGCACGGCCGCTCTCTCAGCAAGGCAGGCATCCGCCACTCGCCCACTCTTCGTCCAGACTACACCCATCCTGATGCGTCTAAGGAGGGAGGGAACGGAAGGAGGGATGAGGCAGCCGACAGAGCTGTGGCGTTTTGTTTCTTTTTTTTCACCTCAAAGGCTTTGGAGACACAAAATATCCCCTTACCGCCTCCCTGCACACCTCAAAACAAGCGTTACTCCCGGAGTGTCAGGTTTCACTGAAGTGCACGGCTACGCTGCGGCTGCGATGCCTCCAGAGACGGGTCTGCATTACAGGAGCGATTACTTTGTGGCGTGGTAAGGGATTTTTTTGAGAAACAGTGGCTGAACGCAAGCACCTCTCCGCCTGTTTAAAGACGCTGACAGATTTGTGTGTTTGCGGCCTGAGGACGGGGGAACCGATGAGTTGCGATGCGGCTCGTTTCTAGGAAAGTTTCTGTTCGACCGGGATCTTAACTCTCGGTCTCAAACAAGTTCTGTTGTCCAGTACCCATTACTCTCTTTTATAAATGTACAAAAACACCCGAGCATTTTTACTACTTCCTGCTCGGTCTCCTCTGACTCACTTTATTCGGCCCTTAGTCGTAAATTTCCTTCTTGCCTTCAGTTTTAAAATTGCTGCAGCAAGCAGAACCACATCGGCACATGTACACTTGTTAGCAGTGCATTTTTTAAAAAATGTTTTATTTGACTTCTTCCTCTGGCTGTTCCAACAAGTCATTTTGGATGTTGTTCATTACCTTCTCAAAAGGCCCATGTGACCGGTCAAAAGACGACATATTCAGCAATTTTCCTATCTGCCGCTTCTTTGGTTAAAGCCGCTATGAGGAACATTCATAATTCATTGATTTTGGTGGCTCCGCGTGAAAAAAGATGACAGTGATCAACAAAGTGAACTTACGCTGTCTGAGTGCCGTGCTGTACCACCAGATGAGCAGATTCTTACAGCCAGTCTTCTCGCTGATGCTCTTGTTTTGAAAATCATCCAAGATTCAAGTCCATATTGGATAACTTCACAATAGCAATTTATATCCACTGCCATCTTTCATAAGGCTGTACAGTAGCTGCCAGGTATTGCAGACTTCAGGAACTGAGCCTAAAGATGTACAGTAATTGAACATAATCTGTATCTGTGTCTGTACTTTACTTGATTGGCGGCAGGAGACCAAAGTCAGCTGAACGACCCACATTTGGAGGTTTTAAACTTCGACAATGTTAGTGCAGTCTTTTTCTTCTGAGAGGGGAACGTCTTTAATTTAATTAATAATGACAAGAAGCTGTTTGTCAGAAAAACAAAGGTCCATATAAGCACCGGAACGAACATACCGTTGCTGAGGACGAAAAGTTAGTGCACCTTAAATCTCAGACAAAAAGACGCAGTATTTCCTCCTTAACATCTTAATTATTGTTTTTATATATATTTCATCTTCTTCTGTGTACGTATCATATTTATCTTTTATTTACATATTAAAAATGTATTTGTCTGCGATCTCTGGCACCACGCATGGCTTTCACTGAATATACAATAGTGAAGAAGAAGAAGAAGAAGAAGAAGAAGAAGAAAAAGAAGAAGAAGAAGTTTTTGCAGCATGGTAAACATTTAATAAAGATTTCCTACACTTGCTGTCTGAAAAACAGTAAGAACGTCCACATTGAAATACCTGCTACATTCTGAAACAGGCACATCAAACAGTCGCTTGTCATGCTGCGGAGCGGAGCAGCTTGAGGCGGCGATGTTGTGACAATAGCTGTCTTTCTCGTTGAAGAACACCCAAGGTGGGAGAGTGACGGCTCCTGCCTCTCTTCATAATCTCTTAAGGAGTTGGGGGGGGTCTCTGGCTGAATTCTCATTAATTGGACATCAGTGCCCAGAGTGACAGGTTAGAGGCTCCCTGCTGCTCCTTTGGCAGCTCGTAATTGATGAAGAAAAAAAAAAAAAGGGACTGGCTTGAGGTTGAGAATGTGAGGGGTGGAAGGAATAATACATAATGGTAGTGTGCTGTTCAGCAAGGCTACATTTTTCCCCTCACCGACAACAGTAGTTAGTGACAATCTGGACTGCAATATCGCACGCTGACTCGACACGAACTTAAGTCGCTAATGGATCCAGAGTGGCCCAGAACATGTGGAGCTCCTCGCTTGTTTTTTGCACGGGGGGAGGGGGGGGAATCTGATTAACGCGTGCAATCTCACACGTTCTGCACACACGCGTGGACAGAGAACGGATGCGTGCACACACATTTTTTGCCGGCATCCATCAAACGCAACCTTCAGAGTGTCAAACTGGCCCGCGTCCAATATTTCTAATGAATTCTGATGGCAACAGTTCAATGCGGACAAACAGGTTGACAGGGACGAACCCCGTCTCGTCTTATTTATTTATTGACGTATTTACCCGTCCAAGTTATTGTAATGTGACACATTTATGGATCCGAAACGTGGCACACAACAACCTTGGATTTTTTTTTTTAAGCATGTGCATTTCATTACGGATGAATGTCAACGTTCTCAAAAACAGGCCGAGAAACCGAATCTGCAAGCTGGATCTTGATTCACCTTGAAGACAAACGCGTGCCCAGTTTCTCCGCAAAGAATGACATCGCAGCTGTCAATGTTTGACTCTAATGCAAATATAAGTGACGAGGGGTAATTAGAGCCAGCTGCACTTTTCCTTCCTAGATTCTCAGTTGAATGCATGTCACATCACGTTATTTTTGCAATCTTCTGTATAGAGTACATCTAATTTTCTGCACGATTCGAGTTGTATATACTTCCAAACTTGGCTTTCCGATCGCTGTATGATCAGCAAAGGAGCCAAAAAAGGCTGGTGTTGGATCACACCAATATTTCTCCCGTGTCCATGGAAACTGTGAGACGTGGTGATGGTCATTTTGCTCGGGGCCGACACACACATGCAGAGCAGTGTGTGCCTTGAGCAATGTGTCAGTCGATGTTTTTCCTGGTGTCCTTGTTGGAACTCAGCAATCACGCCCTTTTCATTTATTGGTGTGATAATAGTCCGCATATCCAGCGCTGATTGAAGTAGCTGGATCGCACCACTGCTGTGAATTCCGATTTTTTTTTTTGCTAATAAAAGGTCAAGATCAGATATTAAACAGCTGTTTAGTTTAATCAGAAGCAGGTTCGGTTCGTCCACTTTCATTAGATTTTGTCTTTGCTGAGGTTTTACACTTGGAAGATGTTTTTCTTTCTTTAAGTTTGGTAATAGACGACCAAATGAAAGGTTCAAATCCTAGTATTTTGTTAAATCACAGTCCTGGAACTGAAACTCAACAGTACAGCCAATGATGAATCACTGTGAGATATTGAGAGAGTCTGAGAGACGTTTGAGTTACATGAAGTTGAACGGATATTCAACGAGCCCACCGGCCAGTTTTTATTATTCATATATATATTATTAAATATATGCTGTTTTTACACCACGGTATGTGCAAAATGATGCATAACAGTGTAAGAATAGACAACTACGGCAGCAAATTGCCTTTTTAGAACTGGAACTTTTTTCTTCTTTCCAAACATACTACACATTAAATCTGCTACAATCAATATATCTACATTATTTTCAAGTTTTCTTTAGTTAAACAACACAACATATGTCAGTAAATCAACGAAAACTAGGTCACAACGACAGACAGCACTATAAAGCGTAAATAAAATAGCACGTAACTAGAACAGAATGTGTCACAAGTTTTCAAAAGCATTTGTTTTTCTTATGTTGTGCTTCTTTCTTTAATTGACTTATAAACGCGAAGCAGACTTCATAAAACATCCCTTGGTAATAAAAAATCAAACGAGGCTGTGTCCGTCATTAACCATCCAGCAAAAACAGGCCCTGTCTCACTCTGCCAATGACGGAGAGCAATCTTTGAAGGACGCGGAAGCAAGAACAGTGTGTTGAAGGTATAATATGTAAGAATTCTTGTTAAACGCATTCGAATACTAAAGACTGAATAAAGTTTGCTTGCCTTGCCCGTCCTGTTTCATTGTACCACTCCAAGCTCCCAGTTCAGAACACTAGCTGTGTGGCTAACTGAGCTATCTTGCTAACAGTAGCTAAAGTTTGCAGCAGTCAATGTTTTGTCCAAGGACACAAAAGAGGTCTCGTGACGTGGTGAACTGACAGAGGATCATCATCCAATACAGCACTTCCCCTCAGCTGTACGGAGCGTTTCTGTCTCTTTTTTGCTTATTGTTTTGGTGTAACAGCTCACTTTACCAGATTAGCAACTTGTTACCTGGTGAACATATTGGAGACATTTTAGATTAAAGAGCCATATATTATCTCAAAATGAAATGCTAACGTGCCAAGTGTCTGCTATATGCATGCATTTGCCCGTCAATGTCAAAGGTGATATAGCATGTCAGCGTTGTTTGATTCTTGTTTCTGTTTTCCCTCCCAGTGGCCACGTAAAGACCACTGACCTAATGTCAAAGTCACTTGAACCAAATTTTTTAAACAAATGTTCCCACTGGTATGTGGATCATAACTTGTCAAAGTGCACCGTAAGCTGTTCACTCAGGCCAGCTGAGACAAAATGTGCCTTGGACATCTGTGTTTTACACTGGCTACAACCTACTTTGATGGTTTTTTCCTTCTACTTTTATTATTCTATGATCCCTGCTGAAACTATTACATTTGTCGGAGCCATATAATTTTAGACGATTTACTGTTGTTTGTGGTCCGGAGAGGTAGCGGAGAATGTCTCTCCTTCGGAGACCCTCGTGGTGATGAAAAAGCTCTTTATCTCTTCATCACACACGTAGACCTCAAGTTGCTCGGTAACAATGACAGTTTTCCTACTCGGCGGCCTGGATCCTGATGCGTTTCAGCACAGCCGCCCTCAGCTTCCTCCCTGAAAGCACTCCCTTCCTGAACACCTGTGTTTCTAATTCTTTGTCCACATTCGCGGCAGCTGGGACACGTTCCAGCTGGATGTGACCGAAAACAGGCCAGATGTTTGAAACTAATAACGGTGGCAGTTTAATTTGAATGTCAGGGGAATCCTGATGGAAGCACGGATTTACGTATGAGTGCAATCAAATGTAATTAAAGTTGATGCAACAATAGGCTTTTTCTTTATTGCCAAGTTGTTTTCAAATCATTCACTTATTTTGTGTGGTCTCGTAGAAATCGCTACGGGGGCTTTGTTGACCCACTTAAAGCAAAATGAAAAGGTTATCCAACTCTAAAACACCTCATCGTGGGTCATCAAGGATTTGTAGACGCAGCTGCTGTACACTGCAAAAAGTTCTGTTTAAAATATTAAATTCAGTGTAAGATTAATGAACATGCCTTTTATTCCTCAATCAATCAGGAAATCCTAAAATTGAGTAATTCAACACGCTGCATTAGATTGAGTGAACCCACATGGCTACCGCTCTTCTTATGTCTTTAGCAAGACCCAAACCCAAGACACAGGTCGGAAAAACAAAAATACAAGGGTGAACAGAAGTGAAACACAGACAAACCAGCAAAGAGTGAGGGAAAACAACTATTTAAATGAACAGGGTCTGATTAACTAACAAAATGCAGGTGCACAAAGAAAAAGAAAGGGAAAAAGACAAAGACAGGAAGTGGAAAGAACAGCATGACACACGAGGAGAGAATCCTCAAAATAAATCAAGAGACTACCTCGACTTTGAACTGACTAGTTTCAAGATCTGTCAGTTAAGTTAAGTTAAGTTATTTTCCTCCATGGACATATCATTTCACTCATATTTAGTTGGTTTCGCTTCAACTTCCGTGTTAATTTCTTGCATTTCAAACGTCCTCTGTTGCAGTGTGTTTAGGATATTGACTGTAAAGCAGCGGTGCACGTTCTGCGACCTCCCCGGAAGGACATCTAGCTGCTCAACAGCCGCAGGTGTAATCGCATTAGAATTCTGTGCCGTCCCCAGTTGAGGAATGTTTGGCTGGAGTCTGAGATTACAGCTAATGCAGAGCAACAACCCTGCGTCCACCGAACCTTGTTGAACAATGACATGACTGCAAGAGGCACGAGAGGCCTGGGACGGCAGGAAAAACAAAACTAAAGGAGAGACATCTGGTTTAGCACATCCTCCACGGTTAAAGGAAGAGCTGACAGGCTCCATCTACGTCCGTTTTTTAAGGATAATGCTGCAAAGGTGTTTTGCTATGAAGCTCCAGGAATGTTTTGTGAACTACATAACTTCACCCAGCTTTCTATCAACATGCAGGCGAGCTGATAATGACTACATTTTCACTTTTGGGTGAACTCTTCCTTTAACAGCGGAGGGTGTGCTGAACTAGATGTATCGTCTTTGTTTTTTTCTGTCGTCCCAGGCGCCTTTTGCCTCTTGCAGTTGTGTCATTGTGAGTTCGACGGATGCAGGGTCATTGCTCTGCATCAGCTGTGATCTCAGCCGAGCATTTCTCAACAGGAGATAACGACTGAATTTTCACTTTTGGGTGAATTGTTCCTTTAAAGGTTTCATATGACAAAAAAAAAAATCGGAATTGTTCAATTCAGCCTTGTGGACATCTGCTGATGCTAATCAGAACCATTAGTACAATAACTTAGCAGTCATAAATTTTAAAAGGATTTTTTTAATTCCCAGAGATGTTGTCTTCCCATGACTTTGGAGGTATAAGCTAACAAAAATGTGTTTCAAAGAGCTGTGGGCAGCAATCTTTACTAGAGCGTGGAAAAATCACAATAGCGTCTTAGCTTAGCTTTGCGGACTGTGTGAAGAAAATAAGCAGGCCAATCAGTAATCACTAGCCCTGCCAGGGACCATTTCTGTCTCTGCAACATGTGTCCAAAAGAGATAAAAGTGCATAGCAGCGTATATCACAAACAGATGTTTTGGGCTGAACCCTGAATATCCCACAAACGTTAGCAGAGAGAGCTGAATGGGACCTTTTCTGGATCATTGGTGCAATATAAAAGGGAAAAATCCCTGCGTTTTTTTTAATTTTTTTAAAAATTGTCTCTGACAAATCTCACCCAATGGAGATTACAGTCTTCATAATGATCTGTTTGTTTCCCGAATGCCTCGCTCACTCATCAGCGGTGGGCATGACTGGGCCTCACACGGCCTCCTCAAATATAACTGGCAGGCTATCAGAGCGCTCAATCAGCGTGATGGATTGCAAATGTTTGTTGCATAAACTTGTTTATCCAGATCTTTCTTTCTTGTTATCGAGCCGCGATTCAGAGGAGGATTCTGTTTTTCGTTTTCGGCTCGTTTGGAAGGATCGTGGGAGAGTTACGAGCAGGGAGAGACGTAGCGATCGTCACTTTGTCGGTGGTCTTAACAATGTTTTTTCCTGTGATGGTCAAAATGTCTTAACTTAAGAGACCGGGAACAGACAATCCTTCACATTAAGAAGTTCCACACCACAAAGCAATTTCGTTAAAGTATTGTCCGACAAAGGGACTAAAGTACAAAGAGAAGGAAGAGCAGAGGAGTTTAGAGAGACCTGATGAGGAGTGAAAACTGGGGAAGGCGCTGGAGAGAGAGGCCTCTCCTGCTAAAGCCCTTCTTATCCAAACTGACAGAGGAGAATTGGACCCGCGGACAAAGTTCCTCGCAGACATGTCCAACATGCTGCTGTGAATCCGATAAATGTGACCTGAAATGTTACAGGTTCAGGGAGGTCCATCGCTATGCCGCAGGCGTCTGCTGTTCGAGCTCGAAAGATCCATACTGCAGCAAGGGCACACAGAGCCAGCTCGTCCTATGTAGAGCAGTGGCTGTAGTTTACGGCAGCTCTTTTAATGTTCATGGGAAGGACTTACGCTAAATGTTCTTGTAAGTCGAACGGTTCTTAGTTAGTTTTCATCCTTTCATTGTATTTTTTTAATTAGAAGAAAAACAGAATATCATCACCTGTGTCCTTGTGGTCTTTCCAGGGAGAATATGACTTTAAATAATCCATGATGAAAACTTTCATTGCATGGAAGAATAAGGGATATCAGTCTATGGCTACATAGACAATTAGCAGAATTAAAATAATTGTTGGTTAATCAACCAATTAGGTGCATTTGAGCAAATCCTTCAAATGAAAGCCAACAATCTAGAAGTGCTTGGTGACCGATCCTAGGAGCCATATTGTTTTGTTTTGATTGTTTTTTTTTTAAGGTAGATGTTTAAATATCCCCAATTATTCATGATATTTAAACTGGGTGGCAGAGTGAAACTTTGCCGGGGAAGTCAGGGAATCAAGGGAACTTACTTTGAATTAAGTGGAACCTACATTGTACCATTTTGCATCTTAGCAACAAAGTTAAATAGGTTCTTGCTTCTGACCCGTATGGACCACCATTAACATTCCAGTTTTGTCCCTCTGTGGGAATAAGTTTCACACCCTGAATGAATCTGCGCAGCCATTTCTTTCGTGTCACTTAACAGCTCTTTCACTAACTTTTCTCTAAACTGGCCGCCACACTCACAAAACACCTCACAAGCTAGCTAGTCTGCCAAAAGTCAGAACAGAGCATGTGTTGCTTCAAATAGCGCTCAGGTGCTCCCTGCTGCTAATCAAGAGAACCTCCACAGGTGTCGGTGCTATCAGTAATCAAGCCTGCACCGAACTTCATTTAAAACTTGGACATTTATTTCCATCCTGTAACCACGCTGGCTCTGTTCCCTGGGAATTTAATTCTGAGACACAGAAATGCTGAGAATCACTTTACGACTCCAGCAGGGTGAGTTTGTGCTGCTAATGCTACTATAAATATATTTCTGGATGCCTCTGCTCTGTTTTTGGTGTTTATGCGCTTGGTTAAACCGCGCGGCCGCGAGCTACACTCCGAGCACATCTTCTCGCTGACTGTTTATTCCTTTTGCTGCTCATTCCTCGTTTCTATGTCACTGACTTTCATCAGCTATTAACTGTGAATCACTCGGCCTACATGTAGCGGCTGGACTGGTTTTTGTTGTTCCTGGCACCGGAACACACTCTGCAATGTTTTTTTTTGTTTTTTTTTCAAGTGGTTTGTTCGTGCTGATGAAGACACGGAGGGGGCCCACTGTCAGCGTCTATTTATGGAGTTATTTCAGTTTGATGCTGAATTAATGGGAAGCGCTAATTGAGGCGTAGGTAGTCACAGTGACATTTTATTCCACCCACTTCATCGACATTACAGAAATATTTCAATTAAAAAAACAAACAAAGACTTTGCTATTCATACCGTCATTTCATCTGCCGAGCTGCTGTTTTCATGGGGTCGACACTCAGCAAAGTTCAGCACGGAGCTAATTCGCGTGCACTAACCGCCATTTTTTTTCTGATAAAGATTGGACTTATCCTTGAAATTCACAAGGTAGTTTACTCCCATTGACTGTGCGGTGGGGGGGCTTTGATGGGGAACAGTGAAGCTAAAGGCCGGTGCCAAGTTTGCACACTGACGGCGCTCAAAAGACTTTTTTCTCACAGTTAAACGTCCCCCAGAGGATGGGTTTGGCGCCCTTCTGCTGTCACCACTTCAGCTTCTGCTGCTCATATAGCGTATCACAAGTTCCGCCAAACCCCACTGTGCTGAGCTCGGAGTACCCTTGTGCCTATAGATGCCAAATGCTGACTCTTTAGTACCATCGTAAATCTGTTCCGCATGAGTCGGTCAACTGAATTACACTCTTATCCAACTGAGAGCTTCGAGTCTTGTCATTTTCCCATGACACTGAGTTGTATTTTTGGGATATACCGAGGCCAGGACTCATCACAGACTGAAATGCAAAGAAATACAAAACTGCTCCATCGTCCAGTTTCCTGTCGGTTATTGTGCTCATGATACAGCGCAGACTAGGACGAGAGGCAATATTTGTGCATTACATGAAAATTGTACTTGGTTGAGAGCTCTGATTGAAGCAGGCCCACTTCAGCCATCCGACTCCAGACACAATATGCAAATGATTTGCAGTCCCTATTTTCTCTCCCCAAAGTCGGATTGTCTTTGATTTCAGAGAAAGGAAGTCATCGAAAAAAGCTTCTGGCGCAGCGACATTGTACAGTCAAAAGAACTGTGTTCCCTTTTTGGAGGGCTCGACTAGAACAACGGGATCTCGTGTTGCTCAATAAATCTGTGTGATGGCAGGTTGTCATCTTAATTATGAAAGGAGGTTTTGCAGTGGTATTTGGGTCAGTTTGTCTTGATGTGACGCTGCCAGGAAACAGAGAGACATGTGTAACTGACAGGATGAGTTTTGTTCTCTTCTTGTTTCAACTGAGGCACATTTTTTTGTGTTTTTTAAAGCTCACTAAATAATCTGGATGTTGTCGATGCTCCAGTTGCTGTAATTTAAGTGCCTCAAGTTGTAACTATGCAGTGTATTGGTTGGCTCTTTCTGCCCTCTGGTGTGGAGAAGTAGTATGTTCCAGACTTTATCAGTCATTTCAATGTGACAGATTATCATATTCTCTTAATTCGAAATGTTCAGCGGGGCTTGACGGGGTTTAAAACACATGTAATTGCTGCTTTGTTCGTTGTTATCTTTCGCTCCTGGCTGGCTGCGTTTTTTTTTTCTACCGTTGAACACACTCAGAAGTCTTTGTTTCAGTTGCCAAATTAATTTGCCGGATTTAACAGCCTCCGATCTAACAAGTGTTTTAATTTGGCTTTCCTCCTTCTAATTGGTAATTATTCAGTGTTTGTGACAACCTTTCAACAGGAAGCAGAGGAAAATCATAATGACGGCCTGATCAGAGTAATTACACGGCTGCTTTTACAGCCGACTGACTGAAAATATTGGCATTCAGATTTCCTTTTAAACTCGTTTTAATATCAGATTACGGGACATCTCTGTCTGGTGTTTGCAGTTGAAGGCAGCAGATATTCCATTTGATGTCTTTGGTCTACTACTGCTGGTATCAGGAGCATTATTGTTGGGTGAGGCCTGTTTCAAGACTGCAACTATATGTAGTGTCCAGTAGATGGTGGTGTAGTTTCATTAAACCTCAACGCTCTGATCCCAGTCGACTCCATTCAGCCTTTTCTTCTAGCACTTGAAAAACACTAGATTATGATCAAGACAGGAAGTACGGTCCCTTTTTATCTGTTTGGATATATTCCAGCAGTGTCGGACAAAAGAGGACAAAACTATTACAGTAGGTCTCATCCTCTCTGTTCCGCCAGTCGGGGCTATCTTTTTAATTAATTGTACCAACCTTTAAAAAAAAAAAAAAAAAGACAGCACCAGGACTCTGCTTTAACATCTTTGAATTCACTATTTTAATTTTGTACATCTGTTCACACAAAGAAAAAAACAATCAAGACCTGCTGACATCTCTTTCTCTCATGTATTCACTCACTCTCTTTCTCAAACACACACACGCATCACAAAACCACCACACTCCCCTTGTGCTATTTTTCTATCTTTGATTCATCTCTGCTTTTATAACTTAAAAAATAATTTAGATTTAAAAAAAAAAAAAAAAAAGACATTGATTTCCATGGGCACTTGAGAGAGATGAAGCTCAAACGAAAGGAGCTGGCTGACGCATCAGTGGTTTCCTTTTTTTTCTTTTTTTTTTTAACTGAAGTATAAGGAGGAGGTGGGACGTTCAGAGTCTGGAGCTGTTCTCCCAGAGGAAGGAGTCATTCCGCAGCACTTTGGCCAGTTTCTCGTTAAACGGCGTGTAGAAATCCCGCAGGATCTCCTTCGTGATGGGCAGCATGGGCCCCAGGTTTTTGTCAGCCGGCCTCCTCGTGTTCGACGCCGGGCTCCTCGTGATCTCCGACTCTTTCTCTTTTGTCAGCGGCCCTGTTAAAAAAACACACACAAACGCCCTTTTTAACATCCCCCATTTTTCTGGGCCACTTCAGATTTTGCCGCAACACTAAATAAATGGAGCAAAACATCAAAAAAAGGGACTCTGAAATGAAATGTCAGTGTGTATCTGCAGCACTCTGAGCAGAAGATTTGACTCTCTGGGAGGTAATCGCACCTCGGCTGATGGTGGCGGCTCTTTGAAGAGTCACGTCTGAGCTTTGGAGGCAATTAAACTGTAGGATGAACCAGTGAGACAGAAGCAAAGGGGGTTCAGGACTACGGGGCAAAACTGTATTAAGTGTTGCACATAATAAACACTGGCCTGTTAGTAAAGGAAATCTACTTTATATTGCAAGCGTAGGTTGGCATAAAGCGGTGAGGGTGTGAGGAGGTTCAGAACTATATCTCAAGGAAATTTCTTTTTCTAAGTGCTCTCTCTTCCAAGTTTTCTATGCAGTACATGAACTCCTCTTTGTTGAGAAGCAGAAAACCATCATCAGCTCTTACTTTTTACTTTAAACTCTACAAGCAGACCTTCACAGATTGAGGAGGGCTGCAGATATGTGGCGTTGTCGGTCGTACAGGCCAAGACGAGTAATAAAACAAGCGTTTTCTATCACCTGGAACTGTGACATTGGTTAAGGCAGATAAAGTATGTTTTAGAAGGGAAGTGTTTACATTTACAGTAGATGTTGATCAGTATACTTTAAACCAAGCCATGTTTGCAGTTAAATGCATTTTATGTATGGTGCACAATGTAGGAATTAAGACTCAAGGTTATATTTACAATATTAAGGTAATATTAATACAAACTCAGAAATGTATTCATTTATTTTAATACATTTCCATAACTGAATAAACAAGTCGTTCTCAGAGGAGAATAAAGTCCCCTGAAAATGGCTCGAAGCTCGAAAGTTGGCTGCTTAGAAAGGTGCCGGAAATATAAACAAGTTAAAAAGTGGATGAGAGTTTGGCATCCTGTGGGGACAGTTTGTTTACTCACTTTATTCAGCGATGAAAAATCAGTCAATAAAGGGTTTTCTCAGCTGATTAAAATACCTTCCCCCAAAACTAAATCATCATCACGATACTCTACGGGAAAAAATGATTGCAATCAAATTTTTTGGCATAGTGAAGAGCCCCGTGGGACCCGGTTCTGTCTTTCACCTGTATCTACAAACATGATACAAAGCAGCTGCACACCAAGCCTGCTTGTCAAATAGGAGTGAGATTGTTTTTTGTATTGACTTTGGCCAACAGTGTTTCTGGCTGATCTGACTTTCTTTTTCAATGTCTCAAATCTGTCGATCAACCTGTCAGTTATTCTTTTGATTAATCAAGTCAGAAAATGTTGAAAAATGTTGATCGGCGTCTCTCAAAGCCCAAGATGGCATCCGAAACTGGAAAATAATAACAGATAAATGTTGTAAATTCAACCAAATTGGTTGCAGATTCGTTTAATAGTTGACAACTAATCCATTAATTGTTTCAGCTCCATCCAAATCTCCCACTGTTTGAAAAGGTTTACGACTAGACATCAGTTCCTAACAATAAGTCGAGCTCTTAGTACAGCATCATACTCGCCATTTATTATTATGACAACAGCTGATATTGACTTGTTTTAATTGCCTCCTGCCATCCTCACTGCTAACAATCACAGCCAGTGACAAACATTTAACACTACACATACTAATTGCCTTCAGTGATCTAGTTAGTATTGATCAGAGTCCCCACTGGTGAATGATTACAGAGAAGGCCACATTTAGGATGTGTTTCTTTTACTCACCCAGGTTGAGGAAATCAAAGACTTTGTGCATTGTGTATTTCCTATTAGAGGCATGGTCTTCCAACCTCAGGACCAGAATCTGTTCCCTGCTGAAGACGGTCAGCCAGTCCATTAAGTACACAATGTACACGCCAACTTGCAATCTGACCTGGGGACACAAAGCGGGAGAATCAATGAGAGATAACTGAGCTATTGCCAAGAAATGTCCTCCCTCAGCGGAAGGACACGATACTGTATGCATGGTTAAACTTCTTTAAAGTAATGAACAAGGGGAGGGTGGGAGGGGAGGAGGGAGGGAATTCCTCTTCCCTTCCCTTCATCTTCCCCTTGCATTCAGCCTGGGTAATGCTAGGCAAAATCAGGAGTGGTTGAGGGATCTGAGAGACCTTCATCGCCACCTGCCATTGGACGAGACAGTCACTTCTACCCCTAAACGACCCATTATTATGATCCATCAAAGTGGGGACTTTAAATTGAATATATTCAAATGTTGGACTGTCAGACAAAGAAAGCTTCTTGAAAATGTCATCCTGGGCTCTGGGATCTCGTAATGGCCATTTTTCTTTTCCCTCAAAAGAAAGAAATCACCCACTGATCTTTTGTGAGATTTCACCAGAGCATTTTTTAGGAGGCATAATTGTTGTTGTTGAATTGTTTTAGATTCCCACGTGACAGTTCATGGCAGAACGGTAGGGCGTAAACAAAACACCTTGTTACTGGGAGAGGAATTTTCTCTGTGTCCCTTTGCCTCTTTAGCAAAACTGAAAGGCCATTCAGAATAAATGATTACAAGCCGGGCCAGCGACTCTTCCTTTGTTAAATCAATTTGGAGCAAACAGCGAAGGCCAGTCATGTTCTCATGCTGGTGTTTATTCGTCTTTTCTCCCTCGAGTCTAATCAGAGCTGTGAAACTTTTTATCGAGGAGCCACAGGCATGAGGGACCGCTGTAAGGACAGCTGTAATGCTTTTCACATGGTCTAATAACTCTGACGAGATATTAGGGGACGGACAATTAGGCCAGCGGCACAGAGTGTGCATGCTCCCACAGGGCCATAAAGCTTGTCCCTGGCAGCTGGAGTCGAGGACCTTTTGAATATAAGGCAGCCTGGAGGGGGAGCCAAAAGAGGACGGGCCACTCTCCTCCTCCCCCTGTTAGCCAGGCAGGCTCTAGGGCACTGTGGGAAAAGCTGGATTGGGGCCCAATACTGGGGCCCTGCACCGGCCGACACTAAGACTTGGTCTGTTTTGTGAGTAAGAAGGAAGTTCACACCACTGGTAAACTAGGTCTTCAAGTACAAAGAGGCTCTAGAGGCTGCCCTGCTTGGTGGTTCAACAGTGTTGCCAATCCCTTTCATTAAGTTTGTCCTGCACGCTATAGCATGTGCTAATTAAGTGTGGATTTCACTCCATCTGTTCTTTCTCACTCCTTTTCTGTTTCTGTCTTCCCACCAGTTAATTTGCTGGTCGCTAAAGTCCACTGATCCGCGGGGCTGTTCGAGACAAAAGCTCGATGGAGGCGTACACTCACTGGCATGGCGTTGTTGACAGTAGTGTTGTACACACAGGAGCGCATTGTGTACTCCGTAAGGCACCCCTCGAATAACTGCAGCGACTCCGACACCTTCTCGTGGAAATCCTCCGCAGACTTATTGGCAATACCGAAGTAAAGGTAGTCGGAGTAGAGCCTGAAAGACAAAAAGAGAGGATCTATTAACAGATTTGTACAGGAGGTAGACACAGATTTCATTTTTGTATCGGGTAACGTATGACAGGGTACAGATCCTCGGATTGTCACTCATATTTTGTCTTGCATTAAAATGAGCTGTCGTGCAGCAACACAAGCACCTATTACTGTAGTTTGTAGTAAACAAGTTGTGACTGTCAGATAACACACAGATTACCAATAATCACAGGTATTTAGACTAATGGAGCAGGTACATGAAGTCTTATCAAGAAGGAGAGAAAAATGTCAGATCTGGATTGACATGGTGACGATCTAGAGCAATGTAGGGATGATTCGATCATAAGCAGACATGAGGCCGGAGGGGACAGCCCATCATTCTGACATCCCAGTAATCCAAAAAATGTCCCATTGGACCACAAGTCCATTTGTCAAACAGTGTGTGATGCCTCAAAAACAGCAGCCTAATCCTCCCAAGGCCAGTTGTTCTACAAATGTACACTCTTCCTGGAGTTTTTTTGTCCTTTGTATCTTACTGTATTACATCACATTAATGGATGATGTGAGGTGTCCTTCGCTGTATTGGTACAGTCAGTTGACCTTGAGGTGACCAGTTGCGGCGTCATGATAACAACAAGCATGCGGTTGACATAGTGAAATGGAAATGTGAAAGTTTGGGTAGGTTTAGGCACCTGAACTACCCGATTAGGTTTTGGGAAGGGTCACGGTTTGGGTTGATATAAGTAGGTTGGTGTAAGGGTCAGAGAAAGGGTTGATGTATATTCAGAACAATGGGCTTTGATGGGCATTCGTTTTTGGAATAACAGGCTGTCAGTCAAATTGGATTTCGGTCCAAGAGGACATTTTTTAGACGGCTAGGGTTTGGGAATACTAAACATCCACCCTCGAGGCTGTTTTACATATACAAACCTATGCCATCCCGACTTTATATACACTTTCTTGAAAGGACAGTAAGAGTTATTGTTCTCCTATTCGTGGCCAGATAATTCAAAACTGAATATACTGAGCCAGGCCACAGCAGTGTACCTGAATGCATATCGAACTAAAAGAACTCACATAGCCAGTCAGACATCCTTAACAAGAAAAAACAAACTACAAGCAATGTAGACGCGGAGCTGTGTGTGTATGTGGATAAGGCTGGAGGGATCGACGGGCAAAGCAAAAGTAATAATGGATAGAGAACTTTAATAAACAGAAATGAGTAGTCACCGTTGTTTGGAGGAGCGGATAGATATTGCAGCAATATAGATGTTTACAGACTGGGATTTATGGATGAATTGAGAGACAGAGAGACTGAATGGTGACACCAATATACATGTGGGATTGGGTGTTCTCCCTGAGATCACTTTCCAGAAGCTATATTAAATAAAAATACAATATTAAAAAAATACAGCTTATGAGATGTTTGAATAGAATTCCGCATAATATTAAAGAATAGTTTAATAAGACTGCGATTATGGATGGAGTCACATAGGAAATACATTTCAATGGAACATTTCGAATGTGTAGCGGCAGCAGTTACCCAGATTCAGATGTTCTTTGAGGTGAAATAAAGCATAAAGCACTCCCAGTTTAGCATTCAGCTGTCACACCTCTGATAAAGGTGTCATAATGAAACTTATTTGGCAGCCAGACTGAGTAAAAAGTCAACACATCTCCCGTGACGACAGCTCCTTTGTTTCCTGTAAACAGGGAAAGTATCTGTCTGTGTGTGCGCAGTGTAAACAGCTATGATGGAGGCACAGAGGCGGCGGCGTGCATGTCAGAACTGTATCTGCATCACTGCTGGCAGGCAGGCAGTGCAGATATGCAGTGGGAGGCGATGAAAAAGAGATCCCTCCCACCTTTCTACCGGGTCCCTGAGCATGACGATGAAGCGGGCGTCGGGCTGCAGGGCGTGGACGAAGTCCTGGATGAGGAAGGGAGGCTCTCCCTCTGTGGTGTTGTCATAGCAATACACCCAGGCGTTGTTATCCCACATGGTGGACGCGCTGGCTTCTCCTGCAAAAAACACACCCACAGCGGTTTAAACCAAAAACATGCACACAGACTGTCGTACACATACAATTATGCAATCAGGCCGGAACAAAGCAAAACAGTTTTTTTTTCACTCTTTGGTGTTGCTTTTGGCGTGTGTGGTTGAATAAATATAAGGCTCATTGTTTTGGGGGTTTTCCGGGAATTCCACCAGAGATATTTTCAAAGCCGCAGATTGGCTTTTACTGCAGCAGCAACAAAACAGTCAAGACATTGATCAGGTGACCGAAAATGTAATCAGCAACTGTTTTTATACACGATTAATGATCCATTTAAGTCGTAAAATCAAAGATGTCACGGTTCCTGCTTTCAAATGCTGCATTTCTGTGTTTTTATCGTATATTGTAATTGAACAGATCCTAACAATGGAGAAAGTTGCAGCTCCAGGTTAAACCAGGAAAATCCTCGTACACTGAAAAAGTTTCATGTCCTCCTACGTTGATAAGTGATAAGTTTCCTGCTTCATAAACCCTAAAGTAATCAAGCCAGTCTGATGTAATGTGGGGAAAAAATCACACATTAATAGCTGTTTATGTGTTTGCACTGCAGAAGTTATGTAAAGATCCAGATTTCTATATGAATGTTTGTCTAATTTTCACCATTTTCTTTAAAATGATCACTTTTAGGATTATCAGTTAATCTGTCCATTATTTTCACAGTCAATCGATCAATTATTTAGTCCATAGAAATGTTTAATAAGTGTGAGAAATGCTCAAATTGCTGATTTTTTTCTGAAGAATCCTTTCATTTAAGAAGCTGGAACTGGCAAAAGTTGGACAATTCTGATTTTTAAAAAATGACTGAAACAAATAATCAGCTATCAAAATAGTTGGCAACTAATTTTATTTCAATCGATTTAATGAATTGATCGGCTATTATCAAATGTAAAGATAAATTCCCCGGTTAGGTTCCTCTGCAGACACGGCAAGTCATTGACGTGCTTCAGACAAACTAACAGACCCAGCATGCAACAAGTCAGCAAAATAAAAGCTTTCTGAAGCAAGTGCACAAACAAGAAGTAAAGATGACAGTAATCACTTCTCCAGCTGCGAGCAGAATTGTGGAATGACTGCAATCCACACTGCGATAGCGCCAGCGCTCATAACGAGTCAGAGGATGTGGTTTCTCAAACAATTTGGCAGCAGAAACTTTATCAGGCGGAGCTGAGAAATGATATCCAGGATTCATTAGGCTGTCTGTGCCTTCATTATCTTATCTGAGGAGGGAAGCTGTGATGTATTTGGAGGAAATACAACATGGGCCTTATCTGCCTCCCTCCCTCCCGAGGAAAGGGATGATAGCCAGGACCTGTTTTCCGTGATGACAACGGTGAGGGTGAAACAGGATCGCTTGCTAATGCTGTTATGCCTAAAATGACACACACTGTGATCAAGTCTATTTAAGGGTCTCCGTGTCCATTAAAAGAGCTTATTTTGCTCCGTGGGGAGAGGCCGTAATAGGGCAAACAAATGGCGGAGCCAGATCGGCGTGCCTCTGGTGTTGGCTGGCGGTTGACGAGAGTCAGAAGACCGAGATCCTGGCCACAGGCCTGCACCTTGCTGGGCTCTCCCAGGGCATGGTGTGAATACTGAGAGGTTCTTTGGCACACTCGCCCCCTCTTACAAGGATTATTTATTTAAAGAGGGAAACAAAACAGGGCGGCATGCTAAGCTGCGCTCAATGCAGCAACTCAGTCCAGTGTGAAAAGGCTATTGTTGAAAACTTAAATCAGGTTTTTTTTTCGTCACAGCTGAGCAGCTCTTTCAGATCCGTGTTTGGACGGCGGGAAAAGACAGAGACAGATGGGGGCAGAGGCACTGGGAGCAGGATATGCAGATAGAGGATGAAGGTTTGTAAGACTTCTCCACCCCACTGTGGATATTATCGCCGTCCTGCCTCAAATAAAGAACAACGATCCCTTTTTCTGTGGCACTTCAGTGAAGTGGCTAAGTGAAACAGAAGGAAGTCCAGTATTATTAAGCTGTTACAGACTCTCTTTAGGGCCGAGTCACAGGCTCTCTTAAAAAATCACAGTCACTCGCTGGAGAGAGAGGGGCTGCCTGGGAGGAGCTGCTGTGCTCCGGCCTCGCTACCTGCTGCGTTGATAGCAGCTTTGTTATATTGGAGGCGAGATTGCAAGTGAAGTTCCAGGCAAGTGTCAGGTCACCCGCAGCCAAGCGCTGTTGGCTTCAGCCTGACGGGGGCACGCAGAGTGCTGTCAAACAAAACGTCCCACACACAGACCACAGCGCCGATCAATGACAGGAGCAGCTAATATGATGCAGCAGAGGCAGGAGGTGTCCTCTTGACTATGTGACACTGACAGAACAGGAAGCGGAGATTACAGCGGGCAGGAAATGTTTGTGCTGAAACTGAAACTGCCAGGAGATCTGATTAGAAGATGGTAATCATCGCTTGTGCGTCGATCTCTCAACCTCTCTTACACGTCATTCTTTAGATTTAGATTTTCTGTAATAGACGAGTAGTGAATTATTGGAATAGACATAAGCTGATGAGCAACTTCCTGCCACAGTGTGCCACTCAAAGGACTTTCACAATGTCACTCAAAGGACTTTCACAATGTGCTCTGATTTGCTTGCACAATGTGAAAAGGTGTATTTGATATTTCACATCTGGGTTACAGTTAATCTTAATACTGGGGTTTATGTTATAAATGAAATTAAAAACTGGCTCAGGGTTGGATTGGGGTTGGACAAAGGTCCATGTTCGGCAGTGGTTGGTTTATAAAAAATTGAAAAGGGAGCGGATGGAGTCTAAGCTTGTCTTTATTACATTTCCCTCAGGCACCGGAGTAAGGATGTCCCATTTAACGTGTTTTGTCCTTTTTAATATTGGGTATCTGCCACTTCTTGGTCCAACTTGAATCCTATATTCACCTAAATGTTAATTAAATATGTATCTGACACTTTGAACAGGTACAGCTACTGAATCTGATGCTACTTATTTTACTTAATTCAAATTATTGATATGATTTAGGTGTCTATCTTGTTGAACTACAGATATACTTCCCCAAACAAAGAAGAAGGAACTAGTGGGGACTAAGATCAACTGTCTCACTTCCCTTGTGTCCTGGCTGAAATGGATGAAATCATGGGGCTTTCCCTTTTTCTTGTTCTGTTTTTTCTTCTCATGCACTTGTTGATAGATTCAAAATGCTTAGTTGGCCAAAAAGCCACTGACAAGGGCCGACTGGTGGCCAAAGTACAGGAGTGTAGGTGGCCTTCCTAAAGGATGCTGCAACAACAGCAGGCTTCAGTTGAAAAAATACAGTAGAACAAGTGGAACAATGGATATTTAATCTGCTTTATTGAGCCAATATGAGTCCATTAAATATGCCTTGGTTGCCAACACGTTATAATAAATCCCTACCATATGAGTGCAACAAAAAGCAGTGTCACCACCTTTTAAAGGCTGCACGCAGACAAACAACAAGCACAACTCCTCTGTTTACTTCCCACGAACAAAGATATCACAACCTCCAAACAGTTTAAAAAAAAATAAAAAATATCAGTTAGTTATTAAAAGGAGATCACATAGAACAGACTAAATGTGTGTTTTGAGACGGTTCAGTGATACAGAAGGGGGGATTTTAATGTTCTTCCCAATTTCCCAGAGTCAGAAACTAATAATACATGTCTGGGGACGGAACCTTTTTTTTTTGGTGTAGGCTTGAGTAATTTCAAGCAAGCATCCAAGAATTGAGCAGAAGTTGGCAAGTAAACCGAGGGGGATTGCGGAGCCTCAGTCTCAGCCTTCAGTAAACCCCTAATAAACTACAGCCGAGATGGAAAGTGTCAAATTGGATAACTGGTTCTTTTTCAAGACGAGGAATAAGAGGGCCTATAAAGACACCACAAATAGTGACGCGTTAAATTTTTATCACCAATTATTGCAGCTCACTATCGTAAATGTGGCTTGGATCGGTGCGTGCCTTACTTTCTCTTGCCTTTAACATCTCGGATTTATGATTCTTATGAATTAGTTCAAAAGCGTTTACATTTAACCTTACAGTATTTACTCCCTCTGTGAACTGACTTACCTATGATGATGTTCGGTTGGTTGGGGCTTCCGCTGGCGTTTGCTGTGAGGTTGCCCTGGATCTGGTAAGCTGCCTGATCAAACAAGTCCAGGTAGTCTTCCACTGGGTATCGTTTGTGGATGCCCTCGCTCAGACGGATGATACCTGGTGAAAGGAGAAGACGGGGATTGTGATACAACTCCAGGCCATGTTGACTTGTAATTTGGTGGTAATAGAACCATCACAATGTTTGTTTACAAGTACCAAAAACTATTGAACAGATTTCCATGATTCCATGGATGGATCAGAGTTTGTCAAAGATGCTAGCACACGAACACAGGCCATAAAACAAGCAAGGCCACCTGGTTTACCTCAAAAGTTTACGCATGTCTCTTTAAGGATTACAGTTACCGCTGAAAGTGACAACATAATAAGCTGGCGATGCAGATCAGACCCTAGTCGTCTACCCGAAAGCGACAGTTGGTGTTAGTGCAAGGTCACGGTGGCTCAATCCACAGAGACAGGCTGTGTTTGTCTCTATGAGGCTTCACATTTTCAGATTATGGTTTGGGTGGGATGGGAGTGTATCCATCAAACATGTTTGTGTTCTTGCCCGCCCTCTCCCCTCCATGTGTTTCTGTGATCACACTAATAAAGCAGGTCATTAGGGCTTCTGTGTTGCCCTAACTGAGGGGTGACCTAATAAAATCCGAGTTCAGGTCCAATCCAAATTCATCAGGGAATACTGTCCCCTGCTCATTTCCAGGCTTTTCCAGTTCAGGGCCTATGTCGAGTTAATGCTTTTAAATGCAGCGCCAGCAAATGTGTTCTCCATCCGAGCTGCTGCGGTCTGCGGTGAAATTACAATTTACTCGGCAATTGTGGAGATTCAGGGGTAGGACTTAGGAGTATCCATGCTGCATGAGGATAATGAGGTAGCTCGGGCGTCTGTTCCTCTCAGTGATGCTTTGATGGTGTCGCAGTAAAAAACACCTCACTCTAGTTAGCGTGAAAACATGATTAGAAGAACTCTGGTTAAAGCCGCCAAACAAGCCAGCCGGCATCATTATTAATCCAGAACGGTTACACTTGTATGAGGTGTGATGACGCTGGCCTATGTCGCTGCAGGGGCTTTTGCCTTTGCCGGCTTTTCTTTCCAACCCTCTCGCTTTTTTGATATGAATGAAGCATCACGCAAATTACAAATAGTTTCACAGTGGGTTTTACTGTATTCTGCAGACGGCATCTGATTAAGATTCTAACCGCTCTCCCTCTAAGAAAGTTATGTGGCGCGGATCGCATCAAATCACCTTTTTCAATGCGTCGGATGAGCGGAGCCTTGAGGGTGGGGGAAAGAAATGAATAAATACAAAACAACACCATTTGAATTCAGAGAGTTCTCAAAGGATGTCTTAAGAGAAGGAAAAAAAAGTGCTGATTACCAGAGCATGGCTTTAAGTGCAACACTGGAAGGGATGTGGAGAGAGAAAGTGGCAGCAAAAGATGAAAGGATGAGGAGTGAAGGGGGACAATAACTGAGAGGGGACCCTTTACAGATTGTCCTTGGGATACCGTCGTGTTTTGCTGCTACGCAACATCGAAGGCTGCAGGAACACACAAGCAGGAGGCAGACAAATTAAGGGGCAAACAACTCATCCGCGTCCCTGCAGCTTTACGAGGTTCAAATAATTATCAACTCGAAGTGAACACAACACATTTAAAATAAGTATTGCATGCAGCCTGATCAATCCACCAGTTAGGTTTTGTGAGTCTTAGAGGGATTAGGGGCATAGTCAGCAACTGGATGAACTTCAAAAGGATCGCCTTGGCTGCCGCAGCTAAGCCTCCTTTGATATTTGTGGCGGGAATTTGGATGAAATTTTGAAAAAAAATCGCGGCCAATCCTGCAATCGAGCTCCCTCCACAAGTGCCAGAAACCCCGGGTGAAATTATTAAAATCGTTTTCTTAAAGTTGTTTTTAGACGAGATCGCCCCGGGCAAAACAGAAATGTATCAGGTCACTGCCGGAGCGGGAGAACGGCGCTCATCCACAGTGAGAAATCACTATTAGTAAAATTGAATCCTCACGCTGCACTGATGAGATACCACAGCTTCTGTTCTTAAAGGGAGAATTATGAGATTATCCGCACGCCGTACGCAAGTGTCTTTCAACTAGAATCATTATCTAATCTGCTCTTGACTTCATAATCGCAGCTGACTTTGAACAGATCGCTTGCCCCACAGTTTAACTGCTGCTCTTTGCATCTATTATTTTTTTTTCCGCCACTATTTTGCCTCCACTCACACTCCCGATGCCTGCCTCTCGAGCTGCTGAAGATTTCTCCATTATTCATGAGTCTTAATGGCTGTTTTCGCTTATAAGAAAACAAAAAAAGGAGGGGATGATTTCTTTCGGGAGAAAATAAACAAAAGACAAATTTAGAATCGTAGCTTCTCTTAAAATGTTGTTGCTATCTTGGACGCTAATTACCATAAATGAATTTTGAAATATCTGAGGGGGAGAACAAGGAAGGAACAAAGACACAAACCATAAAAAGTAAAGTGAGGGGTTTGATATGCCAGTTCAGCCAAATACAGATCTCACATTGCCGTTTAATCCCATCTGCGGTGGTGGTTCTCTTAACATCACAGATGCACACTGGGAACGGAAAAGACACAACGCCATCCACACATTTAGACGACAGAACCACCATACGACCAGATGTCTGCTGCGAGGCGGCTCTTACCTCTCAGGGGGTTTTTTTTATCTCTTTGTTTGAGGAAATGACATATTACCACCTGTTCAAACTCCATCACAACCAACGGTGTAAGCCAGGACCGTGCATCTTGCAAAAGTGAACTGAAACAAGCCGGTGATTGTGTAGTAAGTCTCCACCATAAACAAATCCCCCCCCCAACCCCGAAACTAGAGAGAAATAACATCCTGAAATATGCCTGGAAGAGTTTGTAGAATATGCAGCAGCTTCCTCATAAAATGAAATGATTTGCGCTCTAATTAAATAAATGTATGATTGCTCTGTTACTCTTTCAAATGAGGGCATAAAATCCACGGCGTGCACAGAAGAGAGGGGCTACGGAGCTGTAAAAATAAAAGCAAGAACTATGAGCTGAAGGATGAAGTGGGTAGAGTACACGGTGGGGAGACGTGCTGTGAGACGGGAGTGCTACATTGCTGGGTTTTGCTAAACAAGTACAGGAAACGGTGCACCCACACACGTGGGTTCAAAGCGCTAAGAGGCTGCTTCCACGTGTTCTTTTCAAGTGGTTTCCCACCACAAAGACAAATCTATGTCACAGATGATGGTGGAGTAGAATTCGTCTACATCCTCAAGTCCTAGTTGAGCCGTTAATGAGCAACGTCGCCGCATGAGCCCAGCCATCAGTGCATCAAGAGGGGGGAAGCTGCAAGTGGCAAGAGGCTGACGGGAGGAGACGATTGGCATTCAGAATGTCGAGCGTCGAGGGCAATAGAGAAACTAAATACACCATTAGAGCTGTAAATTTGGGGCTAACAACTCTCAGATAGAAAATAAACAGTTTAGGTTCATTCGCATGCACGGCACATGATGGGTCTTGAATATTCATTTCTCGGTTAATTGCATTGCGAGATTGAACTGCGTGTCTTCTGAGAAACTTAATTCATGTCACATTCGGGGCTCACATCCAGCTAGGTTTCACATGAAATAAATTAAACAATAGTTTGTGGTGTATTTGATGTAGATACAGTTTCAGTTTGACATGTGTATGTGACTGAAGATGTATGTAAAATGGTCCTAAAACGTAAATTCAAAGCTGCTGTTGTACCATTTGGAGTACAGGCCTGGTTTTGGGGCTCTTTCAAAAGCTGAAGTGCTTCTGGCATTAATCTCTCTCTCTATCGACGACTTTGTACACATTTTTCTTGCATACATTTAAGCCTGCAGATGACCTGTAGCTGCCCCTGTGAGCTGGAAAACCCAATTTGTCCACATCGTATAGTCTTACATAGTCCAAGTTCAAATTTAATGACAATATCGCTGAAAACGGAAACATAACACTTTTCTGAGCAAATGTCCCGGCGCCTGGCAAAAATGGCAATTCGTAACTTCAAAACGCACATGCCTGAGAGTAACAGTGGCAAAAACAATATAAAATTGCATAGCTTGCCTCGAAAAAACATTTTAATAAACTATCTGTTCCTGGCTTTGAAATCTCTTTGTCTACACAATGCATCAGGCACCAGGAGGCTGTCGTGTAAGTAGCTCAGGAGAGAGGAGAAAGAAGAGAGAGTGGGTCACTTGTCTTCACAATCCCTCATTGGCCGTTTTAGGCTCTAGGGTGGGCTCAGGAGCTCATATCTGCTTGAGCGAGCTGTCAATCAAATGGCTGCCATCCCACAATCTCTGGAGTAGAGGTATTATGGTGTCTGCTGTGAAATGAGTGGAGCTTTTTGACAGATAAAAGCAGGAAAAAACATTTTCAGTCGCAGTTTCTTTGTCACCATTTAATGTATAAAGGACTTTTCCCCCAATCAAGCACTGAACCATTTAGGAATTATGGACTCCAGTTACCACAATCCACTCCTCTCGACAATAGGATGACAGTAAGAATACAGGACATTAATTTAATTATGCTCATGAAACAGACAGGCCTGCCTTAAAGGCTGAGACCCCTTCAAACGCCTGTCACTGAACGCTTCTCTGAAGCCTCCTGAGGTACGATTCTGCCAAAATGATATACTGCAGAGAGTCACGATTTACACTTTTAATGCTCCCGGGCTCTCATTATTGTGTACCAGCCTGGAGGCCTCGACAACTGCAAATGACAGTTTTTCTTTACTCACCGAACCTCTTGCGGGTCCACCAGTGCGGCTCTTTAAAAGTAGTGAACTTGACATCGGGGTGCAGCCTCAGTCTGTCATACAGGTCCGTCGTGCCACACTTTGGTTGGCCAATGATATAGAAATAAGGAAGGCATCGCATGCGGTAGAGCCTCCCGTCACGGTGAAACAAGTGTTCTCGGAAAGTGTTCCTCAAGTGCTGAAACACCGTCCGGAAGCGCCTCGAGTAACGTGCATACAAGTTTGTCCTGTACGGGTCCGAAGTGATATTCCCAGTGTATTCCTCGTACCAGCAGGGGTTCTTGACAGCGGGCAGGAATTTGCGGGGGACGACAGAAAACATCTGTAAAGGCAAAGAAAAGCAAAGCTGAGCCGCCGTAATTCATCAAATATACAAAGATATTTGGGGAAAAATCCTCCTGTGAAACCTTAAAATTATCATTTCTGAGGCTGCACGGTGGGAGATAAATACATTCCAGTCATTTCACAAATCCATTAAAGCAAAATTAAAAACTTTTTTGGTGTGTGGGCCACTGTTTTGGCAGGTGTAGGAAAAACGCCATCTGTGTGGGATCCAACTGCAAACGTTCACGACTAGAATGTGCAGGAGGATTCAGTCTCAAAGGGGCGGACTCGCAGTAAATTGGCTCGAGATGCATAGACACACTGACACAAGAGAGTGCCCATATAAATGCAGACAGGATTTAGAAATAGATCTGTTTTGTCGTGGGCTCTGAGCTTCAAGGATTTGTTATTCGAGATGGTTTATGTCCACTTTGGATGACAGTGTGGAAATTGTAGCCATTTTCACACACAGCTCTCTGTTTTTTTTTTTTTTTTTTTAAGGCAACAGAGTGTTTAGATAAGGTCGCAAAAATGTTTTGTATCAAATCTTTCTCATTCAGCGTCTGAAGGCTACATTTCGACAGAACTCGGCATACGCCCTCTGCGTTTTTCGCTGCTGCCTCTCTGTTTCCAACTCAGCCAGTCAAAAACATTTCCAGTGTTTGTCCATAAAACCAAACAAACTTGGATCATTGTTTGGATGTGCTGACCTAGAGAGAGCTCTGAGCCTTTTACTGGTCAGTAGAGCTGCAACTCAAGACAGACCAAACCCCAAATATGCATCATTTACTATGACAAAGAAAAACTGCAAGTCCTGATATTTAAGAAGCTGGGACAAGACGATCCGTTTTTGCTTGAAAAACGACCAAAACAATGAAGCAATTATCAAAACGGTCGGCATCTAATTATCCTGAGCTCGGCCAATCCATTAAAGGCCTAATGGTTGCAGCTCTGTTGGTCACCCTGAATTGATGTGCGCCCTCCCCCTAAATGCAAACATTACAGTTTCATTTGTTTATTAGAAAAAGACAATATTCCGACTAAGCTGTTTATATCGCATATTGTGAATGTATATTACACCGATATTCCTGTTTACATGCAGCCGTGCATACCCCAATTAACGTAGTGACGCACATCAATTGCACATATTCACGAACTTACTTCCATTTCAAACTGCAGTCATGTTGCTCCCATGGTGAACCCTCGTTGTCACCTGTCACCATTTCCCATATAACCAGAAAATGCTACCCTCTTAATAAGGCCTTATTACGAATATCCAAGTGGAACATGCTGCTGGCATCACCTGTGTCCAAGTCTGAATATTGTCATTCTTAATAATAATTCAAAAAGTTGTGTGCACGTAATCGTAGCGGTATAAAATACAAACTAAAACGCACTTGTGTCCCATTACTACGTGTTTGTCGGTGATCAAACACAAACCTGTGGCCTGTGTCGCTACGACTCGCTCGCCGCCCGTGGGACACAGCTACTTTAAGGACAATTAATGCCGGATCCATCCGCAGATGCCGTATCGATTGTCCCGCGGCCACACTCCTCCTATTCATTAGCTGGTTCAATAAGAAATTAGTTATGTTGCAAATAGCCCCGGCACAAGCCATTATCATTAGGATTAACAATTAATTGAACCAGGCTTTGAGGTGAGACGGACAACTCGAGGAAAGCCACGGGGGCCAATAATGTTGGAAGACTGTGGGATGACTTTGAGCTTTTAAATCCCCTGCGAAAACAAAATTGGTAGAGACATACGCAATTATCTGCTGTGACATGAAGTGTTATACAAGGTTTTCAGAGCAGTTTTATCTCTTTATATATTAAATTACAAACTGCTTCCAGTGGGGAATTGCAACGGCGTAGCTGTATTGAACCCTGTGTAGTCCACACGGAGGGAAGAATACTGATTGGAATCACCTTTTCACTTCGCATTTAATTAAGCTTCAAGACACACCTGTGATTGTCAATTAAATGAGAGATCAATATCAGGCTGGGCCACGGTTGTGACATGATTACAATAGAGGGATAACATTTACACTATAAAACACTGGGGGATTCAATACGGCAAACAACCTGATAGCAAAGTCTAATTTTTGATTATACAAATTAGGGGTGGGTGATTTGACGATTTTTTTGATTTGTATTTGATCTTAAAGATATCTTCAAGCTTCTCCAACCTAATGACAGTAACTAAGTTTCGATTCCGTTGGTTTGTACAGGTACAAACCAATAGAATCACATAGCCCACTAAGATGGCGATGCTAATTGGACAGATTACTTCACGTGGCTCCTTTTTGGGTGACATATTGCAAATACAGCTAGCAACATGATTGCAACTCTGATGCAATTTAGTGTTTTAAATGGAGGATATTGATAAGCCATTTCAGGTCACTACAAAATACTGTGTATACTCACATGTGGCTCGCTGTTAACCAGCGCCTTGAGCTCCGGGAGCTGCCGACTGCTTCGAAACTCCACCTTGGACGTGATCGACTTGACCACCAGTTTGATATGTGCGTAGTCCTTCACTGATGAGAGGTTGAAGGCAAAAGGTCCCGGGCTGACCAGGCTGCTGAAGTGGTAGGGCGAAGGTGTGAGGAGTAAGCCTTTCTTGTCTCCGGTCAGAATGTAAGAAGCCATGATGAGGAACATGACGGCCAGGCCGAACAGGAAGGTGTAGAGCCGGATCTTGCGGAAGCAGCCCAGGGTGGACCAGCGCCTCGGCAGCTCCCGTTTCACCTCCAGAACAGCAAACAGGTTCATGGGCGTGTCGTCCACCTGCAGGAGCAGGGGCCTCTTGCGGTAGTCGTCCACTGTGGAGCCCAGCAGGCTGTACTTGTAGTCCATCTGCGTCATGGTGTCAACAGCTCAGACGCAGGGAGGCGTTATGGAGCAGGAGCCGGCCAGACAGGAGGTTTCAGGACGGGGGAATGGCCCACAGTTGATATCCATGATGAGTTGTGGAGAACAGCCCACATCATCCACTGACATGTGCCTAGCAAAGGGAAAAAAGAAACAGAGTGACCAGCTGTCAACAGTGACTCACGGCTTTTCTGCCTGGGCTGCTGCAGCAACTTCCAATACCTCAGAAATATTTGACATAACCTTTTGTTACCTCCTACACTTTGCTGTGTGTAGCTGAGTCACACTCACATCCTGTTGAAGTGCTGACTTTCATTTCTGTATCTGCCTCATTTGGGACCCAGGTTGCTTTCAAGGCCAGGCACTGATTGAATTTCTTTCCATTTTAGTTTGCGACATTCATTTAATACCTCAAGAGAATGTCATCTGATCCTTTTGTCTCTCCCGATGATAAAATAATGTTGCTTTGTGGAAGCAATCAAAGGATTAACCTGCAGTTGTAGAAATATCACCTCGGGTAAACAAAAGAAAAAGTGAATTGATGGTAAAGAAACGATGAAATGAGTCTGTCCGCTGAACGAAGTGAGATTTGAAGCTGACATTTACAGGATGTCTCGTCACTTCCAAGTATCACACTCTTCGAAATTCATTTTAAATTCTGACTAATAATTGAGCAATATTCACGAGACGCAGGGTTACAGTAATGTCTCTGTAACCCTGAGAACTCTTTCACTTCCCGTTTTTAATCAAAGGGCACAGCATCATCCTCGCAGTCCAGCCTCCCTGAGCATCGGAGTCACAATATGGAGGGAGCGATAAGGACGGAGGGATGCATTCAGCCTAGCAACTATGGCTCTGCGTGTCAGACTCTCCTGGGGAGAGACAGGAATATCAGAGATACCCGGCCTGGACCGGAGAAGGGATTATATTATCAGAAAATGGTATTCCTCACTGTGAAGTCACATGGATCAACAGCCGCCCACAGATAAAAGGAGGGCCGATGTCTAAAGGGTGAAAGAATTGGGGATCTTTAATGATAATGCTCCCGCAGCAGCGATGTCTAGTTTTATCCTTGAGGATTTCTTTGTGTCTGGAGCTGAGCCAACATGATGGCGGTGAATACAATACAGCATAATGACAAAAAGCCAACAGAGCCCAGGGTCTAGGACACTTTTCAAAGGGTGAGTGGGGTGTTGGCGAATATGCCTGAAGCCTCTGGTAATGTTTCAGACCTTCACACTTGAAACAGCATGGATACAGCCACGAGGCTGACGTAAGTGTCGCTCCTGCTCACATACATCACAAGATAAGGGGCACTATGGAAGTGAGTCATCGCTCCTCCTCACGATATTGTCTGCCCACCACCACCACCACCACCCATCGCCCACACCCTTTGCACAATCTCGGAGATGATAAGAGGGCGGCTGGTGAGCGCCTGCCTACCTGCTCAAGCAATGTCATTTACCCCCAGCTGGGCCCTCGGTAACGCGCCACAGCTACAGTCTCTCCAGGGGGACAGGTGGAGAAATAATCACCCCGGCTCTGAAAGAAACCGATTTCCAACAACCCTGGAGAAGTTTTCAGTGTGAGGAATAAAGGATTCACTGCAAGGAAGCTGAAGCCACAGTCGGATAATAATATGTTTTTGCTTTGAAAATGAACTTTTGGAGCAGGATTATTTTTATCACATCTACCCCCCCCTCCAAAAAAAAATAAGTGAGAGTAGTGGATTTTGCTGATTGGAAATGCTGATTGCTAGTTCAATTAAAGTTTGCCCACACATCGCAGATGGTGCATCAGTACTTGTCTTGCATAATAGTTCACCAGAATAAGTAGTCCTCATGCACTTCTCTCTACTTTAATAGTCTGTAATGACGTGGGGTCCGATTTTAAAGACTGCCAAATTTCAAAATGATGAGCGCTTGAAAAAAGACTAAGAGGTCTGCTCTTAACAGAAATGTAATTACCGCAGGTCAGATGTCCACCCCATCAAAGAGAAGGACGCCACACTGTGTGATCAAAGCTGCTAAGAGCAGGATGACATTTTCAGGATTGTACTCGTGACAGCATTCACTACTGATGAGCATACATGCTCATCTGTAGTCGACATGCCATTAGCGTCTATCGATTGTCTCGTCCTCCATCGAGGCTGAAGTCAACGGGCTCCTTGTGCTCAAGGTTACAAAAATAGGGGGGGAAGCAAGAAGAGGACATCAGGGTTGAAGATTGAGACAGGGGTATCAAGAGAGTGGAGAGATGAAGAGGGGGAAAAAAAAGGTACTGTGCGTCAAACCTCGAGGGAACCTCGCATCTAAATCAATCAGTCAGCTAACTGTAGCGGCGGGTGACTGGCAGCTTGACAGATCTGCTCTATTCATAAAGTGAATACGTTGCTCCCGTCCATCACAGATGATGAAATGGCTTAACTCAAACAGAAATATGGCTGGACAAAGAAGACTGGGAGGTTGCATCATCCAACTTTTTTCAACTGACAAACCTTCAAATAACAACACAAAGTGTGAATCTGAACACTTCCAGCAGGGAGAATGGATGTTGACTACTTTATGTCAGAACATGATTTAGTGCCTCGGACCGCTGTCTGTATTAAAATGTGCAAGGTATAATTTGGAATCCAGTAATGTGATCAAGAGGGATATTTTGCAAGAGGAACTTGTCAATTATCAATTATTATAAGTTGCTTTGGACAAAAGCATCTGCTTAATGTAGAAAATGAAGTGCAAATGTAGCTCTAGACACAAGAAGGAAGCGAGGAGGCTCACTCCATCATCTGCTCTGGAATAAACAACACTTTTTACCACTTGTTGCTAGATTTACTACCCCAACAAAGTATTTCACAATCCTTGAGCTCTGTCCATAAAGCCCTTAATGAATTATTTTCCAACAATAAATAACATCATTAGGTACAAATTAATAAAGCATGCAGGAAAATCTCACACAGGTTGTAAGTGCAAAAAGTTCCGAGTACGTGTTGGCGTTATCTGACTGGAAAGATCAAACCCATTAACCACACTGATAACTCAAATTCATAATGATTGTAATTAACTTCAAAGACGCTGGCATCAGTGGTAATGGCCTGCATGCTGTGCTGATGGTTCCCTTCCCTGTGTGGTGCAAAATGGAATTGCCTCGGCCTTAATAACTCATCAGAGGGGAGACCTCTCTGTACTGTCTCTCGCCTGTCATTCGCAGACAGATCAGTGAAACAGGCAATCATGCAGATTTGTTTTAGACTCTGCCGTCTAACTCTGCTCCCGGCTGTCCGTCCCCACTCGGGGGGGGGGGAGCCAACGAATCTCACAAACCGGCGGCTAATTGCTGTTCTGTCATGTACTTCTCCGCTTTTTCCTTTCTTTGTGTTTAGTGCTGTCATTACAGGATGATTGCTTATTTGTGGTAAGATTATCTTTTTTGCACATGAAAGTGACATCTGTTTTTTTTGTTTTTTGTTTTGACCACTATTGAGCCATCTGCTGTAGCAAACCAAATACCAAACTGCTTTTTCTCGCGCTGTGAAGATCTGCTCTCTGTGGTGACAAAGACGGTGACACAAACATCCTCGACTCGCAGCGTAGGAATATTGTTCCGCTTTTTTTCCTTTAGGATTGCGGTCATATTTCATAGCGCTGTGCTCTCAGACAATAGGAATGACAAAAACACTCCACAGCCCTATAATCACTCATTCCTCAAACCGCAGAGACGGACGATCATTATACCTGGCTGGAGAAGCGGCAGCAAGCACACTGTCCTACTTCCTCGGCTCTCTGGTATTTTCAAATGGTGGAAAATTAATTGCATGGCCTGCTGATGGGCCCCCCTGAAATGCCCTTTTTGTTTTGATTCAAAGCACACCGCCGGCTCCCTCTCTCTGTCTCTCAGACTACAGAGAACTCGCTGCCCCATATCACAGAAAATTGTTAAAATAATCGTAATAATTTGCAGAGGAACTTAATAGTTTCCTGCCAGTTTTCTATTTTAAAGATGGTGCAGGGAAATCTCAATTTGCTGGAGGACGGGAGGTCTGCTTGTATGTCAGAGTAACTTTTGTTATTTACCGCTGTTTGCATAATAAGTCGGCTTTAAATTTCACTTATCTGCCGGAGCAACAGGCAGATTAGATGTTGTGTCGGCGGCTGGAACGCGGTGGAAGTGAGGCAATGAGCTCAAGCAATCCTGATCCATATTATCAAGAGAAGTGGATGAGAAATAGTTAAACTCACAAAGACAGATTGATCACTGCACATCCAAAATATAATCATGACTAGAGATTCACCTTTTGCAATTTTCTTGGCCAATTATGATTTTGCCTGGAAGTCTGACTCATTCTGATTTTCTGTCTTTCTTAGAACCGCAATTGACAGCATACACAAACATATTTGCAACCTTTTAATGGAAGATTCAATGATATGTTCTTAATAAATCACTGACTAACACATTGTAAGTTATCTGAATGTCTACGGGAGTTTTAGCTCCCTTTTATTAGCGCTTTAGCTCTGTGTGCTAGCATATCTGGGACTCTTATTGTGAAAGGTGAAAACAGGAGTCTGTCTTGTCGCTTGAGCTGGATGAAAAGTTCATTCAACGGAGCCTTATCCTCAAAGTGAACGCACAATTTGAGACCTTTGGCTACAATGGGTATTTACTTGGGTTTCACATGTAATCCTATAGTTTTAACATGAAAAGTGTATGGGATTCACATGATATTGTGATTTACAAGTGCACGTTCCAATATTTCACATGAGTCTTTGCCCATGAGAAATTCAAGGGGTTTTTCTGTAAAATAATATGACCTTAGCAAAGAAGGGTGCACAGTTTCTTACTTTCAGTTCACCCTGAAAGTCCCATTGAGGGGACGAGCGGCATGTGTGTAAATGTGACCGGAACAGAATCGGATACCGGCCGGTCACCAGTCGTGGCCGGTTGAGCAGTGCGTCTGTAATCATGAGTCAAATGAAAGATGTGTGGATGATGGAGGAGGAAATCAAGATGCCATTGGACAAAGAGAGGGAACATATTCACGCTGCCGGGATGCTAATTATGCATCACAAACACTGAAGACAGCATTATGCAATGCTGACTGACAAACCAAGGTAAACAAATGATTATCTCTGATTCTTCACTGTGCAGGTGCCCAAAGCAATGCACGCACTTTGCCTGCCGATCTGCTCCCATCTTTACAGACACGACCATGGAATTTTCCTATAGACTCTGAGTTACTGTGACAGTTAGTCAGAAAATTACCACAAGTGGAATGTGCATGGCATAATTAGGAATCTGCTGCTAGCTCTCCCTTCACGACCACAGAGGGCAGAGAAAAAGGTACGAAGCAAGCAAGCTCGGTGCTTTTTTGCTACAACCGAGGTGTGGAGGGATATAAAACATGAGCGCAAAATGACAGAGCGGACTGAAAACCCCTGTGATGGAGATGCCTGGGAGACCTTGAGAATAGAACAGCACATTCTGTCCACAGAGGCCTTGTGTGCAGCTGCCCAGGAGTGCTCTCGACCTACTCTGAAAGACTGATTTCAACTATCCACTGTGGCATCGAAGGAAACAGCTTGTCATTCAGGGGAAACAAGCCTCATCCTCATAGCATTACCAAGCCATGTCACCCTTTAGCGCTACTTAGAAATCCTCCACAGAAAATTAGGGAAAGAACGGAAGAATAGAGTGAACAGCTAATGAGTTCAGACTGTAAACAGAATGTCAGAACTGCCTGCAGACTCGGGGCAGTTTCCCGTTACGGCCTTTTTCCAAACAAACAGCCGATGAGCTGACAGTAAAGGCCGATCCGAGCTGAAGGGCTGTAAAAACGCGCTTTATGTACTGTGTTCTGAGAAGCCATCTGCTCATCCTCACTACAGCGACCCCTTGACATTTGCAGAAGATGGGAAGTGGATTTTGGTTAAAGTCCACCGAAAACACAGGAAGTGCTGCTAAAGGGGTTAAGAGCCGTCAGAAGGAGGAACAAAGGATGTGTCAGCGCTGTGTCAGCTGTGGAAAAATGTTTCCTTTTTTTTTTTTTTTTTTTCCACAAGGCCACTCTCAATAATTAAAGTTCAGCAGTTCAAGCCACTGCAAGGGTGGTTCACCCGTGGAGCGTCACCTCATGATTGGCTGATGGTGATAAATAGCTGCTGATGGACAAGACTTCCTCTTCTGTCAATTTTAATTTGTCATGGAGCTCCGTCCGAGAGGTGTTGCATTTACATGTTAATATGTATTTTGATCAAAAAGTACCCTGATTATTTAGGTTTTTTATTTTTTAGACTAGATATAAAGCTGTTTTTTTTTCTCTCCAAGATATCAGTACTGTGCATTTTTTTATGACAGCAAACACGAGTAAAGAAAGCAGAATATATTCACATTTAAGAAGCTGGAGTCAGAGAATTTTGACTTTGTATTCCTAAGAAATCGTTTAATGAATAGTTGAAAACTCCGCAATTAATTCATTAATCTTTTGCAGCTCTAATGCAAAGTTGGTTAAAAATGAATTTTCCTGTTTTTTGTCGGTGCTAACTTCCTTGCAATTCCTGTAGCTCCCTCACAATAAAAGCCGTCTTTTAACACTTTTAATGTAAAGCAGCTGCAGTAGGAAACGTTCGGCTCGCATAAGTCAGTGAACAGTGAATGGAGGCGTTATTAGAGAGATAAAAATTAAGCTGGATTACATACATGCATCGTTTCCTGTGAACCCCTCGTGCATGCGAAGGCAATCTGAATCGAATGTGGGAATCCTGCCACCACCAATAATTTATCTATATAGATTGCTGAATGTGAATACATTAAATGGCTACTGCATAGAAATACAGATGTTACTATATATTCAATTTAATGTCTCCAACACATCCTAACATTGTTTCCTGCTCCAGGATCATATTGATGACTGTAGTTGACAGTAAATGAGGTCTGGTAAAATGCTTCACGCAATGGATTGGAAAGAGATAAAAGACAGGAAAAAAAAAACACTGATGAACAGTTGATTATGCATCCGAGTTCCTTTAAACACACAGACACAGTGTCATGGTAATACACGTTATCTTTAAAACCACATTTTTGTAATTATTGATTTTTCTAAATCCCATTTTAATCAAAGCAAGTAAATCCTCATAATAAATACATGCTGAAAATTAAAATGATGACCCTTAACTGTGGAGTATCTATTTAAATAAATGAAATCAATTGGAAAACGCATAATTTGTTGGAGTAAATGAAGCGAGAACCAAAGCAAGCCACCGAGGCGTGAAATTAATCCTTACAATGGCTCGGGAGTACAAGAGAAAACATCTGGAAATAGGATTGCATCGAGCCGCATCTCTGCAATGTAGCCGTCCGATAATGGAGCGAGCAGGAGCCCTATGACCTGTGAAATGTGTCACTTCCCTCTCCGGTGCCCCCGAGGGGCTGCAAGCCCAACACAATCATGTAAATCACGACCATATAACACAAGCAAGGAGGAGACGGTCAGTATTAACTTTGGCGCGGAGCGAGATTCACTCGTCATATTACCCCGGGGAGGAGTCATCCGTCACATTCCTCCAGATCACACACGCTGTTGACCAGAGATCAGCATCTAATCTCCAGGAAGTCTCCCCCACCCCCCAGGAGACCAGAGGACCTGACCGTGACCCGACCTCTGGAGCCGCCGGGTCAAATTATCAACACAGCCTTTTGGACAGTTTCACTGCCACGACGGGCGCCGCCGAACATTGGCCTCTGCCCTGGATTCATAACCGCTGCTCAGCTGGGATCTCGGTCCCAGTTCAGCACTTTTTCTTCAGTCTTATCTTTTATTCATTATTTTAATTTCACTGGCAGCCTCCCACAGCCAGTGCTGCCTGAGAGGTGGATAAGTGCTTGTGATGGTGCAATTTAGAAAAGAAGGAAAAAAAAAAAGTGCAGAAAAACAACGGCTGCCGTTTAAATTATTGATTGCGGGTAATGGATATGTTTTTGATGAACACTGGGTGCTCTGGCGTCTACGCAGCGAGGCTAAACTGGGACTGCAAATAATAAATTCAGAGATGAGAGGAAGAAAGGTTGAAAGGTCACGCGTCTTATCCATGACGAGAGCCTGCCTGACACGGAATTATGAAATAAACAAACGAGGGAATTGTTTTTTATGCGAAGAGCCGCGTCTTTAACACAATAAACAATCAAGGACTTCTCGCGTGAATGGAAAAAAGGAGCCTCAAATTTGAGGGGCGTATGCAAATCAGTTCACACAGCAGCTTTTGATGAATAATGTATCAGGATGAACTAAGATGTGATGCGTCTGTAAGTTATTATCCAACTTTAGGATCCAAATTTATACTCCGGTCGAATAATTCCGGAGACACCCTTGTGTGCATTTCTGTATTTTCCCGTGGCGCTCGGAGGTTTGTTATATAAGATCTTTTTTCCAGTGGCTTTAATTCACTTCCTCTGTTTTATCTTCAGCGGGATTTCTGTGTCGGTGGTCAGATGTTCCTCTCCGTTTTTGATCGCATTCGTGTTTGTGAAATATTAATCCGTCTCGGCGACAGTTTTTCAGGATGTAGGTTAAAATAAAAGACGAAGGGAGGATGTAGTTAAAGCAGCAGTCTGACTGATGGGGGCAAACTTATTGGAAGTAAATTGTAGGGGGGGAAGTTGTGAAATATCTCTCCAATTCATAGACGCTCAGCGCTGCGTAGGAGGACTAAATGTTTTTGTGATTTGTGAATTATGTGCCAATCGGCTTCTCATCCTCTTAAGGTCCATCTTTCGTGTTTTAAATCGCCAGTAACGTGGGTGGCGACTGGAGCCTGTAACATTTCTATATCGAGCACCATTAGCAAACTCGGCATCAGAAGGTGGATAAACAACGAGGCCTCCCACCCAGCAATCCAGCTAAAAAGTGAAAGTGTCAATCATGGGATTACATTAATACATTTTAAACACATAGGAAAATAAAAGAGTCAGCATTAGAATTTGGCCCCCAGACGACCACTTCTTCATTTGTTCGATACTCTCCCGACGCCTGCTCCTGCTCACCTCCTGGCTCCCTTTATGAGAGCTGACAGGCCGGCTCTCTACATGTGGACCAAAGTTCAATCTACTGTTAATCTTCCTTTTTCCCTAGAAGCAGACGGGCCTGGGGAAAAGCAGTTGGTAATTAATCCAATGGGAATGTTTACTATTTCCAGAGGAATTCCTCTGAACCCACAGTGCAGCATAAATGGCTCCGATTGAAATTGGCTCACAGAGAAATTCGGGGGGAAAACCATAAGACTTGTATAAAAAGGAGGAAAATATGTTGTGCTGAGACTTTCTAGACTATATTTACATTTATAACAATATCGCTGTTTTAAGGGGTTTTTTTTCCATCCACAAGTTATTGCCTGTTGACACCCTTGACATTTACAGGACACATCTGTAAACGCTTCATATTCTCTGGATTCGCGCTGCTCTTCATGTCGGTAAACCGCAACTAAAATGTGCCTTTATGGCACATCTGTGTGATATATAAATACAGTATTTTGGTAAACACTCAATGGGACTATCATGAAAGCCAATAAAGTTGAGACATGCCATAGATCTAAGAGCTCAGAATGTGTTCTGTTCCCTACAGGAGGCCATACCAGTGAACATAAAAGCTTAAATGGACAATTACATGCAACAAACAAGAAGAAATGGAAAGACCGATTACATTTGGATGAAAAATCGTTTACAGGTGACAATCCCTCGTACATGGAGTATTTCAAGGACGATGGTTCCAAAGTTTTTGGGTAAAACAAAGCTGTTTATTTAGGACCTATTGTTTTAGGGTTGTTCCCATTCTGGGTATTGAGTATTGAGTATCTAACATGTCTCCAAAACAGCCTAAAATGTTGGATCTGGTATCGGTGAGTACACAAATTTATGTCAATACCACGTCATTTATCAGCACCAAAACAGGACCCTGCTACTGTCCATATAAATGTATGCAACACAGAGTTTTTACTGCAAAAGTAGCCAATAAGCCATAAGCATCGAGCAACTTGTGCCCATTCAGGCGCTTGTCAGAAAACGTCCATTTAATTATGTGTATTCTTTTTTTGGTTATGACTGACTGTCAAACAAAAGTTCTGTGGCATTCATTTTCTGTCATTTCTCTGACAGACCATATAATGATGACATCACATCCATACAGGGTTAGTATGGTGCTCTTTTGTCAAAGGGGCTCTGTGAAGCTTCGGTGACGTGCTGAAAGCTGTGCGTTACTTTATGTTAGTGGAGCTGAGGGAGGCACTGAGACGGGGCACTTGAGAAGGTACATAAAGTCGCATCCTTTGTCGGGGAAAATTCAATCCAGCAGCGTTAAACAACTGAAACAAATCATCCGGAGGCTTGTATAGGCAACAGAAAGAGACAGGAAAGGTCTACTTCCTGTTACAATCCATTCACATATAACCAATAAAAAAGTCATTTATACATCTAAATTGCTACAATTTTTTTTTTTTTTTTTCTTTTTCAAGAGCTTCTTTGACTATTATGCAACCCAACAGATTGATCTAGGAGCCCACTGCAGGGCCTGACCCCGAGGTTGGGAACCACTGTTTTAGTCTGAAACAACTTGTCAACTTGGTCTTAACTTTAAGCACTTGCAGGTTTGAGTTTTTTTTAACTTGTTTTTTAAAAGGTTTCAAAAGGCAACACTTACCTTTTGACACTGAAATAAGCGCTTATATCAGAGCTTTTTACAAGCGGTAAACCTGCTAAAAGTATTTTTGGCCTTTCTGTTTTCAGTTTTTTCCCTTATGTTGTTGCGGTTACTTGCCGACTGAATGATGATCAAACGCTACGTGAACGAGTACAGATGGAGTACAGAAGTAATTACCGACATTCTGAACTGGAATGCACGTCATAGCATTGTCCCGGAAAAGGGGCGACAATTAGCGTGTCCACCCAGGTGTCACGTGGACAAATCCCCATGACAACTGCAGAGTCATCAACCCAGGAATGAGTGCTGATTGTTCTCTTTCCCACCACAAACAAAAGCCAGATGTTGATGAGGTTTTGCTGTGAAAGGAGTAAGAGAAGAAGTGATATATCAAACGAAGAAGTGCTAAAATTATTCTCAATTGTGATTTATTTTTCGGTGGCCCCAGCTCTGGGACTTCAGTTATATTATAATTTATTGTTTTAAGCCCACCACACTTAAGCCTCATTAGCAAACACTTCACAGCTTGTTGGCAAGGAACCGTGTGATTATGAAAAAAAAAATCCTGAATTAAAGTCATTACTACATGTAATACTTTTTGGTTAACATGTTTTTGTAATGTGTAGACCCCCTCCTTGACTCATTCATCACCGCAGAATGAAGGGGACACTCGGGACGTTTCACACTGCTTTTAATTCATTGTTCTCAGCAGACGCTTTAATGTATACTTTAAAACATCAGCAGTTTGCCCAGCAGACAGACGACGATGATGATTGTATCTCGACTTACTCAGTCTAAGTCGACGGGCCAAGAACGGAAACCGGGAGCTCGTTTGTCAAATCAAATGAGGCATGAGAGAAGCCGTTTGTTCCCAACTTCCATCAAATAAACTTGTTTGCTGATCAGACTATAACTAAAGCTGAGGGAAAAAAAAAACTTGAGTATCTGCCAGAAAAACAAGCCGCCATCTTTGTCAAATCCTGCAGATGTGAGGATTTGCAGGAGTAACTCCACGCAAGATACGACTTGGATGCCGTCGCCCACCCAGCAAGGCACCGTTCCCGCTCAGCGTGAAAAAGTCAGCCAAGTCATGAAAGACTACAGCTTTCCATCTGTGACTATATGCGACGATGAAGAGAGGCACCACAGGCTGTGATGTTTCCTGAGCTGCTTCCTGCTCTGTCTATAAATCCCCGCTTTCTCAAGGTTTCTCCGGGAGACGTAAAGTAATCCTTTGCTGTATCGCTTCACACCTAGTTAACAGTCAGAGGTTCATCTCTAACCGCACTGAGCCTCCTGCCAGACAGGGATATGTGCACGGATTGAGTGTTAGCCTACGACTGCCGAGGAAACGTGCGAATTAACAAAACGCCGGCTATTACCGAGTCGACCGGCCCACTGCTCTGCCACTCGGGAGCGGGCCTGATGCAAACAGTTTTAGGGGGAGGCTACTCGAGGGCATCCCAGCGGATCCATAATATTAACTTGGCCTGTGGATTTTCAACTTATAAGATGCTGTGCTTTATCTTCCCCCTGCTACATTATGCATGTGAGTCCACAATAATGAGGGCCGGGACAAATTCGCCAGGCTTAACAGGCAGGCAGGCAGGTTAATTCTCGCAAATTAAGGTTGAGGACTCCTTTTAATATGGAGGATTAATTGCACGGTGTCTTAATTTTTAAGGGTTGCCAATATGTTCCAGCTCTCCTCGCTAACAGAGGGATCACTTGCACTGTAATTTGAGGGTGAGGTTTTAGCATAAATCAGAAGGAAAGATCTTTCCTGTTGCGGCATGCTCTGGAAGTAGATTGTTACAGGGAAGGGAAAAAAAACAGTTCAATCATTGCTACCTGCTTGGAGGAGGAAGAGACATTCAAAATACAACACATCCATCTTGAAAAAGTGTAAACATTTCTGTGGTTCGCCAAAGGTTCAGACTGGCAGCGGCTGCCTCACGCAGATATGAAACTCCAAAATTATCTTGGCAGGGATAATCCCACAAAATGATAGCTGCAGTGATGAAAATAACATTTGTACAAATTCCTTTGCGACCCGGGCCAGGTCGGAGCGTGTGTGTCTCCTCGCTGCCAAGGAAGCCAGAAAAAATGCAACCAGCCCCACAGATCAGGTGCGTCTGACACTTCTGCAGGACATTTCGAGGCTGTCTGGTAAACGGAACTCGATGTTGACCTTTGAACTCCAGCAGACCCACAGCGAAGTGGCAAGTGCATGAAAGTTTTTTGTTTACCAGGCTAGTAAAGACTAAATGAGCCCCGGGGCTGCTGCTGCTGCTGCTGCTGCTGCCGCCGCTGCTGCTTGTACTCACAATCGTCACCTAAACCGTACGTTCAGCTACATTACTTGAAGTCAACAGAACACTCGACCTGAAAACTGTGAGAAATGGTTCCTCATTTAAAGGAGTAGCCGGAGGTAATTGGAAAATGAACACACCTCTCCCCGGCGCTGTGCATTGTTGAAGTCCCCTAGGTCTGTGTTGAGGCCCATTAGAGTGACATCTGGAAGACAGATAACTGTCTATACACGTGCACACACACGCACACACACACACCACACACCACACACTAGGGCTTTCTGCTAACCTAGGGGATTCCATGGCAACACATGAAAGCATCCATGACCCAGCGGCTGCCTAAATATAGATTTTAAAAAGTGAAAACAGAATCATGAATACTTTTCACTCAGTGTTATCTCTCTCTGGAAATATATGTGTTTAATTAAAATGGGGGGGAAAAAAAGGGAACAACTGAAAATTGGATGAAACAATTCATAATACAGGATTTGGGATGCAACGTCTCTGTAATTCAATTATTTCTTTTGATTCAAACTTAACTTTTGACAACTCTGGTGCGTATTTGACAGCTAAGTTGACTTTTCTCCCTAATCTTTTCTTCTTTTTCACACTCATTTATCAACACATCTTCATACCTAACATCAAAATATGTAATTTTTCAAGTGTTTTCCAGAAGAAAAGATTCAAAAGCAATTAAAGGAACAAGACGAATTGGCTGCCTGTTGAATTCATACTCAAAACAAACAGCATATCACCAGCTTAACTGCTAACTTCCGTCAACTGTAGCTGCTGTTAGCTCAGTTAGCTGTGCAGCCAGCAGTCCAGACTGGGAGCTTGGAGCACCAGGGAAGTGTTGGTGATAACAGCCTGAGTGCAGAAGCTTTGGACCAGGATGACGCTAGCTGGTTAGCATGCTAAACATGCTTTGCAAATACATTGAGTGCAGGAATTCTTGCATCAGGAAACTGTGGAATCCTTGAATCATTTTAGGCCTTGTTTTCAAAATTGGTCATTTTTTGTCTTGCATCAGTCTGGGCGATAATCATGGTCTGTGTTTTGAAATGACGGCTCCCATGAGGGGGAGACATAAACACAAAGTATAAAATAATAACTGGCTAATAAATGGCTACTCCAGCCATTCATTAAGCTATCTTTGTTTACATTTTGACAAATAGGTTCCATCAAATGTATGATGAATTAGCTAGTGGCAGTTCCTGTTTGCAATGTAGCCATGGATGTGGGTTCACTGGGTTACTTTTGACACTGAAGTAAACTTAAAAATTGATGGATTTATGGACCTTAATTCGTGATCGGCATCAGATATTTATATATATAAAACATACTGTGTGTGTTGAGATTTGACTGAGCTGTGACTCCCAGAAGGAGCTCAAACTTTGATGGGAATTGCTAAGAGTTATAAAGTGCCATAATTAAATTTTCACCTCATGCAGCTAGAAAAATTCGATGAAAGCCCAAAACAGCCTTGAGCCTTAACTTTTACAATATTTTTCAACCATTTAAATGCTGATAATGAAGAGATAAGACCAGTGGTGTATTTAGCAAACAGGGACATTTGCATATTGTAAACAGTTTTTTTTTCTCTCTGCATATACCCACAGCACACAGTCCCATAAATCAAACCACTCACTGCAAAAAAAAAAAGGGGGTCGCTCTCATTTGCCAGGCTCTCATCTATACAGCACAACTGGGTACAGATGGTGAGGGAAATAAAAGCCAGTTTAGTTTCCCAAGCGTCATTAATACAAGCAATGACCCCCAACTTGGCAGCGGGCGCACAGCAACTCTGGGATGCCAGATTTACCTTCTTACTCAGCATCTCAAAGTCCCAGCACGATGGCCACACTTCACATGGTCTCTCATGTTACTGCGGAAAAGTGTCCTACAGATATGTTTAATGTCCATGTGTGAGCATGTCGGGTTCTGATGTTTTTCTTATGTCTCCATTCCTTTTGATTTTCTCACCTCATTAAGGATTCAGCACCCAGTTTTAAGCTCTAGTCGTGAGTTGAACGTGTTGTCTCATATTTCACACGTCACATGTTGCAATTATCACTTTATATACATTAAGAAAATGTGTTTTTCAACGTGTGATCATTTTGTCACGTATAAGCAACGTTTTTACGCGCGGAGAGACAAAGTGTCGCTCTGTGGAGTTGGAAATTCAACACATTTGTGTCTGAAAATCAGCGCACCATATGGGGTGTGACTTTACAGGCACATTTTTTTTATATTTAGAACACAAGGATGTATCCGACCTATAAATGTCTCAAGTGCTGCATGTGTCACTGACCTTACAGCCTATGAAAAGACAGAATACAATCCAGAGAGAAAATAAAGCATGCAAGATGCCGCCATGCTTCCCCTTGTTTACTACGACCAATAACATTGGATAAAAAAAACAAACCCTCTATGGAAGTCATTTAAGAGATAAAGCAGATTAATGGCTGTCAGCATGTTGGCTTAATCACCGGAGGCCCATCAGTCACAATGACAAATGGCCTCGGACCGCCGCTTCAGACAGACAGCATCTTCTAGAGTGGTTGCTCCTCCGCGGCCACATAAATCCTGTCCAGTGATCCACTGCTCTCATCAGGAATACATAACATTACTTCATCAGAGGATCCATCCATCAACGGGGCTCCCACATGCGCCATCATTTTCAAAGTCCAACTCCTGCTCTAGAGCACAGCTGGAAAGCAGCCGGATGCCGTCTCCATGCAGAGATCATTCAGTCTGAAACTAAAGCCTGCTGTCACTTAGACGCGAGCTCACAGTAGCAGCAGTCTATCTGCCTATGAAACATTTATGTAACAAAGGGGCTACTGGCGACAGGCGTGAAGCTAAAGACGGCATCTTTAAGGGCTGACGTGTTTTGATAGGCTGCTGAATGGCCTTAGTTTTTAATTTTTAAATAGACACCGTACAAAACAGCATCTACACAGTTTGTTTATGTTGATGCAAAAACTCCGTCTGCATACTGATGATGCGGATGTACATGTCCACTATGGCAGCTTGAGAATGTGCGTGGTTGAGGTTGTTTAACCATCAACACTGCAAATCCATGAATAGTGCAGAAAAATATTCAATTTATAGCAATACATAACATAAGAAGCAGCAAATTCTTGCACCGGAGAAACTTGAACCAGTGACTCCACAGCATCTTTGGTTGATAATGACTTATAACCAAGTATAAACCCACCATGACGTCACCCACTGGTTTGTGGATAACCGTTTCGGAGCATTGAGTTTGTCATTACAGCCACTGACATCTTGTTTTTTTTGGAGCCGAAGCTCTTATTTGGATGAGAGGGTAAAGCCGGGGCTGGAAATCCTGATGTATCTGACTGCAAACCTGAGGAAACCATGGTAGCGACTTGACAATCATACAGTAGTTGCGCCGTAAAGCATATCCTGCTTTATAGTCTATTTTACTTTTGAATGGGATTGGGACCATGATGTCATTAGGAAACTGTTTACTGAGGTAATGAATAAGAGTGAGACGTGGGGTAACTTTCTCATAAGCTTACATACAATCTGACTTTAAACCACTGGAATTGCCTTCTGCTGGCCATAGAAACAATGGAGGATCAAGGCACTTTTTAGCCCTAGAAGATCCATCTATATTTTATATAGTAAATAATTATGGTGCTAAATTGGTAATCAAAATCTGATTCTGTTGATTTGACTAATCGTTTCAGTGCTATAGTCTCTAAGCACTATTTGATCTGGTGTGACTAAAATGACAGAGCCATGAAGTACAACTTTATGATGTATGTTTTAGAGTGAGACAACACATCCTCAGGCCAGATGACAGAATAGTTTTTTTGCTAATGACTACTGAAACAACATGTATGACACATACTCATAGAACTTGAGTTACATCGAGTAACTACTATTTTGCTTTGTGAAAGGGTTGCAGTTTGGTTTAGGGAGCAAAAGTACCTGGTTAGATATAGGAAAGGATAATAGTTTGGGTAAGAGTTAGTTAGGGTTAAGTATGTTTGATTTGTATCTACCTAAATTACCTGACTTCCTCATTTGCACCCATCATAATTGCTGTGGCCACTGGCGGTTTCCCCTGAAAAATATGGATTGTAGAAAGCAGCGTGCACAAATGACATGTACAGCTACTTTTTTATTGCCGGATTTTAGAACCAAAATGTGGTAGATAAGAAGAAAAAAGGCCGATCATGACCCATCATGCGTCAATGTTCTCTGCACACAAACGGGTTGGAGCTCCATATGGACAGTCTGTGTGCCCTGTGCCCCAGAGGAGCCCTATCGAGCTGCACACAGCGGCCCCCGGTGCACACTTGACACTTAGCTTCCTGCAGCAGTGACCGAAATAAAAGACCCCTAAAAGAGAGGTCAAATGCTTCATTTGAGAAACACAGAGTGTTGCTTCAGGCTCCCAGACTGAAAAAAGGAAATGTATCCCAAAAGAAAGAAAAAAAAAAAAGGTGTCAGAGTTATCAGAGCAAGGCCAGAATGTGTGAGTCACCGGGAAAATGAAGGGACTGTGTGGTATCTAAAAGACCGGTCGGAGGTTTTTGGGATGAGACAACGAGGCGCGGGGACAGACAGTTGCCCCCGTCTGGTGCAAAATGTCCCAGACGACGCTGTGTTCCCACAATAGACGAAGTGGAGCGAAAAACAAAGTTGGCAGCAAGTCTGACCACGCAGCACAAATTATCATTGCCTCTGATTTCTAGTTAATGTTGATGAATCATAACAACAGCCACGGCCTTGACAAACCATGAATATGAAGATTTATGGATGCTAATAAAGACGGCGGTCTCCTTTCTGAAAATTAAATCTGTTTGAATAAACAAAGAGCACCAGTTTGTTAACTCTGGGTGGCATTAAATGCAGGACGGCAGAACAATTCACATGAAAGTCTTCATTTGGACCCAATTGTCTGGGCTAATAAAAATCCGCTCCACTGCACAAATATCCACCGTGCATGTTGCACAAATCACACAAAGACAATCCTGTACCAACATGGGGACCGATGTTTAAAGAAGAAAATCTGCTTTGAGGAAACACTTGTTTCATCTCCTGACTCACGCAAATCCAGCCTGTGGTTCTATATTTCTCTCCAAACAGGAAGGTGTGTTTTATCACTGTCGGCCTCTAATGACCTTAAATCCATGAATCTGAAAAGGGCAGCAGTCCTGCGCAATGTTTGCTGCCAAACTCTCCCCACTTTTCATGATGAATTGGCCTTAAAAGGGCCATTTGAATTGAGTTCCCCGAGATCCCTTCAGCCAGCTCCCTTCCCATGAGAAATCCGAAAGAAAGATTTCAATAACAAAGGCATTCCCTCTTTGTCTGCATTGCAATAATTAGGAGTCTACAGCTGGTCTATTACTAGGAAGAACACTATCGCTCGAATTTCTAATGAAAACCTTTGATGGAAAAATTCCCCCTAAAAGCTTCACTTCCTGCTGTGATCGCATTTACATGCAATCAAAGTCTGCTTGAAAAGCCGTAACATCCAGTTTTTTTTTCCATAATTGATTAATCGCGGCATAAATATTGTTCATTCATAATTCTGTCTCTCTGTGCGCGAGGCGGCTGCTTCGCATGCAGATGAAACGACATGTGGCAGCGTGATTCATTGTTTATATACATTTAAGTTCTTTTTAAATGAATACTTCATCAGGCCGCTACAAAAAAGAATCTCCGTATAAATCAACAGCGATCGGCCAGAAATATCACGGCCCGACTTCTACCGGACAGAGCGATTCATCAAAGTATCTCAGTCACTTCTCGGAAAAGCCGTGGCGAAGGGAGATGAAATGAGCTCCAACAAAACAGAGTGCCTGCTAGGGGCCACGCGCGCTACACCCCGCCGTGGCATTTAAATCATTCTAATCATCCGTCCCACTCGCTGTATAATAATATATTGCAGCCAGAAAAGAGAATCCCCACCACATTTACGACGCCTACGTCTCCGCTTCCCACAGAGGCTTTGTGTCAACTAGTAAGCACACGGCTACACGCTCCCAACACGCCTCAGAGACACATGCACAAACACACAGTGTACAGCCATGCCATGGAAACATTATACATGTTATGTGCTTTGAAGCTGTGAGAGCTTGTCAGGGCTGCAAGTAATTATTATGTTCATTGTTTTCTAGATTAATTATTGTTTTAGTCTGTGAAACGACCGCAAAAAGACTGAAAAATGGTGACCTTCAGCTCTCACAGCGGAATGATGTCTTTAAATGTGCTTGTTGTGTCGAAGCGAAATGTGAAGCCCTGCCTGCAGTGCTTCAAATGGCCACTTGAGGCCTGTTCCAAAAGACACTTAATGCCTGTAAGACCCCATGTGAAAATGTCCAACTTTAAAACAGGAATAAATAAGCTTACGGCTTGGTACAAAAAATGGTCTCTATGGCTAATTTCCCATGAATATCTATACAGCTCACTCATTTATACTATATTAAATATTGTGGCGGCTAGCTAGGCTACACCTGAGCTAATCTGAATCACTGGAGTCATGTTTGTGGTGTCGGTGCTTGTTTGTGGATTTTCCATGCAAATATCAGACAAATAATACGGCCTGCTGTGTGGTTAATTGCACTGACAGACGGGAGGGGAGGGACAGACGCTGGTGTTTTTGAGTTAAGGAGTGACCCCTTTAGTGGCTGGAGCTGGAGGAGATAGATGTGGGCAGAACCCGGAGCTACTGGAAGAATAAAACTCTCAGGGTTGAGGACAACATAGAGCTTGAACACATTGAGTCATTCCGTCTATTTGGGGGTGAACACTGCCACGGACAAACTCGCATGAAAAGCGTGAGGTGATTTGCTTTTTCTAGTTGGTTTGTCCTAGCTAACCTAGTAGCCTCCTGTCTTTTGGTGTTCAGGCTTGCTTCATGCTCAACCTGTTTGCCCATTCTTGATTAACCAAGATCAGCCTTGATAGAAGGCTGCAGCCACACATTTGGGGGGTGACGTTCACTGGCAATCGTTTTGTCCAGTTAACGGTACCGGTCCCCAAGTATTCAGTTACACCACATCACATTTAAGAAGCTAGAACCATTGAATTATTCTGCTTTTTCTGCTTGACAAACGACTTGAAATTGTTGATTCATTTTCTGTCATCTGACAACTCGTTAAACTGCTTCTCAACAAAAATTTTTTGCATTTCCATCCCGTTCCCCGGCCGCTTTTCTTCCGAGTTTACTTCACGTCCTGTTTGAAAAACTCTGTGCTGGAAAGCAGCTACCATGTTGCCTAATTGAATGCTCCGGCACAGTAATTAAAACCCTTGTGTTAACTCTGCACATTAACTTGAACTCGAAAGCAATGAGGGGGAAGAGGGAGGAGGTTAAAGTGATGGGATGCATCACCCGGAGGGGCATGTCTGAACCATTAACCAACAACTTATCAGGGCTCACGTGAACCCATATTGCAGCAGCGTACATGCACAGTGGATGCTTATGTCTTGCGATGCAGAGAAAGAGAGAGAGCGACAGAGAGCCCTGATGTGAAAAAACTTAAGGATGCTGTGGTGTGGGAACTGTTGGATGCTTAATTAGGAGACACTCTGATGGCTCCTGGAGATCCTGAGCACGCAAGTCTGTATAACATTTCATGATCTGAGCTGTAAGATTGCATCTCTGGGTACAATTTTCTAAAGACTGTTTTAAAAAAAAAAAATCAAGCAAAGCAGAACATTTGAACAGAACACATGGGGTTCAGCCTCATGTTTGCCCCCCTCCCAGGCAGTGTGTGCAGTCTCAGGTAGTGTAGGACAAAGGGAAGAGAGGACCACTCCGTCTGTCCCCCACCACCACCAACTCCCCTGAGGCTTCCCCTGCTCTCATTGGTCAGCGGGAAATCCTTTTGTTTTGGGCTCTCACGGCTGAAGAGCGTAACATCTCATGAATGGAAACCCGCAATCACAAAGAGATAAAAACGTGACAAAATATCTGGATGTTTTCAGAATGAAATCAGAACAAGTGATGGCGACGTGATTGGATATCCCCTCCCCGATATCCATCTATTGATTGATTTAAAAAAAAAGAAAAAAAAAACTCTGCCCCGATGTTTCCTCCACGATCCATGCAGTTCAACTCCGCAAGCAGCGAAAAAACCGAAGAAAACTGAGTGAACTCTGGGGTTAGATTAGAATACATAGTGACCCATTCATTCTCTACGGGGGCAGCGGGCGCCTCTCCAGCCCTGAAAGGAGCCCGTTATATTGGCGATGTCTCCGCTTTTATACAGGACGCGCGCACACACACAGTCAAATCAGCCACTAAAAAAAAAAAAAAAAAAACTTTTCCATTTCTGCAACCTCGTTTAAGAGTGCGTAATAACCGAGGGCATGAACTTCTGCAGCAAAAACAGAAGAAAAAAAAAGGGAGGGGGGAATTGGATGCACTCACGGAAATCAGGCTGGGGAAATAATCCTAATAATAGCTAATCATGATGTTTTGTTTTGTTTTTTTTTTTTTAAAAAAAAAAAACCTACCATGAGTTTCTTCTCACAGCTTGCAGCGCTCACACGACCACCCGGATCAAACTACTTCTGCTCACCGCCGGCTCGCGTATTTCCATTCCGGTCGCCGGTCACGGGATTAATGGCATTTGTAAGTCCGCGTTATAATAATGATTTCTTCCGCTGCTCAGCCGCCGGTTACATGCGAACAAGTTGCAGAGAGTCTCCTCCGCTCGCTGTGACAGCCTCCCTCTCTCTCTCTTTCTCCTCTGTTTCTCTTTCACACCGGCTCCCCGATATGAACGGTGGGAGTCAGACTCTCTCTCTCTCTCTCTCTCTCTCTCTCTCTCTCTCTCTCTCTCTCTCTCTCTCTCTCGCTCTCGCTCTCGCTCTCGCTCTCTCTCTCTCTAATGGTGGGGTGGTAGAAGGGTGAGGGTTGAGGGCGAGCAAAAAAGGGGGTGGAGGGAGAGCAGGGGTCCCTTCACGAGAAGAGCTGTGGTCTGTGTACAAACATGAATAAACTACCTCTACTTTAATATAACGGGAATAAACATAAAATGCACATATAAAGGGTCAGTTCACAGTTTGTTTGTTTGTTTTTTGTTTTGTTTTTTTTACTGTAAATTAGGTATATAAGCCTCATAGTTGTGCAAATATTTGTTCAAAGAACGCAAATTGATCCCCTTAATCTGTATGCAAATAGGAAAACTCCTTCTACTTTAATCTAATGGGAATAAACATCATAAAATACACGTTTAAAGGGTCAGTTCACACAAAAAAACACACTTTTTCACGAGAGTGAGTCTGAGAATTGTGCAAATAGTTGTTCAAAGAAGATCAATTATTCCCTTAATCTGTATAGGAACAAACTCCCCCTACTTGAGTTAAATTGGTATAAATCTCGTAAGATTGACATTTAAAGGACCAGTTCACACAAAAATAAAAAATGTTCTTACTATAAATCTATATAAACCTGAGAGTCATGCACATAGTTGTTTAAAGAAGACAGGCCCCTCCTCTTCATCTGTATGCAAACAGGAATGATCTACCTCTGCTTGAAATTGATGGAATTAAACATCATAAAATGCACATTTAAAGGGTCAGTTCACACAAAAGACTAATTATCTTACTAGAAATTAGGTATATAAGCCTGAGAGTTGTGCAAATAGTTGTTTAAAGTAGTTAATTCTCTTAATCACAAACAGGAAAAAACTACCCCTACTTGAGTTTAAATGGAATACATCTCATAAAATGGACTTTTAAAGGATCAGTTCGCAAAAATACTATATTCTTACTATAAATGCATGTATTTCTATCATACTGATTCATTGTTACTGTAATAGAATACGATGAGAATTGTAGGCGTGACTGAAATACATAAAGTAGATGTTTTTGTGTAGTTGTCTGTCACCATTGACTACTGAGCATTTTTTCCCCCAGTAGAAGGTTCAATATGGGGCAAAGCAGAAGGGATGAGACTTCACTCCTCTCTATGGGTTTTTCAGTCCTCAGTATCAGATTTCTGACTCCAGCCCAAATACAAAGGAGGTAAATGGAATTTCATTTTTCTGGCGCTCGCAGCATGCCTATTTAAAGCTTACATTAGCTGAATTCAAAAGGACGTCCCAGTGGCCTCCTGTTTGAGGCTCATGCTACAGAGCTGCCAGCGTTGGATTCCTGCCTGAGCCTTTTTTCGTTGCATGTCATATCCATCTGCGTCTAATTAAAAAAAACTGATAGACTATTACTTTAGTAAAAAGTACTTGCATGATTTTTTTATATATAGTTTTGACAACATCCTCCAAACATATATGCAAGAGTATCTCCACCTACCAACCCTTATATAAAGAAGGGTTACAGAGAATGGTGTTAGTTACATAACATACTGTACATACATTAAATTGGTTAAAGACTGCTGTAATCCTGAGAAACTGTTCACAATGGATTATTTAGAATAATCTGTATCTGTAGAGACAAGTTACTATTCAGTTTTAAGCCTCATGTGACCATGACTTTCTCGTTGCCATCAAATCCCATAAAAAGACCAAAAGCGATGTTGTGTTAATCTGTTGCCCAATACGTCACAGGTCACAAATATATATTTTCATTTAAAAAAAACTATGTAGTTTTTGAGAAGAAATTCAAACTTAATTTTAATATTCAGAAAATGAATGCGGTAAAAATGCAAACTCAGAAATATAAAAGTGAATAAGTGAATAAACAAGCTGATCTCAGAGGAAAATAAAGTCCCCAGAACACTGTTTGAAGCTCGAAAAGTGGCAGGGTCCGCCACATATAAACATAGTAAAACATTAGGAAGTACTGTTGTCCTTTAAGGTAGGTTTGTTTATTCAGTTTATTCAGTCATGCAAACAACAAAAGTTGGTTTATTTAGTTGGTTTAGGCACAAAGAAATCAGCCATGAAGATCTTTCTCTTTTGATTTAAATTTCTTCCTCCAAACTACAGCGTGCACCTTTCAAATAATTTCCTGCAGAGACATAAATCAGGAATTACAGTCTTTGGCTGCCCATGTAATGCTGCTGGTAGAATCATTTCTTTTCTTTTGGCTTCGGTCTCTTTAGAGGATTTGTTGACTGTAAGGAAAATCACAACAGCGAGAGCAGAGTAATACCAGCGTTATCCTTTAATGTTGTTTTCCAAAGCTTTAAAAGCACCATAAACACTCTATTTATGTTTGCTGTGCTTTGGTTTTGAGGCGGATATCTCAAAGACAGATACCTCAAAACAAGTCAAATTCCAAACTATCCAATAGCAAATGGAAAAAAAAAACATTTCTAGTCTTTCTTTTTGCTTTAATTTGGGTGGACTGGCCCTTTAAGCTCAGCCTCAGCTCCTGCACTAAATGCACTAGGGAGCTCTGGAGGAACTAAATAAATATAAAAACACCATAAACCTATTATTGCCCGAGTCTCTATAGGACCGTCACTGCATTATTGTGGCACTCCCCTCAGAGAGTATATAGAGGGGTCTGGTGGAGTGGGGGGTGACAGTGGGGGAGGGGACAGAGACCAGCGAGACAGCTGCTGCTCACTGGCTGGTTATTCAGACCATTAAGGCAAAGACGGATTTATAGGAGGAGTTCACGTTACGTCTGTGTGCTTGATAGGTTTCCTTTTGCTCTGCTGTAACCTTGCGGTGAGTAAGTGGCGTCTACAATAAAAACCTGCCGGAGCTCAATATTAGAAAATTTAGACAATAACAAGGTGTTTGCCTCCCAGACAAAGACACATCACAGAGCGCAGCGCAATTACCAGGGCAAGCAAAAAGGCCAATAATTTCGCATTGACTTGAGAACGTGTGTGTTTACCCCCCGACTCCTCTATGATAAAGTCCAGTGGGGTGGGGGGAACAGATGCATGTGGACCCAGAGATGATTCATCATGACACATCTGGACGATTCAGCAGCTCCACAAATTGGGAGCTTGACCGCAGTGTGACGGCGTGAGGTGGTTTCAGTAGAGAGGCTCGCTCGGCGAGGAAATATGTTGCCTCATATCACGTTTCAGTGATGCCACCGCGGGTGCTGTCACTGAGTCAGTCATCATCATCATCACCATCATCATCATCATCACCATCATCATAAGCATAAGCATAGAAATGGCTACCATTAAGCCTTCAGTTGCCGTTTTACACATGCAAGTTCAAAAAGCCTCCAACATCTATATTTTCCAGTATGCAGCCTGTGCTTTGGTTTATTGCAATAAACGACTTGCCCGAGGGAGATTATAGATTTTTCAAGAATTTCATCTTCTCACAATATGAATTTGTGCGTCTGCCTGCTGTATAGTAGGGTTGTTCCGATACCGATATGAGTATAGGAAACGTCTCCAATACTGACGGAAAAGCCAGTGAGTACACACGATTATAAACCAATCTGATACCGCATAATTTATTTATAAGAAACTGTATCCTGCTGTCCAATGCACCTTAATGCAAACTAAACCGATTTCACTGTCGCACAGGTAGCCAATATCCATAAACTGCAAGCAACTTATGGGCTCCAAGACCATCCGTCACATTCATAGAGGTTATTGTAGTGTACAGCTGTTAAAGAATGATATATATATATATACAGTGGGGTCCAAAAGTCTGAGACCATGGAAAATCTCAAATGTCACATAAATCTGGAAATAATATAAACATTTTGAGGATTAAGTGAAAGTATCTGAAGTCGATTCAGCAAAAAGGGGCTTTCTAAGTGACGAGTCATGGCGAGACTAAAGGTTTCTAAGTGGACAGTCGTTAGGACCTTGACAGTTGTCCAGTCCAAAGCACGATCAGACAGACCAACCTCAAAGCTTTGCAGGAACTTTAATAACATAGAAGACCAGGAAGTCCTGACTGTCATGGACATTTCTCCACAGTCACTTGACCCCAACCACGTTGAATATTTATGGGGACAGTTCAAGACTGAATCCGCATCACATGAAACCTTGTGGGAGACTGTCAAATCATGCTGGGATAACATGAGTCATCAGGTTTTTCGGTTGGAGTGCAAGCTGTCATTAATGGAGTGAAAAGATATTCTGAATTTAATGTGCAGTTGTCAAAGATTTAAAGGAGGCATTCATTTTTTTCCCTTTCCTGCAGTGTGTTATATACTGTAGGCTCTTGTGCATGTTAAAGGATGAAAGTTAAGAAGACCACACCAACGGGAACGCCTCTCAACTTGTCAGTAGCCCCGCCTTTAATTCCATGACTTTGACATCACACTACATCACCATGCCTACCATTTGCATAATTTACACTGATATTCATGGTAGAAATGAAGCAAACCGGAAGCTGATTTTTTTTTTTTTTAAAACAGAGCCAGCCGGAAACATGGTGAGCACTGCTGGCTCAGGTGTGTGTGAGCTGACCAATCAGAAGAGAGGGAGGCGGGCCTTAAAGTGACAGGAGCTGAAACAGACTTGGACTTGTTTTCTTAAAAGCACTGGTATGTAATTGGTTCTCGGTATCAGCCGGTTCCGAGTTCGCTTATCAGATTTGTCTTCAGGAAGTATTTATCCTCAAAGCTTCTGCTGGCAACAGCAGCAGTAATGATTATGATGATGGTGGTGGTGATGAAGTGATTGCTAAATGACTGGTTGTCTCCTCAGCAAGTCGTTCATAGCACGTGAGTCACTGCCTGCAGCGTTCTCCACGTCTGCAGCCAGACATGCCTGTGAGCAACAAGCCCTTCTCAGCCTCTGTCTCTACAAAAGCCCTGTGGAAATAACACAAAAAAGGCGGCACATACCAAAAAAGTCGCTGGTCTCGTTCGTTTTTATCCCTCTGTGTGTTCTGAGCTTAGAAAAGTTTCCACCGCCAATTTCCACTGAATTGAATTACTTAGATATTTGGAACCAGAACCTCAGGTAATTCAGTTCGGCGGCGGCGTTCAATCGCTCATTTCGTCACACACGTTTCTGGCATCACTCTTCTCAGAAACGGCAAAGATCAAAGTGCTAATATTTTGACAGCAGGCTTGAAATTTCTTTACTCGAGCATTACTGTAACTATCGAATCAGTGTCACTGCGGCACAGTGGTGGTGGCCGGCGAATCCAATTCAGTGTGGCGGTTTCCCCGCTGCACTACTGGATTTGTAAGCCTCCAGATTTAATCAAAGGGGCACAAAATATTCTATGAAGTTTGGTTGTCCTCGCTTTCATATGTCCTTGTAATTGGAGTTACAAGAAATCAAGTCCAAAAGCTTCTGAGTCAAGACTGATTCTGCAGCGTCAGACTGATTCCCTGTCATAAACTGATTTGCATTGATGAGACCAATATTCATCTGCGGATTTGTCATATTTCAGTTAACGTGTCACCTGGATTGCGAGGAAACTGTATCCACCCCGATTTAAATCACGAGAAAGGAAACCACAGAGATTCTGAGTAGAGCAGGACCCCCCGCGGTTCTTCTGTTAAGGAAGATTTTTTTATGAACAGCACACCACAGTCTGCTCCGAAACAGTCAAATTGAGTTTTTTTTTCTCGATTCTGCATAATGGGAAGAGTCTAAAATGTTGCAGCGATCCCCAGCAGGACAGTCAAATGAGATTAGAAATGATAGCTTTCACGCATGCCTGTTAGCGAGTCGGGGTGGAAACGATGTCTGATAAAATCATGTCGGGGATTTCTGAGGAAGGAGCGAGGCTGACCTCATGCCGGAGTGTTTAGCTGTTTCCAGTGAGTGCAATATGTTTCCAATACTTGCGGTCATGAGAACATGAGAAGGGGCTGAAATGTCTTCATTTTGTCCTCCGAGCAAAATGTGTTTGTTGCAAAGTCTGGTTTGAACTCCCAGGAGCTCAGGCAGCTGCTGTTGTGTAGTTCTTTCCAGCATTACTCATCTCTTTTATTCCATGTTGTGTATATGTGTGTGTGTGTGTGTGTGTGTGTGTGTGTGTGTGTGTGTGTGTGTGTGTGAGCGTCATCGTGTGTGTGTGCGTGTGCGTGTGTGTGTGTGTGTGTGTGTGTGTGTGTCAAGGCTGAACGGTGATTACTGCCTAACCCCTAATGATGTTTGCACAAGCAATTCAGCACCGACAGAGGGGCTGAACAAAGCTCATAAGGTGTAATTTGAGAGAGAGGAAAACAGCTCTCTGAACAAAAAGACACTGATTACAATCAGGATATTATAGAATATGGTGGGTATTAGTTTTAGTTTCACACAATATTAAACATGAGTGAAAACCTTACTTTAAAGGGACAGATCACTGCAAAATCAAATAAACATCTTTTTCCTCTTACCTGTAGTGGTATTTATCGATTTACTTATTTTTTGCTGTGAGTTGCCAAGTTTTGCAGATATCGACCGCAGAGATACTAAACTAGACGGCACTCAGCTTGACGCACTCTAAGCACCGAGCAAACGCGTTTGGAAAAACTCAACAGTAATGTCCCTCTTTACAGAAATCGTGACCCAGTTGGCCAAGATAGTCCGCAGACCTTGTTGTGAGCAATTTTCACGTGGGAACTGCTTTTCGACCAAACTGCACCTGCCAACCCGGTCACCGCGCAAGAAGCAAGCAAGCATCTACTCACCTCTAATCCGTCTCCAAAGTATGTAGGTTATTTTTGAAGGACAGAGCTCACCTAAGTCTATATTTATCTTGCTGTCAGCAAATCTCCAGAATATTTCCAAGCCATCAATGTGTTAATCCGTTTTTCCCAATATTGTGGCGCACAGCCTGGAGACGATTTATTCCTACTTGAGATAAAGGACGCAAATAACATACCGGATTTGTTTTCCCCTTCAGCATCCGCCATTGCAGTACAATATCTATAGGAAGAAAATAAAAGTCTTAATGTGGACATGTTGAGGCGAACGACACTAAAGGTCGGTGAAGAGTGTGGTCTTGCATGAGATTTTAAAGAAGAGAAAAGTGACATAAAGCACAATAGAAGACGACTTACTATATTAACATTTCATCAACATTGTCTATATCACTAATGTGCTACTGCAGTAAACTAAATAAATCACCTCAAGTGATTGAATTTATGGCAGGGAGTCCACGAGATCATTTTACCAGACCGCTGTAGTCTGCTCATCGTCTCTGCTTGAGGCTAAACTGCTTCAGGCTACATTTGCTCTTACAACATCCGAATTTTTCAGCGGAACTGTTTGCGGTCAGGTTGGAATGTGGTGAGTTTATGCCCCCAGGCTTTTATAAGGAAGAAGAATGTATGGCACGAAAAAAAAGGACAGCTACGGTTCTGCAACTGACTGAAAATGTTTCTTTTTTTGTGCTAAATCAATGGAGTACTCAAAACCAAAGGGCTTTTGTTAGCTTAACCTCACCATAAGTAGAACTGCAAACGATAGACCCACAGTTGAACCCCACCACCTTTATATGTCTTGAATACTGTATAAGAACACAGTGCTGGAGTATTTGTACCTGCCACTGAACATAGCAGTTACAGTGAATTTTGCTCGATTTAGCAATTCGGCAAAACAAACTTAGGAGCACACAAATCAGAGATGTGCACTGGACTTTAGTCGGCTTGAGCCATGGTTTCGATGTCTTGTGACTTCAATGTCTCTTGAAAGAAAATGACTTGAGACACGACTCCGATTTGGAAATTAAAGACTCGTAACTCGACTTGAGGCATGATGACCGGAATGACTTGTCTTTGTTCAGTTTGTGTTTCCTAAGTTTTTACATTTTCTGAACTCTATGAGGCTTACTTGGTAGAAGAGGCATTGCCTTCACACAGAGCTTACGTGAACTCATCACTTTTTCACGTCTGGTTTGATACGGATGAACATCATTGGAATAAATTATGCAAAATGTCCCTATGGCATGACACGGAGCAAGCTATATTTACCGCGCTCGTCGCAGGCTACGGAGTTCCTCTAAGTTCAAACGATGAAAGTCGATGTGTGTCCTTTGCGCAGATCAAAAGGGAAAACATTATTGCGTGTGTTAATCTGCTGTAATTTCTCAGATGTGTTTGAGTCGACAATCAGAGGGAGACATCAGTATCTGACTCCGCCGAGAACAGTGCTGCCTCAGCACCTTGGCAAACAGGGACTTTCGATCGAAGCTGCCACACTCCATCGTCTTCGTCATACCTCTCTGTGCTCAGGAGGCTGCTCCTCTCACATCAGCGGATGAATGGAAAAATTGAACATTTCTGTTGCAATACTCAATAGAATCAATAAAGCGTGTCACACTCAGACCAAGCTGAGCTCAAAGACTTATTGGAGGGAAACCAGAGGAGTTTTTTTTCCCCCCTTGAAATACACATTTGATTTATGGCGGCCTTCTTGTGATTGCAGCTGCAGCTTGTAAGAGAATATATTTTTTTTTTTTCTGAAGAGGTCCTGTCTCTGGAGAAAGCCAATTGAGCTGATCCCTGTAGTGTTGGAGAGGATGCCATACATCAGCGGATCAGGCAGGGTCAACAACCTTTTTCCCCCATAACAGTAAACACACACAGTTTCCAGAAATCCATATGTATATATACATTCCCTGTGGGTATACAACACAAGATGGTGTAACATTGAATAATGCATGCATGTATGCTGGACAATATTGTAAAATCATGTATATGTTGATTGACAGTTGAGTCAATTAACTGATCAACTGATTGGAAGACAATTAATCATCAACTGTCTATTCTCTGGTTTCAGCTTCTTAAATGTGAACTTTGTTTTCACATGATAGTTAATTGAATGGCTGACTGACACTGCTCAGAGCCAGGTAGCTCTGGAGGAGGGAGTTGGGTTTAGAGCCAGGATAGCTGGAGGAATAAACACCCAGAGTCACATCGGATTCTACTCTGATCCTGAGGACGTTGGGATGGGAATAAAGTTTAGAAATTACTTTTTAGGTTTTGGGATCAAGAAATGGATAGATCTTCTCTCCTATTTATCAACTTGACGGCAGCAGAGATCTGCGGAGGTGATTTCCATTGTCGGAAGCTGCAGCGGAAATATACTTTACTGGACGGACTACATTACAAAGGCGAGAGAGAACTGTAGGACTAACACCTGGAATAAACAGCTGCCGTCACATCGCTGAAGCTGCTCAGAACCGGCAAGCTCTGGAGGAGAGAGTTGGGTACAGAGCCAGACCTTCTGGAGGAATAAACACCCGCAGTCAAATTCAAGTTTTCCTTGATATTATGTCTTCAAATGTGAGGATTTTCATTTTCAGTTATAAGCAAAACAGAATTTGAATTAGTCACTTTGGGCTCTGATAATTTGGACACAACTATCTTGTGACATTTCAAAAACTAAACAAATTAAAACTCACTGCGAGATTCATCCTAAGCGAAAGTAATCACAAGTCGCAGCCTAAGGCACAAAATCTATTTATCATTCACACAACATTTCAGCACGAAAAAACTTCACCCTGACTGCTTCTCGGCTTTAAAATCAAGGGGATGAAAAAGGCTTTGTGGTGTTTCAAGTATCACAGAAAACTGAAGGCCTCTTCCCTCGTTTGTCCTTTAAGACTGACGTATTTAGCGAGCTTTAAAAGCTGAATAGAAGCGGTCTAATTGTGAGCTTCTTAACCTTGAAGATCGCTCTCTTTCAAGAGTTTAATTGCGTGTTTGCTGAAAGAGGAAGGCACATTTGAGTTTCCAAAGTACAGGCTGTACAGAGAGAAGTCAGTATGAGAGGGAGCTTGAGGAACTGGCAACTATCATGTCTTATTTTCCTAGCATTCGCGACTCAGATATTATTTTAAAGGCTCCCCCTGCATTTTTCTATTATACATTATTGCCTATGATAATTGGCACCAGAGATTTGCTAATGGGGTGATAATATTATTGGTTACATCCGTTGTGTAGTTATGTTGTGGTTATTGCAGGGATATATTAGAGAAACACGTTTTCACATTTTTATAAGCACTACACGGGAAATAAATAGCATTTTCGTGGATAACCTTCCTCTAGCACTCCGCGTCTTCCTGAGGAATATATTCAAACACGCCAGGAAACAAACCTCACCGGTCTGAGGCTGAAAGGTTTTAATGAGCCGACAAAGGAATTCAGATACCAACCGACACACAGACACGAGCTGGAGGATGGCTGGAGGTAAATAGGAGCGCACATCGTTTGCTCCCATTTGCATTTTGAGGGGATTTAATGAGATTTTTAAATGGCACGGTCATGTAAATAAATAAAGCCATTATTACAGAGTAATGGAAACCTGTCGGTCAAATCTGTTTTTTTTTGTCTTCAGCTCTGGGATTCAGCACGTTTCTTTGCTTGTTTGACAACATGCCAACCCCTGCGCTGTCGGTTTCGGTCGCCACAGACGCAGCTTGAGGAGTGTATTTTTGTGATGTTCGCGTTTGAAGCGAGGGGGAGACCACATCGGAGCTTTTTTTGAAGTGTGAATTTGGCGCCGCACCGCCGTGTGCCAGAGCACTGGGTTTTTTTCACTCAGCCCGCTTCAAAAATCTTGTGCACAGCGTTGCGGCGTGCGCGCCACGGGGGAACACATTCCCTCTGCTTCACATGAAACAGTTTGATAGCGTATCAGTTTTTGATATCCTCACCTTGGCGTACCCCCTGCCCACCCTGCTGGTGGAAGCCATGCTCGGGGGTGGGGGTGGGTGGGGGGGCACACACTTTGTTGTACAGTTTTAGCTTCAGCATCACGTTTTCATCTTGCTTATTGTTGTGTTCCCTTAGACAACAGAATAAGGTATAAATGAGAAATGCTGTCAGCGGTTCAGCGGTGGCCATAGCTGTGTGGCTATTTCCGCCAATCAATATCCATTTCCATGCAAATAAGAGTGATTAAAGCTGATTTCACAGGCAACAAGACCTCGTCTGTGTCCCGGTCACAGATCAGACGTGCTAGATAACCGGATTAAGGTGAAAAAAACATTTGCACCTTGCATTGTATAATTTACTGCTTGGGAGATGATTAACCACGGATGGTTCTGACGGGTTAACGTGCCTCTCTGAACCAAAGCACGCAGAGATACCGAAGCCAAGTGGTTCCCAGCGACAATTTCATTAAAAACCCTCATGAGGAACGTGAGGAACAGAAATTGGATTTTTCTTTTTCTTAGCGCCGTGATCGCAAGAGATTTTCAAAGAGCATAGGGTCATAGAGCCCATGAATTTCTTCGAGGGAAAATAAAAAATGCCGATTGAGCATGAAGACAACTTCCATTACAGCGGGCCGCGTGTGCTTATGAGGCACGGCGAACTGTTTTATCTCTAAATAATGAGTAAAGTGAGAACAGGTGCGGAGACTTTTGTGCACGGTGGCGCATAAAATTGGACAAGCCCAGGTTCGTCAGAACAGGACACTAAGTTGCATTAAACAGAAGACTAACTTTCCCACTCCCTGTTAAACCTAAGTATTACATAATATACATCAGTTTATCAGGTAAAATGTCTGATTCTGAATGAAGTGCTTATACAAGAGTTGATTATAACACCAATATGTCACATTAATGTATGTTTAAAGGTCGTGGGGAGAACTTCTGCATGTAAACATTTGTTTAAAGCCTTTTGTGGCTCCAGAGGATAATCAGATAAGTTTGCCTCCAGTGAATATCCCTCAGTGGCTAAGTTGCATTGTGGGTAATGTGGGCACGAGGTTTTGAAAATGAGGAAGAATTTGTGGAATATAAGAGGTGATATCTCTGGTTCTGCTTTATCGATTTCACTCGAAGGCAATGATGGACCAGTGGACTGTTCTTTTTTTTATTATTTTGAGTGCTTTTGACAATATATAGAAACAATGCCGATCAAAAATTCCATTGCCATCTTCAGATTGCTTGTTGTGCCCAAAATCTTAATGTATTCAGTTTATAGTAATAAAAAACAAAGAAAAACTGCAAATCTTCTCATTAGGATGTTCTTCTTAAATAATTAATTCAAAAACATTGTATGTTTTTTTTTTGTTTTTTTGTCTATCAACTAATCATTTCATTGTTTCAGCACTTTAAACTTGAGCTCAAACAGACTCTTTGTAACAATATGTAGCAATTTACATGACAATCATTTTTTATTGGCCATATGTGAGCGGATTGATGCAGACCTTCTCCGTCTCTCTTGGTTGCCGATACAAGCCTGTAGTCAAGTTGTTTGACGCTGCTGGACTGTGGACTTCTTTGTGAAAGGACGGGTCGGATTTTCCTCGACGCGCCAAAGGATGCGACTTTATGCACATACTCGAGTGCCTCGTCTGAGTGCCTCTCTCCGCTCCAGTAGCCGACGTTGGTTTAGAAATGGAGTCAGCTTCCAGCACAACACAGAAGTTCCACTGAGCCCCTTTAAGTGCTCAAAAACACCCTGACTGTGTTTGAATCAAACAAGCCAAGACAAATGAAAAGTGACTTGGGTCAGCAGGTTGACAGACAATAATAACAGTAATGCATTCCTGGAGCCGTGCTCTGTAACTTTAGATCACAAGCAGACAGCGCGTTGAATGAGAGAAAGAAAACACGGCCATTCATAACCGTGCAAAAGCCAAGATCAACCGCTGCGCAACAGATTATTGGTCAAATTGCAGCAAGAATACATCTTGGTGGACTTAAGTTATGAGGCCTGTCAAGCATTGATCTGTTAAATTAGAGAGTCCTGCAGCTCTGTGTATGTTTCAGCATTCCAGACGAATTGTCAAACCATTTGGACGCGTGTCTCTGCTTCTCCTCGGTTGTACAAAATGGAAAAGGGCGGATATTGTGAAACTGGGCTCCACTCCACTGGTCTGGAGTGGGAACACAGGTGAGTAAATCTGCACGGGAGCACTGGCTGACTCAAAATGGCTGTGAGGCTGATGGTGGTGGAGATTAATTGAATGGCCTGTTTCCAGGTCGCGGCTGTGTGGCTGCTTGTCCTGGTTCCCGAGCTGCAATCTGTCAGTCACATACAGCGAGACAGCTGCTCCGTCCAGGTGCCAACCTGTGTTCCTCTGCCAACGGGGGTGACTTCACATCCTCCATTAACACTGGGTCCCATTCATTCACAACTGAGAGAATAAATCGAGCAGGAGGGATGGGAGGATCAGGCAGGAGTTAAAAAGAGAGAGGGAAAGGAAATGGAAAGTGGACGCCGAGTACTCATCACAAAAACGTTGGCAAAAATACGTATTGTGCTCACTCGCACCTGTGAAAACACTGGTTGAGCAGGACTCTACCGACCATACCGAGGAGTTAACAAGATTAGGGCTGCATCTAACGATTACTTTCATGAATGATTAATCTGGTGACAATTTTGCCTTTAATTATTTCCGCCAAGGAGGTTGGTTTTTGCCCCTTGTCCATTTGTTTCTCTGTTGGTTGGTTTGTCAGCAGGATTACACAAAAACTGCTGAACTGATTTCCACAAAAATCGGATGTAGGATGGGTCTCAGGCCAGAATAGACCCCATTAACTTTTGGTGTGGATCCTAATAAAGAGACAAACCAAGACAATTTTTTTTGTCACTTTCTTAAAAGGTCCACTGTGAGAAAGTTGATTTTTGAGTCTCATTCCCAACTCATCCAATACTGACGGATGGTTGCCAGACCGACCTACATCTTCATTTGCATCGTTTTTGTTGTCCAACCAACACTTCAAAAATATATTCGATCCCAATCAGGAAAAGGAACTTCTGAATGTCACTGTGGCTTTATTTTTTGTATTATATTAAACTAAGAAAATGTTATCCACGCATGCAACATGTGTTTCGTTTCCATTTTCTGGGGTCAAAATGCAAAAATCCCAGCTGAAGTTATGTTCGAGACAATGACCTCTGACAGATGTGACTCCCGCGGGGTTGATAATTAAAAACAGCAGCTTAAATTAGAAACTACCACGGGGGGGGGGGGCCCTTCTCGTCATCACAAACGATGTGGCTCGTTTCATTCTGATGCGTTTTCACATCAGAGCAAGTAATTCTGAGATGAGATTTTATGAATATGTTTCTGAGAACCGGCTGCGGGATTCAAAGCAATGCTCCAATGCCGTACCAAAAACCCACATGAATGCACACCCACACACCCACACACACCTCTCATCTCTCTCTCTGGAGCATTATTGTGATGGCTTGCTGTTTCACACTCATTCAGGTGTTGTAGCAGCAGCACTCACAGCAGCAGCACACAGTCTGCTGACTGAAACAGACATGGGCACATGTCCAAGGTCATCATTCCCCTCCAAGCTGCTGTTTCCACAACACAGGTTCTTGCACACTTCCTGCCCTGATTAATTCTTTTGCCATTATCTCTCTATCTTTATTTTTAGGTTAACATTTTCTTTTTTCCTTTTTTATTCCAAAGTAGTTTTTCTTGTAGGTGTCTGTGTACATTCGTAAAGATAGAATATCTTCCATGTAAAATTGAAACAGCTTTTGATATGCATTACATTCTTCTCAGTTCATCTACAAAAAGAACCCCCTGAGGAATAAAGTATGTCTACATAAAACAGTCCTTATTAAAGATGACGAGCCAAGTCTGATTTGGAGTCTCGAAACATCTAAATCTTCCACCGACATCAATTTTAAATATCTTGTCAGACTGATTTATTATAAGACTATAAGCCTATCACCAAGCAGCAGTTGAGAATCTTCAGATATGTTCAGATTAAACATAAATCGGTGCCTAGCTTCTTTTGGACGAATTTGACGGCTGGAATGATCGTGCAGTCTGGATTTATTTGTTGCGAACAACCACCGTAATGACTGTTCAGACAGTGACTTTTGGCCAGTTAGCAATGTACACACCAACAGTGTGTTTGCAGAGTGTGCCTGATGTGTTTGTGGTACAGCTTGTACTCAAACTTAATGTTCCTCTTAACACTGACTCATAAAGCCCCAAGAAAAACATAAATTCTCCACTCAAATTGAAATGCTCACATGGGCATCCATGCATGCAGTGTTAACTGATTATATATAATTGTGCACTATTAGATGTAATATTTGGAGACAATGATTTCTGCTTTGTGGGAGTCCAAACTGATCAGGTTCAGTTATGTAATTGTACGACATTTTGCTTGGCGAGAGTTAAATCAGCACCACTCTCATGTCTGTGCATTCAGTCTGAGGCTTGACCAGCCAGCCAGGAAACCATTGGCCTATGGTATTTTGCCAAGGAGCTGCGCCATCTGTCCTTTATTTTTTGTGATTGTCGCTGTTTGTTTCCCCTCAAGTCAAGTGAAATTTGACTTATTATTTCCATCTAAACCATGATCTTTTCCTAAACCTAACCAGGTACTTTTGTTGCCTAAACCCTAACCAGGTAGTTCTGTTGCCCTAACCTAACCAAGTTGTTTTGTTGCCTAAACCTAATGAAGTAGTTTCGTTGCCTCAACCTAACCAAGTAGTTGTGTTGCCTCAACCTAACCAGGTTATTTTTTTTTTTTTTTGCCTAAACCTAGCCAAGAGGTTTTGTTGCCTAAACCTAACTAAGTACTTTTGTTGCCTCAACCTAACCAGGTAGTTTTGTTGCCTCAACCGAACCAAGTAGTTTTGTTGCCTAAACCTAACCAAACTATGACGGAAAACTGAAAATATCCTTATTATATACCTTTAAAACATGAAATTCCTTTAGGCTAAAACTATTTTCATAAATGCTTGGCAAAAAATTGGAGGAACCATGTGTTAATCATCATCTCTAACAGGCTAACTTCAACCAATCAAGATCAACGAACCATACGATGTGTTGCTGAAGCCAATCAGGAGAAGAGCAACAACATTTTGTCCATCGAGAAAAGTCTTCACTGTCTCTCTTTGCTCTCGTCTCGATGAAATATGCACTCCGCTTCTGACATAACAGATTGCTACAGCAGCATTTACGCTAACCTCTTCCAAAGCTTCCATTGTCATTTTCAGACAAACAGATTGCTTCTCTTGCTAGTCGTCACTCGTTAGCTGCCAGTGTCACAGCGCATCACTTGAAACCTGGCCAGAAGGATTATCCAGATCTCGCAAATACAGCTGCCCCGCAAGGTAAAGAGAGACCGAAGGCCTTGGGAAAACAGCTAGCCCAGCTCTTCCCTAAGGTTAAAAAAGGCCATGTTTGGCCAGTAAAGCTCATTGTAGGCTATCTCGTTTTTTTAATCTGTACAAAAACTGAGTTGAGGTTTACAGGGGGCTTAAACAGGGGAACAATTTCTTGGCTGGGCTGATGGTAATATTTATCTTTGGACAGAGCTAGCCGTGTCCCTCTGTTTCCAGTCTTTATGCTAATCGAAGCTAATTCCCTCACGCCTGCTTCCAGCTTTAGTGGTATCAATTTCACCCAAATACACATATTTCCCAGATTGTTGAAATCTTTCCTTTAATGTTTTGCGTCACACTGCATTGCTACACCCCTGTTTATTCTCTCTCTTTAATTTCCTCAGCCCTCGTTTCATTCTGCCATTTTTCCCGAACTCCTGTATGTGCAGGGGCGAAGCCAATCAGATTCCGCCGCTCATTCTCTTTTCATAGCTTTGAGCCGCGAGTCCTTTCAACCAATTAGCTCAGACAGCAACAGCCTCCAACATGAGCCGGGAGGAGGGCATGTAAAAAAGATTTACAGCTTTGAGAGCCAAATCCACCCTCACGTCTTATCTCATCCCCCGGGGCTTTGGCCACCATACAGCGTAGCCAAAGGCTTTATTGCCGGATAATGGCCAGTCCGAGCTGCTTTCATGGGGGAACAGTGGGATGATGCCTGCTGTGTCTGACTGTGAGAAACTAGGGCATAAAGTTCAAAGTGGGCTCAGCTCTGCGTCCCACAACAGAGGCAGAGGCTGAGCTCAAACTCTCCCCCCGCAACTGCCTCACATTTTCCATGCGACAGTGACTCCGTTTACATCAACATGTACATTAGGGCCGTTCGTCAGCACCTCAGTGGTTTTCAAGCGAGGGTCATTACTCTATCGCTCGAATGAAACCTGACGAACTGCACGCTAAACTGAAAACCACATCTGTTACCACTCCCGCCTCAGCTCCACTACCCCTCTTTTTTTGTGTGTTCTGCTGTTTATCACTAAACTTTTTGGTTGAGGTTTTCATTTCCGCTGCGTGCTTAGCAGTTGATCTCTCTGAGATTCTTATCCGGATGAATATCGCTGCTGCTCCGCTCGTTTTTGTTTACAAGATAGACGGGGGGGGGGGGGAAGCTGCAAATTAACCTGCAAGCCAGAGCTGCAGTCTCAGAAGGCGAGCAGAGGAAAAAAGTGACATTTAACAAACACTACACAAAATTATAGCCGGCGTTTGAATAGAAGAAGCAGAAGCAGCAGAGAGGCAGTATGCGAGTGTGTCGTATTGAATTGAATGGGTCAAGATGATTCACCTGTAAGAATACATTCTCATAATAACAGGCTGGTGCTTCAAAGGCAAAAAAAAAGCAGCGAATTGGTGTAATAGGTAGGATTTTTTTAAACGTTTTACAGCGTGGTTTGCTTGTGTACAGTGCGGAGGAGAAATTCTCGATTGATCCCGGGCCCGGTCCAATCAAATCCTGCGTGCGGTCTGTCAGGATTTACATGACACGGAAAGGCAAACAGGCAGGAGGGAGCTCTTTCTCTCCGCCGTCACATTTGTGCACTGAAGATCTCTCGTTGTGGACGTCAACCCAAGTGAGAGGAGACGCAATTTGACATACCGGTTTTGTTTTGTTTTGTTTAGCTGTCTCTTGAGGCTAATTTGAAGCGGAATAGGTTGTTTTCCATTATGACAGGCGACGAAACAGCAGACTGACGCCCCGTGTCTGTCAGTAAGGTCCTGCACATACGCCGTCTTCATTTTGAGTTAAAGAAGACGTTAGAAAACTGTTTGTGTTCCATCATTTGCAGTCTTTACAGCAATAGTTTTTTTTTTGCTTCTGTTGCTTACAGCAGATATTGCGTAACGTCAGCAGGGCTGTTGAGATAACTTGTACGCACAGAGGAAGCCTAATGTAGGTCTTTATCACCTCAGTCAGTTGTGCTCTACCTAGAAAACAGCAAACCAGCACAGATAACACCAACCACATCATGTTGTTATGCAAGTCGGCAAAATTCACCTCCGCGTAAAAACTGTGAGAACGCACTGATGTAGACTCATTCTCCTCAGGGTGAATCGATATGCCGAAGTCGGATTCTGGGAATCGGAATTAATCTTTTTGAAAGATGAGACACCTGTCGCCATCTTAAAAACTGTAACAACAATATCTACAAGTGGGGCTAATTTGGTTGCAGGGATGTGGTCTGAAAAGTCTGACATGGATCAGAAACTTTCCAGATTACGTTCACAACAGATACGAACACCACTAACTTCTTCTACCACCTACAAAAAAATTAACAAATATGAGTAAGTGCCTTTTATTCGTTAGGTAAATAATTCAAAACGTGAGAGGAAATGGGCCTTTTGTACAAACTATTTATTATATTGAGTGATTATTACAGTTCAGCCTCATTTAAACAAGATCGGCTGCAACAGATTGAATATAAAAATGCATGGGGGCAAGCACGGCAGATTTCTAAAGAAAAGGTTCGGTACAGAGACGCAAAAATAGTGTTACATCATCTCAGAAAAGGTCAAGAATTTCCATCACCATAACGGGTACGTAAGAATCTTTTCAAAGCTCCGCTGAAGTACAGATTAGTGCGTGAACTATGCGCGATCCACTCAAGGACAATGTTTCACCGATTTTGAAAGATGAATTCGATTTGAGGCAGCTCAAAGTCATTTACATTCGACTTAAAACCATTTCATAGAAATGCCAGACTCTTTAAAACATCCATAAGACATATAAAAGTCAGAATTTTGTAAAGACCAGGGACAGAAATTCACTTCAACTTTGAACGAGACAGCCGATCCTTTAAGGGACTGAAGCTTTTTTTTTCTTTGACCCCACAAGATCTGACACTTCAAACAGAATAAACTGTGCAGAGTATTGGGAAAAGAAAAGCCTCTCTTGTTTATGAATGCGTAAGCTGTTGGAGAACCAACTACTAGTAATTACACGCAGTTCGAAGGCTACATCACAGATTTACTCTCCTTTTGATGGGGGGGAACATCAGAGTGTGGGATCGATCAGCCTTTTCTCAACGGTGCCGCAGTGGCCTGTTATGGTGTGTTGATGGAAATATCATCTCGACCCCTATGGGACCGCGTTTAAACCTGCGAGGGTACTCTCATGCCTGTCAGTTCGATTTCGACAGCGAGAAGATGTGGATTTGAACATTCTCCGTGCTCATGTTTCTTTAATGTGGAAAGTATGAAGGGCCACACTTCGCTGGAAAAACTGCTTTCTGGTCAGCACTGATGCCCCCCTTAGGTCGCCAAGTTTTTAAGAGCACAGCACGTCCCAGAACGTCCACGCAGAGTTTCCTGCTCATTTATCCGAGGAAAAGGTCAGCGTTGTGTTGTGCAAGATGTAATGGCAATTCTGCTTATGCAATTCTAAAAACAAACTGTTTGGACGTGACAAAGGAGGCAGTTTGAGGAGAGGAGCTGCCGGATCAACAGACTCGCCTGTCCGCGAATCAAGTCGGCGAGTCGGAAAACATCTGCAGAGCGTTTGAAAATTCGGTCGATTTTCACGTCTCGCCATGTTCTTGAGGGAAAAGTGTAGAGAGGCCACACGCTTCGTCACAGCTGTCACGCACACAGGATATCTAGCGAGATGAGATGGAGGCAGAAATCGTCCTCTTCCTGCCAATAGTGTTCTTCATTTCACATCTTTCCGAGTGCTTTGGAATAAACACTTCAGTGACTCCGGAAAAGACTATTCGTTCATTGCCTAAGGTGTGTGTTTGTCTGCAGTCCAAGAGTGTGCCCACAGGACGACAGCTGTCAGAATAAATTACGTTTTTATAAACAATTTAAGTTTCTGCAAACTCTGTATATGTTGCAACTCTACTCTCTTTATTTGGGTTCAATTTTCAATTTTTTCTTGTGACAATGCTGTGAAGTATATTCTGGTTAGGTTAGGGCACAAAAACCACGGGGTGAAGATATAATGCTTAAGCTCAAAATTCATTTTTTTATGCATCTCATTAAAAACAGTTTTGAGAGTTTTTCCGACTTCCCATAAAAGATATGTGTTTTGTTGACACAAACATGGCTGAAAAATCTCCTTTTAAAACACCCACTGTTCCCCGATTTACCCTCCAATTTCTGCAAAACCACAGGTGATTTAAAGCTTAACGTGTCTCTATGTTGCAAGTTTACTTTTCTTTAGGTTCATTTTCTATTTCCCCTTCGTCACAAGGCCGTGCTTATCCTCTGGTTGGATGCAAAATGTCATGGCTTGGCTTAAAGAACCTGTTTTGTATGCCACAAACACGAAAAGAAACATTGCAGAAAATACCCTCGTAGGAAAAATCCAGTGGTATTACAGCTACAAGTCCTGAGAGGCAGTCTTTAAGAGAAGTCACTGGCCATCCCCTCCAACTCCACATATAAAAGCCCGGTCCTATATTGAACACATCTCTGGCGATGTATGACACTTACAAATGTATCATTGGTTTGCAGAAATGCAGCCAACATTTCATGTAGGCGACTGGACTGCAGAGGATCTATAAAAAGATAATCAGCCGAGGGAATCTCTGTCAAAGTTAAAGTTTGAGGGAAGATCAAAAGAGGCTCCCGAGCCCCTTAAAAAGCCCCAGGTAAGTATCTGCATAAAGCTGATAAAGAGCCAGATTCTGTTACGACCTCTGCTCATGAATATTCATGAGGAACGCGTACCTAATTGTGGATAATCCCTTGTGTTTGCTTATTCCGGCTATAACTAGATATCACGCGTGGGATTGCTGATCTCTGCCCCCTTGAAGAGCTATCATCTATCAGCCTCGCACTGGAATCTTTAATCAAACCAATTTCTTTGATTAATGATGCACCCTAAATTAACTCAGTGGGGTTTTTTTGTTTTTTTTCCCCTCTTGAAGCAGCAGAGAGGTTCAGTCAATAGCCCGAGCCCTTATTTCACATTCACTCAGACGGTTCCTGCTCACCTTTTAATGAACACTAGAAGATGTTCCTCAACGCCAATAACACTTGCAGCTTTTTCAGTTGGGGGGGCTTTTTTAGCACTGAATCTCAGATGTTACCCTGCTGAGAAATGTTTCATTACGGCCATACTGCATTCATGAACCTGAAAAACTTTCATTTGTATGCGGAAGGTAAACGGAGACGCAGGCCAAGCGATTCTCTGATCCAAAAGGGGTTGGTGCAGAAGACTGGAAAGTACATTTCCATTCACCTGTTTCAATGCACATATTCAATTTAAGTGAATCAGACTGGGAATTTAAAGAAAGAAAGAAACAAAAGAAATAGTTTCTCGCTTAACTGAGATGGGAAAAGAGAAGAAGCTATACAGGCTTATGGAAACATTTTTGTAGCCCGATGTTGCGGTCCCTGCCTCTGCTTCTGCTCCTGTAGACAAAGCTTTCATGTCACGCTGCCGTTCTCCACTCGCTCCACTCCAACGGAAAGCTTAAAGAATGAAGAATAAAAAAGAGGGGGGGTCACTGGGGCTGTATATAACGGCGGCATCCACAGTTCAAGTCCAGAGAGGGGCCTTTGTAGCACATCAACCTCCTATTTATCACTATCTCAGCCTGTACAAGCATTACATGATAGAGTCAGATCAGCAAATAAGAACTATTTTTTAGTTCATCAAAACATCAAACATCATCACGGAGACATTCTACATTGTATTTACTCAAGTAAAGGAGTAGTATTAGGAAGCTTAATGTTCTTGCAACCCTGATGTAAATAGCCGTTAATGTAGCGTTTTAGTTCTTGCTGAATAAAACGCGTGAACATTAATTTGCCACAGAAACCAAAATCCAAATCCATAGAAAAATCCCCATTGTTTTTGCTGAGGAAACCAAGGTGACACCAACTTCCAGGTTAGCCTACAAACCAACAAACGTGAGCATTCAGTTGGAGTCATGTTTTTGACAACTTCATAAATGCAGGTCCAATACTCGCTCTTCTTTTAGCTTTGTTTTGGTCTCCACCAGTTCCTTCGAGAAATATGCCGTATAGCTCGTTAGTAGCTAAGTGAGCAACTTATTTTCTGAACAGCTAGTCAGAGGGATCATTCTCCTTGAAAGCAGCTGGCAGAAAAAACAAAGCCGGTGAGAGCAGTGAGAGGGAGTGAATACAAACGGGAAGGTCGTGGGCCTAGAAAACAAAAAGCAGCTAACTGAAAGACTATAGAACGCTCCATGGAGGTGAGGGGAGCTGACGATCCAGTTCTCTGTGGCTCAGTCACTACAGGCATACCTGTTTATATGAAATGAGTTACATGATCCCTTGTTATTGCAAAAAATACCAATTATCATAGCTTTAAAAGTGATCCAACATCATCTTCTGCTTCAGTATCACTGTTGTCGGGAAGACTGATTGTGATCTAAGTTTGTTTTTCATAACTTCAGACTGTTATAAGACCGCCTGAGCTCGGGGCTTTGCTCGAGCATTTCAGCCTTTTTTCTGTGCCGGGAATTGGCGTTGACAAAAAAAAAAAATGTGCTCCCGTTAAAGCCCTCCAACATGGCCGCCGCTCGCACGCCCCCAGCAGACACAAGGCAGGTTCTATTATTGGAGGCAGACGCTCAGAGAGACCTCCAGCTCACACATGATTGTTTTTCAGCCCGGGAGGTTAGATAGAAGCATTATAGGCTGGATCCCTCTGGGAAGCACCACAGAGCTTTACGGCCGCTGCCTCCTCCTCTAACCTCAAAAAAATTAAATTGATATTTTTTCAAACAAGCCTAGAAGCAAATCACTGGCTTTACAGCCCGAAGTAAAACCAGCACTATGGACCTTCTTCACCCACCGAAAACCTGAACAACTTGATTGAAACTGTGACCTGTGGAGACAATAACAAAAATCAATTTTTGAGATGACTCGCCCACAGAGATGTTATCAGGCGTGAGCCGGGTGACGTCAATGGTTTGGACCTGTTGTAGAGAATCCTGTTAGACTTACAGTACGTGTGCTCTCCCTTTTATTGATTCCAACAAATGGGAATGTGATTACCCCAGTCACTGCACAAATGCATATTGTGACTCAGCCTAAGCCTCTGGTATTAAAGGACTTTAACAGGGATGAACGTGACAGACAGACTTGTTTTCATTCACCCTAATGTACACACGTAATTTCATGTACTCATTATACAGAGCTGCGAGGAAAAAAAAAAAAAGCTTTGCAGTTTGCTCTTTTTTCTGAAATGGATACTAAACGATTTAATGCACAAAACGGGACGCTCTTATCCTGCAGTTTAGCATACAGCTGCAAAAAAATTATAGCTTACCACTTCTGAATTTAAATGGCGCAGTTTGCCTCCTTTTTCGGATGAGCTCCCTGCCCGTCTATGGGGGAAACGGGAGAAGCTGCATCAGCTCAGTGCCAGTGAGGCTATTAACAGCGCGGAGGATCTCAAAGGTCCTGGCTGCTGGTGGAGAGCAGAAGTGGGGTCATCTATTTATTGCAGTCGATCACGTCAAACTGTAAGCATTTTGTGAATGCTGAGTTAGGAATTGTGATGCAGGGTTAATGCTAATGTGTAGAGATGATATTTGCATTTGAGGCAGGATTTCAAACCCCCAGGATGAAATGGAGGATCGGCTGAATGCCAATGGACAAGTTTGATTTCAGTTTAGTCATCATGGATCATAGTTTTGCACCGTAAACGGAACTTTTTGATACTTATTTGTTAAAAATGGTTTCTTAATTTCCCGATATCCTGTGCTTGTTTTGGTTAAATGTGTCTGTTAAGTGTTTTTCGATTCCAAGCGGTGGGAAACTGTGAAGGAAAACTTTAAGATATTCATCAAAAAATAGATTTTGTCGATATTTTAACACTCCTTTGCGCGTTTTATTATTGCCCTGGCTCAATGAAGAGGTGCCAAGATTCATTTCACTGGGTTATCTCTAGGTGTATTCATATTCATCATGTTTCCTGTGACAGTCTTGACTGCGCCCTCCATCTTTCCTTATCATCCCATCAGAGAAAGTCACCTCTGCTGTCACTGGCCCTGTCTCTCCAGACATGCGCTGCAGCGTACACCTGGGACACCAGCCGATGTGCTGCTCAACAATGTGCAAACATGAAAAAGGCACATCAGGGTAATTGGTGCTCTCCCAGCACGCGTTGCTCAGCATAATCAGCATCTCAGGCGCTTCACGGGATCAGCTATTCAGGTCCAAAGAGGCAGAAGGGAGAGCAAGAGGAGGGAGGCAATCAGGGCGATGCCTTCACTGTCAGCGGCGCAGCAAGCAAGCCAAGAACTCTCTGGGAACTTGTTCCAGCTGGCTAGATATGAGGCGCTGTCTGAGAAGTCCCCTCACACCATCACACCATCATACACAAGGGTCACGTAGCCCGGACCACCGTGCCACTCTGGGCCCACTGCGCTCCCTCAGAAACTATTCCACCTTTCTGCTCCCAGAAATCTGCGCAGGAGTTTCCACCTCCTCACGGCTCCTGCAAGGTGGAAAAACAATTTTTTAAGGCAAAATTTCGATGTTTACTAGTTGTGGATTTCACAGCTGGTTAAAGGTTATTGAAGCAGGTGTTTTTCAGCGCCGGGTCTAGTCTGCGGTCGTGGACGCCATGCTCAGACGGTGAGAGAGTTTTCTGTTTAGGCGTGCTTCAGTAGACTGGAATGGATTGTCGAGTGAATTGCGGTCGCATGCATGGATTGACTACATATTTCTGTGCATGGCTGCAATATGTGTCCGTAATATCAAACAAAGAGATGGCGTAACACAAACAGGCTCTATGGATTCTAAATATAATGTGGATGCGCTGCAATGTTTACAATAATGGGAATTTCATGTTATTGGCTCATACCACAAGTTTATCTGCTGATGCCACATCATTATCTCGGCTTCCAGCAGTATTGGGATTCCTTCTTCGCTTCAACAGCAGACGCCTGTGCGGTCTGATATCCCTGACTCGGTATCTCCTCTTTTGGTATACGTTTGCACAACATTTTTCATATGTTTAGAATTTTGTCATAATATGTAACATTTGTGCTAATTGGGAAGAATTAAGTAGAACCATGTGTTTTTAAGTGTTTAAAGAGCAGGTCCCCCTCCATATGCCTCACAAAGGTGCACCTCACACACATTAGCGCTCAGGACTAGCGTCGGAGCACAAAACCATTTGATTTGGGTAAGAAAAACAGTGTTTTGGCATAAAATTGCTACATGTTTTGGTCTCGAAAAACACAGCTGCAGATGGCACATTTATATTCAGCCAATAACATCTGTTTTTTGTGACCGGAAACACAGCGAGACGTGACGTTTACAATGTTGAAACCTTGCAGCCCCTCATCTCAAATATCTTGGCCCCTCAAATACCCACCATCCCCTCCACCTACTGCCATGAAAGTTAGTTACAACAGTACCTGTTTCTGCGCAGCCTGTGACATGCGCAGAAACTGTACTCAAATTTTATCCTGGCAGCTGGATTAAAAGATGTCATTTTGATTTACTTCTGCCTTAATACACCTCACAGCTGAAGGTTATTTATCATTCATCACACTGTATAGTTCCATATAGTGTGCCTAGTAATCAGCGTTTCCTCTATATACATTTAGTATAAGTTCAGTGCTTTTGGTGGTGTCCCTTTCAGTATTTGCCCTCGAATCTTTTCTGTTTATTGTCCGCCTGAAACAGCAAAGTGAAATATCGAACCTTGATGGACTTTAAAATTCAACAGTATCATTATTGAAGGCACGGTCCGTATGTCTTTCATGATATAATAATTCCCTTTGAGCCTTTGATTGTGCATACCGTTCAAAGTCTTATATAGAATGTAGAGGGGCGTTTGACTGCCGTCTGAGCTGTGTGTTTCTGTGTGTATATATATGTGTGTGTGTGTGTGTGTGTGTGTGCGTGTGCAGACTCGGGAGTTTTGATGTTCCTCTGCTTTTGTCTCTGAATCTCTCGTATCACGCTGACTCGATGGTTAAAGCATTGATGTCATTGTTTCCTGTAGGTATTCAGCTGGCCTTGTACCGAATTTTCTTTTTTTTTAAGCTACAGGCCTCCCCCCGGACAAGGTTGGAGAGCTGACCCGGTGAGATAAGGAGAGCGGGGCAAAGGCTGCAGTAAGAGTCCACAGCGTTTTGACTGGAGTTGAGCCCATAGCCACGGGCGAAAAAGCTCTTAGCAAAGCAGGAAAAAATCCTATTTGCGAACCTTCAGGGAGCGAAAGATTCAATGAGGTTTCAGAGGATTTTCAATCTAGAGTTTTTGGACTTCTTCGCAGCTGCCACAGACATACAGGTAAACAATCATGTCCATGTTCGAGTGCCAACATTCAGTCGTGGTACAATAAGAGCTGTGTTTGTGCAGCTCTGATACTCCCGAGCCTCATGGACCCCTGTGGGGCAGCATTATAGAAGTGTCTCCCTCCAAACTATTTTAAGCATTTTCCAACAGCCCGTAAACACGGCTAAATATAGGCTTGTCTGTTACTATGGTCTTGGCAGGCGCTCTGAACAGTCAAAGCACTGTGCAACACGGCCGCAGGAATTTCTGATGTTGTAATATGAAAACCCGGGGGCCCCTCATGGATGTAAACTCTGGGTAGGCCTGTCACCAAGGTGCAGGAGAGCTGAGTGGAAAAGCAAACTTCTCATAGATTTCACGGAGCTGGAGGAAAATCGGAGATAGAAAATCGTGGCACCTTCACAGAGCACAGACGGTCAGGAGAGTGCCCACAGGCTACGGTTACACTTTTATATTTCATCATGTCATCGCCGTTTCCTACCATCTGATGATGTTTATCATGCCCGGAGACATTAAAACACACATCTGGTTGCACACTAAAATCCAATTTAGTTTATTTTGGATGAGCATTGTGGCTGAAGTTTCGTGCAGTCTGGGCAACATCCAGTCATGATGCACAAGTAAAAAGTAAAGTAGTTAAGTCTTTTCTCTGTGTGCGTGGAAATGCCGTGCATTAAAGAAGCAAGTAAGATACGACCAGAGTTTTAGTTTAAAACATTAAAAAAAAAAGAACCTTATCAACACACCTCCAGTGTGAAGGAATAACGTTATGTGAAAGACACCTATGTACAGTGTTGTCTGCTAAAGTTAGCATGCTAACCAGCTAGCCTGGTAGGTACCCTGGTAGTTTCAGCCAGGGGATATAAAAGCAGTTACTTTTACTTAACAGAAAAACAGAACTGTCCACCTTCTGAATTCAAGTTTCTCTCCTTTACTAAACCAAGCCTCTCCTGTCCCCACCTGCCATGTCCTCTCATCTCCAAAGTCACAGACCTGGTCAGGACTGCTGTAAATCGCCTCTGTACTTAATCCCATGTCGATGAACGACCGGTCAGATTTTAAAACCGTCTAAAAAGTTGTTGTGACGTCATGTCTTTTAAATGTTAAATATTCATGACTAAATAAGCAGCAATAAAAGAAAAGGTTGGTAAAAAATAAAATAAAATAATTATTATTGAAAAACATCCTGAACACCCTCTTATGTGAAATAAGTAACCTTTGCAAACGACAGTGGTTTCATGCAGGATCCAGCATTCAAAGTAAGAAGCAGATTAACGAATAGGTTTGTCAGGCCCTTCAAAAGTATATTTAATTGAAACATCCACAGGAGGCTAAGCTTAGATAGTGCAGTCACAAAATCTATTCCATATTTAGAGTCCCCAAACTCTTGTGTCGCTGTAGCCAGGAGTCAACACGAACAGCAGAATACGCGCAGGGCAAAAATGAGCTGCTCGGAAAGTGTCCCATTGTGCATTATCACCTCCTGCCTGCTCGAGAGTTTCTGTGTGTACAGTAAAAAAAAAAAAAACGAGAGACTTCACAATACAAAATCTTCCTGCCCTGCTCATGGTTTATTCATGCTCAAGATTCTGCCAGGCCTGATTGCGTGTCCTGGACTGTATTTTTATTTTTTTTTCTCCCACTGCGCATTGTTTGTTGTTTCTCAGCTGAACAGAATAATGCATTACAATGTTTGCCATCAAACGCATACCGTGGTGCTGACAGCGCTGCAGATGCTCATTAGGAGAGGCGTTCAACCCTGGTGGGCTATTTACAGTGAAAACTAGTGTGGCACCTTAACAACCTAAAGTCAACAAGGAGGTTTGAGCCAGATGCTTTTGTGCTGCCTGTCTGTGTGTGTGTGTGTGTGTGTGTGTGTGTGTGTGTGTCTGCTGCTTTCAAGTTGTGGAAATTAACGGGAGTTTCATCTCCACCTCTCAGCTTCGCTCCCCCACCCCCCTTAAGGTGGCAGCATATTTAAATTTCTCCGTTTTCATTTGTGACTCGATAATTCACAGATGGCCTCGTGATGGCTCCCCTCTTTGCGCGGTCCCTCCTTCATTATTGACACAGGGAGGCTGTTTGCCAACCACCTTCACCACCCATGATGACTCATACTGAGCTGAACTCTCTTCTATTCATCACTTCACACCGACCAACCAACCATCGTCCCCGGCTCCGCATTTTTTCAATTCTCCTGACCTACTTTTACACACACAGCGCAGTCCGTAAGAATTTGGACGATATCGCGTTTTCCATTGTTTTGACTCCGTAGCTCCGACATATTGAATTTAAAGTGAAAACAATGACCTCAGCTCTCAAAGGATCTGATGCGCACAGATTCTGTTGCTTTTTTTAATTGGAGCTTGATTTTTTGGGGCTGACATCAATATTGGAATTGTACTGATTAAAGGGGCACTATGTAGTTTCAGAGTAGAAATCCAAACTTTCATATTTACAATATTAATGAGGTAATAATAATACAAACTCAGTAATTTTTATTTTTTTCCAATAAGTGAATAAACAAGCTGTTCTCAGAGGAAAATAAGGTCCCCAGAACACTGTTTGAAGCTAAAAAGGTGGCAGGGTCCGCCACATATAAACAAAGCAACACAATACAAATTTATGTTGTCCCTCAAGGCCAGTTTGTTTATTCAGTCATAAAAACTGTGTGTTTATTTAGTACTTTTAGCTATAGAAAAATCTTTCTCTTCTAATTCAAATGTCTTACCCAAAACTACATAGTGCACCTTTAATTTGATATTCCAGTGTGTTCAGCTAATGTTATATTTTCCTCTGCCAAGGGGGTTATTTTTTCACCCTTGTCTGTTGGATGGTTTTTCAACAGGATTACACAAAAACTACCGTACGGATTTACATGAAACTTTGATGGAGGATGAGTGTCTGCCCAGAATAGACCCCGTTAACTTTCGCTTTGGATCCGGATAAAAGGATCCAGGATTTTTTTTCTCACTTTCTCTAACATTTTTCAACTTTTTTGGTAACTTCCAAGAGAATAATGTGCGAATCCAGATGAAAAAGGTTGGGCATATTTAGGTGGCTGGTGTTCACTGGTGTGTACAAAATAGGACTGTAGGGCCTAAACATTAAAACATTCCACATCTAGTGATGCATTATTCAAACCAACTTCATCTTCCCCTGTGAAGTATCAATAACGGGATGCGGCATTCTATATAAACAGATAATGAACAACGACATAACAAAGGTGTTATTGTATGGAGTGTGTGTGTGTGTGTGTGTGTGTGTGTGTGTGTGTGTGTGTGTGTGTGTGTGTGTGTGTGTGTGTGTGTGTGTGTGTGTGTGTGTGTGCGTGCGTGCGTGCGTGCGTGCGTGCGTGCGTGCGTGCGTGCGTGCGTGCGTGCGTGCGTGCGTGCGTGCGTGCGTGCGTGCGTGCGTGTGTGTGCGTGCGCGCGCGCCCAGTGATAATCCGGATATTGTTCTGTATGCAACGTTTTTTATTCAGAAACAGAATTTTTTTCTTTTTCTCTACCTAAAGGACTCTGTTTATTAAAGCAACGTTATGTCATCACAGTTTCTTCATGCAACACCACTGTTGTAAACACAAATCCCAGCTCTGTAACAATTTGTCAGACGTAATGTAGGTGCTAACTACAAACACTACTCATTACAATGTTATGTGTTGAAAACTTGGGAGTTATAATAGCTACATCATCATAATTACTATTATTATAAGGCTATTTATTTCAAGATGTAAAATAAAAAAGTCCTAAACCTACGGGATGAAGTGAAACATCTGAAAGTGCTGTTCCATTCTTCTAATACCGTTTGGGCCACACTCAGCCTCTCTCACACACACTTGCCAGGTGACGTCAGCTTAAATCCGCGAGGGCTCAGGGCCTGAGGCCTCAGGGGGAACAGTCGGATTGGGCCTTAATCTTATTCTCCTTTGTCATCATCATATGCCTGTTGTGTTCTCGTTCTTATAGCACGTGAGTTCGTGGTAGACATTGTTGACCAATTCTTGTCCAAGTTATGGACAGCTCATCAGAACAGCAGCTTCACTTAAAATACACTGTGCCACAGTCCAGAGGCGACACAGCATGTCCAAAATACTTACCAGCTGCTTTTTAAACACCTCTGACAGCTGATTGTTTGGCTATAATTAAAGCCCAGTAATTGTTTCTCCACAGTCATTTTCATGAGAGTTCATATAAAAGTGAGTACTTCAGGTTGCCATCGTCACTCTCTCACACACACGCAGACACACACACACTGATTTTGCCAGGGGCTGCAGGTGAGGCTGACTGAGGCGAGTCATCGCCCTTGTCTCGTCTCATCACTTGGCCAGACACGGTCTCTTTGACAGCCTCATCAAGCACACAATGAAGACACAGAGACAGTCTGGGACGGAACGAGATCTTCATCAAACCGACGAGGTGGAGAAGCCACACAAGAAACGGGGGGCATAATAGCGCAGCCGGGGATGATGGGGAAAATGTACATGTTGCAGTTCATTAAACACCACAGGAGGTGCAATTACATAAATTGACACTGTGAAAGAAAATGCAAGAATACAAACTAATGTTGTTGATTGAATCCCGGCTGCGTTAACTCACAAAGAGCTTCAGTTTTAACACACAAAAAAGACTGTTGGAGGTCAGCTGCTCGGAGCGAGCAGACAAGGCTCACTTCACGGCTGATGATGATTGCCTTCATAAATAATGTCAGTGTTTGGGGGTTGAACTAAATGCAATATTCATGTCCTGAGGCGTCTGGAAGGCAGCGCGGATTCCTCTAGCATAGCAGTGAAAACTGAAAAAAAAAAAGAAGTCTCACAAACTCTCTTTGAGCGACTGTGTTGTGTGACACAGCTGTATCGGTCAATAGTCTTAACACAAATGAAATGGCTCAGAAGTGAAGCAATTTAGCTGCAGTTGGCACTCACAGTAATCCCTCTGTCTTTTTGTCCGCGGCCCCCCTCGATTCAGACGCCCGTTTCCCTCTTTAGTCGTCATAACAAAGTATTCGCCCGCGGCTCTATTCGAACGACGCTTGGCGATGACAAAGCAGATTCACGGAGACGAGTCAATTCCCTGTTCGAATCCGCTCCGTTTATGAAGGGGATCTCGCCGTTTTAGTCTGCTTTTCTAGCATTGTTTGTATTTGAACACAAACGAGCCACTCAGGCAGCGTAAAAAAAAAAAAAATCAATCTGCTGCATATTGCAACGGCATTTCATTTCGCTAACTCAATTAAATTTTAGCCTATTTTTTTAGATTGCGAGAGAGAGAGATGCATACACAAGTCATTGATCTCCCTGCCTTCTTCTTTATGCACACACTCTCTCTCGGACTGCTACGCAAACACACACAAGTCCGATCCATTCTCATCTCTCCTCCCACGGCGCCTTTTTTCTTTTTTTTTTGCGGAGAGCTATCCACATTTTATAGAGCCGAATATGAGGCTGAATACGAGGGCTGTTCCTAAAAGTTTCTTGAACTAAAAAACGAAGAGCCGCCATCGGGTGTTCTCCTCGGCGGTCGTCCCCCGGCTTTGTTCAATAAAAAATACCCTCTCCACTTTAATGGCTGCCATATTCCGCAGCTGGCTGATTCTACATTTATGTGAAGTATTTTATGTATCCTTTTTTCATGAGCACATCAAGTGCATCTAAAAAGCGCAAGAGCCGCTGCCTCATTTTATACACTGTCCATGTTGGTTCAGCTTTTTCCTCCCTGTTAGCAGAACTCTTCAGAGGAGTGTGGATGTGTGTGAATTAAATAAACCCACAGCCTGAATATGAGCTTCAAACTAGAGTGCCGTGTTGTCCAAGGTCTAATCTAATTGTTTGAGACAGTCAAATCCCAAGTCATTCCAAGTCCAAGACAGTTCTCTGACGAGGCCTAGCCAAATCTCACAGATTCAGACAGGTTAAAAAACTAATTCCTGACTATTCTAAATCCAGTCACATGTTATTCAAGAAAAGCCCAAGTCAAGTGTTGGGTCTATATACATAACAAGACAAGTCCCAGTCAAACCTCAAGTCATTTGAAACGAGTCCTGTCTTGCGACAGTGCAATCACTGGAGACAGGTCAAGTCTTAAGACTCGAATTTGCCCCAAACTGCTTAACTCCTTTAGGTTAAGTCCGAGTGAATTCAGAAGAAAGTCAGGTCCTTTTGCCGAGTTTGTCCAGGTGACCGCTGAGGTAAAACATTTCAGCTGAGAATCTAGTCAGCCAGTTTTTACAGTCGCACCACCGACTCCTAAAGCCTGGCGTGTCACTCTACGGCAAGAAAATGATGTTTGCAATTTTCCGTGGGATGATTGGGTGTTTGCAGATGTCTCCGGTGGATAAGAGCGGGACGTCGGGGCTGGGGCGGTCTGTGATGCGGGAGAGGTGTTGGGAGAAATCATCGTTGTGAAAGGTGAGATTTTAAAAAAGAAGGCAAAGAAGAAGAAGAAAGAGAAAGAGACAAACGGAGGAGGCTGGGGAAGATCATAAAAGAGAGCAGACTATAACAAAAGAAATACAGAATTGTAACGAGCTTTGGCAGTCTTTTGGAGCCAGCAGCGGCATGGCTCCTGCTCTCTGCACACAGTAGTGCCATTGTCCATCTTTCACATCCAGACAAAGAGCTGGGGTCCTCTACGGTCCACCCACCTCACCGGGGATGGATGTTGCACTAATGCTGCACACGCAAGCTCGGCAGCTTTCCTTTCTCTCTCCCTCCAAGGACTTTGACAAGTTCTTTTGTTCTCTTGGAAATTGTATTTCTTCTATTTCCCTTGTGCTTTTGGGTTAAAAAAAAAAAAAAAAGAGAGAGAGGAGATAAGCATTGGTCCAACAGGACGTATTCCCAGCTCGCAAGAACAACAAAAAAGGTGACATTTGTTTAGACTAAAACCACTCTCGATATTTACAAGGGCAGATGTGAAAGATCGGCCCTTTCCTCAGTGGTGTGGTTCGCCTGAAATACAACAACGCCCAGCCCCCGATCATTTATTTCTGCAGCTCATCGTGGCAGATAATTATGTTCACCTGACCCTGTTCATTTTTTCTTTCACTCAGCCCGTCTCAAACTAACACAACACCGCAAAAAAAATCTGATGTAGAGATGAGGTGGAAAAAGCTGGCGTGAACGCAGTTCGTTTATGTTCTGTCACCAGAGATCCAAGCCCAACCCTGTGAAAACATGTTTTATAAGACCACGCTCCTATGATGGTGAATCTCCCTCCTCCATCCCCGCCTTTACCGCTCTCGTCTCTGGATTAAATCAATAAAAAAAGAGGAGGAAGAATGGGATCAGTGGGCAGTCTGTGTCTGAAGAAATGTAGCTTAAATTCCTGAGATTACATTTTACGGGGGAAATGTCAAGGTGGATAACATTACCTGTTATCTATCTGGGGTTAGGGCCCTGACTTGGCAACCAATGAATTCACTATTAATGGATGGACAAGGAGGCAGGCTGAAAGAAAAAGGCTTTTCCACTGTAGGGCCATTTTGGTCCTGTGGGTTTTTTTTCCCTCGACTTCTTGGAATGTGTTCAGATTCAGGATACTAACTTGAAAGTGAGCTTTGTGAGGCACAATAGCAAGTTTGTTCTCTCGTACATTTACCGTGATGCTCAGCTACAGTTACATTGTTGCACCAATGTTTTTTTTTTTCGCAATGTCCTGCTTAAATTCTGGATCATTTCGGCTTTATTTTTTCTAAATTGCAAACATAGTGATTCACTTTAGAAACGTTTAGAAAACAGATTTTGCAGGAATTTGTTTAAACATGGAATTGGAAAAAGAACAAGAAAACTTTGACCTGTTAAAATATTGCACTCGATGCCGGTGTATCTTACCTTTTAATCTAGTAAAAGACAAAAATCTTTAAAAAAAAGGCAAATGTGTTGCTCCTACAATTATGATATCCTTTGGCTGCTACTTTCTTTTCACCAATTTATATGCAAATTATACCACAATCCCTTTGGTACAACAAAGGATGGTTGTAAAATGTGTAATGATCATTGGTCTTCTTTTGGTTTTACTTTCTTTTATATCTCAGACACTGACTTTTCCACAAAATCACTGGTGTTAGCCTGAATAGTTGTATAACTGTCGCACGCCCTTTTTAATTATCGACAGAACGGCTTCAATAAAAACCACTGAAGAATGACATTTAAAAACACAAATTGTACAAACAAAGATTATTATCGTTATCCTGCCTCATTTTTTACTACTTTGACTTCATTTAAGATACTACAGAGTCTTTCAAACAAAGCATTAATGGACGGATGCAGTCGTAATTATTTAATACAGTGGATGCATTCAGGCAAACACTCTGAGTGGAGAGCAAAAGAAGCTGAACATATTGACTGAAATGCAATCTTGGAGCCCTTCCACTATCGTCTGATGATGATTTTAAGTTTGAATTAGCTTTTTTTAATCAATCTGCATTCATATCAGTGTGTATAGAGATTAGCTAAGTAGTTGTCACAGATAACCAATGGCTTCTGAGACTGGATAAATCAGTGGCTGGCACACAGAGGAGGAAGTCTTGGCTCGGATACCCAACATCCGCTGGCTACACCAGAGACCTGCGACATTGGCTGTTGCCCCGAGAAGCTAGATAGTCTTCAGGTGACAGCCGATGGATTAAGAGCAGCGGACAGCGGATCAGCACAGCCCACGGCGTCTTTCAGCCATTCAACCTGGATCGGCTGGACCTGCCCCAAGGAGGAAGATGGTCGCAATAAGAGCCATGCTAATCCATCTTGGTGAAAGACAGCTGGGAAACCAGAGATTGTTGTGCCCACAGAGACCTGTCTGCACCACAATACCTCGGATCAAGCTGTTGCACTTGATAGTCTACAGAGCGCGGGACTACAGCGGAGAGGTGGACTCTGTGTTTGTAAAATTGATGCTTGGTGCTCAAAGTTGACGCCCAGTGTTTCCCCAATGCAGATTTAAAAGATGCACAACGTTTTTTTTATGTACATTTGTGTGTTAATAACTGTATATGTTCTGCAATCTGTGTAGCATGAAGGAGGTTATGATCTTACATCGGAAACAAGTATCTTCTTTGGCTGTGGTACAGTCTGCATGTAGAAAAAAGAGTACTAGCCTCATATAAAGATCCCGGCTCTATAAAAACAACTAGTTTCAAGCCATCGCCTGCTGGGTGAGAGTGCATGTCTTAACTCATGCTAGCTTTTGCGACTGGCTGCTCTCTGTTGCGAAAAAGCTAATGATTCCCTCCCCTGGAAAAAAAAAAAAAAAAGGTACAAACAGAGAAGAGATGGGTGGGTGAGACAAAGCCGTGTCAGCAGTTGGCAGTCGTCACTATCGCTAATTGCAGCATCTGTCACGGTGGAGGGGAGAGAAAGCTGTTCCAGGTACAGCAATCCAAATGCCAAACCTGATTTTATCACAGGCTGTCAGATTACAGCGACGCTCCACAGCAGCGGACCCACCTGCCTTTTTCCAGACTCGCTGTCAGGGACTAGATTTAGAATCCTAACACATTTTTTTTCATTCGAAAAATCTCTGTCCATCTTTTCTACCTGACCTATGGTCTAATTTTGAGTTTTTTCGGCTTCCCACAAATCAGATCACATTTGCATCTGCAAACAAGCTGTCCGGGCCAGTATTCCTCCGCTTAGACTGATGTGCGCTTTGACCATCAGCTATCTCAAAACAGTAAAAAGCTACAAAGCCAATCTAAGTTTGCTGGAGAGGGCCCAACATTTCATTCCACCCTCTGTCACATAAAATTCTCCATCTGACACCACGCATCGAGAGGGAGGGAGGGGGGAGAGAGAGAGAGAGAGAGAGCGCTCCAGCTTCTGTCACCGAGCCACACCAGGGGCATACTAATATCAGCTCAGTCCAGCTGCTCTCCACGCCTGGATGGATAAGCTTGATTATGAAACATTACAGAGCCTCCCTGTCTGCCGTGACAAAAACCGCTGAACTGTGTCAGAAAAGGTGAGTGGCCACAATGCAGGGAGATGACTGACCAATATGCAGCGGTGTAGGATGTTGGGTGTCCGACTGCTCATTACTCCGTCGAGGTCAGGTCGTCGCCTTCAGGTGCCTTCAGAATTAAATCCTGCCTTGGCTGATTTGGGCCGAGTTTCACGGCCGGACTGCCAGACCGCTCACATCAAACACCATCAACCGACTGTGCAGACATTAGCTGAGAGTTTCTAGAGCGTATATGTGCGAGAGTGACAGTTCAGACGCTGACTGATCTCAGAATGTACAAAGAACTCCGGTTAGACCTCTTTCCCTTTACCTCTTTCTCTCTTGTCAAACAGCCTCAGGAAAACATTTTTTTGCCAAAATTGAAACATGTTCAACTTGAACAGATGCCTCAGTTCATCCCGTTTAGAGCATCTGTTTGCATCACCGACTGTATGAAATATGGGTGTAGCGTTTTTCTCTGGTCTGAAAAATGAAGCCTGCATTCTTCCTGAAGGCCAGCTGGTTGCAAAAACGACGTCTGATCGTGTGCAAGCTTATGAGAGAATAACTCAACCTCTCACTTGATTTATTTTCTCAGTAAACAGTTTTATAATGAGTTTATGCTCTCAATCACTAGTTTCCAGTCTTCTTCACTACAGCATCTGATTTCTAAATCATGGTCCCATTTGGAGTAAAATTGAAATAAAGCAGTGTACGCTTTAGGGAGTGGCCGCTCTGTGACTGATGGGTCACTTCCACAGCTCGTCCTCAGGTTTTCAATGAGCTCCATTCAGGCTGTCCTCATCAGAAAAAAAAAAATACTGTTGGCAACAATGAAAGAAGCTCTCTACCATCCATGTTCACATTTCTTGTTTGGCAACGACCTCTAGTGGCTGTAGTCTTTATTACGACTGCAAAGGAGGAAGTGAGGAGAAATATAAAGAGCAACAAGTTTGTTTAGCGATGGATAGTCGGGTCAAACAAGCTTGGGATTTTCATTCAGAAGACCCAAAGTCAAAGGTGAGTAATTTTTAACTTATATTGTAGTTAAGTTACATGATGAATATAAGGTAACATAAGAACATAATGTACTCCTAAACCAATGTTTTCCAAACCTAACCAAACTGCTTGCGTACGAGGGAGGTCCGGTACTCCTGTTGCTATCAAATGTTATCATATATTGTTTTTGGAGATGCTGACAATTGACCTAATTAGTCGTTTCGGTATGAGGATGCGTTGGGTCTAACCAGTATCGTCCCCCACTTCACGACCCGTCTGACATATCATCAATACCTTCATTTAAACAGGAATGGTCATTGAGAGCAAGCTTTTTTTGGAACTGACAGCCTGATGACAACACGTGCAAAAACGGTACAAATAAAGATGAAGGTAAATTTAAAACAGTACAACACATTTGCAATACATTGAAAGCAATAGAGGAAACATCACTTCAATTAAAACACGTACATTTGTATCGCTCACAGTCCATTACAAGAGATTTAAATTGATTAGAGGCCATCAGCTCATCTAGTTTCAACAGTTCCTGCAGGTTGTTCCATTTGTGCTGCGTATAGTCTTTTGAGAGCCATTTTTCTAATCTTAGTATTGACATGATGATCCTCAAGGACCAAATAGTCTTGAGATTTAGTGCAGTATGGTCTTTATTTATAATTTAGAAGACATGAGAGACACTCAGGTGGTTTGCCAAGAAGCGCTATATAGATAAACCGAATGCAGTGTGACTGACGCCCTACTTTCTCATATGGTCAACATCGATATTGTACAGAAAAAAGGAATTATGTGAAAACAACACTTACGGTTAAGGTCTGTCTCTGTTCAGGGAATTAAAAACTGCTTGGGTAAGGAAAGGGGAAATATCAATATCTTGGTCAAAACAAACCAGTTATTGTTAGGTGATGAGATGTGAACCGTGGCCTCCCTCCTGTAAAAGTCATGTGCTTTTGTTGACCCAACCAGAACCATCAATCTAAAGGGAACTAAAAAGCTCTGCTGAGGGGGGATTGCAGTGTCCTTTTTGACATTACATGAAGACATTCAATCAATTCTTAATATAGAAAATATTGATTCCTGGAGCTTAAAGTGAACAGTCGGGCGGGGCCTACTACAACCATCTCTACTGGACATGTCCGCCTCAGGGATACTTCTTATAACGAACAGGCACAGATCTGTCATTGTACCATCAAGGCTTCAAGTTTTGAAGTGACATTTTCATTGAGGCTTACATAAGGCCGGCGTACATGGAAAAAACCCATCCAAGTCAAATACCCCGGTGTGACATCACCCCTTGAATAACTACAACCTACTGTATGTTTTCCTTTGGTCAGCAGGTCAACGTGTTGCCAGGCAAAACCTTTCACGACTCTCATTACGAGCACAAGGCGGCTCGCGATCATAAATACACAGAATTTATGGATTTCATGAGGTGGCGCGTGAAAATGTCAAGGGTGTGCTTGTTTGGTGCTTCGCCCCGGCAAGCAAACGGCCATTGTTAGGAGCCCCCGCTGAAAGGCAGGGTTATTGCAGTGTCAACACTTTTAGGAAGATGGATGTATGCTTTGAAAATAGAGCAAAGTCGACCTAATCACCCCATTAAACTGCAGTTAACAAAAAGGTCAGTGATTTCAAGCTAGACGTGTACTAACCAGTTCCAGCGGAGAGGCATTAGAGGAGTCTGGAGCAGTACAGTAAGCACTCATTGGTGATTTGCAGGATAAAAATTGGGGTGTCTTTAGTTGAGTAGTCAAAACAAACGGTCCTCTCAGTCCCAGCTCTTAGCCCAGTTATATTTTCACTAAACAAATGCCTACTGGGACATTGCGAGTCCACCTCGGAGGGTTACTTTCTAATGAAAACGTGGGGATTTCTGTGAAGAGTCTACATACTGCATAGTGGGTAATCTGTCCCCAGGCTGTTGTAAAGACAGGCGGATATTGTGTTGTGTCGTCCCGTAGCATCACCTCGGTCGAGCGCTGGGCTGCCAGAGTGCCGTGCCTATAGCCCCCGGGCATGGAGAAGCAAGAGGTGGAGGGGGGGGGCTGCTTTAAATTTTCCCCAATGGAAAAAGTAGGGCCAGTGTGCCGCTAACAAACCGAGAGGTCTGAATGTGCAGCATCAGCAGGATTGTAGAGGACACTCAAGGATCAAAGCTCAGCAGAACGTCTTTGAATTTCCGGATGTGCATGAAGCCAGAACTGAAAAGTTAAAAGTCGGAGGAAGCAGTAATGACAGAATTTTCCCTGGTGACTGTGTGATTGTATTCATCAGCGTCTCCCTGCGAGGGATTTGATTTGAATACAAGAGAGGGAGCAAGGGCATGGAAATGTGACGCGAAAGCGCTCCAACGTCTGTGTAACAACCGGCATCTTCCCCAGTCTTTTACCCGAGTCCCACACACTCCACTCGCATGTATAAGGAATGTCACACACTTTGTCATGTTTTGACAGACTGAGGAGGAGACTGGGTTTGTCATTTCCGTGTCAGCCCTTCTTGTAATCATTTTTTCGTGCGTGTGTTCCTTCCTACCTACCATGTGTCAGGAGGGATTGCTTTGGAGAAAATGACATATATCTTTTAATTAAAGCGTCACTCCCTGCTTGTGCTCCTGCCTGCTACAGGATGTCACCGCTCATTTTACATCCCACACAGCTTGAACAGTCTGACAAATGCACTCCCGCTTGGTGCCGACGTTACAACAGCATTTCACCTAATTTGATGGATAAATAATGTAATCTATAATACCATATTAAAATGTAGAAAATAGTCCAAGACGTTGACTCATAAACCACACAAATCCTCCGGTTTATTATTATTAGGTATATTATAGACAATGACAGTGCAGTGGAATAAATCCTAGCTTCTCTCTTTAGTTTTGTCGAAAGTTGAAATTGTTCCAAAGAGGCGATGATTCAGTATTTCACAGGTTGTAATTTGTGGTGCTGTGGAATGGTGTTTTGTATATGTATATAATATATATAATATTTAGTCTACCCCAAGTATAAACCAACCATGACGTCACCACATTGGTTTGTGGACTGCCGTTTTGAAGCCTCAAGTTTGGCATTGCGTCCGTCGCCATCTCGGCTTTTTGACCTTGACCATATTTGGACGAGAGGGTGGAGGTGTAGGCAGAGTTGGGGAGGAGTTCCTGATTGGGTCTGACTAAGAATATGCCGCAGTAGCGACTTGTCAGTCTTAAGGTAGCCAAGCCCAAAAGCGTATTTAACCCTTCATGGGACCTTGATTTACAAACTGAGCATGATGTTGTGTTAGATTAGACTCACAAGCCACTGAGACCGGAAACTTATTAGAAATCTGCTTACTGAGGTAAAAACTCAAGTGAGATGTAGCATCATTTCCTCATATGCTTACATACAACTGGACTTCTCTTTGCAACCAGTAAAGTCGCCCCCCCTGCTGGTCATTAGATACAACTTCACTTTCAATTTGCAGACCGGAAACCTTGGTCCATATTTTATGCACTCCATGTTCTACCCTAACTGAGATGTGCCACTCTTGTGGAAGCCTGTAATTTGATGAGTCGCTTTCTGCTGGCTACTGGAAAGAATGCAAATTTAAGGTACTTCTACGTTTGCTTCATTTTGCAGAATTTTCGGAGCAGGCAGTGATCATATTTGGAAGGGATGGTAGACCTGGGAAGGATACCCTGATGTGCCATGGTAGAAACTTGTCAGTCACAAGGTAGCATTTCCTAAAGCTAGCCGTGTGTTGTTTATTTCACTCTAAATGGGACCATAACTTACAAACTGAGCATCATGTTAAGTTGAAGAAGACTCTAAACTAGCGATTGAGACCATAATCTCATTTGAAAACTGCTTACTGAGGTAAAAAATCAAGTGAGAGTTAAGGTAGTTTTTGCATAAGCTTACTTACAATTGGGCCCTTTTTGCAACCAGTGGAGTTGCACCCCTGCTGGCCGTTAGAAAGAATGCATCAGCTTCACATTTCTGTCATGTTTTAAACAGTCTGTGGTACCCTAAATGTCATGTGCTCCCCTTGTCAAAGCCTGAAGTTTGTGATTGGTTGCTTCTGTGTGTCAGAGATGTTGTTTTAGGGCGTTTCTTATATTTGGCCGCTTAAAAAGTAGTCAGAAAATTGCTTCTTTTAAGTGAATATGAGTTGTATGATGATTTTCTAGTCACTCAGACCTGACCCCACACAGGTGAAATACAATAAATGACCTGCGGTTGTGAAAATAATTGAGCAACCCCCTGCTCAGGTTTATGTACCGTCTCCTACCAAAAACACCAGGCCATCCACAGTCATTAATTCTGCTTCTCTTACAGTAGATGACTGGCTTTCAAAAATGAAATTTGACAGCCCTCATTAGTAATTAATTAGCTCAGACAACCACCGGGAACAACAGCGCTGAATCATATCACCTCAGCCCGGTGATGAGAGGAGAGCCCTTTCGTCCTTCAGCCAAGGGGAGTTTTTCTTTTTTACACGATGTTGCACCATGCTGCCATTACAACACCCTGGCTTCAATGTACCTTTTGATGGCTGTCATCGTGAAAGACGCTGACAGAAACTGCTGAAGTTAAAAAGTGACATTTCGTGTTTGCCCAGCTCACAGAGAAGCGGTCCTGCATCAGACGGAGAGAAGCCACCGTGATGCTTAGTGTCATGATTTATCCTTCATGACACTGAGAGCTTCTGTGGCAGCTTGCCCAACCCGAGCTTGTAGTCTCCTTGTCACTGCCAGTCTCTGCGTGATGCTTTAAGGTTGCCAGTCTTTTCTCGGGAAGACTCTTCCTGCCTCTGCTTCCTTATATACTAACACGTTTTCCTTTTGATTCACCTCCTTGGATCTGAGCTGCACATAGTTCCCCCCCGTGTGTGCATCCCATCCCTTTTGTTGGAGGATCAAGCTGCAAATGTACACAGGGGCAATTTATCCTTCACATCTCCCCCACCTCTCTTCTCCTCCTCCTCCTCCTCTCCTTCCCCCAGGTGTCATACAGTTTCTCCTTTGTTACATAAACTGTGTCTGAATCCTCTCCTAGGACGCACAGACTGACAGCTCCATGCTTTTCAGGCCCTGGACTTGAATTCCTGTGGGCGCCGTTATGGTCCCATTTCCCCCGGTCATTTTTTTCCCTCCAGCAGTGGAAGCTGAAACCCACATCTCTCTCTTACCCCCCTCTTGCCCTCCTCCTCCTCCTCCTTCCTGCTGCCTCCTCCTCTGCCCTAGCCTCAGCCATGAACTCTGTAAACACTGAGGCTTTGTCTGCAGCTGTTGTGGTCAGTCGGTAGCGTAAATCCAAGCCCTCACGAGCCATCATGTTTGTGTACGACTGAGTTAGCGGACTGCCACTCCGGTTGACGTGAAGAGACGCGAGGGCGGCTAAAAGGCAAAGCCACAGTGACTGGTGCTGTCTGCGGCTTTACGTATCCTCCAAAAAATACCCATAGGCGTGTTTTATGTCCACCAGTTGTGGTGTGTCCTCCTTTCACTGTGGTCTCCGTGTCACGGTTGCAACATGTGAGCATTGTAGCTCCTACCGGATTAGAGGCAGCGCTTGTTACAGCCGGAAATCAATGGAAATTTAATCCCCCTGTAAAATGAGGGATGGGTTGCGCCAACTGGGACCGAGGATGAAAAATAGCTCACTCGAATTAAGTTTTCGGCTATTGCGTTGTATTTAATGTTGCGATTAATTATGTTTTCTCTTTATTTCAGCCACTTTTGGAGCAGAAGTACTCACAAACACACAGCCCAGATATACAGTTATCACAATTAGCCTCAACTCTGAAAATAATTCAGTGACGGACTCTCTGCTGAACCTGCAGCATCCTAAATAGTTACAATCATCATATAACTCAAATGAGTGCCTTTTGGGTGCCCTTCCTTCACACCCCTGCCCCACCGCATAAAGCTGCTGCCCTTTTCATATTTTGGCGCCCCTGCCCCTCAAAGATCCTGAATCCACCACTTGAGTTGAGACTTTCTCTTGATTCCTGCTGGAAGCTCAGTCATTCCACTTTGTACATTGCCATGAAACAGACACATATAAGTCAGACCACCTCAGCTGCTAAACTTTTAAAGATTAGCAGAGCGGAGAGATGACTGAAAATTTGGAGAAAAAAAAAACAAAAAATGGCTGGCTTAAGTTTTAAGACTAGACCAACATTTGAATACGCGTTGCCTTAGCAGCTCGGTCAGGCTGCGCAGTGGTTGCTTAGCTCAATGCTAACGTCAGCATGCTAGCATGATCACAGTGATATCATGTTTATGGTGATGATGTTTGTATATTTCTTTTGAATATGTAATGTGATCAGGTACACTGCACACATCAAAAGTTAACATTACTTTATAAGAGCCGGGAAACCTATTACTGCAGAATTAGGGAGTGAAATAGACAATTAAATTTAAATTGTGCAAGCTAAAAAGTTTATTACATAGAAATATTAGTCTGCTTATTGATTTTACAGTGTGTAATGTTTAATATGTTCTCCTTGGTTGGCATGTTAGCATGCTAATATTTGCTAACTAGACACCATGTTGTAATGGGGTTCCACCAGCCTCAACGCCCGTCAAAATGTTGACATACAGACCGACAAGTACTCAGTAGTCGCTAATACATTATTTTATGAGTACTCACGGGTTGGACCACATCCATCTTCACACTCGGCCTTCATTTCGATCTCAGATTACCCACCTGTGAGATTTTTGTGTCTGTGGGCAGAGGGTGTGAAGCTGGTTATTAGCACTGACCACCAACTGTTGACTCCGTGATGGCGCTAAACGTAAAACATAATTAATCACCAAAGTTATAAGGGAATCTTTTGAAGGGGCACATGATTGTTAAAATATTGTAGATGTAGATGTTGAGATATTTCCCCAAACGCATGAAAATTTTGACCAGCTGGTGGCGTTATGCAAAGTCAGGTGCTGATCACGGCTTGTCAGTTGGCTTCATCATCATGAGAATATGAATGTCTGCACTGAATTCACTAAAATCAGAGGTATTTCAGTCTGGATCAAAGCAGTGGACTGACCAACCACCCCTAGAGTGACGCCTGGCAGCGTTCACTCGTTGCACCCAGGCGTCTCTTCTATATGCACGTCGTTCTTTTTCTTTAGGCGCATTCATTCAATTATTTATTCATTTTACGTGTTGATGGAGCTCGCTCACGTGAGTTTGAAAATCAGATGAATTAATCACACTCTGGCAGAAGACTCACCGCCCAGGGTCTTGGGTTTTATCCGTCTCTTACCTCTGCTGTGAATCCTTCTTAATTCATTACGGTGATGCGAGGCTCAAACAGTGGTAGTCCACTAACTCTAATTATGTCTTCCCAATCCAAAAAAAAAAAAAACCCAGACAGCAATGTTCCCGGGCTGTGGATAATAAAATTAAATTAATTTGTAATTGAGTTTATTTTCTAATGGAAAGCGAAGAGAGCATTGCCCAGAGACACGAACAACAGGTAGATGAGTCATTCCTCCTCTTGCGTAGAGTTGCTGTCAGGCATTTTTGCATTCAGGACCGCCAGGGCCAGTGATGCACCGAGAAAACGTAATGCATCAGATGCTCTTCTCTGGGATTTATGCGGCTTCATGCATGATCACTGCAGCGTGATGACAGCCCTCTACCTGAACATGTAAATTACTTATAGAAAGGACTTTAATTTAAATTCGGTTTGAATTATACAGAGTTTTACTGGAAAATGTCTGTTTTAAGTGTCCAGTGTGCAGGATTCAGGTGGATTTTAAAATGAATTATTATGATTTCATTAGTATATGATCACCAGAGTCAAATAACTGTTAAGAAAAAGCTTTTTGCATCTACAGAGGGAGCAGGTCCTCTTACACGGAGTCCGCTAGGGTGCACTGCCATGTTTCTACAGTAGCTCAGGGCAGACGAACCAAACACTGGATCCAGAGAGGGGCTTACTGACAAAACCAGATATGACGGAGTATCAGGACATTTCCAGCCGCGCTTGTGGCAACCAAAACGGGTATTTTGAGCGAAACCAGGATGTTTTTCTAACGTTAATCTGGTGCTTTTTGTGCCTAGACCAAAGCACAGGCACAGCATTGTGATTAGAGAAATACAAAATCTAACCTAAAGAAATATTAAGTTTGAACTTTTTTATCTCTGATTTTGCACAACTGTGCTTTCTTAAGTTATTCTAGTGATCGGGCTGAAATTGTACACACTGTACCTTTTTTATAAGCAAAAACAATTATGTGGTAAGTGCGGTTGAAGAGACTAGTTGATGTTTGAGTGGACTTGAGCCTGAAATCTCAACCGTGGTGCAACTTTCTCAAATTCTTGCACATTACAAATGATGGATTGCATCTAACGAGTGGTTCGCCACGTCGTGATTTATCCCCATTAATGCCGATGTTTGTGTGTTTTAGGAATTCGCATTAATGTGCTGGATTTATTATGACCACGACCCAGCAAATAAATTGGGTGACGCCGTGACAACTGGAAACGATCGGAGTCCACACTGGCCAAGTTTGCCTCAGATCTGCAGGGAGGGGGGACCGCTGTCCTTCCGAGGACCTTGCCTCGCCTGATCAATATATACATCCCCTCCGGTGTGAACTGAGGGAGGCACGCGGAGGATGTGTGGAACGGCCAGCGCACATTACTCTTTAAGGATTATGTGTCATTTGCCCTTTAAGATGCACATGTATTTTATCAGTGCACTCAGATGTCATAAACTTAATGCAAAAGGCCCATTAATATGAGTGCAGGCAGGCGAGCCCAAGGTTTTTTTTTTTCTTTTTTTCCTCTGATTTATCTGTGGCGCGACAGAAAAAAAAACCCCGAATAGCTTATCCTTTTTCCAGCACTGCATCAGTCATAATTCTCAAGCTGGCACCTTGTTCTCCGCACATTTTAATGGATACAGAGCTTTATAATTTATCCTCTTCTTAACGGCAACTTCACCTGAATTAAATTCCAGGCACAGTACTTTGATTACATCCTCGCTAAGTACCACAATCTGATTTCTCCATTATGGAAAGAATGAATACAAATGGGCTGACTGAGAGGGAGACAAAAGGGTTGGAAGGAAGAGTGGGTGGTGGTGGTGGTGATGGGTAGGTGGCGTGGGGGACACGGGGAGAGATAACGAATTAAAAGAAAGTCAGCCGGACAGACAGAAGAAAAGACAAAGACAAGTCGAGGGAACAAAGGCTGAAAAGAGTGGAACGAGAGCAGCCTCCCAGTCTGGATGAGCCCCTCTTGACCTTCTTGGTGAGAGGAGTCATACTGGGAAACACACCAATCTTTGAAGCTGCACCACATGCCTGAATGGATCGGGCTTGACTGTTTGGCACCGGGAAGCGTGCGGTGGGGGGGGGAAATCAAGTAGCTTTTTACAGGAGCATCTCCAGGTTTGGCTGGAGGCTGTCAGAGCCCAGCCGGAGCCTGCTCCCTCTGTGTTTCCACATCATCCGGGGGGGCTTGCGGCCTGTCACTCCCCTGCCAAAACTGGAGCTCATTTGTTGGAATACAGTACAGCCTTCGTATCGCGTCGGGGGCTGAGTGGGATGCAGGGCCCTGAGCAGAATGTGGGATCAAAAAGCGTGCGCAGGCCACAAGCGCATTTCTCGGTGTCACCCGGCGATAACCCTCGTTCCTGCTGCCAGGCTGGATTCCAGTCATATTTCACAGGCAAACTCTGGGCCTCGCTCATCTCTCCGCTCTGCCTCATATGAAATAATAACCTGTCCTAGATAGAAAGGCTTGGCCCTGAACTATAAGGCCTGTTTCGACAGCGTGACAGATAAAACACAAATCTGATCATTAGGCGCCCGGTGGCCTGAAGGTTAGAGAAGGTTAGAGCTTGCGACCAGTGGTGGGTAGTGTATTAATTTTTTTATTTATTTACATGTGATGTTACTTTATGGTTCTACTGCAGTGAAGCTCAGAGGGAGAGGGGAAATATACGGAGACTTCTGCATCTGAATGCAGGTTGCTTACTCGTAATTCAAGGTCCGCTTATTCACCTTTTCAGGAGCTTTCAGTGGGATCTCACGGTCTTCTTCAGTGGATGGGAACCAAACTTAAAGGAGCAGTTTACCCAAACATTTAATTCTCATTATTCAGCTGATGGAAAGTCAGGTGAAGTTTCACCGTCCGCAAAACGTTTCTGGAGCTTAGCAGCAAAATAATGTTGCAACGTTCTCCTGAACAACTGAAGTGGATGGGGACTTGTTTCATAACGTAAACAAATAATCGGAAAAAACAACATATATTGGTTCAATGAAGCTCATCCTGTGTGATCCAGGTCTACCGGAGCCCGAGATCTTAAATTGATTTGAAAAGATGTTATTTACACCCATTTTTGAGTGGAAATCTTCTGCAGCTGCTAAGCTAAAAGCGTTAGCGCTCAACCTGTCTGAAGTGGGCGCATGAGCTTCGTGCCTCAATGGTGTAAATAACATCTTCTCATATCAATTTGTGAGACTTTTGGATCACGCTTAACAAGCTGAATAGTCATTTTTCATGTGTTTTTTACATTTTAAAACAAGTCCCCATCTACTCCAGTTGCAGGAGAATGCCTCAACGCTGTTTTGCCGGGAAACCCCAGAAATGTTTTGTAGACCCTGTCCATCAGCGTGGAGGGCGAGTAGATATTGACTGAATTTTCATTTTTGGGTGCACTGGAGAAAGCCTGTCACTGTGACCCATTCAAGCCGACAGATGCAACAATTATTAATCTAATTGTTTTGTCGGTCATAAGACAATTAATTTAAACTATTTTGTTGTTGTTTTTTCAAGGCAAAAATGTCAATAGTTTGCAGGTTAAAGCTTCTCAAATGTAAAGATTTGCCATTTTTCTTTGTCAAATCACGGAAGATGAAGAGTTCTTGTGTTTTGGACTGACAAGTGCAATTTGTAGACGTCAATTTGGACATTTTATAGACCAGAAAAACAGTCAATTAATTCTGAAAATAGTGAGCAGATTGATGGATAATGAAAGGAGGAATGGTTGGTTGCAGCCTCCAGTAAAAGTCCCTCTCATTACATTGCCATGACAGGGAGGAGTTTGCCAGGAAAACCGCCATTAAAAGTGCAAAGCATTAAACTAATTAAGAGTGGATTTTATTGATCCTTAACAGCATGCAATGTTTTTTTTCTCGAACATCTGTTTGACAATGAAATACCGGCTGTCTGTCACAAAAAAAAAAGAAAAAAACTTTTTCAGACAAACAGCGGATGAGAGAATTGGGGACCATGTGGTTGCGTTAATTACCGCTGACTAATGAGAAGTGATCTCACAGTTTGAGTTTGTCGTACTCAACGATTTAATGAGGGTTTGCCAGCAGGTCCTCATTTCACGTCAACATTTTCTGAATGCAAAATTTGCCCCTTTTCACTCTCCATTTGCCCGAGATCATGTTAAATTATTAGGCGCTAACATATATAAGTGATTAAATCTTCCAGGCCGGTGTTGCAGTGTTAATAACACTGCTACCTCGACCTGCTGCTGTTTAATGTTGCTGCAGCGTGTCGAGAATAAGGGAGTGCCGTGTGTGTGCTGCTGCCTGAAGGTCAGCACTCAGGGGGGGGACAGAGAGCCTGAGACTGTCTGAGTCCACTAGCCTGAGGTTGTTTCCACAAGATCCACGAGTTCCTCTCGAGGGTATGACAAGTGTCAGATATGTCAAATCTCTGAAGGATGGCGAGACGGGTTCAAAGACGGATCATCCAGGTTGTGCCTCGGAGGCTCGACGGTGTTTGCACCTAGAGTTGTCAGAAAATCTTTAATGTTTCTGCGGTGAAGCTTAAGTGTCTTTATCCCTGCATGTCTCAATGTAATTTCAACATTTGCATTCAGTAAGTGCTTCAATAGGCTACTTCATTTCTCCACCAAGCCTTAATTTGATTTTACCAGGGGCACAGCACCATCTGGTGTTGCATCTTTGAAGTGTTTCCCATTGTGACACAGGAAACGTCTGCCTGCATGTTCCCCGTTAGGTAAATAATGACATCGAAGCAGACCACAGGCATGTCTCTGCATCCGGTTTCGTAACAGGTTAAATGCATTATCTGAGCGCTTTTAGTGGGACGACGCTGAAACTTCAAGGGTCCATTCCTCGGCCTGTTCTGGAATTTATCCGGATGCCAAAAACAAAGTTTATCTAAACAAATCTAGTTTTGAAAAAAAGAGAAGGGACATTCCTTCGAGGGAGGATAGATGGCGTGAAAGAATCCGTCTACGTCAAACTGGAACAACTAACAAACTTATCACCGTCCTGCAGTACAATGTAGTCCTGAGTTCCCTGAAACAAGTCAACAATGTAGCACTTACAATCAGCATGACCTTAATGTCTGAGAGTCTTCACCAGCTAAAATTATCAAAAGAAAAATGTCCTCCTCCTTATTTTTACCTGGTCCATGTACAACTCACTGTGACTTTGCCTGGGAAAATGTGAACACAGGTTTTTCCAGTCTGCACACCCTGGGGCAGGTGTTATAGAAATAGTGAATCTTCTCGCTGATGGTCCTGCTTGCTTGTGAAGATCATAAAGAGGCATCAGGAATAAGGAATAAAGGAATAAAAGGTCAAGAAAAGAAAACCCTGCTGCTTTTTGTTTCCAGCTGGGAACCAAATTTCTGATATCAGGGGTATTTATTATCATTGAAAAACTGTGTGTGAACTGGAACAGCGGGGAAAGGATGTGAGTGTTTTTCCACATTGAATTGGATCCGGTTGTTGTGGTGTGTCCGGCAGTAGGAGTGATCTGCTAAAGAACTGGAGCCAATTTGGTTGCAATGGGGGCTTCTGTGATTGAACCCGACACAGGTATCTGCTCTTTTAAAATAACTGTAAAGCTTTCAAATCTCAACATAAAATTCATTGTTCCACACATACTTGCACGACTGCACTCGTTTATTTCAAGAACAATGCATTCTGTAACAATTTCAAGGTGATACTGCCTTCAAAAAGACAATATTTACATTGCTTGTTTCTCATTTTTAAAAATGAAACATTCATCAGAAAGTTCAATGAAACAATGTACAGATACTGTAAATACTTAAAAATCAAACCAGCCTGGAACTAGCAGCACGAGTCCCCCCCAACACTCATTAATCCTCATACAGTTATGTTGCCTGTTGAGATAAATTCTACAAAGTTATACAACACCATGAGCAACACACAGTTTGTCTTCCACAGTAACACATATCATAACTTACCCTACATAAAATATGTTTTTGACCTTAACTGTACTGTAAATGAAAAGTACTTAAACCGAACATAATCAGTTGTTTGGTGCAATTATGACATTTTCATGCAATCCCTTCAAACCCAGGAATATGAAAACCATGTTCATATTTCAAGCCTTTTTTCATAATGATGTGCGGAAACCCTGCTCTTATATTAAAAAACACCCAGACTAGCCAGCTTCTTATGTAACAGGAATCACTACACAAGGTTAATGTTTGCAGACAGCAGTAGTTAGTTTCTGAAATAAAAATGTTAAAGATTAGACTGTCTGATTCACTGGTCAAACTTTTTTTTCAAAATCACAGCTGCTGCAATTTTAGGAGAAACCTAACGTAACCTTTTTTTCTCCTCACAGTGGTTTTTCTGTACAAAAGCTTCAGTGTGGCCTCGCGGTCCACACATACTCTTTTAATACTGCATTTCTACAGTGATCACCTTCTAAGAAAATCACATCTTTGGGAAAACAAACGGAAATAAAAACGACTAATGAAATGTTTAGAGCGACTTTTTAAGTCAGGCCATGCGGTAGCTGTGGTAGCAACGTGGATTATCAGTTTGCAGGTTGTCTGTGCATTGTCGAATTAGTGGAATGGTTTCAGTCTAGAAGGACATGATGGTCCTCTGGACGATGTCGATGCATTCGCGCAGCTCGTCTTCCTTGATGATGAGGGGAGGGGCCAGGCGGATGATGTCGCCGTGGGTGGGCTTGGCCAGCAGTCCGTTGTCGCGGAGGCGCAAGCACACCTTCCAGGCGTCGTAGTCTGGAGGGGGAAAGTTTGAGATGAGAGTCAGATTAAGTGACTGCATGATGAGAGTAAGAGTTTTTTTTTTTCCTTTACTTGCAGAAAAGCCAAGTGTGAAGCTAGATCAGGGGGAAAAAATCTACTCAAAAATCCAATTCATTACATTTGACATATTTATTTTGTTCATTTGAGCATCTCTGTCCCCAGGGTGAATGGCACAAAGACTCACTGTAGTCTAGGCTTTTAGATCATTTTGTTCCAGCCACTTATTCATTGAATATGAACAAATTCTGCCTCCGGAGAAACCAAATACATCATAATCAAGTCTCTGCTATTAAGTCCATAGAGGCAGCCTTTTGTAGATACTGACTGACCTGTTTGAAATCATTCAGACTACATGTTGTTGTTTTTTAATGCCAACTTCCGTCAATTTATTTTGTATAAATAAAGGTAAAACATTTAATCTCAGTTACCAGATAATGATCACCAGCAGGTCTGCTGCTTTAGAAATATCTCAGTACTTTTACCTTTTGTCTCTTTGATGACGACCGCGTTAAGGAGGCCCTTCCCTCTGACAGTTGTCACAATGTCTTTGGGCAGTTTGTTCAGCTCGGACCGCAGCAGCTCTCCCATCCTCTGAGCGTTCTCTGCCAGCTTCTCCTCCTCCAAAACCTGCAAACAGTTTGAGTTTAAAGGGGAGAATTTGTGACATCGTTGATCGCAGCTACACACATTACTCCTCTGATGTTAAATTGTCTGACAGTAACTGCAGAGCATGTTGCAGTGGATGTTTGCTCCATTTAATCAATTAAAACGAAGGCAAAAACAAGAAAAAGTGATGAGTTGCTAAAGTGTAGACACAGTGGAGAAGAGAAGTGCACTTTATTACTGACCTCAAGTGCAGCCATAGCAACCTGACAGGCCACGGGGTTGCCTCCATACGTGGAGCCGTGCTCCCCAGGCTTGATGGTCAGCATGACCTCATCGTCACACAGCACTGCAGATACCTGACGCACGCGAACACAAAATCATTTCAGGTTAAGGTTTAAAGTTGCACAACTACCGTGATCTGTACACATCTGCAATAGAACTGGACTCCAAAAGTCTGTAAAGTTTGAGCCTTCAGCAAAACACATTGTCAATGTTGATAAGAAGTGTTACTTAAGGTCAGTAAAAAAAAAAAAATGCTTACAGGGTAAACTCCTCCAGAGAGAGCTTTGCCCAGAATCACCACATCTGGACGGACTTCCTCGTGATCCACAGCCAGCCGTCGGCCGGTTCTCGCCAAGCCCGTCTGCACCTCATCAGCAATCCACAGCACCTGGACAAAACGCACAAGCACTTAGATTTAACTTGTGAATCTCCAAGTCAAAGAAAAAAAAGATTATATCTTGTATCCACATTGTTTGTTCAGTCAGTCGAGGTGAGTCTCTACACATTCTGGGGTTGCGCAATGTTCTACGTAGCTGTACAAAGTTAAACACAGTATGTCTTTTTATCAAAGCAAACCTGGAAATTGTCACAACGTGGAGGAAGGAGAGTTCTTTTACCAGGAATATAAGGGGTCTGACTTTCCGAAAACTACAATAATCTTTTATCATATCTGAAAAAGGGTAGTGCTCTCAGTGGAAAATGCTCGGGTAAGTATAGGTTGAACAAATACCTGAACAAAGCTGGGCCATATGTTGCAGTTAATGACTAAGGCTTGAGCTTAACAGTTGTTAGAATTCGATACCCTTTCAAAAAACTGTCCACGCCCTCACAAGTGTGAGGACTGGCGTGAATACTGTACTAACAATGGTTGAACTGAATCAAACTGTTCATCTCGTGTGATTTAAGTGACATAAACCATTTCTCTCATCTACAATGCTTTTAATTTTTGTACCAGATACAAAAACTTGTTTGAATGGCTATGAGAATGAATATCAGCCAAGTCTGCAGTTTGCCTTCAATTAATATTGCAGTCCTATGAAAAAAAAAGAGCTGCCTCCTTTTTGTTCGCATATAATACATACTATTCAGGGTAAACACAGCCACAAGATACGATACGACATGCACTTGTCCTCGAGGCAGCATGATAAAAAAACTGCAAAATCTAATCTCTAGTTCGATGTGGTGTACAACCACATACCATGAAGTAGCTTGACAATTTTCAAACTGTTAACCACAAAGGACTTTCAGAGTTGAGAAAAAAAAATGCCAAAGGGGTTTCTTTTCCGCCAAATCTTCAGTCCAAATGTCTTCAGACTCCTGCTCTGTTCTGCTCAGTGGTCACCTCTCCACCTTTGTTTGTTTATTTGTCCATATGTCTGGCTTTTCAGTTGGCTTGTTTGTGATCCAATAGCCTAACTGGCTACGAAAATGTAGATGAAAGTTTTAGAAATTACTATTACTTCTCATGTACTCTGTGCTCAGTTGTGATGTTTACAGTAACTAAGTAGATCACATGGCGTTATGCAAATTTAAGTACAAGCTAAATTACAGACTTGGAAAACTGACAGTAATAACAGTAATTTGAGAGGCTGTAATTAGTTGCTTCCACCTCTGCAAATGACATCTGTGTGTGTGAGACTCACGTTATACTTAGTGCACAGTTCCCTGACTTTGGTCAGGTAGCCCTGGTCAGGCACCACAACCCCAGCTTCCCCCTGGATAGGCTCCACCATGTAAGCTGCAACATTTGGATCCTGAAGGGCTTTCTGGAGATAAAAAAAAAAAAAGACAAGTCAGACATTTTAATCTGTGTCCAAGAAAACTGTCAATAAATACATGCCACTTCAGTCAATCATTAGGTTTTTATGTTTACACAGAAAAGCAGCAGCTGCCAAGATAACGATATCTAAACACATTCAACTTTAGTCAGTCATTCGCTCCATGTCTTTATGTAAACACTGAGGGTGTCAAGTCAGCTTATTTGAGAGGATTTTATTAAATAAACACTTTCTGAATCGCGATGGTTCATAATGTTTTTCAAGATGAATCTTCATATAAAAGGCTGTGTAAAGTGCAAAACATTTGACTTAACAAACTAAAAAAACTTTTCCAAAGCAGTAGCCTTCATAACAGCTTAAGTGTTTTTTTGTTTGTCCTCCAGGTTTGGTCTTGCCAGGAAAGAAGCACTGTGAGTGCTAGGTAATTTGGCCGCAGACTTTAAGGTCAGGTTAGATCTTTCCAGCAGCACATCCAACACTGACTGCAAGTATGGTGACACATTCACTGCCTCTGACATCAGTGTTTCTATGCAGCACAACAACAACTAAGTCACCCAACCAAATGTGTTCCTTTCGTGTATTTTAAGTATATTATTGTATAGAACAGCTCAAAGTCACATGTGCAGTGACTGAGACTTTTTCCCAACAGTTGGGTTGGACTGAGGCTGAAGAATCTTCTCTACACATTAGTTCCTTGTGATATGACACTCAAAAATGTGATTCCAGTTTACTGTCTCTCAACAACTGAAACAAACATGGTAGATATTGGACTGTCTGAAAATAGCCAAAATCTGTACCTCCAGTGCGGGGATGTCATTGTATGGGACAAGCTCGAAGCCTGGCATGAAGGGGCCGAAACCTTCGTAACTGCTGGGGTCTGTGGAGCTGGAGATGGCTGCCATGGTGCGGCCCCAGAAGTTTCCATCTGATCAGCAAGATAGAAATAGACGGAATATTTATCATATTGTTCTCTGTTTACAACCTTTTTGGTGGTGGATTGGTGCGCACGCTAATGCTAAATATGGTTTATATTTGGTAATGGTAATCTGGAGTCTGAGCACAATATTTAAATGCAAGTCATGTGTACACCTCTCATCAGATGTGCAAAAGCGTTAGCACTCTGGCTAGTTTTGCTACATTCCAGTGTGAGCAAAACATTAATGACATAATCCAAAAAATAGACACCTCATTTTGGTGCCAGTTTTCTTATACAACACTGATTAAAGTGACATGTGCTATAAAACCCCCCACAAGATGGTTACTTACCTGCAAAAATGATTTTGGCCTTGTTTTTGGGAACCCCCTTCACACTGTAGGCCCACTTGCGAGCGAGCTTGCAAGCGGTCTCACCGCCTTCAACTCCTAATTTGCAACAAAAGAAATGAATGTCAACAAACACGTTCACAATAACATCTAAAGGTGTTTCAATCAGTTAGCCTTGGGCGTTTCCCTGCCACACCTGTGTTCATTGGCAGGACTTTGTCATAGCCAAACATTCTGGTGATGTACTCCTCATAGGCTCCCAGCACATCGTTGTAGAAAGCTCTGGAAGTCAGGGTGAGTTTGGAGGCCTGGGCAGTGAGCGCAGCGATGATCTTTGGGTGACAGTGGCCCTGGTTCACTGCACTGTAAGCACTCAGGAAGTCGTAATAGCGGCTGCCTTCCACGTCCCACAGATAGATGCCTGAGAGGAAAGAAGAAAACCAAGCCCTTAGAAAAGTGGCGGCAAATAATTCAGAGGTGATTTGTAAGATTTCAGGGAAAACAAACTCACCCTCCCCTCTCTCTAAGGCCACAGGCAAGGGATGGTAGTTGTGCGCTCCATATTTGTCCTCGCGGGCATAGATTTCCTCCGAGTTAAGCGCACGGTCGGCACTCAGTTTGGAGGCGGCGGTGGAGGCCGGGCGTGTGCCAGAGTGGACGCTGCGGCGGAGGACAGGCGCTGCGCGGCTCAGGCTGCGGCTGAGCTGGAGAATCATTCCTTTCATGGCTCTGTTGCTGGGTCTACGACAGATATAGAGGCTGAATATTACCAAAGGGCATTTTAGTTTACATTTCCATGGCCTCATTTGTAGAGTGATGAAAAAGGTACAGCGGTTTCAGCTTCTGAAATGGGAGAATTATATATTTTGGTCAATCATATAAATAATTTGGGGTTGATGTCAAAGGGGCACTATGTATTTTCAAACTTTCTTTAATTTCTACAAAATTAATGAGTCCAAAGAAAATCCAAACTAAGAAATATTTATCTTTTCCATAAATAATGGAATAAACTAGCTGTTAAGCAAATAGGTTCTCCAGAATAAGCATTTGAAGCCAGGAAGGTGGCAGGGTCCACCAAATATAAACAAAGTAAAACAGTATGAAATGTATTTATTCAGTCATCCAAATGAAGAAAGTTTGTTTGTTTACACTTTCTCTTCTGATTAAAGATTCTTCCCAAAACTTCATGGAGCAGAAGAGCAATCTAAATAAATCTCCTCAATATATACCCCGAATATGATACAATAAACGAAAGTTAAACCAAAGTCATTTTAACACTAAATTAATATGGTAACAAAAAAAACAACTGTAATAACAAAAATACACACACTTGTAACTCTTGTTCCTGTCATTGGCAGTGATTATAAGTAATATGTGATGGCATAAATCAAATCTCACTGTGGTGAATACACTGCTACGTGAGATTCCACAGAGCACATACTGTAGGTTTTGCAGGTCTGCTGAACAACGCTTCTCTTTCACATTCAACACAATAGCTCGGTATGAGGTTCACAAAAGTTAATCCCACGGCAGCATGGCAACTCGGCTCTGATGACCCAGACCTCTCTATCTGGTTCAAATCAAAGTGAACTTCCCCTGCACGGTGATCTAGTACTGTATCGTGCACTACTTTTCTGTTTGGAATTCGGCATGGGACGATACGAACATTTGTCCTGGCTAACATAATTGCTATTCACAATATTAACTCAAAAATCATCAAAATAAGAGTTAGGAATAGAGGTTAAGGTGTCATAGTTTTCTTAAATGAACATCCTTTTTTTTTTTTTTTTAAATAAGCGTGTATGACCTAGAACCTTATTGCTGATGTTGGATGAATATTTGTTTCATACTCCACTTCCAATGTCTGAATATTCTTCAGAAATAAAGGTTCATTTCTCTTTGAACGGATACTCTTGCATTGTATTAATGCCACAAAATAGTCTTAAAACAATAACAGCACTGTTCATCACAAATATTCCTGGGACAACATATTCCCCAACAAGAGTAGATATTGTGACAGGCCTATATGTTGACTGAGAAGGTTGCCTTGAATAAGAGGTCCTTGAGTGGTTTTTAGATGACGCACATTATACTATGATGCAAGGATGAGCCAGGTTAAATTCTTAATATTAATAAGGTCATAATACATAGTCAGATTTTTTTATTTTTTTTCTAACTGAATAAACAAACCACACTGAGGTCTCCAGAGCAGTGTTTCAAGCTGGAAGGGTGGCGGGGTCCGACAAACATAAACAAAAGTAGAATTGTGTTAAGGTTAGTTTGTTTTTCCACTCATTAAAATTATTTCCCCAAAATTATGTAGTGCACATTTAAGATAATTGACTGTTCAAAAGTTGGACTGATCTGCTGAAATTGCAGAGAACGTTAACAGGTTAAAAGGTCAACTTCAATTGATCTGCAGAAGTTAAAAAACAAGACATACACTGTTTTTTTCAAATGTGTTGTGTATCATGAAATCACCATCTGCTTCCCTGGAGATTTGAACCTGTTACACGTCCTGTATAAGTGTTACCAAAAAGAACATGGGACAACCAAAGCATGTCTTGGTATAATCAATAACCTTGCACGGTGAATAAACACACACAGCAAATAGAGACAGCACCTGGACTGGGTTACACCAAGGACAGTGGATCAGTGGCACGGTGTCGTGTCCAGTGACCACTAAACCTGCTCCTGAGAGATGATAGGTCGATGGGGAGCTGCCTCCACTACACACCCACCTACATTACAGCCCGGAGCTAAATAAAGAACACAAGTATGGGATACTATCAATTGATAGCCTCTGAGAATTACTGAGCTCCCCTAAACCACTGAATATTATATAATAACATTTTGCTACCATGTAATTTAGATGATAGCGCATACAGTGGCTGACATTAAACGCGTCGCGCCCCGCCTATGCCTACATCATTATAACAAACAGATATGTTTCTTTACAGGGAATAACTTTTGTCATGTCTTACTTTTGCCGAATGAACAAATAGGCCCAAATCGTTACGAATGTGTTGTAGACAGCGTTTCAGAACGTTTATAAAGTTTTTCCTGACGCAACAGGTTTCAAAGTTAAGCTTTTTTCGAAGGGAGTCCGGTGAACAAGTAACAGGGTTTTTTACAGCGATGCCGCGGACAAACTGACACTTAACGAGGAGAGACACACCTCAATGTATTGTACTCAATGCCGAATTTACAAGAAGGCGCCACTGATTCAAAACCTGTCAAAGTCGTTACACAACGTTGATCGAGCTTCTCCTCGCGATGCGACAACTCTTAAAATCACTCGATTTGTAAGGGAGTCTGGGATAATGCTGTTACTAGTGACATTCATCCCTTCTCTGTGTTATCCATATCAAGGACTTTCACAAACACGCACATCCGCAACCTTTTGCTACAATTGCGTAAGATAGATCACAAAAAACAGTTATATAACAGTTCAAATAAGAAAGAGGTGTGACAGTGGTTACTGTCACTGTCATTCACGAGGATGACTATTTACATCTATAAAAATGACAGTTGTTGGTAAATGTATTAGAGAACCAAACAGACCTGTTCTTTTACTGCTTTAATGGGAGCGCATACCCTAACGTTACCTTAAAGGAGCTCAGCGTAACTCGAACCCTGACTAAATTAGTTCGTCTGAACCGAAGAGTTCAAGATCGATGCTAACAACTCATTCTGTCGGTAACGTAATAGCAAGCTAGTTACCGTTAGCTAATGTTAGCACATTCCGGCTGTCAGGTTTTTTGGTTTTGTTTGTTTTTTTCTTTAGCCGGAAGCAAATTATCAAGCAGACAGAAGAGAGAAGACAGCTGGAGGAAATTCAAACAGTACCAGAAAGAAGCAAAAAAAGCGAAGTTTAAACCTCTCACGTAGCGGTGATGGTGATGCTCAGCCGGACCTGTCTGAAGCTTGAGGCGGACGGCTGGTGCGTGTGTGTGACAGGCTGGCGTGGGATGGTACAGACCGTGACGTTGCGTTACGTGGCTACGTCAGAGAACACGCCTCCATGTTGCAACTTCTTCCGAGGATTGCAGGGTTCCATTCAAAAAAGCACCCACAAAGACACCATCATCATCATTTTTGTCACCCATATATTATCACAGTCATAACTTATTAAACGGCCGCGCCACTTCGTCATCATGGCTGACACGGGCTGGCCGGGCTGCGCGAGGAGCTTGAAGGGTGTCATCCTGGACATGTTCGGCGTGTTGTATGAAGGCGGAGAAGGCGACGGGTCTGCCATTCCTGGCTCGATTGAAGCCGTGAAAAAGTAAGTGAGTCACATAATTGAGAGTTTGTTTGTTTTTTAGCCGCTTGCATATTTAGCTGTCAGAGCCAACAGGGCAAAAGTGCATGCATACACTGCATTGTCATGGCAACTCCTCAAAAGGCTGCGTGCGCATGTATGATTCAGGCTGTGTGCACATTAGAACATGGTGAGAGGTGTTTTCATATCAGTGTCTGTGTGCTGCTTCCTCAGTCTGACCTCCTGACCCCCCTTTGTTTACAGGCTGAAGGAGTCCGACCTCCAGCTGCGCTTCTGCACCAATGAGACGCAGGCCGCCAGAGAGGCGTTTGTGGCCAAGCTCCACAGGCTGGGCTTCGACATGTCCGTGTCTGAGGTCTTCCCTCCTGCTCCTGCAGCAGTGGCCGTCCTTAAAGAGAGGGGCTTACGGCCTCACCTGCTGGTGTATGATGGTAATGCTGTGTAAATTGTTAAAAGATTGGCATACTTCACTGCGCCAGAAAATATTCAGACAGACAGTGTTTCTGGATTGTACCTTCAGTAAAAAGGCTTCAAATCAAGAGTCAGTTAAAGGGTAACTAAAAATAGTGTGTGTCAGTAATTACATGTCTTGGGGAGTACTACTAATTGTGTTAAAAATATATATATATAAGTGTAAAGCCTTTTGTGGCTCCAGAGGAAGCTGCATTCAACCTAATAAACTGCCTCCAGTGATGTTACTCTGTTGCCGAGCTGCATCGTGGACAATGTAGGCACACCAGGAATCAAAAAGGAAGAAGAATGTGTGGAATCAAAAAGGTGATATCTCTGGTTTACGGTCATTTATTTTTGATCCTGTATAATGAGTGCAATGCTAGACCAGTGGACTGCTTTTCAAAACCTGGTGCCTGCATTACCCACAATGCAACATAACCAGTGACATCGCTGAAGGTAAATAATCAGAATACATGCAACTTCTACTGGGGCAACAAAAGGCTTTATGCTACATTTTCACATATGAGTAAGTAGTACTATCCAAAACCTGTCAACACACTTTCATGTGTAAAATCTGTGGAGGTGCCCTTTAAGACAGGTCTATAAAGTATTTTTAAAAATGTAGCATGTGAGGTATCTTCGGACTGTAGCCTGATTAAATGATGGAATAAAATCCTATGAATAGAACAAAATAAACAACATGTTTCATCTACCACTGCTCTCCGGCTGTCCGTCTGAACTCGTTGCTTCCGACGAAAGACATACATATTATAAAAGTATAAATATACAGTTTCACTACTTTTTTTTAAAAACTAAATGATTTCTTAAAACGACGTTACACAAAACAGGAGGTAGTTCTCCGGTGCGAATTTGGTGAACCAATGAGTATTGGCAACATATCGTACTGATATGTTATTATTATAACTATATAACAGTTTTTGGACATCAATGGAGGTCAGATTTTGGCTATACAGATCTCATGGAATTAGTTTTCAATATTAAAAAGTATAGAATATCACCAGAGATTTCCTTCTAATGACTTGTTTTGTTCTTCTGCAGCACTTCTGCCCGAGTTCGATGGTGTCGACAAGAACGACCCAAACTGTGTGGTGATTGGGGACGCAGCTGAAAAGTTTTCCTACCAGAACCTGAACGAGGCATTCAGGGTCCTTATAGACTTAGAGAAACCGGTGCTGTTCTCTCTGGGCCAAGGGTAAGAGCATATCTAGAACCAGCAGTCATTACTATTACTTATATATCTACATAGAAAGCCCAGTGTGCAAATTAACACATTTGTTTTTTTTTTAATCTTTTTATAGGCGGTACTACAACGACCCAGATGGCTTAAAACTAGATGTCGGGGTTTATATGAAGGCTCTGGAGGTACAGTGATTGCATCATTCGCATTGATATATTCATTCATAATTGATAACAGCACTTCCATACATGTGAGCAGTTATTTACTATATTATTTGTTCCAGTATGCCTGTGATGTGAAGGCAGAAGTCATTGGAAAGCCATCCTCAACTTTCTTCCAGAGTGTTCTCAATGACATGGGGCTTCAGCCACATGAGGTATGTGACAATACAGGGCACTGTATGTACAAGTTTGTTGTGCAATATTGAAGACTTCATTGATCTAGGCTAAAATTCTAGCTGTGTAGCTTTCCTGTAAGGATGCTTCGACTGCATGCTTTGACCGTCCAGACCATTGACAAGACTGAAAAGGGAGTCATTGATCACTTTATGTCACCATACGAGGAAGTTCCAGTGACCACTACCCTTCTAGTGTGAAATACGGAGCAGTAAGCATCCACGGTTGTGCAATTACATGGGAAAAAAATGCAATCCACCGCACAAATAGTTTCAGAATTAATTCACTTCACAGGAACTTACAGGCTGATTGCTAAAGAGGGGCAACATGTCAGGATATGAAGCGTGAACTAACCAAACACACAGTTTATTTGTTTTGTGACATTTTTTACAGTTCTCCCCACACACCAACCAGAGATGTTAATCGGCCCGACAAATCCAGCTTTAACCGAGGCTAAAACGGTTCCCTGCCGTAAATAATTTTCCGGGAAATGCTGGCAATAAAATGCTACACTAATCTATTGAATGTGTGATTTGCAACTGATACAAAATGTGATTAATTACTCAGGGCAGCTTGGCAGCTCAATTAGTGGAGCATGTGCACTGTGTACTGAGACCGAGTACTCAGCAGGGAGGATTCAAGCTTGTGGCTGTTGACGAAGTGGGGAAAAAAGAGCGTGTCAGCAGGTGAAAACTGACTATAAAAATATTCCTTGAGAATGCCTATAGGCTGCTGTACAAGCAGGTAGTAGGTTAGTTCTTATTTAAGCATGTTAAGTCTACCTAATTCCATCACATGGGATAAGGTCCTTATTTATAGACTAAAAAGCCCACTACACTAAACACATTTGAATGTACTTTTTTTTTTTTTTACGTAATTTTACCATTAAAGTGAAACTCTCGCCAAAAAGCAACCGAGGCTTTATTTGCGATTGAATATGAGTCAAACCTTCGTGTAAATGCATAATTACGACGAAAGAGGCACTTTTAAGATTTACCGTAGTTTCATTTTTGGGCAAGCTAATTTACAATGGGGTGCAGGGGCACTTTTATGCTAGCATCAAAATCGCTATTTTAAAACACTAAGAAGACTTGACACATCATGAAACTTTGCTCATAGTATCACCGGGGTTTGACTCATATTCAATCGCAAATAAAGCCTCAGTTGCTTTTTGGCGAGAGTTTCACTTTAACTTGGTTTCCTATTGGTGAGAAAAAGAGGCTGGAGGCATATAGATGTGGATGCTACATTTCTGGGAATTATTTTATTTTATTAATTATTTTAATTATTTTAATTTAATTTTACTATTATCAATCTTTTGTAGTCATTTATATTGAGACTTACTTTATATTTGATGTCACACCATAAAATTAAAGACATACGTAGGTGTATATCTCATCATGTATCATTGTATAATTTTTTGCCATAAACTTCAATATTTTTTACTGATATTGGTTATTAAAGTCAAATAATATATCAGCTTACCAGACAGTCAGTGGTAATATAAGTTTTTGTCAGTTCAGTCATACAGGAAGTCTGCTTCAGCCAAGGTTGGGTTAGTTTCCCAGCATAAGTTGCCATAGTAACTGAGCCTGAGTTACGTTTAGGGGGAAGGGTCAATGCAAATCAATACAAAGTTGCCCTGATTTATCATATTTATGTGAAGGGAGATTTCTATCCTGATGAGAGTAGGTCTCTTCCGTCGGGCACGAGGTGTCACTGTATGGTTAGATGAGTTTGAAAATGATGTCATTCAAATACTACTGCCCTTGCAGTCGCCAGATCTCAACCCAACTGCACACCTATGGGATATTTTGGGCCAATGTATGGCATCGCTATCATCAAAACACCACAGTATATGCTGAATTGCTGAGCTGTTATTCCACACTTTCTTCCCATACTCTGTAAACATACTTGTTGCACCAGTTACTTGAACAACTCCTGGTTGATTTATTTAACCACCTGCAGCTGGAACAGGAAGGTGTCTGAATATGTGTTTAATGTCTATCCTTGGTATGTGCTCATCTCAGTGTATCTCAAGTCTAAAAGCTGAGCTGTCTCACTAAGCTTATCTATATTTGGACCTGGCAGTTGGCACTCTCAGAAAGCTGGGGTCATCTCGGTCCAAGCTTCCATCTATTCTCTGAATTTTCTTTTCTTGGGAGAGACATCAATATAGCCACAGCTACATCTGCTGCCCTTTCCGAAGCCTTCTGGATACTCACCCAGGCTCTCATACAGAGACGTTGGTGCAAATGTACTTTTTCCCAAAGTAGACATTCTTGTTCCTTGAGTCACTCACTGAGGCACTCGCTTCCAAATCAAAATGAAACAGCTCCCTTCCTGCAGGACAGTAATATTCATTTCAACCTCTTACCAAACCCTCTACTACCTCAAGTGATATCAGATATCATCTAGGTGTTATCAACTCTCGCCTTATTATCACAGTTTACTATTTCTCTAATAAAGCTTCCTTGTCTTCTGTCAATATTATGAATAGTAAAACCGATGCATGAAAATATCTGTGGATCAGTTCTTTCTCCTTGTAAATCAGAATTTGCCACAATGTCACAAGACAGTGTTCCTTTTGGAAACCTTGGGTCCTTCATGTGGATGGCACTTGACCTGCACCGCCAATGTAAACACCATTGGAGGCCAAGTAAGCCCCCTCATGGCAACGGCACTCCTTGATGGCAATTGGCCCCACAGCAGGACAATGCATCCTGCCAAACTGACAACAAAAATCTCAGTATTGGTCCAGGGACCATGACAAAGAGCTAAAGCCGTCAACATGGCCTCTGAATTTCCCAGATCCCTGATTGAGCATCTGCCGGAGCAAGTCCGATCCCTGGAGGCCCCATCTCACGGCCCAAAGGACTCAAAGGATATGCTTCCAGTACGCTGGTGCCAGACACCAGAGAACACCCACAGCTTTGACAAATCTGAGCCAAGTCTGATCCACTGTGGGGCCTCAATGGATTGGACGTGTTCCGGCCTGTCCCACTTACCCCTCTTTCGACCAAGGCAGTACAGTGCATGTTCGGAGAAGTGCGTGTTCTCCAACCAGTTCTTCACGCTTCGACAGCCACAGAAGTGTCTCAGAGCCAGGAAAACTGGTTCAAGAGCGGCATCAACACTTTGCTGGCATGTAAGGCAAGCACAGCCAGAAGCGACACTTGTGTAACAACAAGTACCTGGAGGTCAGTGGAGATGATCGCTGAGATTAAAAACGAATCGTTGAGAGAAGGGAGGGCAGCGTGAAATGGATCCGCCAAGTGCTGATGATGCTCAGCTAGGAAGGAGGAACCACAGGGTATAACAACTGGCACTTGTAGAGAAATAAAACTATTACACATTTCCCTCTTATTTATTCTTTGTCCCCCTCTCTTGCAGGTGCTGATGATCGGGGATGATCTGGTTAACGATGTAGGTGGGGCCCAAAACTGTGGAATGAAAGGTGTACAAGTCAGAACCGGAAAATTCAGGTCAGTGATGTCCTGAAACCACAAATGCTCCCACAGTGAACTGTGGTTGCCTTGACACAATCTACTGAACTTAGACATAATTCATTATTGGCAACAGCTGCCCCTACTGGTTAGTCAAACTGTCCTTAAATGGTGCTAGTGTGTGCCCTGTCGAAGTATTCTTGAGTGAGCCACCAGCCTGCTCCCTGGCCTGATCTGTGCTTTTATGCCTGGAGGTAAAAATGGAAAGCTCGCTTCCTTACATGGCATCATAAAGTATCACATAAATCATCTATACATTTTGAGGCCAGGCAGATCATTTTGTGAAGTCAGAAAACTATGCAACTTCTGGCCAGAAGAGGGCGCCCTCACACCAGCATTGAGAATCGAAGTTTCCTCCATAACACACCGGCCTCCCGTGAGCAAACCACCTCTCCCCTCGGCCTTCCAGATTTGTTTATTTGATTGAGAATCCCCCTGAAAATAGCTTAATTCTCTCCACATGTTGAATGCTCGTCACCGCAAGGTCATACTCACCCGGGATTTATGATCCCCAAATCTGGAGATTACTGGGGGCACCTCTCTCATGCTGTAATTACGGAAACATATGGCTGATTATTTTAGACGCCATATGTGGTTCTTATGGGTAGAAGAAAAGAAAAGAGGGACTGGTAGGAGGGGACGCTTTTGTGGAACTACACATTATATCACGTATATGCTTTACATTATGATGAATGTTCAAAGTCATACGTTAACTATTGTTTTTATAGATTTTTCTGTATGTAATAGGATCTTAGCCATATGTTTAATATGCGCACTTTAGATATTTATGGCAACAGAAGAGGAATCCTGAACATTTACTATTTTACACTTGTGGTACTGTACTTTTTATTATGTTTTCCACTTTTCAAACACAGCACCAATTACTATGAAGCAGTAGTGGAACAACTACTGAGTTTTTTAATTTAACGTACTACAAAGCATCTTTAGCTTCTTATGAAACATTCTAAATTTAAATGGACACCATATGTAAATGACCCACATTAGCAGAACAGACCATCTGTGAGAAGATAAGATATTTTTATGTAGTTATTCTTGTGCCTTCCCCGCAAAACAGCAATACTTTTGTTTCATCATTGTCATATTGGTTATTCATCTTGCATAACCACGAGTACATACACCCCCTTATTGCATGCAGCCTGTAACAACTGTGCTTAAAAAGAAAAGTAGTGTAATCCACCTACTTTAAACAATGCAGTGTGTTTACAGGTCTGGAGGAGTACTTCTGCATGTGTGAGAAAGAAGTAGTACAAAGCGTTTTGTGGCTCCAGAGGAAGAAGATGTAATCTGATAAATTGCCTCCAGTGATATCGCTCAATGGCGAAGTTGCATTGTGGGTAACTCAGGCACCAGGTTTTTTTTAGACTCCTGTAACACTGCTGGGACTCATGGTGGACTCAAGGAGTACTACTGTCATTCAGTGGCTGTGGTGCATTGTGGGAACTGTAGGCTGGTTTAGCATTGCACATCATTAATTTAACAAATAGACAAATAATCGAAATTGATACAGCAGAAGCCAGAGATTTCGCCACACAAAATGGCTCAACAGCCATAAAAGTAAGTAACCTCTTACTTTTAAGAACCTGGTGCCTACATTACCCACAATGTAACTTCACCACTCAATGACATCAGTGGAGGGTATTTTTCAGATCACATGCAGCTTCCTCTGGAGCCACAAAAGGCTTTATACCCATTTTTTCACATATGGAAGTAGTACTAACCAAGACACGCTTTAGTGTTGAATTGGTTGAGTTGCCCTTTAACTCGCTTCCAAAACAAACGCACAGATTAGCTAGATCAAAGATCTTTACTACAGGAGATGGCGGTGCTCATACCGCTATTGTCCACAGTAAATTCATCAATATGACAATTTAAAAATACTTGCACAGCTGTGTAATTTCAGGTACAATAATGTGCAGAATATCGTATAATCTGAATTTACTGTAAAATGTAATTATCTAGTAATTTTGGATGTTAAATATACACGGTTTTGTATTTCTCCTTTGAAATGTAGTCGAGTAGAAGTATAAAGTGGATATTTAAGAACAGGGCTGAGCAGAAGAAGAAATAAGAAAATAAGCACAGGAGGTACATCAAACCTCCTTCCTGTTATTGTTACCACTTTAGATTAGTCTGAAAAGCACCACACTCGACGACCTTTCCCACTGCCACGGCCTTGCTTGCAGGCCTACGGGTCATGTGACCAGAGAACGCTGAGTAATCTGCTTGAGCATCAGTCAGCTCTAATCCTGTGCTAAAAGCACCGTCACTCAATGTAAAACCCATCCTCCATCTGCACAGAGTTATTCTTGTGTGCCTGACAGGGTGTGTGCTTCCTCTTTCATGGGTTCTTGTGCGTGTCGCTGGCATGTACGTGCACACGCGTGTAACCTGTAAATATCTGTGCAAGGTATGCAGCCATGTGCAGTGTTTTCGGTCGCCGCATGTAAAGACCGAGAGACTTTTTACTAATCTAGAATCCATCTGGTTTATGTGACTCAACAGTCCTTCTCCCAGCGGCTCAGTTCAGCTCCAGTGTGCTGAGCAGTGTCTGACATACTCAACTAAACACAAGATAAACCGGATTAAATTATGTCACTGCTCATCCAGTATGTTTTTATTTGTGTGTGGAGGGGGGGGAGCAACTGGTTAGAATAAATGGGCTGTTTCCTGCAGAGGAACATATGTGGAATCAGTATTGTGTTACATGATGTGTTTTGTTTCAGCGGCGGTGGTCCAGATCTACGGACCACGAGTTTATACGGAGAAACACGTGCATCCACAGGCAATATAGCAAGTTCTTACACAAGTGGTTAACTAGTGTCACTAGAAGAGGACAGTAAAATGTAGTGTGCCATTTTTTGACACGATTACAAAGAAATTTGTACTGAACATAAAGAGCCTTTCAATATGAGATTCTGGTGAAAGAAGACACAATGTTTTGAATTTATTGCCGCGTCCCCTGCTTTGAATAACTAATGCATCGTGTTTATGTTTGATTACCAACTGAAGACACTCGTATTTGTATAACAGCCAGTAACGGGAAGTAACATTTCTGCCTCAAATTAGAATTTATGGCTTTAAAGTGAGCCGTCGTTTACTCATTTAACATAACGTCCCGGATGATTCACCGGACTTATTAAACCGTAGACATTCCCGCAGAACAAGAAGAGAAACAGCAACAGCGAGCAGTGTTTCCGTGGGACTGGGAGAGAGGAGAGGACGTGAGATTTAACATTTTTCAGCCAAACAGGCGCAGTGAACCCAGGCTTGCTGGGAGCAGCTATAAACCCTCAGTCAGATCTGTGAAAACACAGCTGTTTCCAAGTCAACCAGATGCTGCGCAGGCCTCAGGCTCGGGGAAAAGACTGCTTCAAATACCCCAGGCCCTGGTGACAAGACAGGAAGGGGAAAAAGATACAAATCACAGACAAATCTAATCACATCAGCTTATTTTAAAAAGCTTTTGACATACTGTTACTCAGCAGTGACAGCACGAGATCTTAAATTCGTTAAGCCTAATTTAGATCTGTCTGTATATTTTCACTGTCTGCTTTTTTATTTGCCTGGTGTTCACCTTGACATAATCTGCCTTAATTCTGTTGGAAAAAGCTCATGATGCAAGAACAGTAAGAGGGTTTCACATGTAACTGCGGCTCACTGTACCTTTTTCATATGACGCACAGCACATGAATGTGCTTGTTATGTTATTCTGATGGCTCCTGCAGATTAAATTCAAGAGCAGGGGCCAGGCAAAGTGGTATTCCAGTACCTACCAGCAATGGCTGCTGAAACTATAGGCGTAATATAGGGGTAATTGTAATTGGGGTGTGCTATGCTTGCAGTGAACTTTCCCTCATTCTTAAATAATGAGCGAAAGTTAGCGCACTTCCCTCGGGGGAGCCGGAGAACCCTTTAATGTAGAGCAGGTTTAAAAAGAGGGGCCTGCATCGAAAAGTGGCTGGAAATTCGACTGAGAGTAAGGAGATCCGACTGCTGATGTTAATCAGCTGGATGGGAACAATCTACCAACACCGTGCAGTGCTCAGACCCCCTTTCCAGCCTTTTCAGTTCTGTCATTTTGTTATGTTGCCTCAGCATTAAAAGCTGCAAGTCAAATCCCAATACTTTAATGCTGAATTCCATCCATGCCACAGAGTAATGCTTGGTCAGGTTCTATGTCTCCTTTGCTATGTATTTCCTGATTTATCTGATCTTTTGTTCAGGATGTATTATGTAATATTCCCACTTTAAAATGTCTTTAAAAAACAACAACTAGACCATTGCTGTTTATTTTTGTTGAGATGATGTTTAAACCCGTAGAAATCCATAATTTTATTCAAGGCTGCAGTGCGTTTTATTTGGTCGCCTGTCGGTTTAACTTCCAGGGAAATGCCAACGTGACTGAAAATGACATAAAACATTAATACATTACTGTGAACATTTTTGCCTGAGTCGAAGTCGGATATATTTTCATTAGCAATGGCGTTTTTTTAAACAATAAAGATAACAACTCCCATGATGCCACGCTACTTCAGAATATCCTAAACTTTGGAAACCAGGAAATACAGTGTTGGACTGCTGTTTTACGTGATCATTTTGGATAATTAAGTTAAAAACAGAAGTTTTTTTGTATAAAAATGCACCTGCGATGAGCATAAATGCAACAGTGATATCTCACAAAGCTGATATGTCAAAGGTGTTGGCCAACAGTTCCTTTTTACACAACCACAGAGTATGGGCGGCTTAAATTGCTGCATTCATGTCACGTTGGCAGACCAGAAAGAGTGAAAAAACCTCACATTATGCTGACAACGCACAGCAACTCCACTGCAAGTCTTGTAGTCACAGAGTCGAGACAATCACATCTTAGCCGCTCGCACCTAGCTACATCAGGAAAGTGTTTGCAAACAGTTGCCTAGCACTCGTGGAATAGCATTAGCATTCATTTGAGTCATGCTCCTGGCTGCCTGGCAAATGTAAATTCAATATTCACCTTCCATTTAGGAAGCTGTGGCTTGGTTCTTCATTAGCTCCCTGAAGGAGTATCAGGCTCTTTAGCTGTTAAATGTTCCGCTACGCTCAGCAGCCAGTCGCTAATTTTGCCTGCCATTTGGAACTCAGCACACCCTCTTTGAGGGTGCGTCACAACAGGTGACCCCTTTCGCATTATACATAGCCATCTGTTTTGCTGTCGGTGTAAAATATTGATTAGTGGATCTTGGGAAAAAAAAGTGTTTTATTGTTGTAGTTTTTGGAACAGTACATATAAACCAGTATCAGACGATGTAGAATGACACAAAGCCCTACACAACACTGTTTTAATGGTCAAACTTATCCTGTCCTTGTTTTTCTCAGTCCTGTGGCTCAGTTTTGTAAGTTGTCTTTTTTTTAAATAGTCATCTCTCACGGTCTGTGGCCTCGACCAGTCCTGTGTTCTTGTTTCTGTTCTCTTATCATCAAGGAACTGCGTCGGCACAGAACTGGGTTGCTTTGAGGTTTTCATGAAAGCAGGTTCATAACATGCCGTTCTTTCATGCGCCATTTGTAAACCGGTTTAATTGCTCCCGCAAGCCGACACAATTACTTTCTGGACCGTTTGGTGTTGGCAGTGCTGTCCGTCTCTGTGTATCCGTGACAATCAAAGAAGCTGGGTTTCAGGCTTTTGATTTGAACATACACCCTCGGTATTGACACTTGTAATTCTGCCGAGGAGAAAGCAGTGTAGTGTATGTGTCGGATACCAGCACAGTATTGATAGGTGTTTTGAGCGAGGGCCAGCCAGTTAGAGGAAGCCCTCGCTGGATTCCCGTTGGAATCTGGCAGAGAGTGCACAGCAAACATTTTCACACAGCAGCAACCAACTTCAAAATGGTTTACATTGTAAACCTCTCCCTGTGGTCAACGCTTGACTGCTAATGTGAGTGTTGGGAAACTGTTTTCCAAGCAGGCCTGAGCCAGATTAAACGTCTCCAGAGAGACTCAGTCCCTGATGATAGAAACTATGAGCTAGTTTGCCGAAACCGCACCCTAGTTCGTGCCCTTTCTGTCTGTGGCCGTCACTTAGGGACACTAACAGGAAGCGAGCATTGCAGGGGGGTTAGTAGCCATGTATTTACCATGCAGATTACTTTTCCTTCATTTTTTTTTTAAAGATTTTATATGCTGTGAGTAGGTTTCACTGATACTCCAAGCTCAGACAATTTAGAAAACCAAACATGCCTATGTTAGCATGTTTGTTAATACCAAACATGCTAACGTTAGCTTGCTTATTGGAGAACATGCCCACATGCTAAATGTTGTTAATTCTCCATTCATTCTATGTTTGTAGAATGGAAAGAATAAGAAAATCTCAAGATATTTTTTGCAAAATACCTCCACTACTAGCAATGTAGCAGTAGCTTAAATTAGCAATGTTATTGTTATTTTCGTTGTGCATTTACAAGTGAAACCAAAGATGAATAAACAATAGATCCAGTGTGATTTGCCAAATTGAACATTTATTGTTAATGTTTGATTTTGTTCATCTGTATCCGCCAGCAATGTTGTTTGCAGCCGTTTTGCTGGTAGTTTACTGACACCTAATTTCGCTAATTTGAAGGTGGTCTACTTTAGCACAAATGCTAATTTCTCTGACTTGAAATTACAAATAAGTGGCTTACTTGTCAACAGTTTTCCTACTAACGTTGTTAAAATCACGGATGAAGAATGCAAAGAGATCGTGGTTTTGGGATGTTAGCCTTCAAATGCTGGCATGTATCATGCTAAACATTAACATTGAGTTGAAAGCACAGCTAGGTTGTTGAAATCACAGTCTAGAACAATACAATGGGAAAGTGGCTTTTGGGCGTTAGCCTTCAATTGTTAGCATGAATGTTAGCATTTAGCTCAAAGGTCAGCTATGTCGGATACCTGACAGCCTAGCCTGACTGAAAATGTCTAATAATGTCTTTAAATGACTACTGTACAGAGGTCAAACAACAACAACATGATAAAAAAAAATGGCCTAAATGTGATGAACTTATCTTTTTTAGATTACACTTCATTACGTGTATGGCTCTAAAAGGATGTATTTTCTCTAGTCAACATGGTGCGGCTACCATGTTTAAAGATTTTCACTGTCAGTTGTGTCATTTTAGTCTGCTGTGAACTGTGAAGCATGCAGTGCAAATTATAACGCTAGCACTCACCTTATCAACAAAGCTGTTATATTCGTGCAAAAACACATAAAAGCACACGTGCAGTATCATGCACTAAAGCAACATCAGTTGGAACACACAGTTCTCACCAGATGGTCGGTATGCAAATATTCATAGCTATCACTGTAACTGCTACTCCTGCAATCAGCTTTATAATAACCAGCAGGTCTGAGCTAGATGTGGAATGAGAGTCAAAAGGATTTGGTTGGAGGCCATAGTAAAGTTGTCTATCTGTTATCTGTTCTCCCAAAGCTTTTAACAACTTGAGACAAACTTCTATCTTAAAGTCTCATGGCAGCGGTGAACTTCCCCATCTATCCCCATCGATCCAGTTTGGGTCAAGTCCAGAGAAACAAGTCTCTTGCACCCGGCAATGGGCAGAGTCCCTCATTCAAAGCCACCCAGAGTGAGCTGACTGGGTGAGGCACACAACCTGTGATTAGTGGGGGATATCCAGAGCAGATTTCCACTGGTCCTCATAATAAAGTCATGCAAATAAATCCATTATCAGTGCAGCGAATAGAAGGAAGGACTGCTCATTAGGAAAGCAAATGGCCCATCAGCCTGAGCAAACAGATTGCAAGAGAGAGGTACAGCTCCCACAGCATAAAGATCTTCAGTCAGCTTAACATAACACAGTGTTCAGGATTTGTGTCATAAATCTTTAATTGCTAGCACAATATTGTAAAATAGTATATTTTCACAAGTTTACTCTGACCTGTCAAGTTGTCAAAAGCTTGAATGGGTGCTTCTGAAAGCTACACATTGATCATTTGCTGGGATTGGAATGTTTTTCTAGTAAGATCTAGTGCACATTGTTCCTTTAACAAAATTTCTACTAGACAGGAAATCAGACTGCAACACAGATATGAACTTAAGCTCATTCTAGAGGTTTTTAATTTCAAAATTGAGCCTGGAATTGTTTTCTCCAAAAATATCTGGAATAAATTGAAGGCATTAAGCATTTAAATCGTTTAATATGCTGTTGCAATTGGTTATAACCTAACCCTAGGAGGTAATGCTTTGCCCATTTGGTTAGTTGGTTGGTCAGTTTTGTGGTTGGTTGGTTTTGTGCTTTGTTGGTCAGTTTTGTGGTTGGTTGGTTGGTTGGTTGGTTTTGTTGGTGGTTGGTTGGTCGGTTAGTTGGTCGGCCAGCAGGGTAACACAAAAACTACTGAACGAGTTCCACAAAACTTTGGAGGATGGGGCGTGGCCAAGAATAGACCCCATTAACTTCTGGTGTCGATGTGGATAAAGATAAGATCCAGGATATTAAGTGCTGTATCGTAGGAAACTGGACGTGTTCTAGTTTTATTGAAGACGTTTCACCTCTGACCCAACAGGCTTCTTCAGTTCTGAACTACAATACAACACTTATAATGAAAATGACCTGGAGTATTCTCAGTGAATAATGCATGGGAAAAAATCCGTGACTTATTTAAGTGGGTACAAAAGGGGACTGTTGGGCCTTGGCAAAGGTATGCTCTCTACCAACTGTCTGTTTTTATTCTCTATTCCAGTTTCCTCTTTATACGTTGCGGTGTTAGTTTCCCTATCTTGTTTGTACTAACACTGTTTACAACATGTAAAACTTCCGGGTTTTTTTTGTTGGGTACACAGGGCGCTTATGCAAACGAGGGTTAACGATCCTCCACCCTGAATAAACACACAGGTTGAATGACTGATGAGTGAAAGGGTTCATGGAAAAGTGTGAACATTCCACTCTATTATGTGTCTACAGAAAGGTGATGCCCCCCCCCCCCCCGACATAAACAACCTATCAGATCTTCTTTCCTGAGAGTCAAACAGACACTACAGTGAGCACGGCTTGGCAGTGTTGGGTTTATGGATGGGCCTCGTCCTTTTGCGGATCTGTGACACTGAACCTTGACAGCTCAACCGTGCAGGCATGGCTGTGGTTGCAGCTTAATCTCCTTTATAAACGGAGCGCTGCCCCTGGGACGGCTCTCAGGTACATACTGTATTTCAGCCTAGCTTATCTTTCAAGTCCTCCCCTGGTGTCCTATAGCCTCAGTTGCTATGATAATGCATGGGGTGGTGGCAGTGGTTTCAAGTGTGTGCCTGTCAGACAGTCCTTACGATACTTCAAGGCCTTGAATGTGTCACCGAGACGATTATGACATCTCCTTTCACCCGTCATAATGCTTTTGATTGTCTTGGTTTTTTTTTTTGAGAACTGGAGTCAAAAGCAGTTTATGCTTGGGTTGCACTTTCTCTGGTCTCTCGCTCCGTCTTGACCTTTGTGAACTGTTCTTCTTTAAAGACAAGAGTGCTGCCATTTTATAGTGTCTAGCACACCAGCACAGTCCCACGCCCTGTCCTGTTGACCTCTGTTAGCACACGAGTTTTGTCTGTGTGGGGAGGAAGTGAAGTTATCTCATTTCACATTTCTCCACTGAGGCTGTGGGCCACGAGATTAAAAAAACTTGTCAACAAGACAGCTACAGTAATTCCGAATGTGTCACTGCAGTCTGTTTGCCTCTGCGCCATCGCAGAGACCCTTGACGCCAAATCCAGTGAATCATAATATGTGCACAATATGGCCTTTGAACTGGGGTGGAATCCGCATGGGGCCCTCTTTTGTGTCCAAGTCTCCCCGGACCATCAGAGGAACTGAAATCAAGAGCTTTGCGACCCGTTGGGTTTTTGTTTGTTCTGTGGCAAACAGGCAGATTGAGTCAACAGTGTGCTTGGTTTGTTGCAGCTCCCATGATAAAACACTGTTGGCTCAGAGCAACAGAGACAGTGTATACAATATCATCTATGTATATAAATCTAATGTTGTCATAGTAGCGTACAGTATCTTGCAGTTTGCACTCAACCACCGCTGAATCAACCCTCGTTTCAGTCCCGTCCACTGATCTCCGAGCAGCCTCTCACTTCTCTCCCTGCATCTGCTCTGTCAGTCAGCGGCAGGGCCCTTTGGCAGGAGATTTGCATGGCAAAATAGGAAAATACATGTTGCATAAGGTTTCTATTTCCACTGCTGGATTTCCCTTCTTTTTAACAGATAACACATGAAAGCTGGCTTTTGTTTGTTGGATCTCTCTTCCTGGCTGCACTCTCCCACCTTATCCTTTCTTTTTCCAGAGGTGGGTGGGTTATGTTCCTTAGCTGTACCTCCGGATTCCAGAAGTTGACATTTTTCACAAATAAATAAACAAAAATTAAGAAACGCCTCCTTTAATTCTCCATATTATTATAACCATATAGGCTGGATTATCGGGTTCTGTGTGTAAGAGCAGCATTTACGACAATTCCATACAGTCCTGCCTCTAATTAACTTAGCGCTAAGCTATCATCTCATTCCTGTGGATTGGAATCGGCAGCTTTGTAGGGAATGTAAACATAATCAATTCTGGGAGTGATTTCCCCAGTCAGGCCAGCCAGCACTCAGTTCTTGGCTCCAGACCCAACACTTCTCTGTCTTATTTCTCTGTCTCTCTGTTCTTAACTAATATTTCTATGCTTTCACTAGTATATTCCACAGTAAACAAGTCAGAGGTTTTTTTTGAGTAACTAAGCTTTCCGTGCTCGCTTGCATTCTTTCTCCTGCTGACAGAGGATGGAAGCAACACAAGGCTCTGGATTAACTTTTCAATCTGGTTACACTGGTAACACCAGGTGGGTGCACCAGCAGGTAACTTTATGAAACATTATAGTTAAATTCTTAACACACGTAATAGGAAGAAAGGTGCAAATACATGCTTTTCTTCACTTAACTCACACGCAACAGCAAATTGCGATAACCTCTATTGTTCAAAAACTAAATGTCTAAATTTAAGGCGCAACGGTGCAACTAATGAAAATGCAAAGTCACACTTGACAGATTTTTGGGTGCGTGGGCGACCAAAATAGTAACACCCTTGAACCCTGCAACAGTTGCGATGGAATCCAATGGTGACCAAGACTCGTGGCACAGAGTCCAAAATATCAATCGAAACTTCTGCAGCATAATCCACTTTCCCAAAGTCCATCTGTGTGGTCAGCATTTTCCAAACACTCTGCCAGAATATGGCTAAACAAAGCCATATTGACCCACATTTAGCCAAATATGGTTAAAAACAGCCATATTTATCCATTTGGTTTGTTGCTCGCATGGATAGCAATCAGGATTTATTATCAGAGGTGAACATTAGCCACATAAACAGCTAATTTTGACAGCAACAGAAACTTTATTTTACAATAATTTGGCAAAACTATGAGTATTGGGGATAAAGCTAGCACCAAAATGGAGAAGTGAACCACGATCGATCAAGATCGCTGTCATTCACAATAGAGCAAGCTGCGAGATCGGTCAATACAAAGGGATGATTTTAGGTCGGTGTGATCACATGTTACCTCGTGATAAATCCCCCAAAAAAGCTCAAAGTGGAATAGAAAGGTTAAAGGGAGACTCATTCCCATCTAATTCTACAACATTTTTAACTATGTTTTGAACTTTCTGTTTGGATCAGGTCAGAACATAACAGGGCGTCGCACATTTATTACTGACTGACTAGATGGATGCGACAGTAGCCGCACAAAGACGTCAAAGAGCTCCGTGGCTCTCCGCTGGGTGCCCGAGCCTGGCCCTACCATCCCTCACCACCCCGGAGTGACGGCTTCCTCTGCCTGCGGGCTCCTCTAAAGCCTGCCGTGCGTTATAAGTCAATGAGATATTAATAATTAACCTGAGCTTTTTTCACAGTGAGACTAGACTCCCACGGCGAGACAAAGAAGCCGGCCAGGCCTTGGCCACTGAGCCCCTCGACGGTACTTTTCCACCCCTGAGAGGCAGAAAGAGAACGAAAGAAAAGGAGCGAGAGTGGGAGAGAATCGGAGAGCTAAAGCCCACAGATGGCAGGCTGAAACATAGCACTGCCTCTTAAATACATGAACACAGGCCCTTAGTCGTTTCAATGGGGATCCAATCCCTCTTGCAATTACCAATGGACAGGCTGCTTGGCTGGGGGGGACTTGGGCCCTTGCCTGGTTTTCTGCTGGAGCCATTTTTTTCTTTTTTTATCCTCCTGAAGGTTTGTGTGTACGTGTTTGTGTGGCTGCACATGTGTGTGAGCAATTTCTGAACCAGAAAGCAGGTGACTCAGCAGTCCCTCGCCGCTTACAAAACACTCCTGCGCGGTGAGATATAGACACACACGCACGCACAAACGAACTCTCAGCAAGTCATCAGCAGCACCGCTAATAATAACGCGCTGATGAAAAGAGTGCGGTGGTTAGATCTGGGTCACATGAAGCGCCGCATATTGAGCACGACACCGACAGGACAGCTGGGAAATGACAAAGGGAGTTTACTTTTGTCAGAATTTTTGACACAAAGTATGCTCATAAGATGAAATCTTTAAACTCTGTGATGACTTTTTAACGGTTAATTCACTTTTAAGTGTTAACAGTCGATGCATGCGACACATTGAGGATGTTCCTGAAACGTTTTGAAGCTCACCGCAAGATTCCACGATGAGTAGTTTTGAAAAATGGATGTAGCAGAGGCGGAGATATCTTTTTCTTTCCATGCATTCTTCTTCCTTGTCACAATCTGATGCCTGCATTACCCACAATGCAACTCAATCGCCGTCGATTCAGACAGAGGATTCTTTTGTGTCGTGCTAGTAGCAGCTAATGTAGCTCCGAGTGGCTAACCACAACCAGAGATGTCAATTGAGCTCAATAATTCTGGCATGCTCGCTTCTTTTTGGCTCCGCATTCCCACATTTTTGTCACACTGACTTTCAAATTTCACGCAGTTGCCTCTGGAGTTATAAAACAACAATCCTTTTTTTTTTTTTCACATATGCAGAAGTATTTCCCCCAGAGACCTGTAAACAGACTTTGATGTGTCAAATTGTTACCAAATTGGGGGAAGTTCCCCTTTAAGGATTGCACATCGTAATCTGCGGGTAGTACACTAATAACGCCCTGCCGCAGAGGAGTCATGGTGAGTGCCAGAGATCAGCAGACTCTTGAAACCTGTTTAGTTATCCATCACAGAGAACATCAAGCACGTGTGCTGTCAGCGTAACTACATGTTCCTTCTGCGATCTGTGTGGGCTCAAGAACGAGAGCCCACACCTGACCACACCCAGATGTGACGCGGCAACACTGAGATCTAGTGTGAAGTTACTCTTTAAAGGACCACACCAGCGGTTTCGTATGTTTATAGGAGCCAGTGGTTTCTGTTCCTTAATGTTGTTTTCCTTCATCTATCAGCGAAACGCTTGAAACTTGCTCGGGCTGCACTATAATCCATCTCGGTCGACGTTGAATCTGCATTTATTTTTCTTTCCCGAGTTACATCGTGGTAACAAGATAATGAAGTGCAGACTTTCCAAATAAGACTTTCGCCCGCACTGCATTAACACCGCCAATAGTGGAAACAAATTGGTTTCATGGACTTGATGTTCACCCTGACATCTAGAGCAGCGATTAGCAGCTCGGATTACGTGGCCCTCAGGGGGCTAATGTGCATTTCCCTGTCGGTGCGTGAAAAGCTCAACTAATTAACTCGACTGAAGTCAACAGAAATTGAGATTTGATTAAAAGATGCATCCTCCTATTTCTTTATGGATCAAAATAATCAAACAAGATTAACAAATGTTGCAATGCTGCTTTTTATTCAATCGGTAACCTTTATGGTTGAAATGTCCAGCTATTGCCACTCCAGGTAGCTGTAGCACATGTGCAAATGGCCATAACAACCTATAGATTGTATGACAACTAATTGGTAATGTTATCTAACATCTAGTTTTGTATCTGTTCTTGAGAACATAGTTGGGAAATGATGGGTGTTGCCGATGACGGGTGTTCTCCGCTTATCTGATCGGGCCAGCAGTGGATGGGAACGACTGATCCTGAGGGTGTTTCAAGAGACTGGTACTTGATGTCATACATAGAAATACAATGCAAATGGTTGCCTCAAGACTGAACAAATACTTTAGAAAATCTGATCTACCGTATAATGTATGCATTTGTAGTTGAGGAGAAAAACCTGCAAAAACGGCAGCCAGGTCTGTTTAGTGTCTTTGAGACTGAAAGTGAAGGTTTATGGTTTACGTCCTGTTCGTTTCGCCTCAGATGTGTTTGTGGTCGGGAAGGACAGAAAAAGTTTCCAGTGCGCGGTTTTGACAGTTCAGGATATTCTCTCTCTCTATCTATCTCTTGCTCTCTCACACACACTCACATGTTTTCTTTCTCCAGAGACGGGATGAAAAAAAATATATAAACTCAAGTGGCTCTTCATGCTTTGAAACCAGGGAATCCCCTTTTGTCTCCTGCTCGACTGGAAAGAACCGTTAAAGTGTGAAAACCATACCGCAGCTGTTTGCCGATCATGACTCAACATTATACAGCTTTTTTTTTTTGGTACAGTGAAGTGATAACGGCTGCTGCGCGGCCGCAAAACTCGACAGAGGATGCTTCGAGCTTAGCATCTGTCATTTCTGTTGCCATAACATGCACGTAACATGGTGGTTTCCCAAGTTCAGTTGATCTGTTGTTTCGCAAGTGGCTGCAGCTGTATTATTTCAATGGAAGTTATCAGTGTCTCGTTGCAGTTCTGTAAATATCAGGTAAAAAGAGGAAAGAAGAAGGGGGAACGGTGCAGCTGGAGTGGATGATGGTGGTGATGATGATGATGACAAAACCAGGTTGGAACATCTCCACCGGCCGGAGCCATCACCTCTTTTGAGGGATCCTGATACGCCATCAATCTCTCCCGTGACCTTTTTGTTTATAACGGAGCCAGTCAGATGGCGATCGCATTCTCACCCTCAAGAAAAACTCCTTGCAAGTCGCCGAGCAGCAGAAAACACACGCAGTTACTCTTTTCCCCCCGCGGGGTGAGGGTGAGAACGCTTTGTCTTGTGTTAGTATCTTATGTCACCCACAAGGGCTTGGCTGAACATAAAGGCTATACTTATCGTCAGGCCGTGTACTCCTCCGGGTTATGGTTATGTAGTCTGCTTCAGTGTGAGAAAAAAAAAGAAGGGCCGTGTTTTGGCTGAGGGTGCACTCACTATTCTGGAATGAAAAACGCACTTACTCTACTCAATGAACTGACTCGAGGGATTTTCCATCTCTCGCTTGCAGGCTGACTTTTTATTTTCCCCTCGCAGCGTTGTCATAGCTCTCGTAGATGTGATCCCTCTGTGCAAAGCCAGGTGACGGCAAACATTCCAAAACACTTGTGGTGCATGGGATTTTATACAGAGGAAATAACATGTTCAATTCTTTAAATTTATCCGTGTCATATCTATGTTGGTTAGCTAACATTTTGTTCCTCTTTTGTGTTGCAGTCTGTAAGCTGTCCTGTATACTTTTGCTTTTATTTACACCAGTGAAGCTGCAATTTTTGTTTGAGGCTTTGTGGTTAAACAAACAGTAGACTTCAACAGAGGCCAATGTTGAAGTCTACTTGTTTTTAAACCTCTAAGCCTTAATTACCAGACCTCTTTCACTGCTATAAATGCTAACTTCAGTCTCATGGGAATCATCTTTGTAGCAGTTTTAGACATTTTAAAGGTCCAATATTGTAGAAAGTGACTTCCCATGTCTTTTGTGACTGTAGAGCAAGTCTATGAGCTACTGTATATAAAAACTTCAGGAGTCGTCAGGACTTCCTGAAGGTTGTGATGTCACAGCTTTGGTTCCAAAAAAGCCCAGCTAAGCTGATGCAGAAACACAGTGGGTGGTGACTGCTCAGGCACGTGAGAGCTAACCAATCAGAGCAGGCTATTCTTTTTGGGGGTGGGGCCTTAAAGAAACAGGAGCGTTGAGACAGAGGGTCAACAGGTGCTGCAGCAATGGACAGTATGAGAAGAATAATAATGTATTTTGGGTGTCTACCTCAAAATGTTTACATATTATAATGTTCAAAAAACAAGAGAATGAACCTGACAACAAGCTTAATATGGGACCTTTATGTTAGTTATAAGTTGAAAACATATGACAATTGTCTAAAATGATCAACAGAATGTGAATAAAGAGCAGTTTTGACATTGTGTTGTCGTTGTATTGTGTTTCAGAGATATCAACTTGAGTTAGCATGCTAACTATCTAGCAATGGTCTACCCTGGTCCGAAGCTACTGTGCTAGCACCCCCCTGGACTCCAAGCTTCCTGTCAGAACCACTAGCTGCACAGCTAACCGTGCTAACTAGCTGAGGGTAGCCTCTTCCCCCTGTTTGCTTTGAGTGTAAATGTGACAGGTGGTTAATTCTTACATATTGCACCGTTTTAAAGTTTCAAAAAAACATTTCTGCTGAAATCCAGCAGCTGTTTTCAGACAGGTTTCCCCCAAATGACTCGGTATGCCTCTGGACTAAAACATCACTGTGATAGTCATGTTCTGTTCGCTCAGGTTGAACTTTTCATCTCTACCCTCGCGTATGCCTTATCTGCTTTATCTGCACTGTGTCAAGCCAAATGCACACTCAGCGAAGGTGAAGAGGTAAGCAGAGAAGTGTAAATCGAAGTCGAGCGTGTGACAGTTTTGCTTCCTTCTGCGCACACGTGAGTCTCTTTGTGTACAGTGTTAAGCATTAACCGATGGGACGCCTGCCAAGCCTTTCACCCATGGTCAGCTACCCTGACAAACCCCCCCTTGTCTTTATTTCTGTATCATACCTCATCTTTCTCTCCGCGTTCGACGCACAGCTGACTTTCACACACAAGCACACTCGCTGTATGAGTCATTCGTCTCCACTTTCGTTTCATGGAGGCACAGCCTGTCCTTATAAAAATGTATCTCTTGAGTTTTATAGAGCAGAGTACCGTGTTATATTTCCATCCATATGACACTTGTAAGACGCTATAATCTTATACTGCCTGAGTAACACCCACACGACACCCACATTCTCGTGTCCAGCCCGCACAACTGTTTAATCCACTGTCATGTCATAGGTATTGTCGGGGATTAGAGGTGCACAAGCACGTACCTATGTTTGCTGTGAACTTTCAGTGGTGTTTTGTGAAACTTCACTCGACTTTCCGTCATTGTGGGGGTGAGGAGATGCTGACTGAATCTTTAAAAATCGTTTATATAAAGGCCTCTGCGAGTTCCCAGATCTGTGGTCGATGTCTTGCAAGGGATTGTTTTGACTGATCATTGGTCTTATACCCAAATATTTTAAATGAGTACTTAATAAAGAAAAAAGCATCAAATCCTCATATTTTAGAAGCTTCAACCAAAATGTTTTTGGGTATTTTGGTTGACAACTAATGAGAACTAATTGTTTGATCACAGCCTAAATCTATCCCAAAATTAATCTTCTCTATTTCTTTGCCCACATGCCCCAAACCTCAGCTTTTCAGCATGATGGCAGCCATGTAGAACTAAATTCTTGGCTGCTCCCCATCTCCTACCTCATGGCTGACCTCATCCCTACATGAAGGCTGCGCACTGTCCGAACTCAGGGACCGAACCGATCTTTTCACGTGTATTGATATTGCATTGACCTGAAGGACACGCAGCGAGCAGCAGATTACCTCATTGGTAACACTAGCTGCATTGTGCTGAATTTTGCATGGTCACATTGACCTGGTTACTCCTTCATTATTCATGGCAATGGAAGGAACACAGCAAAATGAATACACAGACGCATGCATGCATGCGTATCTGAAAGGCGGAGGCCGCGAGAGATTTTAAAAAGGAGCATCAGGTTGGAGAGACAGTGTGGTCGATGCTCTTGGCTTCGCTGGTTGAAACATTAGAGCCATGTGACCAAGTTGCTTGTGTGTTCGTGCCTGTGTGTGCGTGTGTGTGAACTCAATCAGTCCTCGGGGCAGAAAAGGGTGTGGGAGTAATCCAGCACAGGAGACATAACACCCAGACCATTAGCGAACCAGCTCACATAACCCAAGCACTAGTGGCTGACAGACATGCGTAAACACATGGCACCGCTTCTCCGCATTCACCACAGCTTCAGTATTCAACACCTCTCCTCACCCACCCATCCCCACCGGCCTCTTCTGTCTGATGCTACACTTGGGCGGCCCACAAATATTTGCCATGGTCCTCCGCAAGCTCTCAGAGGGCAGGATTAATGGCGGTGTGTGCCGCACACCCCGGGCCAGACAAAGCCTCCCCATCTGGAGCTCCAACCCGTGACTGGGGAACAGAGGCAGCATACAGAGCTTGGTCAAGGCAGCCCGGGGAGAGGGGGGGACTATAGGCACCACTTCATAAATGAGCAGGAGACCTGGGCAGTCCTGCAGATGAATGAAGGGGGCCTTTCTGTCTTTTGATGTGATGGGGAGGAAAAGGGTCCTGCATGCATGCCGGCGCGGGTCTGGTGCCACGCCAAATGGATCACATTTCCCCTACCAGCTGATCAACAGCCATATCTGCATCCTCCGCTGGGCCCTGAGCCAAACAATGGCAGCAGCCAGGAGGGGGATAGGAAAAGCTGCCCCATGCCTCCGACAGATTTTCAGCTATTTAGGAAACCAGACGGAGACGTTTTTGGCCTATGACCTTGGTCTTTAGTCATTTTTCCATGAATAGGAGTTCACATGATACTGTATACTTGTAAAACTTGTAAAGCATCAATCTCCAATAAACCTATCCCTAATAAATAGATTATTATAGCACACAGGATGCCTTGGACCCCTTTTTATAAAGAAGCCATGTCTGCTGGTTACACTGTGTCGGTTGTATGTCTATGCTCTGAGCAGTGTGATGTTTTTCTCCCTTTCTAAGATCATTTAAATAATTTAGAGGCCAGCAGAGTTAAAGCTTTACACTATTTGACAAGGAACAAGATGCAGAATGTACAACCTGCTAACATGCTCACAATGACAATGCTGACCAATTTAGCTAGTTTAATCTTTACCATGCTAACCGTCTTAGTTCTGCATGTTAGCATGCTAACATTTGTTACTTAGAGGCTGATGGGAATGTCATAACTTTTACATGATTTGATCATAAACCAAAATATAAGACCTATAGAAATGTTTACCTGATGACTGTGTTACATGAGAAGTCAGGGGATCACCAAAGTTATTACAATTCATCCTGACGGGGACATGAATGTCTGTATAAAATTTCATGGCAGGCCATCTTATTCTTTCCATTCCACTCAAAACTTTAAATGTCAACATCATGGTGGCAGAAAGGAAAAACTCAGAATCACCTAAATCACTGGGTATCATCTGGGTACCATGAGGATGCATACAAATCTGTAGGCCAATCTATCCTGTAGATGTTGAGATATTTTACTGGACAAGGATAAACACTGACCTGCTTGTGGTGTCAGAAGAAAAGTCAGGGGATCACTAAAGTCATTAGAGTTCATCCTCTGGGCACCATGAATATCAGTTCTAAATGTCCTCGTAATCCATCCCAAGTTTTTGGAGACATTTCACTCAAAACTTAAAATGCCAACTTCATGGTGGCACTAGGGAAAAAGTCAGAGGATCAACAAAATCACTATGGTATATCATCTGGGAACCATGAATGTTAATACAAAATTGAGGAACAATCCATCTCAACAGTAGATGTTGAGATACTGGATGAGGGAGAACTTTGTCCTGCTTTTGATGTAAAATGAAAAGTCAGCCAAAGTTTTTAGGGTTCATCCTCTGAGCACCATCAATATCAGCTCTAAATTTCTAAACCAATGGAGATATTTCAGTCTTGACTAAGGTGTTGGACCGACTGACTGACATCTCTGACTGACGGCCATTATTAAAGAAAACCCCCCAAAAAACTTTGTGTCACAATAAAATACTCTTCCTTCTTTCCTTTCTCTGACAACTTTTAGATTAACATTATCTTGTAAATGCGTCCTGTCTGGGTTTGAAAACCACTGGCCCAAGTTACCAAAGTATCTTCTTGGGTTTTATTTATAGAAATTGGGTGGTTTCTTTGGCTGCAGTTCTCATTAAAGACCCTCAGTCGGTCTGTTTTAGTTGCCTTCAGATATATAGAAAGGTCTGGAACATTGTGTGACTGTTGGTGATAGAGATAGGAAACATGCACCACCCTGCTGGGGCTTTTGGCAAGCAGCTGCATAGACACCTTTAAGTGTGAAGAAATCAACACAGCAACAGATTCACTGAAAACTCTTGATTTTAATTACCTTGTTGTGGATCAAGTAATCTCTTATGATCATTCTGAGAGGGCACAGATCCTTTTTTTATCATCAAAACCTTCCCCTAAAGCTGTAGACACCCATTTGAAAAGATTCTGCTTGTACAAGCTTTGCCCTTCCTGAATCTTCCACCGTGTCCTGCTCTGTTCCAGTTCATGGTTCCAGTATTGTTAATGCGACAGATAGCATCAAACTGCTAGTTCTTCTTGTTTGTTCCTGTTTTCCTCCCATGCTGCGTCTCTTTAAGCGTGTGCTGTCTGCATCTCCTCCCTCAGGCCCAACGACGAGAGGCACCCAACAGTGACGGCCGACGGCACTGTGGACGACCTGGCCCAGGCTGTGGACATGATCCTCAGTCAGAGGCGCTGAGCACACGGCAGCGGAGGCTGGCAACACTCCACTTTATGTGACCCTGGGTGACACGGGCTGGTGGCCAGTAGTATTTTTATAGCTAAGCGTTGTTTTCCAGTGAAGGGTGTACTGTATTGAGCTAATTCAAGTAACAAAACTGAAATAACATCCAAATATCCTGAAACTGACATGCATGGGAAACACCCACCCATCTGGTGCACCACGTGTCAGGCAAACTAGAGTCGAAACATCTTACCATGACCCAGGTCAACAAGAGACAGTCTTGAACACTGTAGAGCTGCACTCTGCATTTGTCAGTACATGATCGCCATAGATAAGATACCTCAACTTGACATGAATGTGCCTGTTACCAGCTTCTGACTGGCGGTTAGAAGATAAAGAAGTAATACTGTGTGTTCAGAGTGCCTGCTTGGGTTACACTGTCAAGTGTTTGCAGAGACACTGAACAAGGAGTTTGTAGTCAAACCGGAAATGCATTGTTGGAATGTAGCAATACTGTGTTTTTAATATATTAAATGTATCACATTGTAGTAAGAGAGATTTCCTGTCTTTTTTTAATTACAAAACAAGATTACATGCTGTGTAAATACTGTGAACAATTTCTCAATCAGTGGAGGAATTTACAGACAATATTCAGACACTGTGTTTAAATGTATGTGTAGTATGTAAGAATTTTATTTGAAAAACATTTTAAAAAGATAACTGAAATCGTCAACAGAAGGTGAAGAAGTGACAGTGTTGACATTATGACAACTTTGTATTGTGTTGCAGAGATATCAACTGAAGTTAGCATGCTTACCAGCTAGCCCCAGCTAACCCTCAGTCCTGTGCTTTCAGTGTGAATAAAGACACTACCCCAATGCTCCCAGCTCCTGTCCCGTTAACTGAGCTAACCAGCTAAAGGTGGCTAGGTTGGCTAATTCTTACATTTCTCAAATTTGACCACAACATTTTTCGTCAATTATTTAATGAACAGTGCAGCTCAGCAACATTGTGTGTCTCAACAAATGCTAAAATTCACTGGAGCTGGGCTTTAAACGAGCCGTCAGGAGTGCTGTGAGGTGTCACAATTATACAGTCACAGCCCACAGCCACGCCACAGCACGACTGTGGTCGCTAAAACAATGGCAGAGGTGTCCCAGAAATGTGGTGGGCGGAGCCTGCTCAGAGAATGAGAGCTGCCCAATCATAGCACGACTGACCTTAAAGAGACAGGTGCTAAAACAGAGTGTTTAAAATGAGTGTGAATAGAGGTGCTGCAGGATTGGATAGTATGAGAAAATGATGAGCTTTTTTTTTTTTTACATTTTCTAGTAGACACTTTAAACGAAAGTGTCATCCTGAAAATGAGCATCATATGGGAGCTTTAATCAATATAAGCAGCCTGTTATGTGTTTGTAATATTGCTCCTTTAACCCAAAACATGCAGCGGGGAGAAGTCAGTGAGCTCTCCCCGAATATGGCAATTTGTCCGAGCCATTGTCACAGAACTTGTTTTTTAAAGGGCTCAAGGTCTCAGAGCACTGGGGAAAGAACAGCCTTGGCTCTTGTTGAAACTGGAGTTCACATCGGAGCAGCTTTTGTTTTACAAAAACAAATGGCTGGAAATGGGAAGTGAGCTGGTCTCGGAGATGATAAATGCAGAACCCGGCCCGAGTGTGATGAATTACGCTGGTGCTCTTGCTCGTGTTTCCTCCTCTATAAACAAAAATTGAAATGGGCCCCCTCCATCATCAGACTGAAGAATCACAAATCTACAAAAGCTTATCTTTTATTTACTTGACTGTATGCCGCCTCTGTTGGGCCGGTGCCCCGTCATTGTTTCATTGTTAATTGACACTCATTAGACGCGGTGCATTCATGTCAGAGTCTACAGTGAGGTTAAATAAAATGATGAGGGGGGGGGGCGAGGAGGAGGAGAAAAAAAAAATTGGTTATTGGGCTTTCGTGTGCCAGCTGGATCGTTGAGGCCTCTGGAAGTGGGGCGTAAAAACAAAACGATTCTCCATCGCTGCCCCCGAGGTTTCAGTGTACCAAATAGATTCAGCAAGAACAAAAGGCCATTGCCAAGTGATTCATTGAGGTCTTTCTGGTTCACTTCACCATTAGCTGACACAAGCTTGAATGTTATTGGGCAATTAAAGGTAATGAAATGCTACGAAAGTATTATGAAACTGTGTCCGCGCCGGGTTGTACCACTCCTATTTTCTGATTGGGAAATAAATATTAATGTACACGGCAAAGTACTAGCAGCTGGTACCCAGTTTTTTCCCCAACAGCTTGCACATTGTTTTACTCGGTGTTTTGTCCATTATGTTACTGCCTGTTGGCCTTGTATGGAGCTATTAAACATGTATTTGACTACTCTCAGATGAATTCCCTTGGCTTTAAATATATTTTTTTTTTTCCAGTTTGTGGAAGTGCAGCAATTCTGTGTGATGTAGGCCGCAGTTTTTCAGCTGCAGCCCACCCCCCTTTCGGCAGGTTCATCATTGCTAGACAAACACACGTTCCCTCCCACCCACCCTCACCGAGTGTGCCGGTTGACAACCACACCTCTCAGGCTGGCTCGAGGTCATCCACCCCTTTCACACGGGTTTACAAATGAGCAGAAGTTCACCTCTACGGGCTAGCGTGAGAGGTAAACAGCGACGTTCCTGCTGGAAGTGCGGCACATTGATTTCCCCCCTCGCTGTGACCTGCAGTCTGCGAGGCAAGATTGCCTTTCAAATAATGAAGATGACCTCATTTCAGGAGACATGTCTGGGCATGTATGACCTCACTGACACGGTGACAGTATCGACAGACTCAACACGCTGTCAGATCCTTGACTGACTGACTGACTGAAGCTGCTGTTGTGGTGATTTTCCAGTTGGAGGTTATTTGTCATCTTTGGACTTTCTGAAATGTGTTTTCTCACTGCGTTAGACGAACGCGGTTGACCTCACTGTTGACACGCATTAAGTGTACTTAGAATCAAGTAAACAAGGTTAGTCCTGAAGTGATTAACGGCTTATTTGCCTCAGTCAATCAAGAGGAAATGTTCTAATGTATTATATTAAAGAATTAAACCAACAATTTTAAGTATTCTATTGAATAAAAATGTGAAGTATCTGCAGGTTTTTGCTACTGAAAGGACAAAAAAATTTGTATTACAGCCTTAATATATATATATATATCTATCTATATTTACATCTTTTGGTGTGTAAATGATTCAGACTTAACTAAAATGTAATCCTTTGGGGAAGCTGTGACCGTCAAAGTTACGTCTGCGTAGACTTATTATCTGACACCTTTATGGTAACAATTCCTGAGGCTATACACCTTTTTGTAACAATAATAGGATCCCTTTCGTAAACCAGCTGTTACCTCATCTAGATTGTTGAAACCATCAAAATACTCGGCCATGACTTTGGGAATAAACTCTCACTGGCAGTTCCTCCCAGGTGAACTCCACACTCTCCACCTCCAACTCACCTTTGCGTCGTTGTCTTCCAGCAACAACACACCTCTCGCGTGATTTCAGAGCGAGGGTTCTCCGTGAGCTAGACGTAACTGGAGTTCAGTTGGAACCTTTAAAGTAGATTTTCAGCATCTCAATGTTCATTGGGTGGATTTCAATGAAATTTTTTGCAGACATTCATGGTCTCCTGACGATGAACCTAATGACATAGGTAGTCTTTTGATTTTTCCTCCTGCGCCACCAGCAGGCTTGTGGTTTTGATTGAAATGCCTCACCAAACATTAGCCATGGAATTTTTTTTGTTGACACGTTCATGCTCCCCTCAGGATTGTAATACCTCTGAGGACCCGTAGACTTTTGGTCTGCTTAAAAAATGGTCAATTTATCAAACATGTTGGTGAATAGCCAAATAGCTGCAACGACTGATGACATTTCCATCAGCCTCTGCTGCACAAGCATTAGCCTGCTAATATTTTAAAGTAAGGGTATTGACATGAACACAAACATTATGCCTGCTAAACATGAGCCACAGAGCATGGCTGCAGACTCGGGTCTCCATCAAACCTTTATTTACAGCTATTACGTTTTTGTTTTTCGGACTAAATATGCAACTCTAAGACGACACTTTGGGCTTTGGATCTTGGACATCCATCTGTATTTTTCTGACATTTTAAAGACCAAACAATTCATTTCAGCCTCCTAATCCAGGAAAAATGTTCTCACTCACAAACCTCTCATCATTTTTCCATTCTTGTCAGTCGCATTAAGCCGTCTTGATTCACAGCAAGCTTCTGCAGTCATACCGGGCCGTGATTCCGACTGTCTGCGAGGGTTTTCACAACCCTCACCTCCATCCTCTCCTTATGCAACCTGAGGTCATTAAGCTCATGATCTCATATAAAGTCCTGCAGAATGTGTCATGCGAGGAGACGGACGCGTGCATACAGTCCATGAGGCGGAGAATGTGGCCCTCTGTTAAATGCGTCTGCGTGGCCTCATTTGCACGAAGTTTGTGTTTAATTTATATAATGTGTCATCGACAAGATTAGCGACTTTGACGTTTTCTGTGGAACCTGAAACTAATTATATTTTTCTTAATCCTGCTCGTTGGAAGGATTTTTGAACCCAAAAGTAAAATAAAGTCAAGACATTTTTAGAAATGAGGTCCCCTGAGATCGTTCCACATCTCTGCACGCCGTGCGCACAATGCAGCCGTGTGTCTCCGAGCCCACATTCACATACGTTTTTGTATGTCATCTGTTTGGGTTAGGCTCCCCTTACGCGCCACGCACACTGCTGCTCTTGTACCGCACCTGCGCTCACCCACCTTAACAACTGCCAGCTGTGCGCTACCTTGAACCTTCATCTCCGCTCGTTCGGCTCTTCCTGTTCGGCAGGAAAACGGCGGGTCAGCTGACCAGACGACGCCGCACACCTGCGACCCCCGAATGCGCCGTTCTCCGTGGAAACATGCACTTGTTTTGACAGCAGTTCAGTTATTTGTCCCCACCCTTCTGTGCGTGCAGCGCCGGGCCCAAGCAGAGGGCCTCCTGCTCTTACTCGCCAAGCCACATGGTTTCCCCACATTTCATCACTCCCCCTTCCCTTGTGGCCAGCCGTGCCAACAGCACTCGGTGGCGTGGGAGGGCTCTGGAACTTCAGAAGTTGTGTCGGGTCTGGAGCATGAATTTCCTCTCTCCCTCTCTCTCTCTCTCTCTCTCTCTCTCTCTCCTGGCTGCCCCCGCGACCCCACCCCGATTCGCCCCTCCGAATCTTTGCAAGCAATCTGAGAAGTGTCTCGGTTAATACACAGGGCGGTCTGTGCTCCGCTGACATGGTCACAGCCGTCACAGGCCCCTCTCCGGGGACGCGACCCCTGCTCGACTGCCCACTGAAGCCTTCCGAGGCCTGGCTCCCCAGACACTGAGCATGACCTCGTGATGTCATACCAGAGCGTGTGCGTATGTATAATCCAGGCGAAAAAGGGTGCTCGTATGTCACCACACAGTGTAAACGAACTGTCCGGGTCTGCAAAAGGTCTGAAGGCTTACAGCTGACCTCAATTTTAAAGCTGTCTGTCTCTGCTGGGGCTCTCTCCTGTGAAGGAGTCCAGTTACCTTTTGTAAAAGCCAAAGCTTTCCGTTCAAGTGCTCACTCCTCATACCCTTCACAATCCCCTAGCTGAAGGTACGCCTCCTAGTTTAAACTATTTTAACAGCTTGTGCGACCTTCATACATCTTTTTATGTGGGTGCAGACTTTTGCTGCTCAGACATAATACCAGCTGAGCTTTAAACAAGTCAGTTGTACCTCGCACACAGCTTGCGGTTTGGTCTCGCATGAATCCAACAAAGCGTGTGGGTGAGATTCGACACAGCAACCAACTCCGAGCGCAACAGTGCAATGATTCAGCGCAGCATGTCATTTAGAGCCCAAGGTGAAGATTGCGCCGCTGGGTTTTTTTATTAGAAAAGCCTCACACAACACTTGCTCGACTGGAAATGTTTTGTGGCCGGCTGCTACTGCTAAATTGTTTTTTCACCCTGACCACATTTGTGCTGCCAAGCGGGGGAAGGCACCCGACCCAAGAGCCAGCGCCAAGATTCAGTTTCATGTTTGAATTTGTTTATTAGAAGAGTTTCACTACTGAAAGAGAAAAAATCAATTTGGTGTGTTTTTGAGGGGTGATTCTCGTCTCTTTTTTATTTTGTGAAATGGAAAATCTTTCACTCGTTTTTAAATGAAATGATGGTACACTTTATCAGAAAATTAAAATGTAGTCATTATATACTAACCACCATGCCTATTGATTTCATTTTTTACATTACATTACATGCCCCCTATTTGTTTGGAGAATGACTTAAAAAGGTGATCAGTCCTTACATATTGCACCTTTTTTAAAACAAATCCACCACCTTTTTTTGTTTTTTAGGAGAATGCTGCAGCACTGTTTTACTGTGAAGCTCACAAAATGTTTTGTGGACTCCAAAACTCCATCCTACTCTCTATCAGCATGAGGCTGAGCAGAGAAAGACGGAGTTTTGAGATTGCCTAATACAACTTTTTGAAGCGTTAACATCCATAGACGAATGTGTTAAGAAGCAATAATACACCTGAAACATCTGACGCAATGCTGTGGGACGCCTGTGGCCTCAGAGCTGAATCAAGTGTGATGGTGACTCATTAGTGCAGATAAGACCGTGCATAACCTCCAGCAGCAGTTCGACAGTGACCACCACCCCTGCTGTGTCAGTGCCGCCGGGGGTTGTGGACGAGTGTGGTGCGGGACACGGGCACGGCACGTCCCCCGCACCCCCCCGCTGTACTCCTATCTTCTCTCAGAACACAGCCTCCTTTCACTTCTGTCACTCGGCTGATTAAAGGCCGGGGGGCCCTCGGCGTGTCAGTCTGCCACACAGCACGTTTACAAACGCTCTGTTTACCCGTTTCCTTCTCGACTCATTACCCGAAAAAGGGCTTAACTGGTGAAAAGCAGTGGCCTCTCATGCACCGAGGGCGGCTCTGTGACAGGGTAAATATGACCTCACTGTGCAAGCGCACAGATTCTCATGCAACAGCGCGATAATCAAGTCCATTGCAAGAGTATGCAGGCCTGTTTAATCCCACAGTTTTGCCTTGTGTGGTATTTGAGCCTGGAGCATAGCATGTCAAGCAATCTACGAGTTACTCAGCCGCTCTTTAATGAGGCGACTTTCCTCCCTCAGCGGAACCTTATGCTTTCAAAGAATGACAAGCATCGTCCCAAGCCAGGCGTGGTTTGTCATCGTACTGGGGCAGCGAATCAAAAAGTTAACTGCAGGATCATTCTGGAGGTTTTGCACAGGCACCAGAGTCAGGGAGGGGAAGCAGACAAACGGGGCAGCAGCAGCAGCAGCAGCAGCAGCAGCCCTGACACATGGCCCACATTCACAGCCGCCTCCCACGTCACTGTGCTCCTCAGAGAAAAAGCCCCTTTTGTTTCCTAGCGCAGGGAGGGAGGGAGGTCTCTGGGGTGAACCGCCGCTCCGCTCCACCACTCCACCAGCCGTCAAAAAAAAAAAGAAAAAAAGAAACGGGGACCGGACTTCCCACCCCTGCCCGGCGTCCTCCCTACTCACTCCCCGCTTCAGCACACAAACACAGGCTCATCAGTAGTAGCACTACTACGGTTGTGATTGTCCTTTCCTGCCACTTAATTGGGTCAGTCTGCATTGTTGCATTAAAGACGTCTCCAACAATGACCTCGCTGTTAACGCATGTGCTCTGCTAGTAGCAGTAGGAGAATTCTTCTACTCAGACTTTTTCACGTCATTTGATGACAAGTTTGCATTTTACGTATAAGTTTTATCGTAAGAGTATGAAACCCATGACTGAAACATTCACACGCTACTATCATCGTTGCGTTAATTATTTCATAACTTAGTTATTAAAGTGGAAATAAGGTGCTGGTGAGCCCCTGGGACCCCCTCAAGGATCCCACTGCTTTACTTAAATAAAAGTAACGATGCTGCAGTTAAGCCCTGCATTAAAAATGTACTTAATTACAGTGATGAAATATATTACCACTATATCGATGTATTTTTATGTAATAGATTAGATTATTATTACAGATGCATTAACTAGTAATCATGGTCATCATAAAACATTTGAGTAAAACCATGTTTGCCTCTGAAATGCAGTTAAAGTCGCGTAAAATTGAAGTAAAGCGGAAATACCTCAAAGTTCACGCCATCACATTATACTGAACCACTAGGCAATACAGATGTACCCGTCACATCTGGATGTGATTGGGCAGCATCCAACAAGCGCTTCACACTCTGTCCAGAGCATCCCAATTTTTTTACGAGCAAAGACGCTGAAAGAATGCGATAAGTAATGACACATTTAAAACTGTGTTTATTTGTATAGAAATATGCTCATGTTTTACATAACTTTGTAGTTACAAATCGTAAAAAGAAAGAATATTAACGCTATTAGCATCACAAAGTTTTCTCTCAAACAAAACGGGAGCATAGATCTCAGAGAAGCCTGATGTTACTGTGTGACATGTTAAGCTCTTCAATATACTTTACAGGCTGTGTGTGCGTGCAGCTTGTTGCTCAGTAAGAGTGAAAGGGGCTTTTTGCTAACAGTAGCTCTTGAAGTGGTCTCCGTTTTTCTGTCTGTCATGTACCCCTGTACGATTAAAAGACAGAAAGGTGAACGGACGCTCATTCTAGTGCAGAGAATTTATACAAACCTGCTGTGAATTCTCTCCAAATGTAGTACAACGAAGGTAATCAGGGTTACAGAGAAATGTTAAAGACCCCATACTCTGAGCCAACATTAATATATCATTTTTCTATTTATCAGTTTTATTATCTCCACCCGAATCCATCCTCCCCGACATCCTTGTTCTCCTGAGACACAGTTGAGATACCGCACAGTGCGGAAGTAGCTTCTGACTACACAAAGTCTCCAAAATTGGGCTTTTAGCCCACAAAGCTCCTGCTCAATCTCTCCTTGAGGAAAAAAAAACAAAACAAAAAAAAAAAACAAGTGCTGGAACGCTCATTTCGTTAGCTTTTCCACTTGCTTTGTCCTTAAGACTATCAGTACTGTTTTCTGTACCACCTGGTGAGAAACTTTCAGTCCCCTAAATTAGCTTCCCCTGAGAGCAAGACAGTCCAGCTCAGTTCCTCTCAATTTGCTCAATGTCGAGCTCGCCTCCAAGCTGATACACGTCCTTCCTCATGCTACACAGCCCCGCCCACAGAGGCTCATTGTCCTTCCCATTGGTTGTCATGTCTCCACAGTCCGTGGAGTTCCAGTCCACCTCCTCGATGGTGGGGTCTGACGACACGTTCCTGGTGATCTCGCCCTCTTTGGTCCGAGGCTGAACATCCTCAAAGCTGTGTTCGTTTGCAGATGAGTCGTCGGTGTCGCACTGAGCGGTGCTCCTGAGAGTAAGGAGGGCTTGGCCGGACTCGCAGCTGTCTTCGCCTGTGATTCCAGGGCAGCTAAGGCTGTGGAAATTCCGAAGTTTCTGTGGGAGGACAGAAAGGTTGTTTTTTTTAGGAGCATAAAATTGATGTTTTTGAGGAAACAAGTATTTACCAAAACAAACAAGTCAAATCTTTGGTCTGGTAGGAGTCCATAGTCCCCATGGTGATGGCATATTTAGTAAGGAAACATAAAACATTTCTTCATCTTGGACTCTGACCCATGTCCTAACTAGGGCACAAACAAAACTAAAAGCATACAGCCATCTTGTGAAAACAATCCTTGTACTGTACTGCGAGTGAGTCAGTGAGGTCAGAGCTGGACACTGGGCAACAACCACTATAATATAAAAAATAACAAGATTTGAAGGGTATAAATTTAGCCTGTATTACATACTGGAGCAACTGGCAGTTGGATCAGTGGGGCTATGCGATCTGAGGTCCAACTGAACACATGCAGCAAGTGGCCAGATACCCACCGGGCAAACATCACTCATGTCAGCCTATTGACTCTGCTGGCCTTTCACTGGCACTGCACAATGAACACATACATCTGGGAAAGCCAGAAACTTCCTAAGGCGAGTCCACATGTGCCAGAGTTGCTGCAGGCCAGTCCAGTGACAGCTGTGCACGCTGGAGCGGGAGGCTTTATGACAGAGGCTTATCCAATCTGTACGGCTAATGTGGAGAAGGCAGGACAGCTGCCTCATGCCTGACCACTACGGTGTTAGGCCAGAGGGACGCAGGAGAATAGGGCCTGTGTGAAACCTCCTGTCACTTGTGCGCTTATGTAATACTTAACAAGCGTGGGGCTGTTGTGGGATGCAGCTCACAGCCAAGTGTATCAGCTGCACATTCATCTGTGTTTTCTTAAATGATTCGAGGTCACCTTCTACCTGCTTATTTTGAACGAGTGTCTCTACCAAACATCATGACAATCCTATCCAATTTGAGTTGTCACTCAAAACCAAAATCGTCAAACCTCATGATGGCACTGAATAGATTCGCCAGAGTCATTAGGGAACTCCATCATCTGGAAACCACAAATGTCTGAACAAAAGTTAGTGCCAACCCATCCAACAGTTGTTGAAATATTTCAGTCTGGAGCAAAGCTTCTCCCGCTTAGAGTGCTAAATTAATCATCTATTTGCCCACTGATCATTTCAGCTCTATCATGACCACAATAATATTGACATTCAGGATATAATATCCATCAAAGGCTTAGATCTGCAATTATAGAGCCCAAAGTGGTTAGAGCTCTGAATAAAGCAGAGAAGATAGGGTGCAAAGTAGAGTTATGATCCACCTCTTCGGCCTGACAGCAGTGAGAAAGGTCTCAGCGCCGGGCAGCAATAGATCAAACGGGGCCCTGCTGTTTTTCTTGGCGCTGGTCAAGCGGGTAACATTTGTCAGCACTGGGCCGGTGTCACATTGCTGCCTTCTGCATTAGCACGTTGGTCTCAACCTTTCCCAGACCATGGGACCAATATGATAAGGCAATGTAGTCTGGAATATAACAAAACAGTGCCATCCACATTTACGATACCAAGAATAGCTCTGACTTGGAACATGTGCAGAATGTTCTTCAAAAGGAGCAGTTTCTGGCAAAGAAAACTTACTGCTCCACATCCCAATGAGGGTCATGAATAAGTGCTGCCGGTGTCTATGTTTGTCTGCTCTTATCGCCCCCTCCATCTGAATGAAATGGAGAAGAGAGCCGAGAGTCTCCTCATCCATACTGACCTTGACTCTCCGTCAATAAAAGCTGATCAATAGCTCATGAGGCCCGGTTGTGGCAGAGATCCACCCACTGAGCTGAATTTACAGAAATCAATATCTCTTTACCCAACACGCATCTCCCCTGTGCGACGATCTATAACCTCTGCCACAGCTGCTCTACTTCCTGACATTCACGGAGCCGCAGTGAGCCACGCAGAGGGTAGCAGTTTCTCCCTGAGTAAACTACACCGCTGTGGCGGCGTGTGGATGAGAGGACACTTTAGAGACACACTCAGCACTGTGACCAATCTTTGAATAGTAAGGTGACTTTGAATGCCTAAAGCGTGATACATGTAAAGCACATAAAACCCCCGAGTCCAGTACCAAGGAGGTTTTAGTGTATGATCACGAAAAGAACTTTTCCACTGGGATTTTTCCTGCACACTTCAGACTTATGGGTTGAAACATTTGGTCTCTTTTCCAGCTCATTAAATTATTGTTTACTTGAGTCGATAAAGAATCAGAAAAAAGTAGAAATTTCCTGTTACAAGTTCCCAGAGCCCAAGATGACCTCTTCAGTCAGCTTGTTTAGTTGATACAAAAGTCCAAAACCGGTAGAAATTCAATTTAAATTCATGTTAAGTTAAGAAGAGCAGGAAATCCTCACACTTGAGCAGCTGAAAGGTTTGGTATTACTGCCTCATGTATAACTTCAGATGATTAAAGGGGCAATACGAAGTTTTGGAGAAGAAATTCAAACTCAGAATTTTAATGTTTACAATATTGATGAGATAAAAATACACACAGATATCTGTAAAAGAACAAGCTGTTCTCAGAGGAAAATAAGTTCCCCAGAACACCGTTTGAAGCTAGAAAGGTGGCAGGGTCCGCCACATAAGAACAAAGTAAAACAGTATGAAATTGTTATGTCCTATAAGGTCAGTTTGTTTATTCCGTTTATTCAATCATGGAAACAAAGAGAGTTTGTTTAAGCATAGAAAAGATCTTCCTGTTGAATATCTTTCTGTTTCTTCCCAAAAACTACATAGTGCCCCTTTTAAGTTTCAGTTAATATCTTTTTCGACTGACTCGTGGGTCGTTCCATACCAACTTGCGTTGGTCCTCCCAGTCCGTGTCAAGGATTTTTTTGGAACTAAACTGTTTTTAAAAACTTGATTCGTGATTCAGTTAAAACAGGTTTTATTGCTATTGGTTTGGTAAACATTTAAAAACAGCTGTTTAAAAAAAGCACATTATTAGAAAATTATCTTAGCGTGCTGTGGATGTTCAGGACAAATTTAATTTCCCTCCAGTGAAAAATAAGCAATTGGTGAGACTACAAAGACACATGGAAAGATTCACAACTATTATTAAATTTAGCTCTGAGGGCCAAACTTCAAAACTTTATGACAGGAATCATCGGATCTTGCAAGGTCTCATGAATTTAATAGAAGTTTTAACATGGATTTCTTGGGGGGGGATCCATGACATGAACTGTGAAAAGTTATGAATTTGTCGTGATCTGGCAAGGAATGACCCTTGTGCAACCAAAGCCAGAGGCAGCACTGATAACTATGCCAAAATATCTGGAAATCATTTACTCCAGGGCTTGCCTCTAAACCAGAGTCACTTGAGAGAAATTTAAGAAGATCGTTCAAAAAAAAAATGCTGCAATAAAACGGTTTCTCGTGGTTTCAGTGGCTTCGTGCCTTCCACCTGAGCTGAAACCCAACATCGCAGCACTCCCTCTTAATGGAGGAGAGCAGAGAACACAAAGGACAAACAGCAGGACAAATCCAATGCTAACAATCTCAGCACCCTGACGTTCATCTGTGAAAATATTGTCAGTTGCATCACCCAAGGCTCCCTTCTCCACGTTGACCTCGTCACTGTTTGGAGCGTGTGTGGCGTCTGCTTGTCGTGTCACAGTAGCGCCGCTGTTAAGACAATGCTGAACTCTGGGTGACTTTCTGAGAGGGGCCAGGTTCAGCTCTGTGTTTATGATCCACTCGGCGTACGTGTGAAATTTTACTGTGTGTGTCTGTGTGCTCTTGGGGCAAAGAGCGAAACGCCTGTCAGGATGTGCAGATGAAATAGACGGTCTTGTTGACATCAGAAGTGAATCAGCTCAAGCCATTGGTTTCATAAGATCATTTATATTATACATACAAACTCATCTGACTTCCTAAGATTCCTACTTCCGGCCCTGATCAAATCAGCATTCTTTGCAATGTACAAAATACCCCCATGGGCCGCGGCTCACAACATGCCTGCATGAGTGATCGCCCTCATTTAATGACAATGCCTGCAGAAACACTTTGAGGTGTGCTGAGGGAGAACAGACACAGTGGCGTGACCGAAGTTGGAAGTGTTTGTTTATCCAACATGGAAGCAGAAAATTGCCACAACAGCAGAGTATGAATAGCCAATGTTAGTGAGACTGATGGGCCTAACAGAGCTTCCAGCTGGCATGACCATTTCCTGTTGGTCTTGTCTCTCCGGAGACTGGACTGTGATCTCTTGGAGCACATAAGAGGGCTGTGGCGAGTTCAAACCAATAAATAAATGCCACATAAAATGCCAGTGGAAATTGCTTCTAATAAATCATGGCATGTTTAGGTGCAACATTAAAGAGACTGTTTAAAAGACTGTATATTGGGCCTCAAGCGGTGATAGACAGGACAGGTACCCCCTTTGATTAAATATGACACAAAGCAGTTTGTTTCTGTTTGATGTGTAATTACCAACCTGGGTCATCTTGGCCAGGTCCAAAGAAGGCCTCTGTTTGTGAGAGTCGGCTGGTCGTCTGCGCTTCACACCGATCTTCTTGTCGTTCAGGACGCACGGCTGTGAGCGGCTGCGGGCGAGACCCCCCTGTCCACCACGGCGCTCCAGCTCTGGAGTGGAGTCAGGGGAGCTGGGTGGCGAGGGTCCACGAGGCTCAGGGAGGCAGATCTGTTCGTGAGAGAGGTAGAGGGGCTGCGCCGAGGGCTCGGAGGACAGGGGCATGGAGGAGGAGGGCGTCAGGCCGGTGAACGCAGAGGGGTAGGGGAGACGCTGAGTGAAGCAGGGCAGCTCCAGGGTGTTGGAGCGGGCGGGCAGGCTGAAGCTGGAGCTGCGCTGCATGGCCGGGAAGCCGAGGAGCGCGTTCCCAACGCCCCCGCGCTGGACGCTGCCCCCGCTGTGGCACCTCCTCTTCTCCACAGTCGTCCACACGCGAGAGCCCTGAGGGCGCCAGGTAGAGCGGCAACCGCCGAGCTCATCAGAGCAAGACAGGGACCGGCACTGACGTTTGCTGGGGGGTGCAGTGGAGTGCGAGGACGCAGCCTCAGTCAGACTGAGGTCTTGCAACAAGCTTGTGATTGTGCTCGAAGTGGAGCCAACATCCCAGTCCCAGTTGGCAGAGCTTTTATGCACCTCCGGCAGGACATCCCACAGGCTCTCCAGGCTGGTCCCAACTGGCCTCTGCTGTATGGCATAGCTGTGACCCACCTCACACCACCGGTTTGTCTCTGCAACAGAACACCACATTCATTTGAATTAAATAACATAAAAAAGGTGAGATAAGACTGTCACATCAAATGTAGAAAATGATTTATGGGCTCATTTGCATACAAAGCCTGTCTGAAATATGTTAAAATAAATAAAATACAACTTATAGTGTGATTATTTTTACCTAGAAACACTTTTTTTTTGCAAATGACAAAAGGTTAAAAAAGGTGAATTCATTCTCTGAAGCAACATACAGTGAAGTTGTGCTAAGTTTGTGTGTGTCAACTTGATCATTGATTGGTCTGGGTCCTTACTTCCAGAAATTCAGACCTAGTGTGCAAACTCTTTTAGAGGAACCCAACACAATATGAGGAAAATGTTGTGCAAGAAAAAACAAAACAAGCAACTTTTTTGTGCCGAGGTATATAATCAGAAGAGGTTATGTTGGACAACATCCATGACACTGCCTCAGTCTCGGTCAGCACACTGGTCCCAGCATGTGTACTTTGTATTGACACTACTGACTGCTTTATGTAATTGGCACTAAAAATAAATCCTGTCCTCCAGGCACTGCTTTAGTGTCACAGTCTGTAAGCACAGCTGATTGTGAAAGGGAACCGAGCTCACTGTCCAACTGACTCGATATCAAACCTCTCTGCTCGAGCAAGGGTTGATAACATGTCAATAACCCATCATAAAACAGTCTGATCTTGCTCTTTTGTTGAGAGTTCTGCATCACACCAGCTTCCTATCTAACACTGCTGACTGACTGCCCCCAGCACCATGGCTACCAATCCCTGGAAAGCACCTGTTATCGCCACAACACAAACTCTCTTGAATAGCTGAAGGGGTCAGCCAACTCTGAGTCAGGCACCAAACGTCGGAGCCACTGCCCACTCCTGGTATGCAGAAGGTCTATTCTTCTCCACTGGATATAAAATCCCCAAATTACCATCTACAGTACATGGGCAGGACCAAGAACAAAGGGCAGTGTTAACAACACCTACTGGTGCTGTCGAGTCCTCTGCCAGGACTTTGCCAGTCTTACAAACTCACAGCCAAGTTACTGCAGGGACAGTCGGCGCTATTTAATCTTACCATACAAAGACTGTTGAGACTATTACTCATACAGCTGGGTAAACTTAATAATATATGGGAATATGGGCCTTTGTAGTCTTAACCAAATTTTCATCTAGGGAACAACATGTCCTCAGCTTGAAAGCATGCAAGGGTGCAATGTGATCCATGCAAATGATAAGCCGCTAACACGTAGTAAATAACGCACATTCATGTGGGCAGAAAACACCTGTCAGATATGTTTCACATAATGCTGTGTGACCGGCGACCAGATGCAGCAGAGGATGGCCTGCTGCTGATAATTCCTCAGAAGTGTTACAATACGACAAGCCTCTCAGACCATTTTCTAGCCTCTTTCTAGATTTTCTAGCCTCTACAAGCTGCAGAATTACTTGTTTTTTTCCAGTAAGTGATGTAAAGTAGGGCACCTTTGACAACAGGAGCCCAAATAGGAAGAGATGTTTCCTTATTTGTATTGGCCCAATACATGGATATATCAGTATTGGCTGTCCGATATGTGCCAATATAAAACTTTAATTTTAGAGATTATAATGACATCAGTGTTTTTTTTTGTTTTATTACTATCTCTCTTGATATCCTGAGGGCCCTTCTAGCTGGCTTTTTTCCATACGGGGCAGCCCTTGCTTCACCTTTATGTCTTTGCATTTCCTGCATTATTTTACCTGCCGGCTAGCTTGCTAAATTATTATCCTTGGAGACTCAAGTTGCAGTGTTCTACAACTTGACCATGTGAATGCCAAACACATCCTGGACACAACTTCCCTTGCTGTAGCCACAAGCTCACGAGTTCCATTTACTGGCAGATTTTTACCAAGTCAGCAACTTCTTTAATATCTCTGGTTCTGTTAGGCAACTTTAGACTTCTATAATTTCTAATTACCTTGTTTTGTTCATGTTTTTCTTCTTTCTTTACAGTTTTGGCAACATTTCCACAAAATATACTATCACTTAATTACTCCTTATGCTATTTGCTACTGAAATTATCCATATCATCCTTACAGTGCTGGGTGCATATATTTATGAGACTTACCCATGAGTCCACAAGAGAAAAGTGTAGTCCCCTGGCTCATGGTCTGTGCCTGGAACTGAAGAAACGCAAGAGAGATTCACTGTCAGCTCGCCAGAAACCAGAATGTCACATAGAGAGGTTTGAATGGAATGCACAGGAGGTTCGACCAATCACAAGTCAATAATTCTACAAATACAAGTAAAAACCTAGTTGAAAAAGTCTAATTTTGTGTGGGTATAACTGGCCCAGGGAGCATATGTCTTAGCACATGTTCTGCTGCCAAAGCGTTACCCGTAGACATAGAGAGAGATTCCACTATAAATGCTTCTGATTGACGTCTCAGTCTCCGTGCAAGATGACTTCATTTCACGTGGCTGAGAGGGCAAACTCAGTCCACATTGGTGGGGGGATTTTCCTCAGTGTGTGCTGGCACAGAGTAGGTTTCTACTGCATGGATGCTGATTAGAAAATGAGTCAGAGTTGCTCTGCCTAGTGAAACTAAAATACTCCATTGTCATTTTGAGTGAAGTAAATAGAACACGGGGGATTCAACACCAGATGACAAACCCTGGCTGACAAGACTTGGCAGCTATTTTGAGGCTATTATCAGTGATTGTAACATAAACATCTGTTATTCCCATCTTCAACATGCAAATAGTTCTTTTGACATCACTTCCTGAAATTCAGTAAGCCAACATTTCCAATAAATTTGACTCAGGAAAGCTACAAGTCAAAATTCAGCTCTGGTTAATGTTGACAAAATAGGAAAATATAAAGTAGAGCCTTAAAACTGATGTGGAGTGATGGGTGGCTGGCAACAATTTTCTGATTTAGAGCAGAACCTGTCATCTTCCACCTTGACAAGTGCTGTTGAGGCCTGTTGGCAAAAGTAGAAAATAACCTCTCACCGGGCCCAAATCTTTCCTTTTGGATGTTACATCGTCGGCGCCCTTCTTTTCCAGTGTTTTCTTGAATATGATCACCATGGCAATGCACATCTTTGTCCCAAGGCGTTCCAGTGAGGGCAAGAAAAGCTGGCGGCCATCTTGATGGGCATGGTGTGAGTGGGCCGGTTTCTCAAAAGCTTAAAGACAGCAGCCCTCGACTCCTTGAGGAATGTGCTTCACTCCTCGGCCCAATCCTGAGCGGACACACAAAGATGAGCACAGGATTAGAATTCAGCACATTTCTGACATTCTGTCAACCATATAAGCAGACAACAACCCGGTTGGATTGGGGAGACTGGATCCCCTGGGTGGAGGCTCTGATCGCACAGTCAATGGAGAGCAAACCCAATGCTCTCTTAAAGTAACACTCAACTGAAAGTGTATCTTGAGTGAAGAGTTTAACATGGATTCACATCAGTTGCATTGGATTCAATTTGCAACACGGTCATGGCAAAACATTGTTATTAAGTATCAAATATCTATGAAACTTTTCAAACTACCTCTGCAGCATAATCAACTCCTGGCTTTGAGCTGTATGAAAGATTTCTTTGGTGTTGACCAAAGATGGGTTCTGTTCTGGCGCTCCACTGGCTATAGCAGGTACTGCAGCTTAGCCTTTTAAAATTTTAAAAGCCCATTGCCTACATGAATCATGGCGGTTGTAGTTTCATTGTTTAGCAACATACAGTTGAAGGCAGGCAGTCACGGAGAAAGAGTGATCCGACACATACTTTGGCAAGACAGATGTGATTGGCACACACTGATGAAATTAATAAAATACATGATGATTTACACTCTTGCATACAACACAGTCATCGTGTTTCTTTTTCCTAATGATAAACTTTAAGGAGCACAATAATCTTAGAGTTGAGTTTTGAATTTCGGTGTTCTACTGTATGAGAGGCCATGACCACGCCCACACCTGTTTCCCCTGTCCTGAATTTCACCCATTCTCAGTCTTGTTAGCCATGTCCTAGAGAGAGTAGAGTTTGCGAAATGTCTATTGTAACTACTGTGAATCCAAGCTGTCTTTAGCTACCGTCCTCCATTGAAGAGCAAGTTATAAACACCCTTTATATAGACACCCTTCAAGCCTACAGGCATTAAGAATTTGACACTCAAAAGAGAAAAACATTTTTGGTGGAGGACTCCAATGAACCCTCAAGCGCATCTCACACACTAAAACAGCCCTCGACGGTTTGGAATCCAAAGTTACTATAATTTTCCACTCCTGCACTCTTGCAAACCTGTTAAACGTACACAAAAGTGAAATATGGAGAGTGGAAATTCATGAGAGGTTGGTGGTTTGACAAGCCCATTTAATTCTCAAGTGAGCGAGCAAACATAACCAGCACTTGCTTTGCTCGCCTATGTCGCCATAGTGTGGTCTGTAACAAGTTGAAATTGCATTTTTACTTCTGTGCTAGCCCTACCAAAATTAGACTTCTATACCTTGTTTTCTGCTGTTCATCTGGAGGATTATCAGTCATCTGAGAGAGTAAGTGAGTTTCCTCAAAGTGTTCCACTCTGGAGCACACAGAGAGGAACAGAGCAAAGTCAAAGTTGTGTAATTGAATACTCAGGGGCTGGCTGGGAATAGCTGACCTTGCGGTTATCAAAACAACCCTCTTCGCATTAGTGCTGCACCACGGTTACAGTAAAACAGCTGATTGGCCACAGATGTAAATCTATATAATCATCACAGAGGATGATTAATACCACCAGCTTGGTTAATACCACCAGCTCGGTTCCAAATGAGGCTACGTCAGGTAGGGGAATGAGAAAGTGCAGTGGACACGAGACAGTTGTAGGATGCCTTCAAGGTCAGAGTGTTTGAATGACAGAACAACTGCAGGAACAAAAAAAAGGGGGGAAATGGAGAGAGAGACAGCGTATGTGAAACAAAAGAGTGCTCTGTGCAGAAGATGAGACACCGTGGGAAACAAAAGAGGCAACATCAGAGGTTGTGGGTGGTGGGGTGGTGTGTGTGTGTGTGTGTGTTTGCAGGGGAAGGGGGGGGCAGCATCACAAGACCCTGACAAAGATGACATACTGGAGGTGCTGTTTGCATTCAGCGTATGATTTCCATTACTGACATTTATCACATCAGGGAAACATCTTAAACACAGGGATGTTTTTAGCAGCGGAGTCTAACAAGGAGATCAACGTGGTTCAAGGACGCCTGGCTGCTTTAACTGGTGGCCTCTGTGAATAGTAACTGATCAAAGCTGTGGTGCTGCACTAGGTCAGGCCAGCTTATACATTGTGTGACCATTAACCACACAGATCTGTGCTTCACAGCAGAGATATCTAGAGAAGTGCTGGGGTGGAGGATACAGTTGTTTATATGTTTCCCTTAATGGCTCGTGATGGATGGAGCTGGCATTGACACAGAAAAGAAAGAAACCTCGCCCAAAGAAATTGGCAAAGTCGAGAAAAGCTCTTTTACATGATGTTTACCCAAACAAAAAGGATACTAACTTATGTTTTCCTTCCTTGGAAAAATGGAAACGTCTAACTGTGGCTCTAAACTGTAACTGACATCCATTACCTCAAGTTAAAGAGAATTTATTACCTTTCTCATGCTCAGGCATTACACTTTCATCCCATAAATCTTTGCCGAGTGCTTTAAATGGGCGAGGTTTATAACATAATTATAAACATTCCTCGGCTCCATGACATAAGTTGAACACACAATTATAAAAACCTAACCTAGCCCCACAGCCTTTGAAATGCATTCAAACTTGTGACAGTTTGTGAGCAGGAAACATTTTGAGAAGCGCTGGCAAAGGGCAGTCCACTTCTTCTTGTACAGAGAAAGCTGTAAAGCAAAATGAAGGAGCCACTGCTCAGACAAAAATGCCTTTCCATGTTTAAAAATGCAGATAGAGATAAAATCTGTCAAATGAGGCACCTAGAGCGCCACTCCCCATCTGATGTCATAACCCCATAACCTCCAGAATGATGCTGCTATTATCTGGAATCAGTGGGAGCCTCTATGCTTCTGCAGCCCGATAGCTCTTTATCTGCGCTGGGGCAGCAACCACCGTGACAACTGAGAAGTCTAATCTCCGAGAAGGGGAAGAAACGTTGCAGGACGTTTCGCTCAGACGCTCATCACATGCAAACATGCCTCTAACTGACTGCAACGAAGTCTGCAGTGACAGCAGCCGTCCCGAGATACAACAATGATGGCGCCTTGGACGAGGTGATGGCACTCCACACTTCCTTTGTGGTCACCAAAAAGCCTTTCAACCATCACTGCTTTGGGGTGTCAGAAAGCTATAGCACGGCCTGAAAGAGCGATATATAGGGCGAGAGGAAACCACAGAGACGATGGGGTCAACTATAAAAGCGGAGGCCTGCTTTAGAGCCATCAGATACATTCTATATGAGATCTGGTGTATTGCGGTCAAGTCCAGAAAGACTACAGCCTGTCAGCTTTGCAGTTACAATAGACATCCAAACTGCGGTGACCCATGAAAGCTGTGTTTCCCCAATTAGAGCAGCTTTTGCATACATTGCTCAGACAGTAATCCTGCTGGTTAGGCCAACATTACATAAGGATTTGGCAGCTTTGTGTCTGACTGACAATTAGAGCTAATACTAATCCATTTTATAGCACTTGGACAGCTGGTTGAAAACAACACTGTTAGATATCATCGTTGCACTTTGTGCAGGTTACCGAGCAACACATTTGCGAACTGTATCTGTTTTGTATCTATTTTTAGGCTTATCACACATGCTTTAAATGTTTATTAAAGCTCTCGAGCATCTGTGTAAAGTAAACTGATGAAAAGCTCAAACATGAGGTTGAATTTTCAGACATCCTCCGTCGGACTTAATGCATGCATGGCAGTCCGACCTGCATCCTGCTTGCAACAATCCCAGGACTGTGGCTGTCTCTGTAATCCGAGCATCTGCTGAGCACCTGAGATGGCCCGACTTGGAACCTAACTGAGGGGATTTGTGCTGTGTCTTCAACACCATACAACTTGTGAAAGGAATGCTGGGTAAAGGTTTTGCTGGAGAAAAAATGCATGATCTTAAAAAAGCTTGATTCCCCTGAGCTATTGGCTCTGTGTGGCATACTTCTTTAAGTTGCATGGATCCTACAGGATCCATATTTGGACTCTGTTTCTCATCATAATGGTGGGTGTGTTGACAGAGCATGTCATAAAAAAAAGCAGAAAAACAAGCAGTGCTCAAGAAGAGCGGGTAATTAAATGACAAATTGGTAAACCAAGTCTGTTTTTTCTGCCGCACTGTGAAAATTCAAGGTTTTTTGAAACCCGAATCTTTCTTTGTTGGTGTCCTCATTAATTAGGCGCCACAAAGGGCAGGTGCCACCAAGTTTTGCCACGGCTGACTGACTGAAAAGAAATTTATGAAACTCATTGTAAGGGCGCGGGCTAGCCCACAGCTGTCCGCATGTTCATAGAAATTAGGCTATGTCAAACAGGAGGCACACTCTACATGTAAAGCAGTGAATGAATAGTCAGAAATAAGCATGGCTGGGAGGCTTGAATAGTAGTTATCAGGCTCAGTTGAAGGCCTGGGGTACAGCCAAGGTCTCACAAGCATGCAGCTGCCCACTTACCATAAACACAAAGGCTCAGCATGGCTATGCATGGCAGCCAAGGAGGCCTACGTTTTAAAGTAGGCCTGCTGTTTAATTATCTCATACATAATCACTCGCACTGTATACATTTGTCCGGGACAAGAGCTTTGTTGAGCTCTGTAATCGAGGCTTTCAACACACCTGTCCAAGTTGGAGAGAAATGCCGTCCACTTGAATGCTAAATCTAACAATGTCTCTTAATTACAAAAGCTTGGAGACCCAACATCCATCTACATCCAGAGCAATATAACATTGCATGTTAATAGACCCAAATGAGAATAAGTCACATCCAGTGGATACAGCCCTATTAACTCTCAATTGAAATTAAGAGAGGAGGGAAAGGAGCACTCTTGAGTTTTTCAAGCAGGAATTTATCCATCCCCCCACCCTGCATATATGAAACAGCATGAGAAAGCTGAAGAGCTAACTTTTTTCCTGATGAGTGTTAGAACACACACAGTGGCACTATGATTACACAGGATCTGAGTGAGCTTTCGGATTTTTGTCTAAATTTTTCCAGTGATACGGAAAGGAAAGAGGAATCATCTGCGAGATCCTATTGGCAGCCTCTTTTGTACTCGAGCTAAAAAACTGTTCAACAGTTTTTTTAGATGAGCTTGCCAGCCCTCCAGGTGGATGCCTCTCAGTTTCAGGGGAAAAAGGCCCTGAAAACTGAGCTTGTCCAAGTAACCAGCACAAACAGTCCCTTAAACCCCTTTTCCAAAATCCCTCATGAAAGGGAAATGAGTTTGGCAAAGAAACTGGTGTGACGGGAGCTCACAGAATGTTACACGCAGGCTACAGAGCAAACAGGATTTTGAACTCAACAGAAAGGCCACGAGCAACTGATGATAAAATATGAAATGCTCAGGAAATAAATGATACATCCATACTTTGACAGTAAGTTTTCTATTCCATAACTCCTAATTAATGCATTTTCAAGCCCATTTAGCAGGCATAACCATCGTCATGGGACACTGTGGAGTTCAGTTTTAACAAGCTCTTGTGTTTATTATCCCAGTGAGCACTTAAATTGCAGAATCTGTTGGATTGTATGTCAGCGTACCCTGTCTTCATACCTGAGGGAAGGGTTGGCTAGACAAAGATAAGACGACTACATTCCACTGTAGGCACTAACTGAAACACACAAGGTGGATCCCAAATGACACGGATGCCAAGTAATGTGGTGTCATCAGGTAAAGACACGTACCCAAAAAAATGGTTTAAAGGTCTTGTACGTTTGCCACCAAACAACACTGACCTATCTCGCCATGTGTGCCATCCAGGCATGAGTGAAGCAGACTGTCTGAGATCACTTCAAAGCTAGCCAAATCACATGAAATCCTTTTGATCCGAGGAATGTAGCATCTCTTTGCAAACTGCATGGACAACTTGATCACTCTGTCAGCTCATGTAATTGAGTTTTTACACTTATTAGATGTTAAACAAGTCGAGCATACTCTCTGGGCTTACAGTGAGAAGATGAGTGGATGACACTGACATGAACACTGGGGATCATTATTAGACTCTGCAATATGTATGGACATGTCTACTGTGACTGACATTTTGTTTGACTAGCCTTCCCTTCAACATTTCCTCACATTGTGTAATCTATTGAATGTGGCAATACTGACTTAATAAAAAAGACAGAGCTGACAAAAATAAGTCATGGCTGCATTTATGCAAGTAATACACCAGACAAGACAGGTAAGCTAAGGCAGTATACATGAGGAAAAGTTGCTAAGCTAACTTTTCAAGTTTAGTTCCCACAAAGAAAATCGTATTTTGTCACCTGTCACTTCCAGTTAAACTTGTCACCATAACATACTTCCATAAACACAAGCTAGCATCACAGTTCTCACTTCTGTCAACTACTGAAGCTAGCTGAGTTAGCTAGCGCATAAAGTTCATACTTTGAGCATAAAACACTAACACTCACAAGCATCACGGTGAGCGCCTGGGACTCTCCAACAAGCAGCGGGGCAGCCGGTTAGTTTCGCTGGACCATGTTGAGTTTTTGTGTTTTAAAAGACAAGGAACAAGGCGTCAGGCAATGAAGCAGAGCGGGCAGGTCACCTCACGTCCTGCTCCGGGCAGCTCCTGCAAACTACAACATCACCCCAGTGAGTGCACTACTGGCCAAGATTGCACGCTAAACGAGCCTGTGACAACATACGCGAGCCGTACCACTTTAGACAGGGGAGAGGGGTGTCTGGTAACTTATTCGCGTTGCTAAAACTTCCGTTTCGACGTCAACTTATTGCGATGTTTGTATTACTAGAGCTCTATTCTTAAATTCAGATGAAGAGAACGACGATGAAAGTTGATTGGTAATCTTTTTGAGACTTTTTCTTTAAACTGTACCACCCCCGCTCGTGCAACTACAGGTCTGCGCCGTCCGTGCAGTAATGAAAAGTAATCACAGTTTTGAGCTGTGCATATAGACAAGGCACTTTCACAACATACAGTGGTGTAACACAAGAACTTAACCAGCTCTGTGTGACTTAAAGAGCCACACTGAGTGAGAAAAAGAGAGAGATATGTGTGTTTATACATTCATAGTTCCCCCCCCCCTCACAAATTTAATTCCAGTATAAGATGGGTTAGTCCCATATGAATAGGCTACACTTATTACATACAGATGTTCTCTTTCTAGGAAGTGGGTTCAGGATTTATCGGGGGTTCATTGGCATGCAATATGCAATTATTTAACTGCCTTTAGGTTTTCTATATATACTCACGCACTGTGAGTATATATAAATAAGTTTACATATGGTCCCTTTTACCACTTAAAGTATACGTTCACCCAAAAATGAAAATTTATTTTTGTGCCAACTGAAAGTCGGGTGAAGTTTTGTAAGCCACAATACATTTCTGGAGCGTCACAGCAAAAACGGCACCGCAGGCAAACAATCTAAGGAGATGGGGACTTGTTTTGAAACTTAAAAAAACAATGGGATGGAAGCATAAAATGGCTCCATATATCTCGTCTGGCATGATCTGTTTTTTAAGCTGAAATTTTCACTGTAGCTGCAGAGCCAAGATAGTTGGCTCAAGCTGGTGTACCCACTTCAGCAGTGGGTACATGAGCCCATCAAGAGTGTGAATAATGTGTTTTTCAACTCAATTTGGAATGTTCCATGGACTTTGATTACGCTGAACCAGCTGTATGGAGCCAGTTTATGTTAATCTTTCAGTTGATTTTCTTACGTTTTAAAACAAGTCCCTATCTGCTCCAGTTGTTTAGGACAATGCTGCAATATTGTTTTACTGTAAAGCTCCAAAAATGTTTTGTGGACTATAAAAACCTCACTTGATGTATGAAGGTTAGTAGACAATGACTTTTTTAAAAAATTTGGGTGAACTTTTCCTTTAAAAATCTAGCCACACATCAGAGATTTGTCCTGGTAATCTTTTTTCTTTCATTTTAATCATTTTCGCAACCCTGAAGAGGCAAGAAACTGGATTTGACAAAAAATGCAAAGGATCCAGGATTTGTCTTATTTTCTATCCGCATAATCAGCTTGCAACTCCTCTACTTTTTTAAGTTGGAAAGCACTCTTGTACAACTTGTTCATATAAGCTGTGTTTTTCTTTTCTTTTCAATGTGTCAAAATCCTCCCACATCTGAAAAATTGATAGAAGCCATTTTAATCAAGACAAAAGTAAAGCAACTGGAAATTATTGCCACGTTACCAAAAGCTGCACCAGTAAAAAAGATCACTGAATATATTTTACCATTCCTTCCCCATAACATCATCTGCAGCCAGTTCATTTATTTTGTGGGGGCCGAAGTTAACACACAGGGCCTCAGAAGGGTGGGGAGCTCAAGCTCACCCCTGGCAGACACTATTGTTAATCAAGGAGTAACATCTGTTGTGTGCCACTAATCTCCCCCAGACTGTCAGACTGTCCTCCTCGGTTTTAGACTGTCTGCCTTTTGTGTTAAAGGGCACTGAGGATTTGTCTCTTCCACTACGGAGTGGGGGTGATAGGTTGTTGTTTCTTTTAATCTAAAACACCCTCAGCAGTGTGGAAACTGAGTGATTTTGCAAACATTTATAGGAAATGTGACATATCAAACTTTGCATGACATGTTTTGCAGTCCAAAAGGGCAGAGCTGACTCATTACCAAACAAGTTATCAGAGCAGCTCGTAGTGCAGGAGTAAGAGTCTTGCAATTCAGCAAAGTTTGTGTGTTTTGACTGTCCAAACCATAGGGGGCAGTATCTACCAATCATGGTGCAGCAAGTCTGAACTGAAGTGTATTTTTTTCTGTATGTTTGAGAAATAATAAGCCCAAATTTAGTTGTTTTTGGTCTTTTTTTTTTCTTTGACTTGGTTCACTGTAGCTAGCATATGGTTAACAGTAAATAGGAAGTGAGCGTCCAACTCCCAGCACTGGGACCCCATGCAGAATGCTGTATGCCATCTGTGGTTCACACCGGCCACGGACAGATGGCTAAAGGACTCCTGTTACAGGAGCCATGTCTTCTAAACTTTAATGAACAGTTAATCCTCTTCATCCCTGACAGAATTCCCCAATTTATGATTTAAGACTTTTTTTTTCATTCCTAGTTTTAAATGCAGTTCCCTTTACCCTGTTCAAACTGCGCCACAAATATTTTTTTTTAAAGTAAAGTTATGAGTGCACATATTCTTTTTGCAGTATTTGTTTGTCATTTCAAGAATCCAGAAGCTTTTTGTCAGTGAGCACAGGCACAAATGTAGTCAACTCTCTCAAGGTTTTAGCTCGGCCAAGAGAGTGACACTCATTTAAAAGAAAAACACTGACACCGTTTGTCAAAACGCAGAAGTACACGCATTTAAATAGATGCAGTCTGCATGCTGATGTTGCTCAACGTGCAGACTGTAACTACAGTCAGAACACAAAAAGAGCATATGGCCTTCGTGGAACGTCCATCTGAGTTTCACCGCTTCTCATCTATCCCACTAATCCTCGTCTATAATGTTTATAGCCAAGTTAATTGAACTGGCACATCTCTGTGGGCTTGGAGATCCCTTCTAAGAGGCTCCGGAGCAGGGTTTTTGCCAAAGCATGCGTATTGCTTAAATCTTCCGCAGCATCTGAAAGAGGTGCAGCTGTTCCTCCAGTAACGGTTCATGAGTGACTGTGCGAGGAAGGTATTTAGAGAAACGGCCGTTGAGCTCAGAGCGGTTTTATTTCCAGTCATGATGATGTTCATATGATGTAATACATTGCTGAATAATCATGCGTAGAAATTGATTACTTTACGGGTACAAACCTGGGCCTTAAAGGATAGGTTCACCCAAAATTCAAATTTGGATTATGGGCAGAAATAGAAGTACTCTGATAGTTTACTTGACCAAAAGTAGCAATAAAACAATGGAAAGAAATACTCCAATAAGTAAAAATCCTGCATTCAAAATCTTAGTTACTGAACAATCATTATTAAAGAGATTTAACATTTTAAAAGTTCTTTGTTTTATTGTTGTCATCATTTAAATCTTCTTATTAAAAGGTTATTAAATGATTTAAATTGGAAATATAATGGAGTATAATAAAGTAAAGTGCAAGGACTTAATATATGTCAATGTTCCATTTCTGGCCAGGTGGTGCTTTACCCAAAATAACCCAAGGTTTTCAAGATCTTTTGTTTTGACATTTCAGCCCACACACACACACACACACACACACACACACATACACTCTCACACTCTTAAGTCACACTGAGCACATTATTCTGAGGACAGTAATTGGTCTTCACGGTTCTACTGTGAGTAATAGTTTTATTAAGGAACAGTTGCTCTGGAGTCAGTCAGTTGCTTCGCTTTGACAGAGTGAATATGAAGACATTCTTTTTCCGAGACAGCGAGCGTGTTTGTTGTAGTGACATTTCAAGTGTAGTAAGCTCCATCTGTTTTTGTGCCACTTTGTTCAAAATCTGTTCAGTCATGTTAAAAGCTAGATATTAATACAATACATAATTCGTACTTCACAGTGCAACATGTACAGTAACTCACGATTTAGAGCTTTTGGGAAAACTCTTCCATAAATATATTAAATCTTCTTTACAGTATACATAGAGTACTTTTCCCTAAATAAGTGCATTCATAAAAAAACACCTGAAATAATATAAAAAAACCTTGGTTAAAAAGGTTTGGAGTGACTAATACTGAGCAGTTTGCGCAGTCTTCGTGGATCCCTCTGCCTGTGAGTCCGCCCTCCCGTTCTCCATGTGCGCCTGCACCGACCTCCACAGCGCCCTGATGTTCCCCTCCCCAAAACCCGTCGCTCCCCTTCGCTCTATCAGCTCCAGGAAGAAGGTGTCCTCGGCGAAGATGGGCTTGGTGAACACCTGGAGAAGGTATCTGGAAACGGAAGAGGACACTTTTGTTAGTCTCATGTGATGCTGGGAAAAATATTGATGTTAACGTTTGCTTTCCGAGCTTTCTTTGCCAGATATTATTTTCTATGTTTTCTTTCATCAGTCTTATATATTCCAAGCTAAATTGGTATCTACCACCTGGACAGATAAAACTTCTTCTCATGGTTAACACTGATTAAGGCAAAGTATTTTGCCAATAAGTAGTTGTTGGAGCCAATATAAAATACTGCTGATTTATCTTTTTTAAAATGGGTTAGTGCCAAACAATTGCTCACGATAACAGTGGTACAGAAAACCCAAGGAAATAAAAACCTTCTAGGTTAGTTTATAGAGGTGTGTGAGATCACAGCTCTCTATTGCCTCTCACTTTTTGTTTTCTCTGGATTCTGATGAGGGATCCTGGTGCAGGTCCGTGTCCAGGAGAATGCCATGCTGCGCCAGCATCTGAGGGTCGTGTCCTGCCTCCTCGATCTCCTGCTGTTTTCCAACCTGTCACGGCGCACGGGATAGGTAAAAGAGTTGGAAACCTCAGTAGGAGAGGACACATTTTGCAATAATATGATCAGTACATGTTATAAACCATTGTTAAATAATAATAACCAGTCACAGAAATTGCTAACTTAAAAAGCATACATTTTGCTGAGTGAGGAAATGAAACCAAAGTTGTGTTAATCTACATTTTGGCAAAAGGTAAGCGCATATATAAAGTAAAAATAATTTTGTTTTGGCTTCAGTGGTTGTTTAAAGACTTGTAACATAAATAATGTTGTCCCTCGTGCAAAAGAACTTGAATCATTTTCACAAAAAACAATTACCTGAGCTGTCTTGTGTACACACTACAGTATTTTTTCTCCAAGTTGTGGAGTAACATGTGGGCAATTTCTTCCATTTATCATTACAGTATGAGTTTATTTGTTATGGTGAATAAGCTGTTGTGCAGCTATTTAGGAGTCAGACAAACCTCGGTGTAGTAGGCAAAAGGAGGGGAGAAAAACTGGACACCAGCTTCCGCCATTGTATGTGCAGTAGAAACAATATCCTCGGTGTATAGCCCGATGTGCTGGATCCCTGGAGACCTGTGCTTCTCCAAGAAGGTGTCCACCTGATTCCTGCCTGAAATGAGCGCAAGCGCACAGTGACATAAGAGTTGTATTATCATCAAATAAGGCAGAACTTAATTACCCTTTCGAAGATGGGAGCGGCTGCTGTTAGTCACCTTGCTCAGGCAGAGATTCTGCGATGACAAACTTGCAGTCGGGCTCTTTTTTGTCCACAAACGGGAGGGCGATGCCCGCTTTGCTGCACTTCCAGTACTCCATGGCGGTGAGCCGTAAACCAATGCCCTCCTGGTTTATGACAAAGCCCTCGTCCACGTCTTCATTGCTGCTCAGAAAAACAAACAAACAGTCATCTTTAACAACTAGATCAAGTCAAATGAGCGGAGAGCACAGCTTGAAACCAAAAGCCTCTCACCTGTCAATGAAAAACCTCTTGAAACCAAAGAGCTGCTCATACCACCTCATGACCTGCTGGGTTGTCTTCCTGGGACATGCATAAGTGATGTGATCAAAGTGTGTGATTGGACAAGACGGGTCCTCTTCTTCCAAGCTGCAGTCCTTTCCAATCGCGTCGAACCCTGGCAAGAAGCTCCCCTCATACTTAGTCCTGTCAATCAGCGTGTGGCACACATTCCCCACTATAGATTTGACCACAGAGTAGGTGACATGACCGCTCTCGTCCCGCACGGTCGTGGGAGGCACCAGGAAACTGCAGCCCTGATGGCGAAGAGCGCTGAATGACCTTTCCACGTCCTGCACCTCGAAACACACGTTGCACGCAGTGTCCACCGAGGAGTGTGGGCTGACGTCGTACAGACATCTCGTGGAGTTGTCCTGGCTGTGTTTCACTACGGTGGCCCGGTGGGGATCAGGTGAGCGTCCGTCTTCATTCAGTCTCCCTCTGCTCTGGTCCGGTCTTTCGTTCACGACGAATACCGCGGCTCCTTTCCTCAGAGCCAGCTGCCTGGACTTGTCGGTCAGTCTGGCAGCGAATAAGTTAAACTTGAACTTCGAGACGAGGTCGTTTGCCAATTTCTCCGCGTTTGAAACGTGGAGCGAAATGTGGTGTAACCGGCTCAAGTAAGCTGCCATGTTTGGTTGTGACGCTTCGGAAGGGGGCGTGTCCAACGTGACCCCTGACCTTATTTTTCTTTTTATAATCACTATGACACCCATGTGATCATATTTCACAATATGTATACATGTTTATTTTGCGTGTGTAATATATATATATATATATATATATATATATATATATATATATATATATATATATATATATATATATATATATATATATATATATATAATAAACACTAACTCGACATTTTTAAATAATCAGTGATGTAACGTAGAGGTCACTTAAAGGTGACAAAAAAAATAAAAATCTCTTGCATTTTTACAACTGAATGAATTCTTATCTACACACGAAACCTCATCTGTTCCTTCCCCTTTTTTCTTTCTTCTTCTTTATACATTATCTATGAATTTTGTCGTCTACAAAAGTTGATTTCATAATGAGGGCTTGCTTATTTATGACACCCTATCTGCAAATAAAATACCACGGAAGAAAAACGTTCAATAGATTGAATTTATTGTCCAAAACATGTGGAAAATGTTTTATTTCTACAACTAAATGACATGTTTCATCACATCAACTGCCGTGAGTAGCGAGGCCTTTAAAACCCCTACTAGGCTCGGATTTTCCGATTCGTTTGGTGAAACACGCAAGCAAGATGTGATATCAAAATGCTGTGTGGAGTACAGGCAAAACGTGATAGGCTGCAGCAACTACAGTCCGCGTATGAGCAACATCATAAATAATAATAACGACTCACTACTCCCTTTTAATATCAAATTCCACAGTTGTTTTGAACCTCTCAAATACATTCCGTCATTGCGGATTGTGATATTTCCGATAGTTACGAAGGCAACACGGTACTTTCCGTTTTAACCAATCGCGTTGAGCGCTGAGCCAGATGATTGGTGACGAAGGCAAGCAAGCGTTTATTTTGGCTCTGCTACTCGTTTGTCTCACTGTCGCCGCCATTAAACAAGACGGAGGCGATGTAAACTATGGAGTGTCGCGGATTTAAAACATGATTCAGGGGCTGCGGAGGCTTTGCCAAGGTGTGGTTTATTCCGTGACAGGTTAATGTGTCCCCGAAGGTAAACATGTGAGAGAGCGAAGGGGTCGAAATAACTCGGATTGGGAAAGGTTTGACAGAGCAGGAGGAGGAGGGGGTGGGCTGTACAAGAAGGGTTTGTTGTGGTTTACAGCAGCACTTGGGAAACGAGCGGAGCCCCGAAACGGTAAGAGTTTAACATATTTTTCTTAATGTATTCCTTAAAGAATGACATTTTCAGTTATTTTACGTCCTATTAAAGGTTGGTCAACAGTAGAAATTGAGGGCAGCCATGTATGCTAGGCGGTTAGCTCGCCAGCTAGCGAGCTAACACCAAACACTGGACATTATTGCATGTTAACGCAATAAAGCCGCCCGTCCTGTGAATCAAACCCAGGCTGTTAATCACACATTGTTATGTTAAGGAACAGCTGGCCTGGCAGACAGTCGTGGTGGTTCAATATTAACACAATATCAAGCTGCCGTTGTCATTGAAGATGCCCGACCAGATGTAAGTTAGTTCACAAACTGATGCAACACGTACTGTTAAAGCTCTTCTTTTTTATTTGTGTGTTTAAAGCACAATGCTAGTGTGTTACATGTATTGATCTGTAAGATAAATCACAAACTGAGTTCATGCATCACATCTAACTAGATTTATTATCATCCAGAGTGATCCACAATGACGGAACAGAAGATAAAGTGGGTCTGTGACTACTGCACCTATGAAAACTGGCCCTCTGCAATCAAGTGCACAATGTGCCGTGCCCACAGGTCAAGGGGTCCCATCATCACAGAGGAACCTTATAAGAACGGCCCAGATCTGGACCCCAGTCCGGAGTGGGATCCCCCTAGAACTGAGAGTGGCAGCAGTCTCCTCATCTGCCCTGACTCCAGTGCTCGGCCAAGAGTCAAGTCAGCCAGCATGGCAGAGATTGCTAACAAGTGGTCTTGCCAGATATGCACCTACCTAAACTGGCCCCGGGCCATCCGCTGCACACAGTGCCTGTGTCAGCGCCCGAGGACCAGCAGCCCCACAGAATCCCCCCAGACATCAGGCTCCAACGCAGGCTGCCGTCCTGCCCTCCACTCCCCCGTGGACACCTGTGAGGAGTACAATGACAGAAACAGACTCAACACCCATCAACAACACTGGACATGCACAGCTTGCACTTACCAGAACTGGCCCAAAACTACAAAGTGTGTGGTGTGCGACCACCCCAAGCCCAACAACCTAGAATCCATAGAGCTGGCCGAGTCCGCGGAGCCGACACCTATGATCAACGAGCAGGACAGGTCCAGGTGGAGGGGCAGTTGCAGTGGGGGTCAGAGAAGGTCCCCTCCTATGGCCAAGAGGGGCGACAATATGAAAATGGACTTCCAGAGGATAGAACTCGCAGCGGGAGCCATGAGCAGCAAAGAGGAGCAAGAGGTCGACTTCAAGAAGCTAAAGCAGATTAGAAACCGGATGAGGAAAACGGACTGGCTGTTCCTCAATGCCTGTGCTGGTGAGTTTTTATTACTTGTCATTCCTACAGGAGCTGAGGGGATTAAGTATATAGTCAATCCACAACCATTTTAATGATTAAGCCATTTGTAAGGGAAATACCAAAGATCCATCCCAGCTTCTAAAACGTTTGGATTTGCTTCATCTAACATTCACATGTTTCCCTTTTGTATATATTGTTTTGATTAATGGTTAGACAAATCAAGCGATCGTAAGGCACCGTTTTGGGCTCTGAAAGCTTGTGATGTCAACTTTCACACATTTTGACAATTACTATATGTCCATCAATAAACTGACCAAAGAACCATTGGCTCGCTCAAAAAAGGAATAACAAAAAGATACGGATGCAGTTTTTTTTTTCCCTCTGCATTTCATAGTAAAGATCACAGATATTGAAAGTATTTATTGGGCTATTTTTATTATGTGTGAGAACACTTTCACTCTCATTTCCCCCTATGGCTCTCTAAGTAATCTTACTGGTGCAAAGAATCTATACTCTTGACCCAAGTGTTTTCTTTGTAACAACACTTCCATTGTCACACCAGCTTTTCGTTCCCTTCCATGATGTCATGCTCTGTGGTGACAAAGCGAAGCCCTCCAGTCAGAGTCAACTGTTTGATTGTTTTTGTCCCAACGGCAAAACATCTAGTTTCCTCTTAGTTCTGTTTTTACTACAGCGCAGGTGGGGCCTCACACGGCGAAGGCCAAAGCTGCGTAGCAGTGTGATGTTTTATTGATGATGACAAAATGTTGCGTTGTTTAGACTCCACGCATATTACAGTGCAGCAGGAATTTAGCAAAATATGAGCTCGGCAAGGTCTGTGAGATGGTGTTTGATTTCACAACGTAGCGCTTTCAGGTGGAAAATATCGACTGTAGTGAGACGACACTTATCATCGACAAAGCATAAGTGAGGCTGAATGGCAGCATAATAAAGATGTGTAACTAAATGGCGAGTAGGAACTCGATCCAAGTCATCAGTGAACCTGTAGCTGGCCTTGCTGCGCCACTGAGAGCGTCTTTGAGAAACTGAGAGGCTGTGAGTGTTTCCCAGCCGGTGGGGATGAATGAGCCGTCTGGGCAGCGCAGTGAGAGCGGAGCCCGCAGAGCAGAGACTCTCCTGGCTCGCAGTCAACAGACCCTGTAAACACTGGTGCTTATGTGCTGACCAGGGGCCTCTTGGAGGCAAAAATAGCCTTGACAAGACATGAACACCAGTCAACAAAAAGCACAAACAAAAAGCATGAAGGCAGCACATGATAACCGTCCTCCTGACCTTTGCACTCACTGCCCTCTGTAGCTTGTTGTTCTAGAGTACAAAATGTTACACATGACAGTTTCTTTTCTTTGTTTTTACCTTTATCCTACAGCTACCTGTTATGGATGTTTCCAGCCTTTTGAATTATGTCTGCCTTTTTCATTTCACACCATGTCAGCTGACTTTGTTCAGTTATGCTCTTCAAACAGGGTTTGTCAATGGAGGAAGTGCCTGCACATTACGGCCAAGCCAAGCACTTCCTCAGGTCTCACAGCTTGGTCTCACGTTGCTCTACTGTTTCCACACATTTCTGCTTTAGTGTTATTTCAGCGCTCTATCTGGGCCAGAGTCAGACGAGCCCATTGATTCGACGTTCCCTCAAAAGGAAGCAGGCTCTGTTTGTGTAATATTGTTCTGTTGTTTCATTGAAAGACTGAAACCGCTGAGTCTTGCAATGGCAGATGTTTGTCTGTATGAGAATGTTATGCTACAGGATCACGTTGCTCATGGTGATGTTGTGTTCAGGTTATGTGATTAGCGCGATCACAAAAAAACATTGTGTAGTAGCTCTGTGTTCGCCTTCTGGAAACGATGTTGCTGATCAGCTGAATTTTTATCTGATGGGCTTAAAACAGATGTCACCCATGATTACAAAATTCAGTTTCTAGTGTTTGTGGTTACAAATATTATCAACAGTTTGTAGGCGGAAGTATTGTCACGATACTGGAATTTCTAAATACCTTTTAAGAAATCTCTCTTCGATTCTATGATTGCTGCTATGAGGAAAAATGCATGCAGCATAGAGGGCATAAAGATTTAGACTTTTATGAGAAGATACATCTAGGAAGGTTTGTGTATTGTGTGTGTGTGTGTTAAGCACAATGGCAATTAAGTTAATTTGCTTCTAGAGGAGATGGTGCGTGTGTCGACTTGCTGTTGGAGAGGAGGGCAAGAAAACGCAGCTGCTACTGGCGTATCAGCACTGCAGAAAATGTATATTTGAAACCTTCTCGAGCATTCGGAAAATTTGATAAAACAGTGTTTTGCAGAGTCAATTATTTGATTAGTTTAAACGACAGCACAACATTAAGATCTGTTCAGACAGTCACTGTGTCGGAATACGAAAGTGTTACTGTGGTCCTCAGAATTCACACCCGGGTCAATGTTTGTCTTTCACTTGGAGAAAGACTTCTGTGATCAGGAATGCTGTCATGTTGTAGTCTTTGTAAATCCTGGAGAGAGAAGGCAAACATCCTGACATGCTAGGTTTTCCACCAGGGCCTCATGAGGCCATTTTGGGGCTGATATTTTATTAGCAAATTCTGACATAAAAGGTTTTTAAAGATTTTTAAAATGAATCCCCATTCAAGTTCACATAATTTACATGTTGTTGCAGATGGCAAATAAGAAATTGATGTTTTGCTGTGAAACTCCAGAAATGTAATGTGGACTACGTCACTTCACCTAAATCACCCAAACCTTCAATTTCGGGTGAACTTTTGTTAAACTTGGCAAGGAGAGACGCCAGCATTCTTTTATTGTTGTTGTGGAAAGGAAAGGGAGGAGTTGCTATGACATGCAACACAGGTCTTTGGCTGGAATAGAGCTGTGGATATTGTGGTTTGGTGGAAAGCGCACTAACCATTATGCCATCAGGACGTCCTCACCAATTCTTTCGTGCACTGTTGTCGTCATCCTCAGAGAAGAACACACCGTGTGCTGATGTTGCTTCAAGCCAGCCTGGTGATGCTGTAACAAAGTGCCAAACATGAGAAAATCAAATCGGCAACACTAACAGAGAGAAACTTTTCCATTTCACCATTCTCCATCAGGCTGGTTTATGCAATGTGAGACGCCGACATCAGCAGCACGGTCAAGCATACTTAAATGTTGACACTCTCATTGTGGGAATGCTTCAGATATGAAGAGGGGATGTGGGACACAGTTGTTTTTAACAAGGTAATTTTGACTCAAACCAAGAAGATAATTGTATGATTTATAATTATGTCCTTGCAACATATTCTCGAGGTCTCCAGCAGGGCAGCAGCTACCTTGCAGCCAAAATCATTTGGCATCAATTTACGTATCTGTGTTCACTCAGCATGTGTAAAAGTAGACCGGGCGTTCTTGGCATCCTCCAGTGCAGGTTCTCTCAAGGTGACTGTCCTTGGGCGATCATCCTCACATAAGACAGTTGATTAAAATTAGCCAGCGCTCCAGTGTTTTGTTCTACCTATCTGTTTTTCATTTTCACTCCTGACAGATGTTGAGACTACTAGCTCGAAAAGGAGGGGGGGGGGGGGACGCTAATCTGCACAGACTGTCCTCTGTTTGAAACAGTTCTGATAGCTCTGCATAATAAGCTACACTGCTCTGTCTGTTTGGCGATGTAGTAGCCTGACAGTGTGATAACTGTTCTCACACTGGGTTAGCTAGTGGCTACATCTTTGAGGTCATCTGAATTGTGGATTGACGTCATGGGGTAGAGCACTTTTTGCGCTTAACTCTTTTCCTCGAGTTGGATTTGTTATGCAATTTTCATATTAATTGGTTGTGACTGAGAACAGTGTGATGTGTTAGCACAGTTTTTGAAGGATATTTCGGGTGTTCTTTCATCGAACATGGCAAGCCGTCTGTTACATCTCGCTTCTATTACACGCAAGGACATGGAGCTGGAGCTGCTCCAAGAGGCAGTCTAATCCATTTACAAAGACATAGGCCTGTTTTAAAAGGATTCCCATGTCTTTTTACTTTCATTTATTTTCTTTGCAGATGTGTTTGAACAGGAAACATGACTGTTTGGCACTGCAGATTCACGTACAATACACTTACTTGAACTAATGCAGTCTAATACTCTATGCCACAGCTTTTACCTGTGTTAAGGACACTATGTTCAGTTGTTGTTGAAATGATTTTATACATCTAATTTAAATAGGACATGAATTCCTGGGAAAGTGTATAGTGTGTGTGTGTGTTTATGCGTGTATATAGTGACTGATCCATTTTAACACCAACATTACTGTCCTCCTTTCTGATCTTCCTTCCTCCCCGGGCTGCAGGAGTGGTGGAGGGAGACCTGGCGGCAATAGAAGCCTACAAGTCGTCCGGCGGGGACATCGCCCGGCAGCTCACCGCCGACGAGGTGCAGCTCCTCAACCGGTCCTCTGCGTTTGATGTGGGCTTCACCCTGGTGCATCTGGCAATCCGCTTCCAGAGACAGGACATGCTGGCCATCCTACTTACAGAGGTAGGCGTCCTGATAGATGTAGATTGTCAACCCACTGGAATTAAAGCTGCATGATGTTCTTTTGAGCAAGTGGGAAAATGCGCCATTAGTATATTGAACAAGTTGTCTCTCTCTACACACATATTTATGCACATTAATTCCCCCTTGTAGAATTAGCAGTTTAGTCAGATTGTACGTTTTCCTATAGCAAGACCTTTTGGAAAAGTAAAACGGAATCTTGAGACTTGGTTTAGATGCACGATACAAAGTCTTACAATCAGAGTGGTTGAGTCAGACAAGAAAACATCAGAAGTTTTCATCTAATTTTGTTGCCGTTCTGTGCTTCTTCAAGTCAACCGCGTCAGTCTATAATTGTTCTGCGCCACAGTGGACGATAAATGCAGATGCCCATAATGCCTATAATTACAGCGGAAGTGCACTTTGAGGATTAGGTGGAGGATTAGCCTGGCTGCAGTCCTCCTGTCACTGGTTCCTAATGGACCTGATGCCACAGAGCTGATGTGGTTTGCAAGGAGGGCAAGCAACGATTAGGAAAGGCACAGAGAGCTGCACTCTGAAACAAGTCGCTGAGTTTGGCCTCTTCACTGTGTACGACAGAATTTGATCCTCGGTATAAAAAAATACATGCAACATTTACGACATTGTATTTTATTTTTTATTAACGGTTCTGAGCTAGGCCATTCATATCACTGAGGCCAGACTAAATATTAGAAAAGGGCAACTGTCTACCACAAAACACCAGACAGCACTACAAAATAAAACCAGAGAATGTATTATGATGATTAATAATTCATTAGAATTGCCATTACAACAAGATTTGCTGAAGCACCACCTCTCTAAAACTGAACACTCACCTCTATATTTACTATAAGGTTTTATTCATTGCAGATCTGTTGTATAAGTCTGCACTATTTTTGGCTAGGTGTTCTAATACAGCTGCAGCAAACCTGTGATTTTTATTTAGAATTTCCTGTGAAGCCCTTTGGTCAGCGTTTGTTGTTTTTGAATGTGCTCTAGAAATGAACCTGACATAACTAACAGGTGGGCTGAAGGATAAATCTGTAGGCTACATAACATGCAACATAATTGTATTGTGCAACTGTTCTCATATGGGTACTACATTATGAGATCTTCAAAGTCTCCCTGACAACATCTATTTTTAATTATTTATTTTCTAGTGAAGCCCACTAAAAGATCAATGCATATTCTGAAAATATTGATGCAATAAATTAAATACAATTATTACAGTATTTGTCAACATTCGTCCATCTTGCCCATCCTAAATAATAAAAAAAAAATGTCGTCAACAGCACTTACAAAAAAGTATTTAATACTTTTTAATATTGCACAGCAGCAGAAAGAAACGGATGCGTTTCAACCCGAGGCCTTCCTCAGCATTACTGTGACATTTGTGGCCAAGTATAAATAAGCAAAATAGTACGAAAATTTAAGGTAACAACCCAGATGACTGGCCAGTTGATATAAACAATCCAAAATAAAGGATGCATGCATGTACATGTATAAACTCAGCAGGTGCAGAACCTTGATATAAAATAAACATGTATAAATTATATACACATCAATAATATATATACTGACATGCATGCGTACATATGATTTTTAGGTGAACCAGCAGGCAGCTAAGTGCATCCCCTCCATGGTGTGTCCCGAGCTGACGGAGCAGATCCGCAGGGAGATCGCAGCCTCGCTACACCAACGCAAAGGAGACTTCGCCTGTTACTTCCTCACTGACCTGGTCACCTTCACCCTGCCTGCAGGTACCTGTGATATGTTGATGATCACATCACTTTCCTTGTTTGGCTTGTTTGCGTGTCATCTTACACCTCCACATTGTCCCAAAATGAATTTAGCTTCATTGGCCCCACTGTAGCCTCATTAAACATTTCAGTATTTGCAACGTCACCCCAAAAACAGTCTCTAACATCTTTCTTTTTTAAGTTACTCACATGAAAACTGATATTGAATATTGCAGGGTACATTTACTCTGCAAGGGTAGAATAGAAAAATAATGAATTGAGTTATATTTGGGATTGTATTCATGCCTAAATCTCATGCGCATATGTAGGATTTTCCTCCGTGTTATTGTGCAGCACTTCAGAATGTGATCTTGAATGTTTCCCCCCCTCTCACTGGAGAATTGGAGGAATGACGGCTTGCCTTGTTGTGTGGCATTGCTCAGAGAATCAGCAGCTCAGTGTCCCGTCCCTGTGGCGTCATGTCTTGACTGAAATGACATGCACTTTGCTTTGTCAGAGCTACCAGTTGTATTACTGATTCAGAGCTTCCAGTGCTGCTGGGATGAAAGATTATGCAGGCTTCACTGATAGATTTGAATTTATTTTTTCTCTGCTATGCCAAGTATTTCTTTTGCGGACAGAATCTGGCCCAAGGCCAGCTGCAGGACGCTCTCTCTCTGTTTCTCTCTCTCCCTTTCAGACAAAGCCAGTGCCATTCACTATTGAGCCAGAGAATAGCCACCAGTGTTCTGGCTTTGTGTGTGCACAGTTCAATACGCACAGAAACACAACATGCTGTACAGAGCTTGTGTTTACAGTGTGCCATTGACAAAATGTCAGCCAGTGAATGGAACTGCAGAGAACATCCCCTCTGTGTGTCATTATTGTAGCGGTTCTGTTGCCCTCAGTGCTGTGTACCATTAGCTTATAATGAGCATGAAAACATAATATCTCTCCCATGTGTATTTTGCAGATATAGAGGACCTGCCGCCTGCTGTCCAAGAGAAGTTGTTCGACGAGGTGTTGGACCGAGATGTGCAAAAAGGTACCCAAGATTTATTCATGTTCATACTTGCACATGTCCCCAGTCGTTGATTCACCAACTGGTTTTGCAGTTTTTATTTTAAGGGTGCTTTGTAAGGAGTTCCAGGTTGTCAGGGCTTAGAAACTAAAAGCAGATCTTCCAAGCTCAGAACACACTCGAGGATTACCTGTGATTCATCTTCCGGCTGCGACTTGGGTCTAAAAACCAACAACTGCTCATCTTGTGTTCTTCCAGCCAGCTCACCACCTCCCGCTTCATCCTCCACACCCTCTCTAATCAGGTTAATTGAGCCAACTGTTTTCACTCGCTCACACGTAAACCAACCACACACTCCAAGGACTACACTCTGACTGTATCAGAGGAGTCTTGTGACCCATTTAAGCCTCTGTAAACTGGGTTGCTTGGGAGAGGTGTGGCTTTTCTGTTTTGTTTTTTTTTTGTTTTTTTTGCATTGAAATTAGCTGAGGTCGCAGAAAAGTGTGTATAATAATATTACAGGAGGACAGAAAAATGTGGAAAAGCAGGTTAGGTGGCGCACATGTTGTTTTCGACTAGCTGCAGCAGTTGCATGTCTGAACCGCTCGACGCAGCATTTCTCCATCTCATGCTGAGTTTTTGTGGACAGATTAAGGATTTGCAGCTTTTTCGAGTGCTTTTCTTCCCATACCCCCTTTTTAATTCTTCTTATATACCCGGTAATATTTCTTCATTGGTCAGCTGAGGTGAAAGTTTCATCTTCAAAATCCTCTTCCCGTCTCTCACAGTGAAGTTCCCCATTGGTGTTCCCACTGCAAAGTTTGACAGAAACAGTAGGGTTTGAACTAGTATTGACTGAGCCTGTCCTCTTATCGATGGTCTTACCCCCACACTCGTGCGTTTTGCCTGTCTGTGCATAGAGTTGGAAGAGGAATCTCCTGTCATCAACTGGTCTCTGGAGCTGGGCACACGTCTGGACAGTCGCCTGTACGCCTTATGGAACCGCACAGCCGGAGACTGTCTGTTGGACTCAGTTCTGCAAGCCACCTGGGGCATCTACGACAAGGACTCTGTTCTACGCAAGACCCTCCATGACAGCTTGCATGACTGTTCCCACTGGTGAGACTCTCAAACCTACAAGACCACTTAAATCCAGGAAACATTTTTATTACTTGAAACAGTGTTGCATCAAGTGAGTGCACCGTATTGTATTGTTCACGATAATGTAAAAAAAAAAAGTTTTGATAATGGCCACAATTCTGTGTTGTTGACATGATGATGTCATGCCATTCACAGCAACAACAAGTATTATTTTAGGGCTATAACGCCCACTCAAACTTGAAGTACTGTAATATTTTCTCTTAGTCATCTGTAGAAACTGTCTTCTATCATTATGAACATTTGATTTCACTTTGACGCGTTGACTCCGCACAATTTCCCCAGTTCTCATCTTCAAAAAGAGCAGTGTGTCATCAGCATAAAAAAAAGTCAGAGCACATCCGCATTCGATTAGAAGGGAATAAAACCCTAAATCCTCAACACGAGGGTGAAAACTGTAGCTCGTCGAGCTAGCTGGTTAGCATGCCAACCTCAGCAAGTATTTCTGCTACACAATAAATAGACATCTTTTGATATATGGTCAAGACTGTTTTTGTTTATTGTGATTAACTTTTGAATGCTTCAGACTAGAATTCTTACATATTGCACCTTTTTTTTGAAAAAAAAAAAAAAAATTATATATATAAAAAAAAATAAAAGTCATACACAACTACCATAGATAAGCATGTCCTGAGTGATAGTGTGAGATAGGGTTTCCCTGGTTGACTGCAGCCAGTGGATAGTCATGACTTCCTGGGAGTTAAGTGGTTTTGATAATTACACTTGGAGATTCATTGTTGAAGCATTTCCTCTGGATATTTTAATGCTACCCTCACAGAGTCAAATATATGAGGTTTGCGCACTTAGTGGTGAGATGAAAGAGATGTTCTCCTTTTTTAATATGTTTTGCAGTAGGTGTGAGGATGATTGTGTTTACTGTGCAACACTTGATTTCTAAATGCAGTTGTTGGCTGTTGATGTGGTTATCTTTTGCATGAAATGTTGAACTGCAACAATTTTTTTTTTTCTAAAGGTTTTACACGCGCTGGAAGGAGTGGGAGTCTTGGTACTCGCAGAGTTTCGGTTTGCATTTCTCCCTGAGAGAGGAGCAGTGGCAGGAGGACTGGGCGTTCATCCTGTCTTTGGCCAGCCAGGTAATTATGAGGTTCCTTCTGGTTTACTCACTTCCTTCCTCTGGTTCACTATCAGTTGAAAGAAGGAAAATGGAAGAGTAAGTGCGGTAAGTCTATAAAAGGAGTGTGTGCTTCTCCTAAATGTGTTTTGATGATTAGAGAGTAATACTCTGAAAATGATACATATAAATTGATGCATTATCAAAGGAAAAATGGCAGGTTTACTACCAAGAAGATGGGTGTTTCTAGGACGTTTGAAATTCAGATGTTAACCAATAATAGACATGGCACCAAGTTAATTATTTAGTGACTGCTACTGTGGTTTGGAAGATCATTAAACTGCCTGGCACACATTTAGAAATGAGAGTCTTTCTTTATCCTCCTGATCGGTTGCACAAAAAGAACAAACTTTGTACCGTCGCCCTTTTTGGTTTTCGGAGACGGACACACCTGCTTCTGTTCTTCCTATTCTTGTTGTAAGATTTTGTGTTTACTTCCCCCCCAAACAACTACGTCTCCTGCTTAAAAGGCCCCCTGTGGATTTTTCTTATAAACAAGCACGGTTATTTTTACTTTCAGTATTTGTCACATATTGTGTGTGAAATCTTGAGGCCCAACACACAGGTTGAAAGCATTTTTTTCTTTAAGAAAGAAAAGAAAGAAAATCAGCTTTATAAATGTATTTTTAATCAGTCAGTGTGGCATGCACATTCACATTACTGTCCTCTGCAGTCCACAGGAATGTGTGGCACCGCCCGGATGCATCAACGCGCTTTCTTTATTTGTGTGCTAATGGAGCATGAGATGTAAACCAAACCGCGACATGCTTGTCAAATATTACTTCATAGCCTTTGGATATTAATCTAAAGTTCTGTCACGTCCCGTCACTGCAGTTTTGCAAGAGCCGCCATCAGACCAAAAGCTGATTCTTGTTCTGAATTTTTTTTAATTGGTCTTAATGAGGCCTTAGAGACCTGCGAGTTCAGTTTGTGTAGAGCATGCAGACATCAGAGAGGCACATTTTAACTGTGTGATCTTCATAAATACTCGTCTGTTAAAGCTATTAACCCACACCGTAATGTAAAAAGTCTGAATATGGACGTTTGTTTTAACCATTTTGTTTTTTGAAGGCTAGGAATATGCTTTAATTTGAATATAATCCTTCCTTTCAGTATAATCTAGAACTAAAGCTACACTACCACTCATGTAAACCAATAGTATTTTTAATATTTGAGATGAAACCACGCCATTTTTGTTTAAAGTCTCTATGTGTAAATGTGGGCAAGAATTAAGTCGGCATGATCAAAACATCCGATCAAAGTCAATATGAATAGCTGGTAAAGTGACATTGCACATCGATTGATGGGGGTACAAAGGAATCCTGTAAACTTGCAATTGCATTTAAAGCAACATTATGTAGAAATATGCATTTTGATGTGACAATAAATAATAAGAATGTTTGAAAAAGGTGCTTAAATTTTACTTTTGAAAAGTTTTATGAGCGCCTGTCTTGTGGACTGCGTGCGTGCAACAAAAGCAATTATGATAGACCCCCCTCCTCCTTAAGATGGAGCTGTAGATTGACGGACAGCTCATCTGCTTGTCTGGCACGCCTGCTGAAGCAGCACTCCTTCCCAACATGTGACCGCGGGATTACAGGCATTTAGCAGAGAGCCACTCCACCGGCGGTATAAACAAACACAGCAAAAGCTACCATGTGATAACCTCGTCTGAAGCGTCGACAGTGATGGGGAGATGAAATCCAGAGGATAAGACCGGCCTTTTTATATCCCGTCACATAAGTGCGGGTGACTTTGAAGCCCCCTTTTTACCATGAAATGTCATCGTAGCTGTCGTATATATTTAAAAGCAGCACGCGGCCCGCTTTCTGCTTATTCAGATGGTACAAGTGATGATTGGCATGCGGACGTCCTCAGAGCTGCTGTGTTGCAGGATCACAGTGTGCAGGATGCTCCGTTTCGCAATATGATCACAGCACTTGGCACCCTCAGCCCTCGCCGCTATATTTAGTTCTGTTTTATTCACTGTACAATCAGGGGGAAGTCTATACATTTACAACTACTAAATGATCTGTGTGTGTTTTTTTTTCTTCTTCTGTTTCTCTGTTTCCTCCTCTCAGCCCGGGGCCAGCCTGGAGCAGACCCACATTTTTGTTCTCGCACACATTCTTCGCAGACCGATCATAGTCTACGGAGTGAAATACTACAAAAGTTTCCGTGGGGAAACGTTAGGATACACTCGTTTTCAAGGTGAGCCAGCAGCGAGTTTAACAGACACTAATATGCGAACACATTACACATCGCTTTCTCTTGAAAAGGTTTGATTTACTGTTCACAAACCTGGCTGGGAATCAAGCTGAAGAAGTAGTCCACATAAAAATACTAGTTTTTCAGTGCCACCACCTGCAGTGTATACAAGTAGAAAACAATCTGAAGAGACAACATTACATTATGGAAAGAATCCTGTCAGACAATTACCTTTCTGTTGTCGTTCGTCTGACTTTGGGGTGCTCGCGTGTGTCATGTCAGAACGTGGGAGCAACATGGACCCCAAAAAGAATTTGTTTTACATTTTATGTGTCTAAACTACACATCAACAGCTGTTTCCAATATTTGAGTGACAAATACGTCCGTCTGAGCTGTTGTTTGGACTCGCATGAATTTTTCTGGCGGAAAAAACGTTTTCCCCAATAATTCCGAAGGCACGGCCACCAGACTCCATTTGCAGAAAGGGAAATTTTGATATCATACAACTTTGTTCATACAAATTGCCAGAAAATCACAAAACTCAATCTTTCCACTGTTCCAACAATCACCAACTCTGGTGATTTGGTCTGAAATAAACACGTCGTTCACCTTATTAGATGTGAAAATATTGTAAGGGGGGGTAAAAAGTGTGTTCAGCCAGAATATTTACACATCTAATGCGATGATTGAGGGTTTATTTCAGCCAAACTAGAGCTGGTGATTGTTGGAGCAGTGGGAAAAACTGTAAAATTATTGTTTTTGCAAATGGAGTCTGGTGGCTTCGGCGAGCCGCAGCATGAAATCTGCTAATCTTGAACAAAATGGTCCGACTCTGTAGGGATCTGTTCCACAATGCTGTCAGGATCAACAAGGATCAGAGATAAAAACAAACTACTTAAGTGGACATACTTTGACAGTGTACAGTTGCCCCCAAGATTTTTGTAGCAATCCAATGTGTGGCTGCCAGCTGTGCCAGTCTCACTCAATAATGGACTAATATCAGAAAATGTTGTACTAGTTGCTCACTTAGTTACCCTCCAAGTTACGTGGGCTCACTCTGTAAACTCTCTGTACTTCTAAAAGCCATCAGTTCAGTCATGGAGTTTGGCTTCTCACTCCGAACACGCACAGCAGGACACGAGTTAACGTTCTGGAGTCGAGCTCACAGCCTGACGGTTGCAAATAAATTCTAGAGCGAGCACAGTCTGTTCTACTGATAACCTGATGACTCAGCGTATATCTATTCAAATCAAGGTGCAGTCTGGCAGCTCATCATAACCAGAGTAATTGGAATGGGAGCCTTAAAGGAGCCATAGCTTTAGCCTACATGGCACACTAAGTTTCTGGTGAGTGTTGGTGTGTGTTTGGAGCAGGAAGTGCGCCCGGCGGAGGTTAGAGGGCCGAGGGAGGGTGCGCTCCTGAAGAAGCACTGCACTGCTCCGGGCTGCACAACTGAGCTGCCCTCTGCTCACAATGGGCCGCTTGTTTTTTCAGACGGCTGATTCACAGCCATTTCTGATGTCAGGTCAGATTTGAGATGATGCCTGGCCCCGACCAACATCCACACACTCTGTAATTTGAGCTGCACAGCTGCAGGGCCAGTTTCTACCCGGGTGACTCTATAGTGACATGCTCTGTGGAAGCTCCCAGCTGGTCTGACTTGCTCTATGCGTGCGCGTGTGTGTGTATGTGGTTTAGGTGTGTACCTGCCTCTGTTATGGGAGCAGAGTTTCTGCTGGAAGAGCCCGATCGCCCTGGGCTACACGCGGGGCCACTTCTCGGCCCTGGTGGCCATGGAGAACGACGGCTACGACAATCGCGGTGCGGGCGCCAACCTCAATACTGACGACGACGTCACGGTCACTTTCTTGCCGCTGGTGGACAGCGAGAGGAAGCTGCTGCACATTCACTTCCTGTCTGCACAAGAGGTACAATTACTAATTCCCAGACTTGGCTAACATAGCAATTCATTTGTTAGTCGATAATTAAATAAATGTCACCTCTAGTGTCAGGTAACCACAAATTTCTCCCAGCATGCAGCTGTGAAGTAGATGTTTGTGATGCATAACCGCGAGCGCGTTTTGTGCCCTAGATGGGCAACGAGGAGCAGCAGGAGAAGCTGCTGAGGGAGTGGCTGGACTGCTGCGTGACGGACGGAGGCATGCTGGCGGCCATGCAGAAGAGCTCCCGCCGCCGCAACCACCCCCTGGTCACCCAGATGGTGGAGAAGTGGCTGGACAGATACCGCCAGATCCGCCCCTGTGCCTCTTTGTCCGACGGAGAGGAGGAGGAGGACGAAGACGAGTGAGCGAGCGGAGGTCAGGCAGAGACAGAAAGAGAGAGAGAGAGAGAGATGAAGCTCTTTAAAAGACTGGACACTGCAGGCTCTGGGAGAGTTCCTTACTATCTACATTTCTTTTTTTCCTTTTTCTTTTTTTTTTTTTGTTTTCATTTCTCCGAAATGTAAATCTTTAACTTGTAATAATGCATGTGTTCTGTGAGCTCTGTGATAGAAAAACAACAAACCCAGCACCGACATCCAGAATCCTGATTACTGCTCCTATGAAAACACATCAAGTCCACTTAGTTCGCCTTCCTGTTTGCCAGATCTCCCTTCGTTTATCAAGGTAAATCATCTCGAACCTGAGAGGGGAAAAATAAGTAGAACATGTAGGAAAATATACTCTATTTAAGGAAATCCCGACGCTGCACTAGATGAGAAATTTCATTTATCGCCTGACAGAATTATTATTTTTTTGCTTAAAAACTGAGAGGATGCTTATCCGTCTGTGTGTATGTTTAGGGTTTAAAGAGCACCAGTTTTTGTTTTTTTCCCCTGATCGCCCATCCTCCCTGCAAACCCCCCCTCCCATCTTATGTTGGATTTATTTATTCGTTTAGAGAGTTAACGCGCAGAGGCGATGCCTTTTTTTTTTTTTTTTTTGCTCTGCCCCCCCACCCCCCAGTTTTATCTGTGTTCCGTTTGATCCATTCAGTCTTGAAGTATTTTTATTTTGCACAGATTATACCTACATTCTGTGAGGGGGGGGAGGGGGAGAAAAAGGACGTACAAGTTTACTGACATTTTTAAGTGTGATTTAGTCGCTCATTGTCATGTTTAGAGTGGGTGGTGGTGACGCTGGTGGGGAAAAGAGAGAAAAAAAACCAAACACTCTGCCTCTTTCTATAGAGTGCATTAATATTAAATTTGACTCACTTGCATCCTCTTTGTTGCCGTTGTTTTCTTCTTCATGCGACGTTCAGGTTGCTGACATTCGTGTTTTGACTGGAGTTAAGTAGGACGCAGCTTCGAAACAACAGTGCATGATGGTGGACGGGAGTGTTTTTAAAATGTGATTAAGCCTGTGCGATAGTTGATCACACGCATTAAAAGGCGATCAATAATGCTCACACCTTCTAAATATAGTTTCGGATCATTGTAAACTGGACACCTACTGCTGCATTCATGTGTTCTTCGGATGGAACGACTTCCCGAGTTACCGTCAACCCAGTGTTTACTTTCGTCCGCCATCTTTCAGCAGCGTATTACATCAACTCAGCAACTCGTGTAACAAAATATCCTCCGATGTTTTGAGTTGTTGCTCTGTCTTGAGGGGGTGTTCAGGTGAACGTTCCCAGTCGGAAACACTTTTTCTGGTTATTCCCACACCACGTGAACGCACCATGAGTCAAAGCCTGTTCCTTTTTTGTTTTGTTTTTATGTGTGTGGTGTTTTTGGAAGAATAAGGCCTTTGTATTCCTGCTGTCACCCTCTCGGGAACACCCTGTGATTCAAAACAACACAGAACTGCTCTTTTTTTAAAAAATAAGGTGTTCTGTTCAGTAGCTAAAGGGGATATGTGATCAACAACACAAGCATGAGATGAAAAAAGATCCAGACAAACTTGCAAGAGTAGGCAAAAGAACGCACATTGTTTACTCAAGTAGAAGCACGGTTACGATTTCTTAACCAAAGTACGGGCTCTGAAGTGCACTCAAAGTGTAGCAGCAAGAAGTATCCCTCTGAAGGACATTTCTACAAGCCATTTCTGTGCAAAAGCCAACAGTCTTATTGATATGATTCAAAGGCTATTAAACCTGATCAAATTCATTAAAGCTGAAAGTCATAAGCCTGTAGAAAATACAGATGTGTTAAATTGTAGGAAGTAAAATAGTCAAGTACAGTACAGATACCTGAAAATGTACGTTTAAGGTGCACTTTGGAGCTTCAGTGAAGAAAAATTTTAAGTCTTCGTTTTCATGACTGAATAAACAAACTGGACAACACAGTTTCATACTGTTTAACTTTGGCGGACCCTGCCACCTTTCTAGCTTCAAACAGTGTTCCGGGGAACCTTATTTTCCCCTGAGAACAGCTTGTTTATTCAATCAATGTAGTATTACTTCATTTATATTGTAAATATTAAAATTCTAAATGTGAATTTCTTTAAAACGACAGTGCCGCTTTTTAAGTACACAAAGTATTTGTACTTAATTAACAGTTTAGCAAAATAACCTTCCACCCTTGTTAACCTTCGTTTACTTATTATTGGATTTTTAGTTTCAATGTGCCAAATGTTTAGGAATTATTGCAGTCACACTCCATGTTCTGCTCTCAGGACTGGTTTATACTCCGGCGCCCCCCTGTGACAAAAATATCAAAGTTAAATGACGACACACACGGATCACGTTGGATTACAGTCGTCATCGCTACTGCAGGAAAACAACACGCAGGACAAAAAGCGTCAGCACAGACAGCTGGTTTCTCAGAATCGTATCTTTTTATTTGAACTGCACTGAATGCTAAATGTTCACCTTGTACAAGAAACAAATACAAATACTCACACTAAAAACAAAAACATACTGCTGGCTGCCTCTTCTGCTATTGTCGGGACACTAAGTAGGGAGTTTCTGCTATTGCTCGTACAGAGAACAGGATGCCCCAAAGAACCTGGCCTTCAATAGAACAAAGAAAATATAAGAAGGAGAGAAGAGAGAGAGAGAGAGAGAGGGCGGATCACATAGGACTATGGTTATAGGAACATTTAACTAGGCAATACAAATCTAACAGGACTCTTCAAAACTCTTTAACACCAAAAAACGTGGGATGCGCCTTGTATATAAAAATACCACAATGGAGAGGGATGAGGGAGGAGAGAAAATATCCAGACTAACCGGATTAGTCTTTATCTTTTTTTTTTTTATCCTCAAAGACAAAATTCTTGGAATAAACAATATCTGCAAAAAAGTGTTTTCCTGAGTCATTAAGAAATGAAGTTTGCTTTAACCCTTTCCTGTCTTCAGCGGGAAATGTGCTCAAAGAAGCGAGGAGGGGAAGGGAGGATGGCGGGTTATCGGATTTGTGCGATGAAAGCGATCTGTTGTCCGTCGGCAGAAATATCCGAAGAATCAGCTGAAGTCACGCCGACTTCCTTATTTTTTTTCTTCTTCTATGATTATAAAAAATGTTTTCCTTCATCACAGCTCACAGTCACGCCGACACATCATCACATCAACTCTTCACAACTAAAACAGAAAAAAAACAATACTTCTCAATCCATATAACCTCAAAATTCAGCTACAGTCAAATATATAAAGTGAGTGTTTTTTGTTGTTTTGTGTCAAAATGTACTGGAGCAACTTGAGCTTTCAAACCCCTCAACGCTGTGTAGAAGTGCCCTCAAGTGGTGAGATCCTGTAACTGCAGCTGTGTCAGCCGTCATACTCGTACGTTATTCCTGCCAGGAAAGGGTTAAAACCCACTCTAGATTACTATAACTGATGAGCAATCTTTTCCTTTTTATTTGACGAATGATAAATATATATAAGTCAATAATCCATTTTTAGTCATTCACACTAAAGATTGAAAGAAAAAACAAAATTAATAATTCTCTTCTGAGGCATAATGAGGGGCCTAAACAACACACATTAGTTACATAAGGAGGGTTGGAGCGGGGGGGGGGGGGGTGGAGGTGGAGGAGAGTTGGGGGAGGGATAAGGAGGGAATCGGGGTGGAGTTGGGGGGGGGAGAGTAAGGTCCAGTAGCACATGATGCCAAAGTTTTTCTCTTGTTCGCCCAGCGGTGTGTTGAGATGCGGGCCTAACGTACCCATGAGCTCTGAGGTGTAGAGGGAGGCGGGACAGAGTCTCATCGGGTTGATCCCGGAGCACTAAAAACACTGGACTCTGTGTCCACAATCATAGGCATGTCCCGAAGAAGAACAAAAAAAAAAAAAAAATAAACATCATCAAAGAGTAAAGTCGGTACTGAGCCCAAAGAGACAGAGAGTAAAAACTAAAACGTTAAAAGTACAAATTCCCCCGGAACACTTCGTTTGTTCCCAGTTTGCCGACTGATTTAACAGGCGGCCCGCTTGTGTTGCTTCACTGTCTCTTGGTCCCAGTTGGTCGGTTTGCTTTGTGATTGGTTGGTTCTGAGTGTCGACGGGCCGGGTTGACATTTTTCCCTTCTGCTGCTATTGCTCGGTGAGGTGCTCTCTGGTCTCGCCGTGTTTGGAGGGCTGGTTGGGCGACGGGGCCTGGGAGGGGTGTGTACCAGAGGGCAGGGTGTGGGCGATGGGCACCCCACCTGGCACCATGCCCTCTAACGCCCCCGGCATGCCGCCCGGAGCCACTCCAACTACACCCGGCGGGTATCTGGGGAGGTGGAGAGGTCAGAGGTTAGCATTTATAGAGTGTGGCGTGCTCACAGCTTTAACAGCCTACATTCCCAACACCGTGAAACACAGGATTCTCTGACATCTAGTGACACTACTGGCTCTTTTCTGCCACAGGAACTTTTTCAGGGAACTCTTTCAACCTGCTATTAAAGTAAATCTTTCTGATGGTTTCAGAATGAGGTTGATTTTTTTTTCGTAGTATTTTACAAGCATGAAAAAAACAATAATAATGAAGCCGGCTTCTCAAACGTGACACTTGAAAGTAAAAATATCTTTGGTCGGACAAAACAAGATGTCTGAAGAAGAAACCTTTGATTGGCACGTATTCTAAAATTTTACACTATAAAAAAATCAATTCAGAAACCTAGAATAGCTCGTCTGTACTCACTCAGATACAAACCACTGATCTGTCATCAAGATCCGTGCATTATTCTCTGAAAAGTTACAGAAAATGGCAAAAAATCTTGCAATATTAAAGAAATTTTGAAAAGAAATCCCTTGATCAATCGACACTAAGCTAACTGCTCTGATATGGTTTGTACTTAAACTGTATAATAACCAGAAATTACACTCAGCAGATCCTACTGAGATACTTGGCTTAGAGGTGCTTACCCATTTTGTATCCTGTCTTTTTTTAAAAATATCACACAATTGCATGATTTTACCGTAATACACTTTGTAGTCTCACCATGTAAAATAAAAAAAAATTAGAAGAATTTGACCTACATTTTTAATTGTTGAAGCAGAAATGTTACTAAACAGGTTAAGAAGCAACGACTCCAAACTGTGTTTACAGACCAACGATTTATGATTCCAAGACGTTCAGTCCACAAAAGCTCAAATGGTCACATTTAAGAAGCTGAACTCATCAAACGCACAGATTTAATCCTTCATGGGTATAATTTGCCTCATTTCTATGGTTCCAAAAAGGTAGTGATTTAGTTCCCAGGGTTAATTGGTGGACAAGAATCATTTCATCACAATATTCTGGGAGAAAGTATAAAAATATTATGGTGCCCCCGAAGAGTCACGGTGGGAAAACTATTTTGCGTTCCCTCAGAATAAGTTTCCTCTGATCCACAGAGAAAAGGCGGAGCTGTATGATAATAAAGTATTATGTAGCGTACACAGCTCTCCTTTTCTGTTGTATTTGCATGAGAGTGTTACCCTGGAAACTGCCTCGGACTGACAGCTGCTCCTATGGATCAGCTGTCAAAGCTAAAAATATTACAAGGAAACGCAAAAGCAGTTTAGAAAGAAATCCCCCAGCGTGGCCCCCTCGAGGGGCTCCGTACAATGAAACCATTCAACCAGAGAGAGAGAGGGGGGGAAAAGGACGATGCAGTTCAGAGACATTTACTCCAACAGAATTCCCCCATTAAAAAAAAAAAAAAAAAAAAACCCATAAGAAGGAAAACCACAGAGCATGACTCCCATCCATGAAACCGCATCTAAATAGCTTCATGTCATGCTACTGGGACACTCAAAAAAGCCACATTCGCTACCACCCATCTCTACTTGGTGTTCAGTCAGACAGGTGAGTACTGGGGGAGGAGATTGTATAGAGGAGGGGGACACACATCAGGTGAGCTCAGGTGAGAGGGGGTCTGATCCGGGAGTTCCAGACAGAGAGAGAGAGGCTGTGGGCCCGGATTGGTCGTATTTACCTGCTCCTGATCTAGGCATTAATTTTGTCTTGGGGGACACAGGTTGTTACGGCCGGGAGAGTTTGGTTCACCTGGCTGCGTGGAAGAAGCACATGGAGGTGGACATGCTGAGATCAAGAAGTGTCCACAGGGGGGACAATGTGGGCAGAGAGTTACCTTTCTACGACTACAGAGGACAGTTAGAGAGGGGGACTAGGGTCTATGTCAGGGTGGTGAGGTCATTAAAAACAATTAACGTAGGGGCAAAAGTCAATAAACATGGCATTTTGATTTATAACATAGCAAGAAAGACAACAAGGACATTATTAACAGTAATAACAACACCAGTTACCAGCACAGGTTACCCTCTATATTAAAAGGTCCTTGTAAAAAGGTAATAAGGCAATTAGATAGATGCCTATTAGAATTTTTATGTTAATAAGCCTATAAACAGGTTGATAAAAGCATATACTGAACAACTTCATTGTTATATTTTAAGACATTTATAAGACATTTATAAGCACTTTAAAGACAACTGAATTTCACTAGTCTTTTTTTTGTTCCTTTATTGAGATTAATTCATATTTGACTATGCATTTATTGGCAGTTATATATGCACTTATTCATGGTAAGTTATATTTTTTGCAGCTACCAGATCTAAAGCGAGTACAGTGCCTTATTAATGAATCTCTTAAAGATAATTTTGGGGGCTTTGTCTTTATTAAATTGTGTATTTAATTTATTTAATATTGATGAGTATGTAGCGTAGACAGATGCCACACCACTGCATTTATAGCCATTCACCCTATTACAAGACACTGTACCATCAAAATGACTTTGAAGCTGTTATTTCAAGGTGAAAAAGTTACATAATGTTGCCTTAAATTTAATAAATTCACATGTAATGCTATTATAAACATTTTAATACAGTTGTAAGGCATTTTTTTTAACGTTCTATGAACAGCAAGTTTCTTATCAATGTCTTATAATGTAACAATGAACGTGTAAACTATACTATTATTAACACAGAATGTTAACAAGCATCACCTGTTAACTAACTTATTACAAGGACCTTAATATAAAGCATTGCCAAAGCACTGACATGGATACAGAAGTCATTTTAAAACATTTTGATTATTTTTGAAAATGTGATCAGATTTTAACAGTAGCTGAGATGGAAAGTTGGATGCTAATTAGCCGTACCTGTAGGCAGCGCCGTTGAGCTCAGGGTGAACGCCTGGTTGATCCATAACGGCCCATGGCGCCGTGGTGACGAAGAACTCCTTGTTGACGCAGTTTCTTAGGCTGTCTGGGATACGGCCTGTCATATCAGCAACGCACACACACACGTACACACGCACACACACGGATTAGTTAAAAGCAGTCAAGCACACCAGCATGAATCACACGCTCCAAAAAGGCCACGACTTGTTACAGGGAGTGAGTGACCAGCCGACGCCAAAGTGTTAATGAGTTCAGACTGACAAACGTATCGGGGCTCGGATGCACAAATGCAAATTAAGATCATTTAACAATGTGGATGTTTTGTGGCGGGCCAGCCTCTGGGCGCTGCTCGGCTCTGTTCTACATCAGGGAGCTAATGATGACATCTATTAAGAGGTCCAGATTTAATAGAGGCTGCCCAGGAGCTACTGAAGTGGAAATGTGACATCTGGGAAAGAAAGACGTGCAACAGGTCACATAGACTGAAGCTGAGCAGTGTGGTGGGGTCAGTGAGCCTGGCTGTGACGCAGTGGAGGGTAGGGAAAAGATTTCATGTGTTTGTTAGATGTCAGAATGATTTTAAATGTGTTCACGCCCGTACCGGTGATGGCTCTTCGGATCTCGGTGGCAGCCGCCTCCCTCATCTCCAGAGAGGCCTGCTCGCTGTACCAGGCTGTGTGCGGCGTGCAGATCAGGTTGGGAGCGTCTTTCAGTGGGCCCTGAGCGAAACTGCAACACAGACACACACAGGGGAAGAAGAAAAGTAAGCAAAAGACAAATAAGTGAGAGTTTTTAAAGTGCCGCTCCATTAAAATGTGTTTTGGCCATTGGTACTTCATTTGTGTCTGACATCTGCTGTGCAGGACGATTGATGATTTTGACGACAGAAGGCTGTTTTTTACATTCGTCTGCCGAAGGAGGAGAGTTTCATTTTGTCCACCTTAAATCTGAGTTGTATGTATGAGAAGGATTTTGTGACATCACAGAGAGTCTTGAAGCACATCGTGGTCCAGGATTGAAATGAAAAGTTAAGTTCACTCACAAATGAAAAGTCAGAAAAACATTACGTGAGCGATGGTAAATGGAAGAGAGTGATTTTTGTCGGATGAATTACTTTATTTTTTAGCATGAATGGACACACAGTTGCTAAATTTCACAGCCGATGGCGGAACTGTGACACTGGATTATCTGTCCGTGGAGCACCATCACTTCTTTGACAGTACAAGCTGGCTGCATTAATACATCGCCATGGGCAACTCTTTGTGTTTAGCTTCGTGGGAGAGCATCAAATATGACAGATGTTATTCATGAACAGTGCAATCAGAAAGCCCATTCATGTGCATCAACGAGTTTGTTATTCTAACTAATTCCCATTTAGTTTCTTTCTAAAACATCAAAATGTTTGCGCGCAATTCGCGTGACAAGTGTCCAGAAAAAAGATGGCCGATGGGAACAAAATGCCAGATCCTGTAATTCACACATGCCACAATCTACTTCCTACTTTTCCAGAACTTCCCTCCTCTCATCTCTGCCCTCTCATGTGGCACTGGAAAACAGATCAGCTCCAACAACCTCTTTCCATGTAAAACCTCGCCTGGTTGTGTGTGAGTGTATGTGTGTGAGTGTATGGTACGTAACGCCTCAGCAGCGCCCTGAATCAGTGTCGTGTCGTGTGGGATGGAGGGCCGGAGTTATGAAACACTCCCCTGTTGACACACTGGGTCAGTGGAGCATGAGCTCCAGCTCCATCGGGCCGAGTTTCAGTCTTCTTCGAGCAGCTGAGCCAGCCGGCCAGAAACAAGCAGCCTCCAAACCTCCCTTACTGCCCCTGATGCGTGAACAACACATCAACACCAGTTACCCCCTGAGATGGGGAACATGGTTCCTAGAAAGGTGGAAAACTGGGAGGCGTGTCAAGTTGCTTGCCCTCGGGCAAGAAAAAGGAGTGAAATAGAAACGGAGATTAGAGCTCAAAGCTGTAATACAGCGGCAAGACAGAAGGATAACTTATTAAGGCCTTGAAAAGATTTATTTTCGATACAAATGAAGGAATTGCTGATAACGAAGGAGTGACAGCGACTTAGAAAACTGTCTGTCTGCTTCCGTAGCTACGCACCTGCGACCAGAACAACATTTCCTACTAGATTTATATGTATTTGTGTGTGGAGTGAAAATTGTGGGATCTTAATCAAGATTAAAGACATCTTTTGGAAGATCTTTCCGCTCTTCTCCACTCTAGTGAGGTACTTAAACCTTGAATCACTTTTCTATGATAAGGTATGGTGAGGCAACAAGGCCCCAAAGAGGAGTAGGTTTAAACTCCTTTCATGATGATTTTCTATTATTTCTAATGGGAAAATTATTCACATTTTCGAGACATTTGCAAAAGTGGTTTGGTGAATTGCTACCTAAAGACACTGCGTACTTTGTCTTTCATTACGCATGTCTTGATGTATTATGTATTGATTTATTATGTGTAGCCATTGCTGTAGCATTAGTAGTCTGCCGGAAAATCATACAGAAGATGTGGGAATAATAAGTGTGGTGAATAATTTATAGGGTGACATTTTTTAAGAACCGCTTTGGTCGTCAGAAGTCAGAAGCCTACGGAGGAGAGGATACACTCTTTGTTACACTTCTCTACACTCAGCCATCCACCTGCACCTTCAACTGTATTCAGTTTCCTCTGATGGGAATAAAGTGAGCTCTCCATCTCCTGAATTCCATTACCTGCAGGGCCCTGATGGAGCCTTTCAGAAGAGTATAAGGTGTCTTTAACTCGTCATGTCTGCCATCGTTTCCGCCCGTCTCCCCCTTCAGCTGTTTAAGGTCCTCTGTCTCTCAGTCTGTGTGTAATTTGTTGCTTCATACACACCCATCTATTTCCCTGTCTGTGAAACGTTCATCTGTCAGTCTTTGAGAGTTTTTTTTTCCTTTTCTTTAAATGCGTGTGTGCTCTTACGTGAAGGGCTCCGTCTCGTGAACGTCCAAGGCGGCTCCACGTATCCTCCCCTCCTTCAGCGCCTGGGCCAGGGCCTTCTCGTCCACCAGGCCTCCCCGCGCGGTGTTGACCAGAAACGCACCCTGACGCATCTGTGATGCACAAGACACATAAATCCGAACAAATCAACGCGGAACAACAACAGATACAGCCAGTTGTTTACCGACAAATGAGCAGATGTGAGCGTGTTTTTTTTCTGCGTCTGTCAGCCTGGCAGTCAAATTAATCTGTTTGATCTTAAGTGGGACATCAATCTGGATTTGGATGTCTGCATTTGAAGGTCTTAAAAGATATTACACGAGACAGATATTGAGAAGAGGAAAAAAAGAAATCGGGTGACACCTTTTGTTCTGTCTGACACCTGAAAGATTTAGAAAACAGACAGCACCTGGGAAAAAATACTGTCAGATGTGGGATAGAGAACAGTCTTTATCCTTAAACCAAGAGATGAAGTGAAGGATGAAGGATGAGCTGAAAGATGAGGCAGCGCCACCACCCCGCGCTGCTGCTTGTGAAGGGAAGGGGGGGGCAAAAAAAAAAAAAAAAAGGCACAACAAAAAGTGTAAGAGGGAGGAAGAAAAAAAAATCAAATGAATATGCTCAGAAGAAAGTAATCCCTTAATCTTGACAAAAGCTGAAATCCAGGGGCATGAAAAGCCTTTACGCTGGCAGGCAGTCTTTTATTAGGCCTTGGTGGTTTTGACACACACAGAAACACACAAACACACACACGTTTCCACTTTAAGAGCCGCGAGCGACTGCCAAGATTTTTGGTGAGGAAAGAGAGGAAAGTGCTCTTTCATTGCAGCACTTAAGAGGCAGCTGAGAATCTTAAGCTTTGGAAAAAGACACAGAGTTAACTAGGTTAGGCTATTACCCTACACCCACTTCTCCTCGCGCACTGGAACTATAAGAAGGGGCGCACGAAAGGCAAGACAAAGGCGGCGGGCAGCGAGCGGCGGCGTGGGGCGATATCGACCGAAAAAGGAGACGGTCCTTCGGCCTGTGCAGTTCTCCGGATCCCCTGCAGGTGTCACCCCAGGAGGCGCCTCCGAATGCAGTTATTGACTCAGAGAACAGCACTTTCCCCTCGCAGTGCTCTCAGCCCCCCTGCTGCGCAGCCTAGTCGATATATTTGCTGTAGCCGTGGGCTGCCGCTAATTGCATTTGACAGAGCAAAGGAATGAATTTGTGTCCAGCTTTGGTGGAGCTTAAGATAAAGAGCAGGGAATGTGCAGGCAGAAGGCTGCTGCCGTTTCCTCTCTGTTTTTTTTTCTCCCTGCTCTCTCTCTCTCTGTCTCTACCAACCGTAATGCTCTTTAGGACAGCCTCCAGGCTGACAGAGTAATAATACACCGGCAGCTCTGCTTGTCTACCTGCTAGATATCACCGCATTAAACCCAGGTCAGGTCACAGCTGCTCAACGGCATGTGTGCATACCTGTTTGATGGTGAAGTCGTTGATGAGGTGGTGGTTGTGTTCGTTCAGGTTGCAGTGCAGGGACACGCAGTCGCTCTGGTAGAGCAGGTCCTGCAGGGTGTAGACGCGCTGCACGCCCAGCGAGCGCTCCAGGCCGTCCTGCAGGTAGGGGTCGTAGAAGATGACGTTGAAGCCGAAAACCTTGGCCCGCACCGCCACCGCCTGGCCCGAACGACCTGAGGACGCACGGACAGTGAAGAGAATTAAGTTCACCAAACGAGGCGAGACATTTAGACCGTCAGCCACAACATTAAAACCTCTGACAGGTGATCATCTTGTTAAACAACCATCAGCTATCTATTTCCAGAATCGCTTCGTTGTTAATTCAATTAAAAATGTGCTTAGAGGGGATTATTTATGACCACAGAGATATAAATATGTCAGAATTAAAAGGGTAGCTCCACCAATTTTTACACATTAAAGTGAGCTTACAGGTCTTGAAGAGTACCCTAAAAAAGCCTTTTGTGGCTCAAGAGGAAGCTGCATGTAATCTGATAAATCGTCGTCAGTGGTGTCACTCAGGGGCTATGGTGCATTGTGGGTAATGTAGGCGCCAGGTTTTGAAAAGTAGCTCTTCACTCATGTAAAACTGTTGGCCTCATTGAGGACAGTTTAACAAATAAATGGTCAAAATCGATACAGCAGAGCCTGAAATATAACCCTTTTCATTCCACAAATTCTTCTCCCTTTTTCAAAACCTGGCGAATACATCACCCGCAAAGCAACTACGCCAGTAAGTGACATCGATGGAGGTAATTTGAAGATTATGTGCAGCTTCCTCTGGAGCCGCAAACGATTGATACTACATATGGGGTAGTACTCTTCAAGACCTGTCGGAAGAGTAATAAATCTGTGGAGTCACCCTTTAAAAATGAAGAATTTAGACAAGACAAATGATTTCCTGCCAGGACTCAATAGTGAGCGATGTTTACATATAAACACAATTAAGTAACAAGTGACTATAGACAGAGTATAACAGACAAATGTGTTCATTTCAGACACAGAAGTGTTTAATCTGTAATGTGACAACAAAAAACAAAAAAAAGAAGCCTTTAGGACAACTCAAACACCAAAAATGTGCGAATAAAGTCTAAATCAAAAGTAGTCAGTAATCAGTAATTCTACCTCAAGATGTATATGTATATATATAGAGAGATAAATAAATGCATATAAAAAGCTCTCACATATGATAGTTGTATGTACATATTTGCGGACAGTTGTTTTTACATTTTAGCACTTTATATATTTTATTATATACGTACTCACTTTTGCCACATTATCTGTCTCTATTTAAATCTTATTTATATCTCCAGACCGATATTTTCTATTCTAGATGGGGAAACTGTAACAAACGCAATTTCCTCCCCCCGGGATCAATAAAGTAGTTCTGATTCTGATCACTGATCTATTAGAATGGCTAAAAATGAGAGAAAAAGCATGATGATCTTCAGTATATATATTTTTTATACTATAATGACAGGAAGTAGAGGGCAGTCAGCGCTGTAATAAGCACTACTTCATGCAGTTAACATCCTTCCTGTTGAATGCACAATGATGGTGACGGAGCGAGGTATAAATAATAACTATAATTGAGGCAGTTTAAGTGAGTCTTTACTGGTGGACTCGTCTGGAGGGTGCGGACATAAAATCCCAACTAATAAAGCCATCAGGTTTTTAAAGTGATTTCTATCAGATCAAAGCAGCCCTTTTCTCTAATATTCCACTGGTTTGCACTCGAACGAACGCTCTGCTCCGACGTCCTGTTTTAACAAATTATGTCGTATTAAGGAAGTAATCCGGAGGAGATAAAGGAGAGATGTGTCGATGTCGGGGAGATAAACTGATTAATGAGCGATGGAGGCAGAATCTTTTCAGTAGCATGTGAGGTAACTTGGTTTCTGGTCGAGGCTGTGAGACGATGAATCAGAGCGAGTCTGTAGTACATCAGCCTCTCCCCTCCGTCTCTCGCAGCCATTTGTTGTGTGGGCTGTAAGAGAGTGGACGCCTGACTCCCGCTCAGCTGAGTGAGAGTGATGGAGAGTTGGATGTTGCTGCTTGTGGAAAAAAAAAAAAAAAAGATCGATGAGGTCCTTTACACTCTCAAGATCCTCCTCTTTGTGATGGAGCATAATGTCCCGCTCTTAGGCTGTATCATCATGGAGAATCTCTCTCTCTTTTTTATTTAATCTCTTGCACTCTCAGCCAATAAGACGGCAACATGAAGACTTGGTAACAACAGCCTGTAATGCTTAAGCAATCACTCAGACCGTTTTTATCTTCATGCTGCTTTGATTATCTTTTTTCAGACTTTTCCCTCAACTTGACCTATGTACCAGAATTCCCTTTTCACAAGCATGAACCTGTTGCATTCAGCCAGAGAATTAGGTTTTTCCAGTCCGCTCGAGCAGATTTACCGAGGATGCTGCAGGGGTGTCGAAATTGGCATCTCGGCTTCCTCAATAATGATTCTGTGACTTTTGGAAAATTGGTGCAAAATGGTGCCTCTTTGATTTTAAGTCCAATTCTGCTCTACTGTAGCTGCATGTAAAATATTACAAAATTATTTGTGTTTTTGTTTGGATTTTTCCTTTAATATGAAGACACCCAAGAATCAGAAACTGTTAGTCTTCTATCTGAGGCTGCAATTAACTTTTAGAGTTAATTGTTAAATGTTCCTCAGTGTTTCTAGTTTGGTCCACAATTCAAAGATATTCAGTTGACTGTCACTGCAGAGTATTTGAACAGTTTGTTCACTTAAAAATGTCAAAAAAGTTGCAGATTTAGTTAAAAGTCAAAGTATTTCCAAGCCTTCCTTCCCTTCCTTCCCACACCAACCAATGCCACTAAAAAAAGAGAGAATATACTCAGGCTGACCTCAACATTTTTTACTATTAACTCTTGACGACAGACTTGTTGCTTTGTGTTGCTCATTTATCCACAGTCGAAGGACAAGGACGACTCTTAAAAAATGGGGAGGCCACAACACAAAGATTTTATGAAATCAACTCAACCAACCCGGTGGTGGTGTTTGGTCGAGGCTGACATGAAAAGAAGAATGCTGCTTTTGTTTAAAAAAAAAAAACAAAATAAAAAAAATCAAATATTATTGTGCGCAGCTGGCAGTCAAGTAAAAATTGTTGGTTGAAATCGTTTTGCTGCTGCTGTGGATTTCTCCTGAACAGATTGAATTGGTGAACTTACAAAAAGCTTTTTCGATGTGGTTTAAATCAATGTCATGATATCAATTGAGATACATACTTTTCATGTGAAAGAAGGTTATATTAAAGTTTGATATATGAATCTGTATGTGCTATTAGTATAATGAAAGGCTGAAAGACTTTACAACAGTTTAGTTATAATTTTCTATTATTGAAATAATAAAAAAAAATAACAAAAAATGTTAATAGAAAAGTTATAGTGCGTAAACTCAAGATTATGACCTTCTTTTAAAGATATAGAAGTGTGAAATTATCCGTTATCTTATTGGTATCGGCCATGGGTTAGGATTAAGGATTATATTAATGTACAACAATATATATAGACAATACAGAAAGTCACATTTGTTACTTATAACTATCAGGTTAAATTTGAGTGTCCTTCTTCGAGCTGATAAAATAAGAGATCATTAAATGTGGCTTCCCCAGATTAAAGTATCATGCTGTGATCATTTACAGAAATGTCCCGGAAAACGGATTCAACTTATCCTTATTTCGGAAGCCATCAGATAATCTTAGCCATATCTAGTGGGCGTAAAACTAATTCAGGGAGTGAAGCCAAATCGATACGATTACAAATGAGTTCTTAAGAAGCCTGGGTACTGATTTTTAGGAGTGTAATAGCCTAAAAGGTTGGCACGGCTGGAACTTGAAGTACTCCTGAGTCTGTTGCCACTAGGGAGCCAGAGGTTTCCTCCATCCTGTGTTCTCGCAGCCTGCAGAGTTGTGCAGCTGGCTGTATCTGTATGTGCAGAGTCCTGCAAACAACCACCAGAGGGGCCTTCGCTCTCCCCCCAACCTCCCGCTGACAATGGACATTGTTTTTGGAGTTGGCTTGAGCCAGAAAGACCAAGAGAGGATGCTGAAGGTGGGAGGATTGAGAGAGAAGGGAGAATGGGGGGGTTGGCATTTTCCCTGCCAGGACCTGCTGTTTGGGCACGTTAAGTCTAGGAGGCTGTCTGGGACCTGTAGGGGGGCGGAGGTTTTGTGTTTGTGTGCGTGTGTGTGTGGACGCAGAGATAAGGTGGCACTCTGGAAAGGCTTGTGAGAAGACAGAGCTTCTGTCAGCCCGCTGATGCAGAGACAGGGCAGAATGACGCACAATCGCACATTAAACAGGTGCGGGGAGGAGAAACACAGCAACAAACACACACAGGCACAATCTAGTCCACCATGAGGGGGCCTGATTATGGCAGGACAAGGCATCGAGGGACGACGGGGACAGAGAGGAAGAGTCGAAAAACAGAAGAGAAGAGAGAATAATGGAGATATAATGGTGAGCATTAGAGCGCCGGGATGAGAGAACAGTGTGGCAGAGAAAGGGAAAGGCAGCCCGGAGGGAGGCGAAACAGACAACCTTGAGATAATCTGTGGGACGGGCGGAGGGAGGAAAAATAACCTTATCAGGGCAGGAAAACAGAAGGCACACTGAGCGGCGAGAGGATATTAAAACACAGAAGGGAGGGCACAGAGAGGGAGTGGAAAAAACTCAGCAGAAATAAGAGGGAAGGTAAGAGATAGAAAGTAAAGAAGAAACAAACAACAAAACGCAGCGAATAAGAATAAATTTGATTCTAACCGAAGCCGATGAGGCCCAGGGTCTCGCCGCGGATGCGGGCGGCGCCGGACGCCACCTCGCGGATCTGCTCTACGCTCTGGACCCGCGTGCCCTCTCGGAGAGCCTGGTAGAGCCAGGTGTTTCGCCGGTAAAGGTTGAGGATGTGGCATAGGGTGGAGTCCGCCGTCTCCTCCACAGCTGCCGAGGGAATGTTACACACAGCGATGCCTGAAGGAAGAACACACACACACACACACAAGGTGGAACAGTTAATTAATGTAGCTCAGGGCTAAAGATAAGCCGGAAATCAATATCATAATTATAATTACAGCAGTATTCCATCATAACTTGTGTTTAATCACAGCAAGACCAGCCAAAGTGAAAATGGACAACTTTTTTGCTTAAAGTGCACAGTCTGAAATAAGCACTGATTGCACTGTGTAATGACGGTAGAGAAACGACACCCTCCACACACAGACTGATTCCATATAAACCTTACTTTCACTATACTATTCAGCCTCGAGTTTTCTAAGAGAAGAGAAGCCAGGCTGCTAGCAGTAGCCACGTTGCTAATGCTACCACTAGCTGATGCTTGCAGCCAGAAAACAAACACAGAGCAGCAAGTAAGTCAGGAACAAGAAGCACAAACATATTTGTTGGCTAGCATAGGCAAATCGAGTAATGTTTGTGAGAGCGGTGGCACAATATCACCACCTGGAAAGTCAAGGGGAGGAAAGCTGAGAAGTTAAATTGTCTGTTTCCACTTTTAATATAATGGCCGATGGACTGAGACTGGTTACTTTATTGAATTCAAGCCATCCAGAGAATTAAGATGGAAGTAAGTTCAGGCTAGTTAAAAAAGGTGATAATCTCCAAATCAACGGTTATCATCTAACCACAATTTAGGGGAAACAGCCGGTGTTTCAGGGCTTAAGTTGTAGCCAGCAGATATCCAGATAATGGATAACGGATATCCGGACCAAGACTTTCTCTACTGTGCACAAGTCAATACAGTTAAAGTTCAGAGACAAATCTAAAATTAGCTTTAAAAAAATTGTCTATCTACTTCGGAAAACCAGAATGACACCAAAATCCTGTGTCTTTCCTACAGAATTGGCATTAATGTGCTGATGTTAGAGATTTGGTTTTATGGTCCGGCGTACTGCAAAGTGGTCAAACTGATGTTCAATTGAATGACCTCTAAAGAAGCAAACGCTGCGACACATATAAAACGATAACTTGAATAACTCATTTTCACTCACTATTTTTTAATTAGTTTGCTTAGAATCACTGACCGACTTCTGCATAAAATCCGATCACATCCTCGTCATACAATCCAACCAATAGTCACAAGAGGGTAATCTGAGATGCTGCAGGGCCCTATTCCATCTCTAGTACTGTGCACAACAAAGCAAGTTTTAGACACCTTCTCTCTCAGTATGTCCTCCAGCTGAATAATTTGGTTGCCTTCAGGGAATTTAAACCTCTGACCTTGTGGTATTACCTTGCCTATCCACCGACAACACAAAGATTTCCATTATCAACACTTAAGCACTCCTGCCTGCCCCCGTTCTCCTCTAATGTCCTCATCCCACTCTGTATCTCGGAGTAACAGCACAGTCGTCTCTGGACAGCAAAAAATAGCCAGAGCCCGCTCAATCAATGGCCCCTTTTCTTCTCCCCGAGAGCAGCCGTCATATCAGCGCCGCCTTCTCCAGGCACGATAGCTTTTGACTCCTGCGTTGCAGAGAGGCAGAGCGCCTTCGGTGAGTGGGTGGCAGTTAGACACAGTATCTCACATTGGCAGGGAAATGGCAGCTTTGTCAACTGTAAGGGCTGTTTGAGCCACAAGCCTGCTGATATAAGCCTGGGTGGTGGTTCAGAGCGAAGCCTGAACCCTCCTCTCTCTTTCCTTTTCTGTCTCTTTGAACATTCTGGCTCACAGTGGGATGTCCAGCATTCATCTGACTCTTTAATTCAGTCTTTGATATGGTTCTGGAAATCCATACAGTCAGAAAACAAGCGAACGGTCCCCTTGAGGCAAATTCACTATCAGCTGTGTGATCGTGTTTGTGACCTCTAAATACAGCGGCTCGCTTTCGGACGATCGCCGCAGTTTTTCCGCACGCAACTATGCGGCGGCGTCATCAATCAAGCCCCTCAACACTCACCTAAATCTGACGATGTGCGCAAGAGGCATCATATGATTTTAATGAACAAACAAACGATCAAACACGTAATAAATAGACACAGATTCACCCGTCTCCCCGTGATAAAATCAATGCAGCACAGGATAAGTTAAACTTCAAAGCAACGTGAGTCTAAGATCTTCCTCAGACATGAAAAAACAAAAGACAGTCTGAAATGTTCAAACCAAACAACAGACGCACACATGCAGCAGAACAGATGAGAAAAATGCAAAAACAACACTAAACACAATACGGAATACATTACCTACGATGCAACTCAGCCACCGGGTGACATCGTTGCAAGCAGTTTTTCACATTACATGCAGCTTCCTCTGGAGCCACAAAAGGCTTGATGCTACTTTTTTCACTTGTTTGCAGTAATACTCCCCAAGACCTGTAATCACGCCTGTGTGTAAAATTGGGGGAGTTGCCCTTTAAAAAAGAACTCTCTCAGGATGGAGCACAGCGATGACCTGAATACAAACTTTACCCACAGAGCCTTCAACACATGCTAAACTAAATAAATACATAATACAGACAGAGAAATGAAAAAGTTACTAAAGAACTTCAGGAAAACTCAGGAAATACTCAGTTCAAACAGATTTGAAGCAGAGAATGATGCTAGGGATGATTCAAAATTACTAAATTCCCAGTAAAGTTTGCTGTTTTAGTGCAATGATGTCATTTTCAGAGTAAAATATCCCGACACCATTTCAAATCTTTGTCTTAGGTGTGTGATAACCACATTTGAGGGGTTCATTGCCAAAAATAATGTGCATATCGGCTGAATAAATCCATATCAATACATGTAATATTAAATATGTTCATAAAGTGTGTCACAGTGTGAACCACTTTTCTGCACTATGCGTGACTGAACATGATTGTTTTGACAGTTCGTACCCAGCTCTCCAGCAGCCTTGATGTCGATGTTGTCGTAACCGCTGCCGATGCGGATGATGATGCGTAGAGCTTTGAACTTTTCCAGGTCCTCTCTGGTCAGGGTGATGGTGTGGTACATCATGGCCCCCACTGCCTCATTGAGCACCTGCAGACAGACACGGTAACAACATTAAGAGTGAAGACTGAATGAAACACGTTTTTTTTTCTATCTGCTTCTCTTTTGTTGATCTCTCTGTCCGTTCATCCATGTAACACGGCTATTAGTCCATTTGAGTTCATGAGAACTCATGACAATCACAAGATCACATTCCTTCCTGGGGAGCCGTGAAAAATATGTCTGCCATGACTTCGGATGCTTAAGGAAACATTTACGATTTCACGGCGAGGGGGAACTACAGACATCACATGGTCACCAGGACCATGGACACAGACCTCCTTTTACAGACCTGAGCTGAAGTGGAACAAGTCATTATATTGTGTCGGAGGAGCTGCGGTTCTGCAGGGTCATCACAATCGCACTCAGACCCACGAGGATTGTTTGTGGACAAAAGGATCTGGGCAATTGACTGAACAGAGACGTCAGGGCAGCTACTGATCGGAGGATAAACCTTTAGATGTGATGGCATGTGGTAGGTCAAGGAAATAAAGAACACTTCTGGAGTGACACACAGCTGTCAAGACACAGCTATCGAACAACGAGATTCACATTAAAGCACCCTGGCATTGGTGCTCTGCAAATGTGTACTGTATTCCTACTCTTCTACATTACTATTACTTAAGTTTTCCTGAATCAATGAGAAGGTCTAAGAGAGTCAGAATGTGATATATTTTGCAGATTGCAAAACCCTCTAGGACAAACTTGCAATTATGGGCTGTATAAATAAATTTGACTTGACTGGAGTAAGCTTGAGATGGATTGTGGTTACACGTTGGCAAAGCGAGAACAGAAAGTGTCTCTCCAGGCCAAATGTGTGATCTCAATACTCCCCCAATAACGCCAGCAAACCCGGAATGAGACACAGCACGAAAATCTGTTTTCAGCCGACTCGTATAATCCGATCTGTTTAGGCAGAAATGAACCTGGAGTACTCTGCCTCATTCATCCCCGAATCACGTAATCCGGAGGGGAAATAGCCTCACAAACGCCTCGGTGTAAAAGTCTGGATTCAGTCACCTCGGGCTGTGAAACCCTCATCCTCAGCTACTTGACATGGACAAGGTGACCTAGCCCTGTTACGCCGTCCGATGTGGATCTAAACTATTCCCCCCCCCTCAGTACGAGCCGCAGCCCCTGTCAGCACCTAAATAATAGCTCTCTGGGCAAACTGCATTAGCTCTCCTGTGATTAGCAGATTAGCTCTAAATTTCCATACTGCTTTTTATAAGAGCGGTGTCCCAGACAAGGCCTCTCAGATACACGTTCAAGGTTAAAAAAGGCACACGCTCCTGTTCTCTGAGCCTAAAGGTCTGGTGCTGTGTTTTGGAGTTGGACGAGTCTTCTTTGAGTGGAAATCTACGCTGATTGTAGTTAAATGGAAACTCTGAACTAATCTATAACCTCCTCCCCCACTGTAATCGGAGCCATTATGCTTTGTTAACGTCTATCCTTTCCGACGATGCCCAGGCTTTTTTTTTGACACGTCACTTTTTTTTGGCGTGCGTGACTGTGAGAGAAAGAGCGTCCTGCTGAAAAGGGGTTTCGATTCGGTGATACTCTTTCACACAGTTTGACTCTGCGGCTTACTGGGGAGGGATTTTATGACTATGAGGTCACAGTGAGCCGTGATGAGGGGTAGTTATGACACCCAACAACAGACTCTCTCCACCTGGCAGAGAAGATGTGGTTCCAAACATTTCTTGTTGAGTGTTTAGCACTTCTGAAAAGCTCACGATAACAGCTTTAAACAACACAGGGGAAAAAAGCATTAAAACACCACAGAGCACCACCACACAGTGATGTGGAGTATGTTATAAAGAGAAAGCTATGATCCTTTATTGATTGCACCTTTTAAATCCACTTCAGCAGCGAAGCAGAGATGTGAGTAAAGAGGAGAAGCTTTTTCATTGCGTGAATGAGGCGAAACTAGCAGAGTAAAGCTTAAATGATAAAAAAAAAAATGTCTGTATCCTCTAGAAAATATGGACTTGAAAGAACTGTTTGCCATTTTGTGAAATATACTTGTTCACTTTCTTGACAAGACTTATGAGAAAGAAATCGCTCTCACGTCTCAGTAATCACAGTTAACATGGGGCTGGTGCTAGCAGCGATTTAGCGAGCTGAGAATACAGATTTGGGAAAAAACGGCTCGCCTTTCCGAAAAGTAAAAAAACATCAACTGCTAATTAAACACATTGCATCTTGATTAATCAATGCACACAAACACTGAAGTGAAAATACATACATTGTGGTTTTAACAGAGGTTTTTGAGTTAATGACATCAAACTAAATACTGTAACTATTGCCTCCGGTCTCCCCCTACTCTTAAAAAAGTACATAATCTGTACCAGATTCTTGTTTTGGCTGTTCGCTCAACCTTTATTTACCATACAGACATGAAAGTGGTTGCAATTCTCTCTCCTGACATTAGATCCGTGAGAAAGAATAAGCATATTTTCCAAAATGCTGAACAATTCCATGAAACGATTGGCTGAATTATCATCGACAATTCTGAGGAAACGTGAGTATTCATATACTGGTGAATTTTTGCCTTTTCTATAAGCACTTCATGGATTTCTTTGACATTTTTATTCCCGAAAACAAAAGATCAACAGATTGACCGCTTATGTAAACATCACTTGCAGTCCCTAATCTTAATGCCACAATTGGATGCACAGTCAGGCAGTGTACAAAGCGATAGAGGCCAGTGTTGACTCTTTGCCATATGGGCTATCATCCAAATTTTAAAAGCCACATGTGACTATGAGAAAGACGGGGGATCATCAACCTTGGATGGTGATGTTAGAGCGCAGGTGCTGCGTGCAGGATTTGGTCTCGCTGAAGTGGCACAGTAACTCGATCTTGATCAGTCTTTACCCGTGTGTTTCATCATGTCCCCATCACCCGAGAAATAAAGGATTACTCGGGTAGGAGACCTGACATAACCTCGGGGCACTATCACAGTCCAGCCTTGACAGGCCTTTCCCATGAGTTCCTGTATTTTCTGGTGCGGATGGAGGAGAGTGTAGCAGCTGGTGTCTAGCCTGACAACATCATACTGAAACTGAGTTATCAGCGCTGCATCTCCGCATCCGATGCCGCAGAAAGAAGAGATTGGACATTTTCAATCTACACCGCCCCTCTGGGTATCTAGGCTGCAAGTTATTACTGGGAACTGCTGAATATGCTGGCGAGGTGAACATTACAATCATGTTTTTCCTGATAAGGCAGCCTTAAAACAAACGCAAAGCCACCCCCCCCCCGCTTCTCCTCGCCGCCCAAGGTCTTTGATTGAATTGATCTCTATGCAAATGCTTCATTTTTAATATGTCCCATTTTCATAAAAACAGAGGAGAGATGTAGCGCCTCTCACCGCGTCTGCAGATGGAGAGATAGCACTTCGGTGATACCCATCTCTGTGGCCATATATTGTTTTGCAGCCCCGGTGCTGTATAAAAAGCAATAAAGAGCCTCTACAAGCCAATGTAATTACACTGCATCCCCGCCATACAAGACTCTCTATTACAACAATGGCACTGATATAGGCATTGCACTCTGTGCTACAAAGCGACATTAAATCATAATGAAACCACTATATTTTAACTGGCGAGCGCGTATGGAGCCAATATAACGCGCTTCACGTATCGGCACCGCGATAAGAAAAGAAAGAGGCAGGCGTGAGTGAGTGACAGACTCCATCTCTCTATCAACTTTTTCTGCTGCAGTGGGGATGTGAAGTGAAGCACATGTGTGTTTGTTTGTTTGTGTGTGTGTGTGTGTGTGTGTGTGTGTGTGTGTGTGTGTGTGTGTGTGTGTGTGTGTGTGTGTGTGTGTGTGTGTGCGTTTTACCTTCTCATGTATCTCCTGTGTGGATTGAGCGTCACAGAAGGCGACGGTAGCCAAGTCTTTCAGGATGGGCATCTCCACGGTGCAGTCGCGCCCATCCAGCAGCGCCACCAGGGGGCGCGGATGCATTGGCCCGTTCATGATTTGGGGCCGAATACCTGGAGACAAGACGGAGAAAGGGATGGAAGATTATTCTAGGTTTAAGAAAACATTTTTCATGATTGCTTCAGCACTGAGGCCCTCACCACTTATAGTGGCTCGGCTCAGTGGGTCAGATCAACCTAATTACAGAAGGGTTTCAATTTTTTCGTCCCCCTACTTGTGTTAAACCATGCAGATAGTTTCGATTTAATTTCCTGGGATTCCGAGATTTCTGCTTCTGATTTTTAATTTGTGGTGCCGAAGGAGAATATACTCTCTATGATAACTGTTGTTTGATCTAAAAAACACACCGCTGGGTTCGTTCAAACAGAATTTTTTACTGTTTTTGGGCGCTGATGTGAGTTTCAGGGATGGTTATCCCAAAACAGTTTGCATGGCTACACACCAAAGGTTTTAACAGATAAAATATCCCTTTTCTTATAATTTGGCTGAACCCAAGCTTTTTTTTTTGCATCATTATATGGAAAAGTTGTCAAAGTCAAACTCAATGAGCATTAAAAATTATAACACACACATACACACACATTTTCATAAAAATAATCATAAAACAACTTGAAAAACAAGTGTTACTGGAAAAAAAACCCTAACTGCAAATTATTAGACGAATAATCAGCAAGTGACACTCTTCTGCCAGCTGGAGTCAATTCCTCACTGTTGACTTGAAAAATAAAAGATGATAATAACCTCTGTGTGTGTGCGTGCGTATGCTAATGTGTGCACATGATAATCGCTGATTAGGATATAGCAGAAAACCGGGCTTCTCTGAACTACCAAGCATTGCTCAATAAATCAATGCGCCTACTCAAGACTGGATTAGACCCCAGCCTCACTTGCGGGAACCCTCTCGATCTCACGGTTCCCAAACACTTCCATCACATGCAACAAAAACCCCCTCACATACACAGACATGCAGACATACACAGCCTGCAGGTGCACACGCACAAACACGCGGGCTCTATCTTCATGTTCCCTCACGTGTACGTATGACAGCTGCACACTAACGCGCGCACACTTTTGGTTGTTCTCATTTCTCAGTTCAAGGGAGAGGATCCATGCGTTTGCCTCGTCTGCGAGTGGAACCAGCAGCTGTGGAACAGAGGAAAGGGAAAAAAAAAAAAAAAGGGGGAAAAAACTGCGAGCTACACCTTCAAAAATGAGTTTCACTGCTGCCCTGCCTCAAAAGAGCCATGTATCATTGAAATGGAGAGCATTAGAGAAAACGCTACAAGCCCCGAAACAAACCCACAGCCGACTCACAACCGCACTTCAGCACTCTTGACAAAGTGCGTGTCGCAATTTTGGTTTTGTCTGCGCTCCACTTGCTCTCCTCCCCACCCCACCCCTCGCCACTTTTCTCACTTGAAGTGAAGAGAGGCGAGAGGTGCCGAGCTCCCCAGTGGGCCGACCTTCTCACACATCCCACTGAAGAAGACGTGTCGCGCTGAGACGACAGACAATTACGAGTCCTGCTTCATACAATGTTAACAAGCGAGGAAGCATCAATATTCATACGGCACGGGGCTGAGAAACCAGCCAGCGGAAGGAGAGCGACTGGTCCCAGCTGAGTACCAGCGCCCTAACATTGCACAGGTCATGATCTTTAGACTCACTTAGCAGCTATGGATGTGACCAAGCTGACAAAACAGGCAAAAATCCCTCCAGGAGACAGACAGCGAGATCCCCTATGGATCTTCCCTGACATCACTTTCTTATCTCATGTTTTGTTGATCTCCTCTAGTTTGCATGCTCGAGCATGGCCTCACACTGTGCAAGCGTGCACTTAAAAGTTATCCCGAAGATTACAATGACGTCAGACTCCAGGGTCGAGATAAGCGGCAGGGTGGAGGAAGGGAAAAGGCGAGCAAAGGTGGAGAAGGGCTCATTAGAGACGTGCGCTAGTGGATTACTGCAGCAGAGGAGGCTGATTAGGGCAGATAAAGGTGAGATTAGGAGATTTGAGATCGAGAAAGTTGTGTGTGGCCGTTGCACAAAACGGGGCTGAGAGGCACAGTGGGAAAACAAACAGGTGGAAGGGGGAGGGAGGGAGGCAGAACAGCGAGAAAAGAGTGAAATTAAAATGTAAAATGAGCGTGCATAAA